>JAEAOA010002342.1:7665000-8320000 GCA_016746295.1 Potamilus streckersoni | reverse complement strand
CAAACTTCTTTATATGCGGTGCTTTCGTTCCTATATGATGAGCAAACTTCTTTATATGCGGTGCTTTTTTTTCCTATATGATGTGCAAACTTCTTTATATGCAGTGCTTTCGTTCTTATATGATGTGCAAACTTCTTTATATGCGGTGCTTTCGTTCCCATATTATGTGCAAACTCATTTATACGAGGTGCTTTCGTTTTTATATGATGTGCATAGGTTTCTCTGCTTTAACGATATGTTGATGTGGCAGTTGTTAGAAGTAGGTCTGTAGAGTATACATTTCATAATATTGGGGTCACTTGGAATACTTTATAATTTATTTTGTACAGCATCTCAGTAATTTACTCGTTTAATAAAAATTCAGATCTATTCGCTTAGTAATTCCATGGCGTTAAATAGAGCTACTCATTCCGTTCTCTTGTACTTCAAACAAAAAAAAAAAACCCAAAAAAAAAAAAAACGGTTGTAATAACGCGTATCTGGCAATCAGATCTTGGATCGTCTAACAAAAACTATTATTAAACACGTGAGGATCAATTCGTTTCTATATCTTCGGAAAGCAAGTCAGACGTTTTATATCCAATAAAGGTCTCTCTTAAAAACTAATGTCTGAACCTTCAGCCTGTAAATTCAGGAGATTCCTTATCAGACAAAAGCCGTGTGATTTACCTACTTTTACTTTACATCCTGCTACTAAACCCCAAAATTAATTATTCCCATTGGGGTAGGTCCCTCTAAAACCCGGCCGTCTTTGTCAACTAACCTGCACCACTTAAATATAATGAAAGTCCATGCCGTAAAGCCTGTCAGGAAAAGTAACCAGCAAGAGGATTTGATAATATGAACAGAAAGCACTATTTGCATATAAAGCATGTTAGAACACCTGCATAATTGCACTGAAACTGATTGCATACTTCAGAATGGACTGGTGTATTTTTATTAAATAAGTATTCTTACTAATATATCTAAGATTCTTTTTCAGTGTATGCACGGATAAATAAAAAATCTATATTGTGCAGAGTGCATTTTTATATGTGGGACTTTGAACATATTTGTGGGAGTTGACACTCATCATTGCACGCATAGTGCAAATTTGTACAATGTTGGAACAATTAATGTACCCTAGCATCTTATCGCTATTATTATTATTATTATTATTATTATTATTATTATTATTATTATTATTATTATTATTATTATTATTATTATTATTATTATTATTGTCAAATGATTAATAATGTTTGGTTTGTCGAAAATAAAAATTGTGCAGAACTGACATCTAATACATTGACAATGGCAGTCTTGAAATTCCTGCTAGGGCAACTCCTAAATGGATGGTAACGTCGACATTTTTGCAATGTTGTCGATTCTTGCCAGCAGTGGGGAATGTGTGTTTCATAAATACAAGCAGCTTTCATCAGATTTCCATATAGGTTTTGAATGTTGTGAGAGAATGTTGTAGGAAGATTATTTCATAACGTTAAACAAAAACGTTGTAGCAACATTCCAGCAAATTCACCAAATCACGTTACCATAACGTTATATGACAACGTTACCACATCCTTACTGCATGCAATGTTGTTGCAACGTGGAATTGTTAGCTGGGTAGACGCTTTTCAGTACTGACTAGAGGCTTTTCGGAATTTAACTATTGTCCCTTGTCAATCACGCGAACGTATTATCAACCATACACCTTTAGTCGGCATTTTCCTACACGGTTTGTCAAATGATAATAGTCCTAAGGTTAACATGGAGGGGGTAAGGCTATCTAATTCTTATAGTAGATATCCAGATCGTGTAAACAGGAACGGTCGCACTTATTCATTTAACGAAACCTAGACAAAATTTTGTCGCCTCTACAGTCAGCTGAACATGGACACAATTCATGCAATTACTACCTGTTTGTTTGCACAGAATTATGTCTAAAACCATATCCCGTCGATATTTTTAAGAACACCCCCCCCCCCGGAAAATAAAAAATTGCAATACATCTCTTGAAATGAATGTGCGTAGAATATGGATAGAGAACCAACTAGCCCCTGGCTATTTGCTGAGCGTGGCTATTCTTCAACAGTTAGCATTGTGTATTGCATTAATTTTAAGTTAAAAAATGTACATTTTAACGATGGCTTGTCCCACAAAAAATGTGTCATCGTCTTGATTCGCACACTTTCAGCTATAGAGATGAAGGAAGGAAAGAAAAATGTAATTGATCCTAAAAAAATACAAAAAATGGTTTTATATATTTATTGTGCGATATATTAAGCATGTAAACGTGTTTACATCAATATATAACACTATAAATATTCCATCATCTCATGAGCAGAGTAGAACTTAACATTTGTATGTACAAGCGTATACTTCTAAACAATAACTATTTGTTGACCTCAGATACAATGTAAACAAAAGCTAATTAAAATTAATAAAAACTAGACTGTATATACTAAATACATTTACCTCTTTTGCTGTGAAATTCATTTGTCTTGAATATGTTCTCCAGGCTTTTCAAACTGATTTTCAGAACTAACTGAAACGAAACATGTCGGTTATTACTAAGCGAGCTTGAAATAAGTATACAATAATTTTGCAACTAGCAACTGTTTTATCAAGTTCAATTCTACGTGTAAGTTTATTTTCTTTTTGTGTAAGACAATCACTGGTGATTTGTCAAGCGTAGATGTTTCCTTCATCACTTTTCCATTTGTTTAATTATCAGGCGATCGTGAACATGATTCTAAGTTAGTTCCAAATTACTCAACACTTTAGTTCACCTATTTTTACACAGGAAGCTCTTGTCACAATCATGATGAACGATGACACTTCTAGAATGTGTGTAGTGTACATCTCACTGGAAAATAATATAAAATGAGCCCAAAATATACTCCGAATGTAAAACACCAAACTACATATCCGAGTGCATCAAAAACAGTTTCTGTAATCCTTTCTATAGGGTATTTATGAAACGAGATTATAAACATAAAACTATTTTTACAAATTGGCAAAACGAGAATAGAGAACATGTAAACACAGTGTTTACAACAAGAATATCATAACTATTAATTCAAAAACATCAGTAAGGACTAGAATTTTATAAGTATAAAAATAAAATATAAAGTAACTTACGACATTGCAATTACTTGATATTATATTAATTAAATTCTTCAGAAACAGTTAAACTTCACACAACCGACCAATTTATTAATTAGAATGACTTCGATATAGATCGTATTCTTTGTACCCATTTTTGCCAAACAACGTAAAATATTATTTAGTTAGTCAAATAATGCAAGTTCAAATTACTTTCGCTGACTGTCTTTAAATGATTACATGCCATCAGAGAAACAGACAAACAATAAAAAGTAAAAGCTTTAAACTGATAGCTTTATTAATAATTAGATTTTGAATGACATGCTTCAAACTTTTAAATATTTTGTCTAGCCGATTGAAATACATAAAGGATATGAACTATTGTAATACCAATTTTTACAACCTTAGCCAATGGGAAAAAATGCACCCTTTAAAACATATCAAGTTTAAATGTTTTTTTCTATTACACTCTCAGGGCCGTAAAGAGCGTAAGAAACTCCCTTGTGTTTTGCTCAAACACAATTTTTCTTTTGAAAAAATAAGAAGTGTTGTTCGGCTCGGGGCCTGGGGACATAGATTTCTGGTTCCCCCCACATCTTGCTGTCCCTTGTTTTCGTGTGCTACTATGTGGCATCTAACCAGAATCTCTTCACGAAGATAAATGCGCAATAATGGCGTTGATTTTTAAATGATTGTTGGAAAAAGTTTTGTAAACATTTTGATAATGTAATATCAGTAGAATTCGTAGTTGGGAAATATTTGTAAATATTGTTGTTGGATGTGTGATGGCTGTGTATTATTTTTATTTTATTTTTTATGAAATGGAGCGGAGTGATGATTTGTTTAGTTGTGTGAAGAAAAAAAAAATTGGCGTGTATCTGACGGGAATCGAATGAAAATACTAATTTAGATTTAGTAAACCAAATAACCAATCTATTTCATAAGAAACTTTTGATTGTACTTTCTCGTAAACATAACTCTCTAAAGTTTGAACAATATTGACGTGTAACTCTGGACTTTAACTTAAGAAATTTTGCAATTTTAGTGTCTGAATAATACGTTTGCACTAGGATGGACCAATGAAATGTCGTAAATTTCGATATAAAGTTTTGATGAGCCAATCAATTGTCTTAAGTTTAGATTTAATGTTATGATTGAATCCTGTAATCTTTGTATTGTCATCAGTGCTATCTTCGAGAGCCAAAAGGTTGTCAAAATCATCATTTAGCGCCAAGGCGTCCTCAGCCAATCAAAATCAGGAAAAAAAAAAGTTTTTGAAATGGTGATTAAATTCATCAGCTAGATGTTCTATGCTCAATTATGAATTAAATGGTGTTTTTTTATTTATTTATTTATTTTAAAAATTTTTAAAAATGATATCCCTGCATTGTTAAAGCCTTCAAAGCTAATTTAATTTGGTAACACTGTTAAGGCATTCAGACGTCAAACACGTATACTTTTATACCGTAGAACAGTGCGTGATTGTTCAGCGGACAACAATATTCTTCACTTGTTGGCTTCTTACTAAAAGTTACTGTTTTAGCATCAATAAATTTTCGTGATTTGAGCAAACGAGTTTTTTTGGTCACAGATTTTTCGCAAATACATCATCTGATGAAGGTATACTAGCTTTAATGATAGTATTTCAAGAAGTAAATACTTTCATGAACTACGTTTTCCCGATAAACTGAAAATGTTATGCTAGGGAATTTATTGTTTGCTATGTTTTGCGTTTTAATGTACACAATTTTTAAATCGTATTATTATATATGTTTGCTTAATGTTGTAAAGCGCTTAGAGCTTCTAAAGATTAGGCGCTATACAAAGTCTCATTATTATTATTATTATTATTATTATTATTATTATTATTATTATTATTATTATTATTATTATTATTATTTCAGCATCGACTAATCTTGAGCAATAGATAAATATGTATGGTTCTGTTTTTAACTGCATGAAGTTGTCTAGACAGTAACAGTCTGTAAACAACGAATTCTGTTTTGAAACTTTTCACTTATAAATACAAAATAGTGTTAAATACAAATAGTTAAGAACTGAGTTTGTTTTAAAATAAATTTATTTCACAGACGCAAGCAGAATATTATCAAGGTAATGACATATATTTCAATCAGTGAAAAACTGGAGTTCTGTTTTTAAACTTGTCTTACATATTAGATCAGGCTATTGTCAAGATATTGACACTTAACTGACAATTCGTGCCAACTGCAGTGTCCGTTTTCAAACTAGTTTTACACAACAAGCATATTAACCTCCTGTTCACCTTTAGCGGAAACTGGTTGTTATCAGTAGAACACTCGGGGTTATCTAATACAGTATTGACCTTTCCAAGGTAAAGGTTTGTTGATATAATAATTTGCCTAAATCAGTGCAGATACACGCGCAACCGTCCACAAAGTGTCCTATAATCAAACACACGAGGAGAGCTGACTGAAAGCTCAGATTTTTTGATGATCAGTGCTTATCTTTAAAAAATGGGAAATAAGGCGCAATACATTATTTAACTAAAGTACCCAAAATCTTGTTTTCGTAACTTAACATCACACCCACGCCATATTATTCGCTGAAAGTTCTAGGTTTTTTTTTTTTTTTTTTTTAGAAAGGCTTTAAGTTTATTAAAATAAAAATTTGCTACATATTGTGTTATTTTTTTTGTCTAGAATACAAGCTTGATACATTTTTTAAATACAGTTTCCACCAAAAGTCATAATTCATATGTCACCGTTTACAAGTCACTATTTCAATTTAACAAAAAAAATAAAAATAGTGTGTTCAACAAATACCTATGTTGCCATGCGTATCATGCCTTCACTAGCTTAAATAAAAGTTTTCTCCTGTCGTTAAAAGTACTTGTAGGTTAGACTGAATACTTATCACAAAGTCTCAATTACTCCTAAATTTGAGTTTCGGTTCCTTTCTTTATATTTGGAAGGACTCAGCTTTCATTAGAAAGCACAATATTATATAACACGTGTCACTCACTTTTTTCCGCATCGTTGTGTACGATTTCAAGCGTTATATTTATACAAGTTTTCTGTTGGAAAAAGGTCATAAATTTATCTGTATTAAGAATGTGAATTGCATACTTATTTCATGAATTCTTTCTTCATGTTTCTATTAAAGATTAAGTTTAAATTCGAGTGCACAATATTTTAATAGGCACGCATTGAGCATGCGTAGCACACATTGTAGAGTAATAGTATGCATTATTTCAAAATTTATGCTCAAGGTATTCAACCGAGGATGAATCGTTATTGTGCTGCTTTATCACAACTTCAGTTCCTGGCATAAACTTTTCCACGGTGTGTTTTATGCCATCCCATTAATATATAAGATACCACTCACGAAAAAATAAGCAATGTTAATAAAGGGAAACAACTCAATTAAACTATTGCGTTTCAGTTACAAAGTAGAAAGTTAGTTTTTTCGAAGAAGCAAGAACATTAATAGCAAGAATTAAACACATAATAAATGCACAGAGCAGAACTTATTACGCTAGTGACAGTATACGGTCACACAGTCTATCAAAATGCTTCTTTAATAGTGGCAATAACCCAGTGGTGTCATTGAAGGGGTGGTGTCATTGAAGGGGTGGTGGTGGTGGTGCGGACAGCACCTTGTGACACCACGAGGGGCTGACACCAAAACTTATGTGTATAACATTTTGTAATTTTTTTTTTGTGCAGGAAGGGGGTCCATGAGGGTGACACCATGAGTTACCGCACTGAGTGACACCACTCCTAGTGACGCCACTGAAATAACCTAGTCACACAGTCCTTCAGAGCATAGTGGCAGTACATGGTCACACAGTCCTACAAAATACCCCATGCATTGTGGTAATAAATGGTCAGTCTTTCAAAATACATCCTGCAAACCTCAATAGTACCGAGCAGTTTTACACTGAGAGTTTTGTAGAGTTCCTCATTCGGTTGAGGTGGCAAGATCGGTTTTAATCCCTCCTGCAATCATCAAGCACTGGATCTTGTTTTCTGTTACTGGCCGTTTCACCCACTTAAATGATGTCAAATACATTATGGAATGCACTCCCCCCCCAGTTGTTAGCAGCCTTGTGCAGTATAATTAAGATTTATATCGTTTCCCATTGTGGTCATTATACGATAATTTTGAACATAAGATTTCAAATGAGCACTGCCATTGGCGTCCGCAGAATTATTTTCGGAGGAAGGGGGCAAACATGTAGTGTTAAGTTGTTAAGTTTTAGGGATATGAATCAAAATATGTTTAGAGGTGAAATCGGTGTGGGGGTGTCAAGTTCACCCCTTCCTTGCCTGTATGTGCTGGTGCCCATGAGCACAGCTGGAACTATACAATGTATTTAGTTTTAATAGTAGTGTCTAGATTATATTATGGTTATTGATAATAGGCAACAATATCAAATTGCTATCTGAACAGTTTTTTTTTAGTGGTCACTGATGTTGCGAGCAACTCCAGCCTTAGTATTACCCGTTTAAGTGGTCAGTTAAAAAATGAATACGAATAATGGACTTTTTGGACTGATGAATGAATTAGATAATAATGAAATTGGAAATCGTACCGCCTTAAATTATAGAACAAGTGAAAAAAATACAAAGAAAGTCGATTGCCACTGTATCCAATGAAACTCATAGACCCGAAGTACTGATATATCTAATCAACCAGCCAAGGTGTAGATAGGTTAACATATCGGAAACCTTGGCTGACGAAAATGCATGTTCAGATGTATATTATGATCATTCTTCGATTGTAACGAATATGCTTTAGTTCAAAGATAGCGGTGGTGAAGAATTGTAGTAGGGTATGAACTTATTCTATTTGCGACCGTTTCAGCTGGCGATCAGATTGTTACTAGAGACATGTAGTGAAATGCAGTAAAGGAGGGCATAAGGAATGGTATTTATAACACCGGTTCTGCACAATGACCACATCTAACAAAAGGTAACATATAAATAAGTAAGCATTACCATTATCTACTGTTTTCTTTGTTGCAGAGACATATACACAATAGCAAGAGGGGTTAAACATAAAGCTAATAGTTCATCGTTCACAAAATAATTCGATTTTTTAAAAGATGCTACTGATTGTAAATTTCAACTTCAGCATATTTCGCTGTGGATTCCAAAAGTTGGATTCATTATAAAAATACAAGTTGATATAAATTAACGATTGGTATATAAATTTGAAAACAATATGACAATATAACCAAATGCTATATGTACATACAGCAACATAATACAAACGAGATCTTACCAAAATGGAGAGTGACAAGAAATTCAAAGGAGCAACTTCGAAGACATAAATTAATTGTATTTCAATCAGCTGATCGAACTAATGATAAGGAACAAAACATCATGATATTTGATAAACCCGCGACCTCCCGCATCTGAGGCGGACGCTCTAACCTCTAGGTCAATTCCGCATGTTTCAGGATTTACAATACATAAAACCTCTTGTCAAATCCTTAACTAAAATTTTCAGATAAGTTCTGCCTTGCTGTGATTTCAGAGGTTGAGCTTATATGTGGATATAAAAAGGACCATGTGAAGTGATTCTACAGTCTATATATGATGGCTGTCCCTAACAGGGTTGTAATCTTAAAACCATGCAGAAAATAAACGCCACCTTGACCAGCAGGCGAGAAAAAAAAATCGCTAGCATATTAATATCAAATTCATACATCATTCTTACATTTTAGAGAAGCCGATTTTTATTAATTTTCCTTATTGAGTGGGATTGAATTGCAAAAATTACATCCTCGATGAAAGTTAAATTTGTGCAAAATAATTTGCAATGATCAACGTTATGCCTGCTTCTGAAGTTTAGTTAGATATACATCATTTTCTTTAATTCATCACAGCAATTCCAACACTGGTTAAATACCCATTTAGACACAAGCCACATAACGCCAAGAAAGGTATGTCATAATAACCTACTAAAATCTTGACTACAGTATCTAGTATTTCTATTAATTTCTTTCTGTTTTATAGCAAAATGTCCTTGAAACATTATACTTGCCATAAACCTTGAGTTCCCAGAAATATGCACCCATTGTCGGTAGGTAGGAATACGTAAAGCTTCATTTAAAAGCCTTTAACAGGCACGTCTTTACTGATCTGAACAAACATAATTGCACTCAAAATTAAAGAAAATCAACAACAAATAACTTATAACTTTTGCTATCCGGTAACAAGTACTTTTGAACAAGACTTTTTTGCCTTTTAGCATACTAGTATGTCAGTACTATTTCTAGGATGATTTTAATGTAATGAAAGGAAGTACACTTTATTGTTCTGGTTTTTAACTTGTTCTTTCAGTTTGATGTACAAATATGTACATAGGTTCGAAAGATATATTACATGAATATAAAATAGGATACTTCATCATTAAAAATCTACGCCAAAATTTGTAAAGATCGTGAATGAGTTTCGGAACTACTACGATGGAGTGTTACTTATAAATATAAATATATCTATTTGAAATCCAATATTTGAACCACGAATCTAGCAATATTATTTCCTTACGGTAATGACTTTCATTGATATTCTCACCAAAAGCACTTTACCTATGAAGAAAATCACATTAATTTATTTAGTGAATTTATGTTCCCTACCTGCCGCGGTGAAGTAAAAACTTGTACAGTAAAAAAAAAAATTCATATTCAGTGGGTCCAACCTGGAATATAAGACTAATTCTCATATTCAGTGGGTCCAACCTGGAATATAAGACTAATGGGAAAATGCTATATATAGTTCCATAGATACATGAATGGATTGATCCCTGTCTGATGCAGATTTAATGCTGATGAGTCCAATTTTTGTTTAAGTCTAAGGAGATATCAGACAAAATCCACTGGTGAAAACAGAATGTTGATTCAAGAGGACGAGGAATACAAAGATTTCCATATTAGATGTCATAATTGTAGCCATATTAGATGTCAGATTGGCACCATTTGCATCTCAGATCAACTAGACACCGCAAGAAGTCTTCAGGTGAAAACCACGTCAGTATGTCTTTCGGTTTAGGAGGAGTAGCAACTACAAGATTTTCAAGATGTGGCATCATTTCCATCTAGAACCTAACAGGCATCAAGTTAAAATTTGTCTGTCAAATGCCATATTAGAACAAATGTTTTTTTTTTAGAGTAGTTGTGATTACAATATTTTCAAGATTATAGGTAACATAAAAAAAAAACATTTTTATTTAAGATTTAGTCATTACAAGAAGTCTACTAGAGAAAGCCCCATGTCACTGTGACTTTCTTGGAGTAACAGTAATAAAACTTTCAAGATGATTGCCATGGTGAATATGTTGGAAGTCAGATCAGCATCATTTTCATTTAGAACCAGCTATATATTATAAGGAGTCTTTTATCAAAATCCATATTTATATGACCATCTATTAGGAAAAATTAGAAGATTTTCAGAATGACCTAATAAAGGAAGATGTTCAGACAGCATCATTTTTATTCAGGACCAACTAGACCTATAAGATTTTCGGTCCATGACTTGTAAAGCTAAATTAATACAATTCAATAAAAGATATTTTGCCTCCATATAGTTTAATAGTCTGTCAAAAAGTAGTCTTATTTGGACTGGATTATGTTCATAGTATTTGCTTCCACAATGAATAAATTTTGATCTTAGAATAAACATCATAGGCCTGACAAGTTCCAGGGAATTTTCTGTCTCGAGTGATATTAAACAAGTGTCCAAATACTGTACAAATACCCTCACGCCCATAATGTAATTAAAGGGCAGTTGTGTGACAATCAGTGATAGTAACTTAGTAACTTAGTAACTCCATACAATTCTATAGGAAAATGGTGAAAACCAAATGTTACCTTGACATTCATATAGGTAAAGCCTCATAATTTTTTTTTACTGAAATCCGTAATGTCTTTCAAAAGTTTCTTAATGGAATATGGAATTTAAATGGAGAGAGAGAGAGAGAGAGGGAGGGAGGGAGGGAGGGAGGGAGGGAGGGAGTTTTTACCTACACAAACAAATAACCAGATACTTTTTCTCCAACATGTTTATTCATGTTGATAAAGCATTCCATTGACTTTTCATTAGGCTGGGTCATATTGCATTGCAGATGAACAGTTTAGAGCATTGCAGATGTACAGTTTAGAACATACATGACAATGAACAACACTATGAAGCTCCAACAGTGTACAATGATTGAGGATGATATCAAATAATTGCAAGAAAATGGCAGAAATTGTTTAAATTTGCATTCATGATGATGATTTCTGAATAACATTTGTAAATCAATTGTATGTTTTATTTTATTCTAGTAATATTCTATGGATTGGCAATGAAAATGAAAAAATTAAGTATTTGTGTTTAATTTTACAAAATATTGATTGATAAAAAATGTATAATGCAATTCAATTTTTACATATTTTGCTTTTAGGGTGGGTTTAAGTAAAAGTTAATTAATATTAAAAATACAATAAAAAATACCAATAAAAATCATTAAAAGATGTTCTACCTTTTTATATATCAAATTATTTTCGTTTTTGGTGTGTGTGTATGTAAAATTATAAGTTTTCTTGCAGACACATTTGGAATACCAAAACAAAGTCAATTCAATGTGGGAAATGTATACATGATAATATGAACATGAAATGAAATGGTTGTAAATTTAAACCCAAGAAAACTTCTAATGTACTAACTTTTGATGAAGGGTTTTATTTCAAAAAAGGGCAATAACTAGTGTGTGTGTGTGATTTAGATTTTTAACATAGTATTAACAATTTTTCAGCCATATCGCTATGATGTCTGCAGTGACAGTTTATAGTGATGTCAAGCACTGGGGCATCATGCCACAGACATGTGGCATGATGTTCCACCTAGTTCCATTATTCTGAGACCAGGCCGACCAGTCCTAACACTAACCTCTTAATGCTGTGCACCAAGAAAGGCAGTTGTTTGAAGCACTTTTGAAAGTCTCTGGTATGACTTGGTATGAACTCGCGACCTCCCACATCTGAGGCAAATGCTCTAACCACTATGCTACCAGAGCGTCGGGCAATGACTAATATCATCAAGATAGGTTTATACATACACACACAGCCCTCCTGCACGTATAGTCTAATTAATAAACAAGGTTACAACTTCAAACAAAGAAAACTTCGTTGAATCTGAATTTTGTTTGGCTTTAATATGCATCACATGAAAATGCAAAACTTAAGTAAACAAAATATACAAGTGATGTAATTCTAGTCTTGCAATTAATTTAAGAAACTATGAAACAAAAGTTTTGGCCAAGTAGGAGAAACAGGACAAAAGGTGTTGTGCAAAAAGTGGGTAAGGAATGGTAAACATCAAAGTAATGATGATAATGATTAACATATGACTAAATTATATGATGTGTCAATAGGAATAAAAATCATAAAATGAAATAAATATAATATACAAAACAAATTCTTTTCAGACAATTAGAAACATGTCCCTTGAAGAGGGATATCCCTATACCCCCCTTTCTTTATTGAGTATTTCAAGTTATATGAAGTACATACACTGGACACGGACAAGACTCCAGAAATGAATACATTAGAGCATGATTAGAGCATGATGACAGAATGACATGTGTATGTTGACTTGCGGCCAATAATGTTTAAATGCAGTTCATCAAAAGTTATGTGCTTAGTTGCATACATAAAGTATGTATGTATGTATGTATGTATGTATGTATGTATGTATGTATGTATGTATGTATGTATGTATGTATGTATGTATGTATGCATGCATGCATGCATGCATGCATGCATATATATATATATATATATATATATATATATATATATATATATATATATATATAAATGAGACATTCAAAAGGGGGCAAAAGTCTGGAAAAATTCATCAGACTATGGCTATAGAGAGTTTTAACCTTGTATCAAAAAAGTTAATCAAGTTTCAAATCAATTCTTCAAACAAATTTGGAATAGGTGTATATTGTGTAGCATGAATATTTAACACAAAAGGAAAGGGACATAAACCTGGAGATAATAATATGAGTTTGACAGAAAAATATGCACTTGCTAACATGATGTCATCAATATCTGCCAAAGGTACAGGCAATTAATAAAACAAACAAACCAATTAACTGCCCAGACAATAATGTTCACACACAAAATACATATATTGAAGAGGAATACCCCCCCCCCGAAAAATGAGTCAGAGCACATGCGCATGTTGATCTTATGTTGTTAATATCTGATCTGCCATGTTTCAGGACAATACATCAAAAGCTGTCGGACAACTTGCACACACATGAATTATCATATACAAATACTGTATATACATTTGACACCAAAAAGGGGAATAACTCTACAAAAATAGAACAGAAAATGAAAACAAATCACTGATGTTGACTAAATGCTAAAATCTGCTAAGTTTTTGGGTAAATCATTGAAAGCTGTTGGACTAGCTGTGCATGGAAGAATTTTATATATATATATATATATTTATATATGATAACTCCTAACAAACTACAACATCTGGGTACTTCAAACCAGTCCTAACATTAACCTCTCAATGCTGTGCATCAAGCAAGGCAGCTGCTAGTACAATTTTTATAAATCTTTGGTTTGATTTGGGTTCAAACTTGTGACCTCCCAAATCCATGTTGGATGGTCTAACATTGCAGGCCAACAATTACATAGACATTATAATAAATTATTTAATAAAAACCCCATGTATAAAAGAGTTAGTTAAAGACTTCAAGCTTTATATATACCCTGTCAATTAAGCTTGCTGACTGCCATATACACTATTGTTCTTGCCACAGCAGCAATTTCAATGTCACCGAAAGCAACATTGTAAATTCTTAAATATTCTACATGTTTTCCAGTCAGGTTGTTCTCAGCTATAGACCAAGCCAAACAGGTCATGTAGGCATTCTTCATTTCAGTAATGGGTGTCATTGTTTAGAATTTGATTACACATACCTTTAAATGACGTGGACATTTTTGGGCTAGGTCAATCTAAAGGTGTGATCCAGTACAAACTGGGTTGAAGATAACATGATGTTATGCCACAATGAATGCTGCACATATTGAAAACAATTTGTGTTACTAGTTATTTGTTATGATTAGACTTGAAGACTTCTTTTCATGACCCAGTTTAGTAACTGGCCACAAATGCAAACAAAATTGCATATTGATCATTAACTTTCATCTGGAAGTTTTTATGGTATTATTTAAGGTGCAGAATATTCAACAATCTGAAATAAATAAAATTTGGTTAAACTTTGTTAGCATTGAATTTTAGAACCACAAATATTTAATTTAAGAGTAAATGCACCTAAATGACCACAATGACAAACAGTTCTTTAAAATAAATTGTTTTTATCTAGTACAGGTGTAACCTGTGAACTCTTTTTATTCCTGTCACTGATAATTTCCTTATTATATCAGGCCACTGTGGTAACATATACCCAATATTTCTAGTATTTAAAAAAAAGTTTGACATACAAGCTGTATGAGAAAGAGAAAGCAAAATTTTGGTTACATTATGTTTCTTTGAGAATACTCACCCAATAAAATTATGGTAGGAATATTAGACTGATACGTCATGAATCCAGCACTACTAAAAGATGAAAATCATCTTTTGTTATATCAATAGGCAGGGGCAATAACTCTTGCACATTACTTACCATTGGCACTGCCAGGTGTCTATAGTTTTAGCTGAGCGAGATAATAATAAAGATGGTTGGGAAGGTTTTTAGGTATTGTGATTGAGCAAGTATTCTCAGGGAAACTTAGTTTACTTAAAAATTTACTTTCTGCTTTGAATAGATTCCCAAATTACATTACATTAGGTGGAAGACATACTGAGCATCCAACCTCTACCTTAAGAATAGCTGGATTCATCATGTTACTGATAACCCATTCTCCTAATTACATAAGTAAAAGAACCTGAGGTCACTTAACCTGTGACTGTAACATATGGCTAAGAAGATGAGTACTGAAGTCTTCTTACCTACAAAATTTCCCCAGTGAATCTGGTGAAGCTAACATGCTATGTTGATTGATCTAGTTGGGTCTGATGGCCTTCTGTCCTGTTGCCACTAGATCTATTTGATTCAAGGTTTGCCTCTTTGATGCTAAATCTCTAAGAAGCCGACTCTGCATCACAGCCAACAGATTCTATTATATCTATTATGTCTTGGATCAAAATTTTACAGCTAAACACGAGGCCTGCAGTTTATCACTTGAAGCTTCTGCGCATGACCTGGTGAGAAGTCAGTGTACACTGATGATACAATTCACTTTAGCTATGAAATAAGGGCTTGAGGGGTGACATAAAGTGTTCCAGCTCACAATGGAAATTAGAGGCATTTGAATGAGCCATGACTTGTGTGTTTCAAGCAGTGCTTGAATGTGCAAACAGCATCTTGCATGGCTCTGTTCTAAACCTGTCTAAGCAAAACAGTGAGCATGTGATGACTGGTTACATTTTTTGATGGTAACCTTTTTTTGGGCTACAGAGCCCATTTGTGTCAAGTGAACAACTGACCCCTCTGATCTAAAGAGAGTTTGGGTCAACATAAAGGTATGCAGATCACTTACACTGCATGATAATGACTTTAGTGAAGTGTAGCTCTAAGGGTTTAAATCAAGCCAAATTAAAACCCAGGACTGAATCCATTTTGAAACAGTGAGGGTATTTGGGAGGGTGTTTGGTCAATTAAAACCAAAAAGGTATAAAAGATAAAATAGGTCATGCCCAAAATCATGTCTGCCATGATACTGGAATGTGTCCAATATCTTTGGCAGCTGCTTTATGGCCAACTGTTTCTCCTCAAAGAGCCAGAGAAGAAAGTCTGGCAGTTGAGGGATTGAGGCACAGAGAGGGATGATGTTGGTATGGCACCAGCTCCTGAAAACATACCACTTACCCTCATAAGCCTAAAGAGTGGAGTGCATTCTTACTCTTGAGATTATCTCCACAACTGAAGGTTTGAATTTTCTCACAAGGCTGTCTAGATAAAAGCCAAGAATGAAGAAAAAAACAGCCACAGGGAGTAAAGGATCAGCTGTGACAGTTGTTGCTGGAGAAGATTTGGGTATTCTTCATAGGCATATCACTAAGACCCAGGACTTGTCCCATCTGAGAGTAGCTATCAGAACCATCTTGCCATTCTCAGCAATTAACTTCTGGATTATTTTGTATCAGAACCATGGGAGGGGATACAAATACCCACAACCCCTCCCAAATGAGTGACATTCCATCCATGGCCCAAGTTTTGAGTCTGGAGAGATGAGGTGTAGTCTTTGCACTAGCTTTATCTGTCTTTCTTTCTGCTGTTTTTATTTTCTTATGAGCAACTGTATCTTCTGTTGTAAAACGTCATCCATGTCTGGATCTGATGATGCATCTGTGAAGAGAGAGGAGGAGAGGGGAAGGGATTGTTGATGAACAAAACTCAAAACCCCTCCTAAAGACATGGATTCCTCTCCTCCCAGTCCTGAAGGAATATGGAGATCCAGAAACCTCAAAATTTGGTTTTATACTGATTGTTTGATTACTTCCTAGGGATGAATATTGTGACTAGAAGATCCTATGTCATGAGGCTGCTTAACATCATTTCAAACTGGTAGGGCTAAGTGGTCCCAAAAGTCCATGTGGGTTGAGCAACGTGGTGAAGTGGCAATTCCTGAGCTGACTGCTTATGAATTCCCTGTATTCTTCCTCCAAAGCATAGGGTCATCAGGAAAGAGAGAGCATGACAAGAATTGAGAAATATGGATCACAGACATATGACACATCATATCAGGAAAAAACTGGCTGAAATCTTCAAAGTATTGGTCATGGTATGGTGAGCTGCATTAGTCAATGATCATAGCAATCCTGGTCCCAAGTATGGTTATTGCCAGGTGTCTCTTTTGAGTCTGAAAGATGACAATGAGGCTAAAACCAACAACTAACAATGTGTAATGATATCCTGAACCAGGTCTGATGAGCATGGAGCAGATTTGTCCACCATATAAAACAGATAAGAGGACATATGAACAGCTGTTAGATTATTGTAAAGTGCTGGTAGATCAGTACTGAAGGTGTCTGTTACCATCTGATTAGGGATGAAACTAAAAGGATGGTGTCTCTTCCTCCTTGTTGAGATCTACTGATTCTTTGAAATAGGAGGGTATTTTTAAGTAGCCAACACCCTAAAAATGTCCTCAAAGGCAGCTCTTGAAAGCTAAATTTCAGTCAGTTCCATGGATGGATCCAACTATGACGTAAAGGATGGTAAATTTGAATGAGTTCTGTTGCACTCACTGTGCGTCAAGACTACTTGCAACACTGGAGAAGACATACCAGGTGGTATGAAGACTTAATTCCATCCCTGTGAAAATGTCACTAGCTCTTCCTTATGGACAAGAAATGAACATATGGAAGTCCAGCACTTCTGGGGCTGCCAGCTGGTTTTCCCCGTGAATGGTCAGTCTGGTGGTATAGAAAATGGTCCCACTATCACTGGTACTGACTACTCCATGGGTCTGGCTGGACAGACAGATTTCTTACTGAAATCTCCATTATCAAAAGGGCATGTTTCCAACAGTATGGTTAGACAGACAGAACAATCCCCGTAAGACATAGTTGGTAAGACCAATTCAATGAAAAGGTCCCCATGTTGGAAAGGTTGTACAGCCAGTTATGTCTGGACAGCTGGCGACTGTACAGTTTTATTATGCACTTGATCCAATGGATCTAGTACAAACCCCATGTGTCTTGACTTGTAGGCCTGCAGACCATCATTGGACATGCCTGGGGCCTTGTGTCCACTGGGCTGCCTTAAATTGGGAAACACTCCCCCAAAGAGTTGAACATGCATGCAACAAACTAGTTGGCTGGGCCATCTTCTCAAAAGATTTCTCATACTGGATGGTCAGTGATGGCTGTACAGTAAGTGATATGGCCAATAACTGTGCACTGGTAGGTATAAGGAGGTGGATCCAATAGATTTGATATGAACCCATGCCTCGTAACTTACTGGCCTGAAGGCCATATCTGGACATGTGGGTTGACTCTAGCAAACATTTCTCCTGAAATTACACCAAAAGAGAACACAAAGCATATATTTGCAAATCAATATATCATTAACTAGCTAATAGCAAAGATTAGCAAATTAGTAGTAACTAACTAGATAAAATGGTACCCTACCCTTCCTCTGACCATGTATTACAGATGCTGCATATCTGAGACAGTGTATACTTAGTATAAACAAACAAAATAAACAAAACTAGTCACTGTGGAAGTTGTGTATATAACATTTAAATGGCATTCTGCTGAAATGAAACAGAAAGAGAAAGCAAAGCATAAATTAGTAATTCATAAAGTTACTAACTAGCTAATACAAATCTATTCCTCAAAACAAACAAAGGAGCTGAAAATGTTAGTGTTGCATTTGAAACTTATTTACCACCCTTGTACTTATGCATTTCAAGTATTTAGGTGACCATTCTAATGAAACTACACAAGAAGGACCCCCCAAAAACATCAATTAGTAATGCAGCATGTTAACAACTTCCTAAAACCATCTCCATTACAAAGCTAGTGACAAAATCAGTCATGATAACTTTTAATGACCTTGCAGAGGTAAATGAATGTGTGGTAAGACATGGTCTTAAATGGACAAAGTCCCTAAAGGTGACAAAATCACTCAAATATGGCAGAAAGTGTAAAAAGAACGTACACAAACTTCAGCAGAATGATTAAACCACGCAATAAATCCAAAAGGAAAGTTTAATGAGTAAATTAGAGCACAAAAATGGTTTGGATTGTGGGAGGATAAAATGTACAATATTATCCAGCACATCCACAAAATTAAAACTAGCGACACCTGGTGGTGACATGGAGAGATAATGGGCAAGAGTTACTGCCCTTTATCTATTTAAATGGGAAAAGAATTTTTGTCTTTTAGTAAGGCTGAACTTGCAAGGTATCAGGCTAGCATTCCTAATGCTACTGGAGAACATACTCAAACAAGAAGCAGACTACTTGAAAACTCAAAGCTTGCATTTAAGTATAACAATCATCATCAGCAGAATTTCATACATTTTATAAATACAAATTACAGCACTACCTCATTAGGTTCTTCATTATTACACCATTCCTGCTATAAGCAGATATGATCCTGCATTCCATGTAATTTTTCTATAGTAAAATTATGTCTTATGTACTTCATTATAAGGTGATCTTACTAGCAGACAGGATAATGGCTCCTGTAAATAGCAGAAAAATGAGGGAGTATTGTATGATGTACTTCATTAAAAGGCAGTCTTTGGTTTTCATGGACAGCATTATAATAAACGAATAATGTATCATGTACTTCATTATAATGAGTCTCTCTATAAGGCAGTATACTCTAGCTCCCATGGACTGCATTATAATGCAGGAGTACTTTATTGTGTAGTTCATTATAGGTTGGTCTCACTATAAGGCTCTAGCTCCCAAGGACTGCATTATAATGAGGGAATATTGTATCATGTTCTTCATTATAAGGAGTCTCACTATAAGGCTCTAGCTCCCATGGACTGCATTATAATGAGGGGGTATACGACTACTCTGGTGGCCTAATTGGGTAGAATGTCTGAGGGCTTTCATGGATTCAAACTCTAGCCAAGTCATGTCATATACTTATAAAAATGCTACTAGCAGTTGCCTTGCTTAGCACTCATCATTAAGAGGTTAGTTTTAGGACTGGTCAGCTTGGTGACATGTGACTGGGTGGGACATCATGCAACATGTCCATGGCATGATACACCAGTGCTAGACATCACTTTAAACTGCCACTCTGCAGACATCACATAATGATGTGACTGAAAAATTGTTAAAGCTATGTTAAAAATCGAAATCTCTCTCACTGTCCTTGTCTGTGTCTCTTTCTCTCTCTCTCTCTCTCACACACACACACACACACATGCAGAATACATGCATAAATAAGTTAAGTTTGAGATTCCCAAAATGAACAGTAAATCATACTCTGGTTTAATTGATATAAAATGTTTGGCAAGAAACAAATTAAAGTAACATATAATTGTTACAACAAAATATCCCAATGCATGATTTGTTCCTTTCAGCAAAATTTTCAGAATCCAAATAAATGTACAAATTTTTAACCAAACACAAGCACAAAAGATCATGTTTTAAAAGTGTAGACCTCTCACTCTCTTACACAATAATTTATGTTTTTTGATAATATCATTGATAAATCTAACTGTACTCTTTCTTAAACACATTTTATACTTTCAGTAATATAATGCCTTATTCACAACTAAGAACTAAGAAGGTTAAACAGTGTGACATGTTTATATGTGTTAAAAAAAGAAAAAGTCCCAAAGAAATCTAAAAGCCACAACATCTGTGCATGATCAAGCATATTCACCCAGCTATGTTGGTTGCATTGATATGTCCTTGGAAAAGGCATTGAGTTCTAATTTTTTGTCAGAATGATATAATCATTAATACATTAAAAGTAAAAGTAACACATCAAAACAAAGCACAAAAACATCACATTTCATTTTTACTAGCCAACATTCATCAAAGCACTTTCATAGAAGAGGAATTAAGTGGACTGTCATCCCTAGGCTAGAGAACATGTCCATTCATCCGAAGACAATTGGACTAGGAAATGTTAGGGCTAGTTGTCGAGTGAGAATATATCTCTCACGACTCTGAAAATGTTGCTATCATCAGAACAATGGTGTGTCAAATTTGAGTGACATGGTATGCAAGTTTGAAGCCCAGATTTATGTGAAAAGTGACATCTAAAATTTTAATAGTATTGTCAGTGCAATGAGCTTTTATTGCATTGGAAATAAAAAAATTTTGTTGTCAAACATAAAAACTTTTCTCCATTTAAATCTACATGGAAGTGGGTGTAATGTGTGGCTCTAGATATCCCAAATAGAAGAGAATGAAAATGTTTCAGAAATAAATGAACCAATCATGAAAGTAAACTATTGCAGCACATTTCATAATTACACTCTACTACTTATGAAATTACCCTATTGTGCAGGACTATCAATTTATACTACTTAGGTATGCTACTTTGTCAGTTTCCATGGTAACAACTGATATTTAATGTAATATAACAAAACAAATATTCAATGAAGAAAATGTAAGAAAAGTATTAACTGACATTTCTGTGCCACTTGCTTGACATTTACACTAGGTTTGGTTGATATATCTTAAATGTTGCTGTTTTTATATCTCTGAAATGGAAATGGTAGAACCCAAATGGAGCCAACCATACCAAGGAGTGGTGTTATTTATAAACAAAAACATGGTTCACAGATATCCATTTCCTGTTTACTTAAGACATTCAAACAGTTATCATTATCACAGGCACTGGATTTATATTTCCTTTTCCAGCACTATATACCTTTGAATTAGTCAATGTTAAGTCCAACTATAGCACGGTTATCTGGATTTATATTTCCTTTTCCAGCACTATATACTTTGAATTAGTCAATGTTAAGTCCAACTATAGCACGGTTATCTGCAGTTTCATCATAACTGGTCAGGACATGATTATTTAATGCAGAAATTAATAAATCCATGACTTGAGTGCATATGATCATTATCAGTTTAAAAATTATGAAGAGAAAAATGCACATTTGAAGCACTAGTCCAATATAATTAATTTAATACAAAAGCACTAGTCCAATATAATTAATTTAATACAAAAGCACTAGTCCAATATAATTAATTTAATACAAAAACCTAGAATGGTTTGAGAGTGATAATATGCAAGTAGAAATGCTGAATGGCAGATATATAGCCACCTATACTGTATAGTAGCAGTAGAAAAAAAGTTCAGATTACATCCCTACATCAAAAAGGTAGATTTAAATTAAATAGTCTTATGACTTAATCAAACATAAAGTTACCATACAATGGAAGAAGAAAGATTCATGAGATATGTAATGATAGAATTGATGAATCTCATTATAGTGTTAGGCTGTAAATAAAATGATAATACATTTTTGTAGATTAGAATATACCCTGTCTATAAATAATTGCATTGTTATATTTTATTGCATTGATACAAAAATCGTGATTGAAATTACAAGTAAATTACATTTATTTGCTTTGTGTGCATAATATTATTTGCACAATAAAGTAGCTAGCTGAAGAAAAAGAATCACAAATGACACAAAGACCAACTCTTAGGTTTTAAAGGAAAGGAGTAGCATTACTTTGTTGTTCAGGAGGTCAACAAAATCATACACAAACTCTGAATTTATTCATTACATGACTACTGTGTTTTTCACATTAATATAGTAGGGATATTTGCCTGACATTAATATAGTGGGGATATTTGCTTGAAATTAATATAGTGGGGATATTTGCTTGACATTAATATAGTGGGGATGTTTGCCTGACATTAATCTAGTGGGGATATTTGCCTGACATTAATATAGTGGGGATATTTGCCTGACATTAATGTAGTGGGGATATTTGCTGGTCATTAATAAAGTGGGGATATTTGCTTGAAATGAGTGAAGAATGGATATATTTTATTGAGTGGGTTAAAAACTCATGAGCAGCAAAGCCATGAATAAAAATATAATTTTGTTTCACTCACAAGATAAAAAATATATCCAATTATTAAATTGTAGCAAGCAAATTTTCTTTCCATTTTATGCTCAAATGTATCGGTTAGAAATATGTGCAACAGACTGAAATAGCACATTTCTTAATGGATCCCATATAATATCAGTGGTTTACCATTTATGTTCTGCTGTATTTTGTAAATATCTGCACAAAAATATAATCAGTAATATAATTATCCCCAATTCAAAATAAATGTGTACAAAAAAAGGATCTGCACTTTTTTGGATTTAAACTCATTTTGTCTTCAGCAGGAAGCAGTCATACTTACCATTTAAAAAGTATGTAGATGTCTAAAATAACTTCAGATTTCTTGATCATAATGTTATCATTATCTAATGATAGGCAGTGAAAAAAAATATTTTTTCACTCCAGTGAATTATCACGATTATTTTCCTTAGAAAACCAGTAAATTAATGCATAAAATAAATCCATATCATTTCATACATCTAACATGTGCAATAACACATAATGACAACAGAGATGATAAAATGCCATCATGCAAAGGCATAAAATTGAATACAAACTGAGACGTTCAAATGCAGGCAGTTTGGTCAAATAAAATCAAGTATTTTCATCATGCAATGAATGATATTTGTAAACATTGTAAACAGTTGAAATCATGTTTATGAAACTCATCAAAAAATTTTAATTGTTTTTTTGTCAAGGCATGCAAATATACAGAAATAATTAGTTTCCTAAGTTTCTTTTTAAACATGCACTCATGACAGATGCTCTGTCCAAATGTCTAACAATATAAATGTATTTTTCAAATATGATCAACAAACAATACTTATCTACCAAGAATCATTATGAAATAGTCTGACAACAAAATAACTCATCATACAATATTTAATACAATATAGAACAAATGAATTGTTAAATAAGAAATGAATAATCAAGAAAATCAACAAATATCTATTGTTAAACAAGTACACAATTGCATTGATTGATACATATAAAAATAAATATACAGGAAGCTGCACTTTAACAAGAAACACTAATAAGTAAAAGATGCAAGCCAGATTTCATCATTAACATATCTGGTAAAGTAATAAAGATTTATGATTTGCTGAATGTCAAATTTTTTTTGTAGGAACTAAACAATAAAACTATCAAAACTTTTGAGACATAATGATATCAGGTCTTTGTGGGTGCTTAATTTTGGTTTCTGAAATGTATAATGTTATCAATATCTATTGGCATAAATTTTAGACTCCATTTAGAACAGTAAAATATATCCTAAAATACAAGGATGGAATTAATGTTATGTAATTGATTTCTAAATGTATCTAAAATAAAAGAGGGATGAACTTTATGTTGAACTCAGTGAGCATAAAACACACCTTGATTTTTTTAGGCAAATGCAAAGAAACCAATTTCAAAATATGGGTAATCAATGTACTGAACCAAGATTCAAACAAATCCTACAAAGTTTTCTACAAATTCTACAATGAACCATATCTAAGACTGACCTGTTTATGAAAAAGTCTATAGCATTTAGAGATAGACATAGACCTTCCCCCATCAAAATGCACCCCCAAATTCCCCAATTACATAATAAGGAGTATTTTTATTTGAAAAAAGGAATGATGAGTGTCTAAGATCTGGTGAGTCATAGCTCTGCTAAATGGCATAGAATGCTGGCAAATTTAATAATTTACATTCTTAATTTTATTTTGTGAAAATAAAAAATATTCTTTTCAAAGAATTCAGGATGTAAAAACGTTATTTTATATTTCATCGATAAATATTTATCCAAATTTCTTTATCACAAACTTATAACAAATAACAAACAGAAAAGATATACACTGAAAAATCAAAATATCTGACTTTCCAAGGAATCTGTCCTCATAGTCACAGACCCATCTAAGCATAAAAAAATTAACCAAAACTATAAAACTACAAATTAAAACCCACATCTAGAGTAATATTTACATGAGAACAATAAGAAAATTTTGTAATCTTGCTCAGATGCAAATCTGATAAAAAGCAATTAAAAGAAAATTATGCCTGTTTTGATTGGACAGTAATGGAAGTTGGCGGGTCCAATAACCAGGGGCCATAACTTGGCAAACAGATAATGGTGCATGTTGAACATGTATCTAAGCAACACTGACAATTAAATTCAGCCTACTTCATTTGTTTTAAGAGAGTCATTTACAGAAATAAAAGTGGATGGACCTGACTCTCAGGGACCATAACTCTGTCAAACGGCATTGGACAATGACAATTTAACTTGGTTAAAGTTTGGTTTTGGTGCTTTACAGCAACATGTTGTATTGACTTTTAAAAACATTGACACAAACTTTAAACAATATTTATGCAATTAACATTATTGTCAAAACCAGAAACAATGATACTTATTATCCTACTGACTGCTAATGTGGGTGATACAAGAACATGTATGAATTTGAAAAATGTCAAGAACTATTCCTTTACAAATGAATCTCATCTTCAATCAATACCCTATTCAGGGTGCAAAAATAAATAAAAATCAGCTGTCATTTAGTCATGAAACCACTTTTTCATGAATCTGCAGCCATACATATACATACATACTTGATGGAATAGTTTTCATCTAACCCCTCAACAGCTTGTAACAAGTTTAAAAACAAAAATCTTCAAAATTTAAGAAAGTTTCTAATTTTGTTTATTAATCTATAACTTCTAACTTGACTGTCACCAAGCAGCCTAAAACATTATCACCTTCTCTGCATTTCAAACCAAAATGTAACGTTAACACTAACATGGCATCCAGATCTGTGCCCGTGAATTTGTGTCATTTTTAATACAAAAAGTATAGTGTAGTTAATAGTGTCTTATAAGATTTGGCTAATTCCTTACTGTTGAGATGCAAAGATATAACTTCCCCCCATTTCTCTCAATTTTAAATATCAGAATTAGACATTGCCTTCATTAAATAATGAAAAGAAAGTCTTTGCCTTCTATGTATGTGTAGATCTTGTATCCACCCTTCATTAAAATAGATTCTTCCAGCAAATGACAAAGAGCAGGCAGAAAACTTAAATTTGGTTTGAAACACAAAGAAATGACAATTGAGTAAGAAATAATAAATCAATAATGTGTATTTTTTAATTCCATGAAGCTTTTCATTTTTAAATCAATAGATACAAACTGCCAGAGGTGGGGTGGAGTATAGGTGTAGGTGTGGTGTGGGTGTGTGTAAACTATGAGACTTTGTAAGGCCAAGCCTCATACCAAAGCTGTACTTGAAAATACGGACATTTTGCTTGCACACTACCCTAAAGAAGGAGATAAATATTACATCAAACAATATGCCTCAATAGATATATTTTGATAAACAAAATCAGAAATCCATAATTCCTTAGAGGCAAATGTTAAAGATTTCTATTTTATTGTGCAAAATTGCTGAAAGATTTCACACAGCTGCCTAGCAGTATTCCTGTCAATTGGTAATTAATAATTTTACAAGCATTCACTTAGTATTAATTAGTGTTTAAGATCCACAATAAACTGCTAAACAGTCTCCTACATATAAAACAAGTTTATGTGTATTGTACAATACATAAACCGAAGCCTCTAGTTTGTTGTGATTTAGATTTTTCCTAGAAAACTTAATTATGTTTACAAAATACCTTTCCACAAACATACATTAAATTATTAGCACCAAGGTATGCCATGTGTTGATTGAAAAAGCACAAAAAATACAAAAACAGTGTGCAAATCAAGACATTCTCTATATTTGATGCAAGTGAATGTTTAAGTGTAGGTATGATCGCTGGGAACCAGTCATTTAACCTGATCGGAATGTGACTGTCTCCTATTGGCTGAAAGTTCATTTTCCGAACATAATGTTTTCCACATATGACTAAAAAATACTAAATGGTTTAAGTAGTAGTCAAATATGAAGACACAAAAAAAACTGGACTAAAGGAAATAGGAAAAAGATAAGGAGAGTGTGAGAAATAAAGTTTAAATGCATTGTTTAGTCAGTTTGTAGCTATGATGCTTTTATTTTATTGGTTTAAGTTCTATTTTAAGAGATCAATACAACTGGTAATGAAGAAATCATACACATTTTGTGAAGTTAAAACATTTGCCAGTGAAATGAGGGAATGGAATCGTAAGACTGAGGTGTTACAGCAAATCTTTTGAACATGAAAAACTGTACAATATATTTATTCTTCCACAAAGGAATTAAAAAAATGACTAATGATGCAAACATATATCACATACCTTAAACCAATCAAACCATCTTAATTACAGTAAAATATGGATAACTGGAACACACACCATGAAGATAAGCAGATAATAAATAAACAAGAGCAATGCAGTGTTTATAAGAAAAGTATATGTATGCTGTCTTAGATATAAAATTTGTTCCCCTGATGATGATTTTGTTCCTAATTGTTGCTAATAAATTGCTTTAAAAAATGTGCATATGGCCTCAAAGTTATGAAAAGACTGATATTTTCGAGGATGATACTGACATGAGATTAAATAGAAGATCATGTCTCCATGATTAAATAGAAGATCATGACTCCAAAGATATTTATTTTATGGTGTTTTTACCTTTATACAGCACTAAAAAGTCTTTATCTTACTATTATTATCTTATCATTATTATTATTATTATTATTATCATTATTATTATTATTATTATTATTATTATTATTATTATTACTTTTGCTTCTTTCATGTCCCTTGAAAATTCATACTGACATCTGAAACAATTATTTGAGGAAATATTGTGGTGATTTCCATTTAAATGCATTTTCTACAACTGTTTAAAGTATTACAATTTGTGAAAAAAATATCCATGGGAGATGATTAATATAATGCTTAATCAATAACCCAATTTTGAGTTGTCTTTCTTGACATATAAAAAAATACTGATCAAGTCAGTAGATCAATGCTTTGTTACTAATTTTTGTAACATCAGTCTGTTACTATTATTAATAATACAAAATACAAATAATATTAATAATACAAATACTGTTTAAAAAGAATGGTGATTAGACCATAAGCATGAAGGGGAAATCACTCTAAGCCAAAACATAAATATATGTCTTATTATTTAGATTTTCCAGTACTAAAGAAAATATACACGAGTCTTCACAGGACAAGATAGAATATTGTTTGAAATGAACCAAGATACAATTAAAAGTCAGAATATGCAAAAGAACTGGTTGATCTTTTGATGCAATAAAGTCATCATACATCTTAAGTGCAATATAGGTTTTAGGTTTTAGCAGTCTATATTAAAATTTTATTGTTGTACAATATTGTAGGGCAGATGTGGATTTTAATGAATTCTTGGATGGTTATTTGTGAAAAGAGCTGTTAATGGTGCAGTGCTGCTGGCTGAATATCTCTTGGAAATATCCCTAAAGATAATGAAATTTTATCAGAAAGCCAAGTTGGTAAAATACTGTATAAGATCGTTAGCGTCTCAGCTCCCACTCCACAAGGGTATCGCTCTCGTGGTCTTTTTGAGAGAAGTCCACTGCGCATGGCACGCACTACTGGAGTTAAATCATCTGGATATCTATTGGATGTGCTGATTATGGTGTCATAGATTTTATCCAGGTAATCCCTTCCATAGGATTCCTGTGTGGAAGCATCAAGACTATTCCAAATCTCCTCACGCTTATTTATCAATGATTGTTCATGCATACTTGCTGAAAAAGAGAAATTTGACATGGGTTAACAGGAGTACTGAAAAGTGTACATGGTACACTCACCATATGGTAAACAGTATTGGTATACTTCTATTATTAAGCAAAATAAAATTTAGCTAACTTGTATGTTTTCAGTGTAGTGCAGTAAAATCTGTCTTGAAAGACCACTGTTATGTGAAACTACTTGTCTTGAAAGACCATATTCTCAATGCATGGATTTATTATAAATATATAGTGGTATGACTTGTTATGAGAGATCACCTGTCTTGAGCAACCATAATTTTTAGGCAGAAGGGGTGGCTGTTGTTGTTGTTATGGGGTTTAACGCCATTTTTCAGCACACAATAGGCTATACATGGCAGCCAGTATTAATGGTGGAGGAAGAAACCTGGAAATCCCCCGAAAGAACCACTGACCCACAAAGAAGCTACTGGCAAGCTTTCTCACATATCCACATTTGCCGAATCTTAGACTCAAACCCACGCAGATAGGGGTGAAATAGCAGTGATCTGTAATGGAGAGCACTTTAGAAGGGGTGGTCATTTAAGAGAAGTTCTTTTGTATATACGCTGTACATCTAGACAAAAGACAACAAGAAGCCTAATACAATATGCCCATGGCATATTCATGGCCATAGTTTAAAAAAGTGAAGGTTACAAACTGTCAAACACTAAAGAAAATATGATTGATTAATGCTGAAATGGTTCAAATTATCCAACCACTTGTCTTTGTTAGAATGTACAAATTATCCAATCACTCTCTTTGTTAGAATATACAAATTTATCCAATCACTGTCTTGGTTATATGGCTCATATACTAGCAACTGAACTAAGAGAGTTGGGTCTGATCTGTAGTGAACCAGTAACAATAACAAAATTTGCAACTATTTTTTAGGGTTGGTACATCATTCCCAAAGAACAATGAAAAACAAAGGACACAAATAGAGAAGAAACAACCTTAGAGATGAGGTATAGGATACCAGAGTTAGAAACAATGATAATTATTACAAGCTACCCTTGCTCTTTTCTCATTTATTCACTTGGTCTTATTTATTCTCCAGCACTGCTGGTCCTACCTCTGTGGGACAGACTAAAGTTTAAAAGTTGAAGCTAGACTATGCAAAATTCTCAAGACAGTTCTTAGATTTCTTACTTATGCAATGTTAAATAAACAGCAATATTATTTACATGGTTATGTATGAACACAATATAAACAATTCAAACATGCACACAGATGGTATAGACCATTAATGTTCAGTCCATAAGGATCCCCAATTTTTATTTACAAATCGAGGTTATTAATCCAGTATGGCTGTTAAGTTGGATCTTTGTATAACAATACCTGGCTATCCAATTTCTAAAACCCTGCTTTACCTGTGTGAAAGCCAGTTGGTTCAATCATGGAAACGAAAACTCCCCATTTTTTCATCTCCTGTCGTAGTGTGTCAGAGTAAGCTACGAGAGCATGTTTGGACATGCCATAAGCTCCATTCCCCTCCATTGAGATTCTACCTAAAAAGGCAAAGTATCAAAATGATACATACCATCACAAGCCAACAAATTTAAAATTTGCATAAATAGGTTACAACTTAGTTTTACAGCCTATCATCATAACTTGATTCTGAATATACAACAAATCTATGGATCCATGGCTTTTACAATAAAATACACTTTAAAAAAAATAATACAAACTGTACTTAACTGACATCACACAAAAATATGTTCACACACCTGTCTTTTGGTCTATAATTAACTGTTGCTACATTCATTGTCTGAGTACATATTCCTACAGGCTACAGCATACCTGAAATTACCAAAAATCAAACCAGCTGAAATTGCTTAAGTATTAAAACCCATCCAGCAGGCCAGCCACTTAAACTCTGCAGCACACATCACCTAACATGCAGGTACATCCAACATATACAGCCACCAATTTTTTCCTGTGATCTGTTACCATCCATATCTCAATAAACAATGGCCCATAAATATCCTTGTTTGTTGTATTTATCATGCAACATTGTGCTCCAGTGCATTACCAGCTACCATACAGGAAAAGACAGCCAGTGAGAGATACACACTTTACTAGTCATGTACTTGTAATAAGTCTGTTAAAACAATTACATGCCAATAAATTCTGATAATAGGAACTGTTCCTTCATAGTTACAAAATGATATGGGTTTATGAGGGAATTATGGATGATTAGTAAACAATGCTTATTCTATCTGTATTAGACTAACTTAGTACTTCCAGAGAATAACTGTTTTTTTTATGCAAGTGGATTTAAAATGGGTTACATACATGCATGTAAGTTTATAATTTTTGTTACTTAGTGCTATAGAATTAAATATGTGCTGCACACCAGGTGATATCACTGTCAGTAGCAAACTTAAGGAGATGAGATATTTAATAACCAGACAATATCTATTGTAGAAAAAATTGATAAGAACATGGTGACAACACAATCCATAAGTTTGGTAGAAACTGAAGAGCTGATGTTGAGTCCAAAGGGTTGGACTTGAAACTATTAAATAATTTTGTGGTAAACAAAATAGTAAAATTTTTATGATATGGGGTGATGGTGATGTGAAAATGTGTCATTTGGATAAAGACTGAAGGCAAACCTGTTCGGATGGATGGAGAGATGGATTGATCTTAGTGTCTCCAGCCTTAAAATCAGTTGTGAAATGTATTGGTTGAGGCAAGGGAAGGTAATGGGCAAGAGTTATTTCCCTTTGTCAATATAAGATAGGAAAAAGGTCTGGCTGGATAGTTTGACATCCCCCTTAATTTTTAAGGTAGAAGGCATGAGCCTAATAAACACAATCCCAGCATTTATAAATTCACACATAAGCTAAATCTGTAAAATGGTTTATATTTGAGTTAGGCTTGGAAATGGGTTGGCTTGTTGGTGACTGCCTGTCAAAGTTAGACTAGCATTGGAGAACAAATGTGTTACCTGGGCTGCAAATGAGCAGCTGACTTGGCTTACATATTTACATGTTTCTGCTACAGAGGTAAATATCTAAAAATCTTAATTTTTGAGGGTGATGAAAAGTGTGCTAATTTGTTATAGTAATAGTTAACTTTAAAGATGAATAAAATACATGCTGATTCTTTTAGCCGCCTTGTCAAAGGAAAATGTTCAAAATGGCTCTCTCCTGTCAAAAATGAATGTAAGAAAGAGGGGTTGGTGATAGTATCAGTTCAGTATAAAAGCCACCAGTTGTATAAGAAATTAACCTTAATACCTCAGTCAGAATCTTACAAGCATACTTTCAACAAAAATCATTAATTAGTTTTTATTTGTATCTTTAATGTAATATTATTATCATTTATCTGCAATAGGTCATCGTTGAATGAAAATCTGCTAAACAATCTGTCCAGTGAGACCAAAGACAATTCTCATCCTTTATTAGGGCTGGATTCGCAAGGTAGCAGGCAAATGTTTCTAATGTAATGTTATTGGGGAAACATATCTGAAGGAGAAACTGCTTATTTGCAATAAAAATTTACTTAACTTTAATTTTTTCATTTTAATATATCTCTCAGTTTGAAGCTCATTTAAAACATAATTTTAAATATTAGCAATGCAGTATTAAGCATAAAAAATCAATATGGCTTCATTGCTTTTTCTTCAACATAACAATACATATTATAAACCAAAGATTTTATGATGTCAATTTTCAATCTTGATCTGGTAAGGTAATGAAAGTTGTCATTGTTATATGTATATTTTATATACTCTATTAGATTCTTTAATAATATATATTTTTAAATGGAAGAATATATTTTTTGATTGATGCATGGATAATGTAAGATTAATTTTTAATCAACCTTAATTTATGACACTAATTTTCAATCCTGATCTAGCAATGGGTAAAGGTTTACAATCACATTCCTTAAGATAACTAAGTACATTAACCGTCTTTAAATAATGCATATTTTTATTGTAATAATTTTAAACATCAACCTGGACTTTTGACTTGATCAATTTGTTGACTCCAAAAGCAAAAGAGCCATTGTTTCACAAAATGAAGTAATTATTTAATTGTAAATGTTTGTTGATTAAAATCCAATCAATTGATGAGAAACGAAAGCTTATGTCATCTATCTTGATTCTAAAATTGACATGTACTCCCTTGTCAAAAAATAGCATAAATGGTAAATGTAACTTAATTGCTCAAAAATATCTTAGTAAGGATGATCATCTCAAATCTGTCAAAAGTTTGATTTTTGGACCATCTTTATTAATTCCATATCTGTCAGGAGTGCAATGACTGAGGGTTTATAATAATTTATAACTTACAAGTACTTCATTCAAACAACAAAAATGAAAAAGGAGAGTCAAACATTTTTTCATCCTACCTATCAACAGAAGCTCACATTCATTTCTGTGAACATGCAGGCTTATTTGTGTATTTTCAACCAGTGGGAGGTAACTAAAATCACTCTCCATTTTCTTTATTTATTGAAATGGTCTATAAAGACTTTCACAAATACAACCATCTTAAAAAAAGTAATTATTTTGCAATATCATCCATCAGACATAGTGGATTAATCCAACTAGAGAGCAAGTGATATATGAAATGCAGTGTGGATTCATAAAAATTAGAGAATAAGTTCCAGATAAAAGCAGGAAATGCAGAATGGATTAATTAAGCAAGAAAGCAAGTACAGGAAATGCAGCATGCTTTTATACATCAATACAGCATGTGCTAGATGACTGCAGAATAATTCATGTTGAGAGGAATTGCTAGCTGTCTGCAAGAAATGCAGCATGGAATAACTCACATGAGAGCAAGTGATAAAACAGAACTGGTAATGCATCTGGGACTAATTTAAATAGACAGCAAGTGCTAGATGATGGATTAATTCAAGTTGTTAGCAAGTGTTATATGTGCTAGACGATGGCATATGTTTGTGTTTTATGTTATTTTCTACAAATTTTAATTCAACTGTAATGTTTATAAATTACATGTCGTAGGCAGATAGTGATTATATTGCGTGGAAAATACCATGATTCCATAAATTGCAAAGTTTTTCAGAGTTTTTATGAGATGACAAATCATGTGGTCCCGTGACGCAATACTAGCCAGTCCTGAAACAGAAAAAAGGCGAGCGATACAGGGGGAATCAGATTTGAGTTGCTTATTAAAAAGATGAATCTGTTTTCGAGAGCTGCTCATACCTTATTTCTGTTGAACTGTGTGTTAAGAATTTAAAGAAAAAAAAGGTAATTTTAACATAAATACTTATACATTATGTGCTGTGCAAAAATATAAGGATTAAGTGATGGTGCCAAATGTGAAAATTAAAAATTTGCCACAATGCAATAAATTCATTTAAGAAGGATGCGATTTAAGCGTCATATATGTAAATGACATGTTCATTACCTACCCTCAATGCACCACCTAAGGACTAATATTTTGAAAATATTCATCCATCACTAAACCAATGAGAGATCATACTGAATTCTGGGCCGACTTTTATGTGAAACAATATCCATTACTGGGGAGGTGTAAAAAGGCATTGAGAACGGTTTTCATCAGTCTTAACTTAAGCATTAGTTTTTCTAAAAAAACCCCAAAACAAACCACAAATAAATCTGCAAAGCAGAAATTGTAAGTAATTAATTTAAACATCAAGAAGCTTCCTTCTTATGGTTCAATTACAGTGTATTTTACATGCAGGCTACAGTTAACTTGTTGACAAATCTGATAATGTATACATGTCTGGTATAATAGTTTAGGTACTGTACTAATCAGTGCTGAAAGAAATTATTTAGGCACAGGCCCAGGGCTGGTGGCTTGAATGAATTCACAAGCCCTGACTGAAATCCCATAAGACTAAACAGCTCATACCTGTCAACTTTCAAACAGGTAGAAAAACCTCCCGATTTGGGGGTATTTCCACACCTACCTCCTGATTTAGCAATATCTTCAAATTCTTTGAAGTGGTCTCTCAGATTTATTTTATACCAAATATGGCCTCTACATCTTCCCTTAGGTTAGGTCCCTGCTATGTTTAAGTCCTACACTGGACGAATAATTAACAATATAATTTCTTTTCTTCAATAAATAGAATGTTAAGATTAAACATTATTTACATAAATTTCAGAAATTTTAAAACCACTACAACAGTACTATAGTAAAAAAAAATTAAACAATAAAATTAACTTAAATCTTGTGAATGATCACTGAAAATGCTGTGTAATTTTCTCTACAAACAAATTCGCATTTCCATTTCCGCCAAAGAAACTTGGCCAGTTAACACCTGACATTTCTCTACCGTATATGTAAAATTTTATTCCCATTATTAAATTAAAAGAACGAATAAAACTATAATACCATGCAGAATATATGCCCCCCACCTAATTCAGAATAAATATTTTTATTCAGTAAGCAAGTGTTATGGGCTTTAAGACTTAAACCTATTTACATGGTAAGTTATAACAAAATAGAGAATCATTTATTTATCAATTAAATTGCTGGTGTTGACATACACACACTGTCGAATATTGTCCAAACTGCAGTCATTTTCACAAGATAATTACAAATATTAAAAGATTACTTGTGCACTTAAATCAAAACTTCAGCTATTTTGCAGTTTAGCCACAACTGACCAGAATATGAAAAAGGGGCTTGTCCCGAGGGATTATATGGTGTATCGCAAAAAAAAAAATGGTGCGTCCCTTGAGCACTTGCACATTGGGGAAAAGGGTGGGGGTCAATAGTTGCCTCACCCCAATTTCTATTGTCAGCCAGTTAATGTGACACTTTGATTTTATATCAGACATCTTTTATTTTAATCACTGTTATTGAAACTGCCCAAGAGAAAGTTTCATATCAGTTCCAATCACTATAGATTACTGTTTATACATACTACATATAACTGGCATAGACTGAAAAGTTCATTTTTGTTGGTTTTTTTTATAAAAAAAATATTTAAATGTCAAGATTACTAAAAATTGTGTTTTCTCAAAACACGATTGTGCAAGGGGTTTATAATCTTAATTTTTAGCAGAGCTCCCATTTCATTGAAATCAGATCTCAATTTCACCTAGGGCTGCAGTGATTAGATTTAAATTGTGCTGTGTTATAGCATGTATGTCAACATCCTGAAATACATTTACTCATTTCCTCAGGCAAACATTTTCCCCCCAAAAGACCGATGGGCACCTCGCTTTGAATACAGGATGGGCTTAAACTAAAATTAAAGGAACTTCGGGTGTCGGGTTAATAAATAAACTGTTATAGAAATTTTTATTACTGCTACTGATGGTGTTGATAAAAGATATGTGAATTGATTGTTGCATTTTGAGGTCACTTACTCGGCCTTCTGCCTATATTCCTAACTCACACGTTTTTCCAGGATTTAAAATATCTTTTATGCTGACAACCGCCAGTCATGATACTCCTATGATGTCACATCATGAAAGTAACCGAATAGACACGGAAATTTTGCATACAAAGTCACAGAAATTCAGCTCCCTGAAGATATGCCAATATTTATATATTGGCATTATGGTCATAGATAATACTTCAGAATAAGGTTTAACTCTATAGAACTTTTATTATTAATCAATATTTATTTTTCTTATTTCTTGTTTCCTTTAAATTCATTCAGCTAGACAGCAATAATAGAGAACAACAGAATAAGCAGCATGTATTCAGTTACATAGCAAATGTTAGACAACAGCAGAAATGCTAAATAAATAGCATGTGCTAGGTAACAGCTGGAAATGCAGAATGGATTAATATAGTAAGAGAGCAACTGAAGATGAAAGCAGGAAACAGCTGGATTAATTCATACTGAAATTAGATGCCAGAGGACAGCAGGAAATATGTGTGGAGTAACTGAACTAGACAGCAAGTGCTAGATGATACCAGCAATGCAGCAAGGATTAATTCAAAATCTGAGCAGGTGCTAGATGACAACAATTAATTGCAAATTGAATTAAACATGAAATATTGCACTGTGATATTGAGGCATGTGTGTTATGAAGCATATGATATTGGAACTTCAAAGCAACTTGGTAAGCCTTGAATTCTGATACATTTTAGTGGGGCTTTACTATCCTACAGTATTGTTATATGACAAGGGCTAGTAATCAATAACAAAGAAAAGAGTGAAAACCAACAAACTTTGTATATTTTAACAAAACAATTTATTTCCCTAGACAACAATGTAAAACTTGGTAAATAGGACTTATAATCTGTGAATATAATCCAAAAGGTGATCCTAAGAATGAAAAACACAAGTCCTATCACTATATAATCCTATAAGAATCCAGGTTCGAGTCCTGACAACATACAAATGTGGAAGGCTATAACGTCAGATGTGGTCCAATGTATGATTAACAATAATACCTCACTTGAATCACAGTCTTTGTTTCTGAATAATGCCATAATAAACTTCCATGAATATCTTTTAGAATTCTTTTTATAGAAAAGTCAATTTGTCAAGTTTCAAGGAGAATAAATTATTAAATACAAAAATCTGACAAAGAACAAACAATATTGGCAACAAATTAAGATAATACACCTTGTTCCTTCAAGGTTTTGAATGACTCTCTCTGACAAAATATTAGGACCACGTATTAGAACCCCAAAACATCACTTCAAATCTTTCGAGATTGGTAATGTGGTCTCTTACTACTCTAATTTTCACATGTAGGCCAATCTCACTCCACATAAAAATCAATCATTAAATAAGGTTGTTCACTCAAAGAAAGTATGCCCGTGATACTGACCAATCATTTTAACTTCCTGTTGACACTTTTACCAGGGTAAGACTGAATAAATGATAATTTGCATGTAACACTACTTCATCTTAAGTAAACAAACTTTGTGATAAAAATATATCTCACTACTAAAAATAGAATCCAAAATCCAAGAAAAATATTCATTGCATTTAAATACAATGAAACAAAAATGAAATAAAAAGAATTTTAAACCATACAAGCAATTTAATCATATATATGTAACAATACAAATGCCTGGAGCTGAAACAGATAACTAAACATTTGTAATTTCTGTGAATATCTAAATAGAAGATAAGCATTCAAATGTTATTTGTCTGTCTATTGAGAAATGAGACCTGAAACCAGACTTAACAGTTGACCATGCTGACCATTGATTACTGTAGCACTGTTTAGCAGTATTTTGCAAAAGAAACAAAGAAGGCAAAGTGTAAACTATGCAACACTGTTGTTACAAGGGAACAACTTCAAACCAGCTAAAACACATGTAAGTTAAACTCCCCCCCACCAGGTTATCACAACATTGCCATCTTCTATTTATTGTCATTTAGTTGCTCTTGAAAAGACAGCATGTAGTATGTATGGCAAGTTGACAGAAACTATGCTATAGAAAAGTCATATTGAAGTCTGCAAATCTTTTATATATTCATCAATGAAATCAAAAATTCTGAAATTGATTACTATAAATAACATTCAAGGCTGTGATTTTGAAACCCAACTTAGTAAACCAGCTACAAACATTATTTTAATCATTACAGGTCTCATCACAGTGAAATAGAACTCACTCTTAACGGAAACAAATCAAGAGCTGCTCTCCTTTTCTTACTTTTAAGTTCAGTTTCAGCACTAAATGAAAATTTGTGGTCATGCAAGTTTGAAAATAAACAGGGAAATAACACTCATACATTCACTGGAATATTAGCTCTTCCTAACCCATACATGCCAACCCCTCATGAGGTATAAAAATAATTAATGGTATTATAAGTGGCAAAAAAGCATAATTTAGGTGTAAAAAGTGTAATCCATATATTACATGCCAGAATTACAGCATGTGTGAAAAAAATAAATTTTTACACTAAACTGGTCATCAGCTGGTCAAAATTCTTGTCATAATGGGCAAAATCCATATGGATTAGAACCAGAATACAAACACCAACTATATTGAAAAATTATTTATTTTCAGCACTCACTTCGACTAGTCTACATGTCTAACTTTTGCTGAATGATCATGAGCTGGAATTCTGCAATGGTCACAGTCAGGTGCTCAGAGTTTTGTATTACATTATTCTCATATTCTTTTTAAGTTTGTAAAGTACTGTTGATTTGTCCTTTTTATGATCTGACATGTTTTGAAGTTTGAAAAGATCCATCTGCTCTAACATTTCTGTCATAAAGCATCCACAATTCAATGTAAAGCGGTTCACTTAACATCTGGTGACATTTTCTTTAAAAAAAAATATAAACTGGTTCACTAACTAACTTATTAATAAAATGAATCTGTCACACAAAGTTTACTTTCAAAGAAACCTGTTTTTTCTTGAAAATATACAAAAATGAGGAAAGTAGTCTTACATTATTCTTATTAAGCAGTCACCTTTTTAAGAATATTCTAAAACTTATACAAGTAAAATTAAAGAGATGATAATAAAATGACAAAACAAACTTTTTACTTCTTTATTTTTATTTTTTAATGAAGCAAAAAAGCATAATTCATACAGTCAGAAGAAAACTTAATTTAGTGAAAAAAGCATAACGATTACACCAAAAACACAATCGTTGGCATGTATATCGACCCTTTCCAAATTAAATAAAGACCCATAAATTAACTTAATTATATGATTTAGATGGCAAGTTTCAGTGTTTATCAATGCAGCTTGGCAGGGATTTTGTGTATGTGGTCAATAAACATCAAAGTAGACCAACAAAATAAATAAATTTTTTTAAAGAGATAAGAATTAAAGCTTTATTGGAAATGATGAATTTTTGAATTCTATCCAAACACATTCAATAAGAAAACTAAAAATTTAGTATTCATTTTAGTTCAACAACTGATGCATTCTGTTAGTTAATAATGTCTGTTACAGGAATTAAATATAGCAGTGAGATTTTAACTTACCCAATAAACTTGTAACATTAATGATTCTACCCTTGGCCTGGCGTATTAGGGGTAGCAGTGACCTGGTTAATCTGACAGTACCAAAAACATTTGTATCCATGACTTTTTGGAATACAGCATCTGATATCATCTCCATTTCTGAGAAATACCAAACTCCTGCATTGTTCACCAGCCCCCACAAGCCTGCAGAAGAGGAAATCAGTGAGTGACAGAAGTATTTTACCTGTGTTCAATGTTAGTAAATTTTCAATGTTCTTAAACATACTGTGTTATATAACCTAAAAATCAGAAAAGATGTCAGCACTATGCAAATCAAGTGTATCTAGTTTTCTTGTTTTTTTTCCAGAAATGAGGATGGCAGCAAAACATCCAAAGGTGAGACATAGTTGAGAGCTCTTTCTTTTTTTTAAGGACTTTATACTTTTGGAACGTAACTTTCACAATAGGTTACTTTCTTTATCACTGCATAGTTAGGCTCAGAAGAAAAACACAACTGTGCTGCTACATCAAAGGGACACTATTTTATCTCTTTTTTGTTTTGTTTCTTTTTGATTCATTAAATTTTACCCTAATTTATTTAATTCCTGATTACATTTGTAAATAATAAAAATTCTCAATTTACAAAGTGACTTGTTTCATAAATTGGCTAACTTGTGCCCTTGTTTATGTTGGGTATAACTGGTTCAATTGTGCCCTTTCTTATGCTGAAGTTAACATTTTTTGAACACCATCACCTGCAAAATATTTAGTCAACAATGTATGTACATGAAATTATATCCAAAATATTCAAAGAAAACTGAAATGCTTAGCATTTTATGAAATATTCATTCAAAATCAATGAGCTTTATAAGCTGGACGGAATGCCTAGGACAAAATAAACCTGAATTCAGCCAAGTGAAATATATAAACAACCTGACTGTTATTGGTGAAATGATACACTTGTGCCACATATCATTATTAAACAAAGTCTGATATCACTCATTTCGCTGACATCTGCCTAACAGCCAACTCAAGAGCAGTTGGCACAGGTACAGAAGGATGCTTTCTGCTGAAATTTCTCTAGTGCTGTTGACTTCATACCTTGTGAAAACATTATCTTCCACAGTTTCTCCAGGTTTTGTATTGTCATCCATAATAAGTGGCAATATTTAATGAAAGATCAGTATCAACTGTATACATTTTAATGATTGAAAGATTTTCATTCCAGGATGCTTGCTGTCAAATTTTTTTCAACTGATAGATCAGCATCTTGAGCACAAACTTGAAAGGTATTAATGACAGGATGCGTTTTGTCAAGTTGGATCGAGTTGTTCAGTATTTCTTTTCTTCTAGAAGCTGTTAAATTTTATGTTTTATTTTTATTAACTGTAACCATACTGACGGCAGATCAGAATCATTTGTACATTGTCTTGCCAGGATACTTTCTGTCAAATTTAAAGGCTTCTTGCATTTTTAGTACCCTAATTTCACAGAGAACTGGAATCATTGGTTCAGTTTGAAGGGTAATCATTTGAAGGTATTTATATGTTTTGTTAAAGGTGGCAATATTTAATAGCAAATCAATATTCTTTGTATATATGTATACTTTTTTGTCCTTTCTTTCAATGTTTGATTTTTAATATAATTTTAATATAATTTTAGATTCCTCATACTACAACATGAAATAGGAAATGATCTATTGAAAATTTCACAGTAGAAACTTTACATTTCAATGAAATTCACAACACGATTTATCAGGCAAAATCAATAGTGGGTGAAACAACTATGAATGTGAATGGGATCACTTGTAAAATGGTACAGAGTCCATATTAATTCAATTAATTGAATTTCATAACCCCTTTGCATGGATGTTGATGTAACTGTAAAATGACCAGTCCTGATTCTGTAGCTTGTTTAGCATTTTCAATTTATTACACAATGTCTATAGCTTTATTTTCTAAAGGAGGAACTAACTGAGGACAAGGTTCTGAGGATGACTCATTTTGTTTCCATGTATCTTCAATGATTGCTATAATTATAACATACCATCACTAGTAACTTTCTCCTGAATCAGTTTAGTAACTGCTGCAATGTCCTCTTTTTTCGTGACATCAAGTTTAAGTAATGTTACCCTGCAAAGATAAAACAAGTCACAAGCAGTCAGATGCATTGTAGTTTAGACACAAAAACTTTTTTTAGGATAATGTTAAATAACTTCAGCTTTCTTTATCTAGGAGTAAATAATAATGATTTAGATAATGCTGTTTCTTTACTAGACAATACCAAGCACTGTATTAAGTGAATAGGATTGTCTTATTTTCCAAGAATGATTACAATTATTTCCAAAATTATTTGTCTACAGTTTAAAAATTATTGAATGCAATTTCTAAAGTTTTAATTACTTATAATATGCAATATCAACAATGCAGATGACAGTTTTAGACAATATACAAGGTGAAGGATATGAAAAACCAGGATAAAATCAGACCACAGATGAGAGGTCATACTCCTGGACATGTCTACTCAAGAGATTAAATTCTGGATGGCAGCAGTAAAAACAAATTGCTGAAGCCCAGAATAAAGTGCAGTGTTTCCAGTAACAAAGGTAAAAAAACTGGACAGCTCCATGCTCTCTAATTCTAGATAAGTCATTCCTGTATTTTAAGGGAGCTGCCCATTGGGTTTCTCCAAAAGAGTGATCTAATTTGACAGAAATAGACCTAAAGCATGCTGACAAAATGCTGCATTTTCATTTTTTAAGTCCTTAAAAACCATGAAATTAATAATATTCAGCCCCCAGATGGGGCTCCTATTGTACCATATTTACTATATATGTTGGGACACCATATATTAATTTTACAAGTAATTATTTTGTGCACTGTATGTTCTGGGACACATGGTTTTTAACGTCATAAGTTGTGGGACACCTTTTATATCATTAAAAAAAATTACATTGGAAAATGCACTCCAAATGAAATTTTATTTTAAAGAATATAAAACTCTTTAATCCACTGCAGCAGCATCTCATCAACACAACCCTTCTCTTGCACATGTATGATCCATTTTTTTGGTGCATAAATATATTTTTTAGCTTTCTCATACCGTGAAAAATTGTTAGAGGGAACACATCACCTGAAGCAGAAACTGCAAGGACTAAAGTCATATTTTTAAAAATCTGTACCAGTTTTGCTAATTCTCACACTTTTGACCCCATCTTATTATCAGTCCATCCAGGAATGCAACCAAAGTACACTAGAATTTCATCCATATTAATGATCATATCATATTATCTATAAAATCATATCTGCATCTCTTTTGGCCTTTATGAATTCATCAATTCTCCAAATCTTCTGGGCGATGCTGAGTCAATAATGTCAGTGAAGGAAGCTCTATATTGTGTCACTTTAAAATTGTTCCACTGTTTCCATTTATTTTCAAACTTTTCATGAATAATAGTGAAAAGAAACCAAAGTTCCCTTCCATATCTTGGTGGTCTTTGTATATTCAACAAAATTTGTTTGTCTTTCATATCCTGTATATAAGTTCAAAGAAGGAGTTTACTGCTCACTGCCAGTTGTGTTTATTCAACACCCAGGCTTTGGTGTGCTTGGCATCTGAAGTTATAATTAATACAAAGGAGCACTGATGTCTGCAGGTAAATAGTAATGATACTTTTGTAACCTGTGCTGGTGAAAAGATTGTCACTTACACTCAAGTGAATATATTTTCAAATAAGGATTTTTATTTGGGAGAAACTGTCATAAAGGAGACCTGGATATAATTCAATCTGATTATTTTGCACCAAATGCCATGTCATGTGTGAATAACAGTGGTCTTCAAGATATTGACTGATTATTTCTCTCTTGTTTGTGATTCTGTTGGATCCAGTTTTCATTAGATAACATATTCAGACTTTGGAGCATAACCAAACACAATTTGTTTCTAAATGTCCATATCAATGAGTAATGTGGCATGTTACTGACCATAAGTAATTCACTCTACAGTATGTAAGCCTATGCTACAGATATATGATTTTGTGGATATATTTTATTCTTTAATGCTTGTGTTGAAAAAAGGAATAAATGATAACAATACAAGGATATTTTCTTTCTTTTTATTATCAAATTAATGTTTTGTTTATCTATTTTATTGCAATGTGCAGTGGGTGAACACAAATGCAATACAAATTTATTTCATTTCTTAAGTCATGGACATATAACCTAGGTGAAAAAAGTTTCACCATAAATTCTGGGACAGGAAAAAAATTATTTTATTGTGTCCCAATATATATGGTAAATCTCTTCACTTTTTGAAGATCATCAGCTTAAATGTACTGGAAGCTATAACTTTATATATAAAGCAAAAACAGGTGATTGTGATTAATCAACATTAATTAATTAATGGGGCAACAGTACTATTTCTGTTCTCCATATTTCATTAATTACCTATTAGTTTTCACTTGTCCTGCATAAACACAGAATAGCCTTGCTTATCAAACTGCACAGATCAAGATCTGCCCATGCATAATGTGCAGGAAGATCTGGGTCTGTGCAGATTGTTAGGAATAATCAGTAGAACAAAGAAACTGATCTGCAAGTGCATTATGCTGTAACAGATCAGGATTTTTGTTGTTTGCATTTTGTCTTGACATATGAGTATATATGGTAATAATAACTTGTCTCTTGCTTATGAGTACTTGCTAAAGCATTGCTGGTTAAATACATTGTTATCTCTACGTAATTGTTTGACAATTAGATTAAGCAAGGAGTTTAATTACTAGTAAAGTCATCAATATATATATATATATATATATATATATATATATATATATATATATATATATATATATATATATATATATATATATATATATATGTATATTTAATAAAACTAGTTTCAACCTTGTCTCAAAATAGCAATAAAAAGAAATCCTATGGTCTTGTTGAGCAAGTGGATTTTGATTGTGGCAAGTGTTTTTTGTTTGTTTTGTAAGCAATATGCTCTGGGCTTGTGTCTGAGCACTGAGCAATAAGCCCTAAATTTCAGTTCCCTAATTATGGGATTTAAAGTAGGCATTGGGATAAAATCAAAAAGTCTAACTTTAGGTATATGTTTCTACATTATTTATTATTTATAAGTCCCATCCATCCACAAACAACAAAGACCACATAATGCACCAGAGTCTATGCTGTTTGTTCTATTGATTACTCCTAAAAAACTACATATATGGTATATAGTATGGTATATGGACTACATTTCTATTTCTTTACAAAACTGTACTTGCATATTCCTTTTTTGTATTACATACATGTTTATGCATGTTTTCCTCATTGTTTAGCATTCTACTTATTTCTGTAATGTTGCATACATTCTGGTTGCTAGGTACATGGTATATTTATGCATATTCATATATACTACCACAGACAGACAGCCTTTAGAAAAAGAATCCTTCAATGCCAGTCTGAAGGAATGTGGTTTCTTTTTATGAAAAAAAGTTTTCTTCTGACAACAATAACAGCTATATTTGCTACAGTTTCATTTGCAAATGAAATCCCATATCTAATGCTAATACTTCCTCTTATCCCACACAATTATAAAAATGTTCCATCCCATACCATTATTAACACCTGTGAAAAAGCTACCAATACCAGTTCATGATGTGATGTTTACACAAGGTTGACTGAAACAATAATTCCCATCAAAACCCATCTGCATTTATTCCAATGATAAGTTTGCATTACAAAGTTTGATTATCATACACAAGAACAATCTCTATCACACTTTTTACTTGATTTTTTAAAAATATCTTGCAGGTGTGCAGAAGATATGCAGGGTAAACAGTACTACCTATACTTTACTTTCAAAATTACAGTCTGTGTTCATGTGTGTGTGTGTGTATCAAGTGAGGCGGCTGTTAGTACAATTTTTATAAGTCTTCGGTATGACTTGGTCATGGTTTGAACCTGTGACTTCCCGCATCCATGGCAGATGCTCTTAGCACAAACTGGTGTGCTGTACACTACATTGTACAACAATATTCTTGCACTGATTTTTCTACCATTTATGAAGCTGAGTTTTGAATTGGGAAACATCTGTCCATAAATCGGCTTAAACTGGGCATGTATGGAATAAAAGAAAGACAAGACAGTATGTGTATCATTGAGGTAAATGCAGCATGTTTTAATGCTGGAAAGAAGTTGGTCTGCATTGTTATAATGCAAGCTGAATAGTCAGAAAGCTGCTACTGAGTTGTACAGTCTCATGCAGCATAATTATTCTACTTATCCTTAAAAGAGCTGCAACGACTATAGACGATTGTTTGTAATAATTTTATTCAAATCAATTTGCTCAGAAATGCTAGAATAAAACAAAAATAGCTGAATCTCCAATTTAGCTGCTTAAAAGTTGGAACTATTAGGACATAGATGGGAAAATATACACATTTTTGGGGGACTGGAAATGAGGCCAAATTTAGCCCCCCAAAACTGGCAATTTAGAAAATCCCAATGTTGGCAAATGAAAATGGACAGTAAAGTTTGTGTGATCTACATATTAAACTGGTGGGCTTTTTACCAATTTTATTACTATACTTGAATGCTTTAAAGAAAAACTTTAGTTTTAGTGTTCACCCATTCATTTAAAACTGAAATTTTAGTGGCTGCAAAAAAGGGTTCATCACATTACTGAGAACACTTAACCTTATTATTTTTTTTTCACTTAAGCACTGTATTTTCAAGACCTAAATACCACTACTCTATCTAGCACTCTTTCACACTGATCCCTCCCCATTTTCTCACTGCAGAAAATATAACCTCTTAGAGCAGCTATTGGAAAGGGCAATAGCTCCAGGGTTTAATGTATCTAGACAGCCAGCAAACACATGCATTCCTATGGAGTCCAGCTTCTTCACAAGGGCATTTCCAAAACCACTGTCACAGCCTGAAAAAGAAACCACTGTATGTCAAAATTTCACCACTATTAATTTTTTAAATTAAATTTTATGGTTGTCCATGGATCTTCTTGGTTTCATACACTGTATAAAAATTCCATTTAGAAGATTATTGATCTTTCCCATTCTAATCATCAGCAGATCAGATGGTGAACAGGCTTTCAGGTGGTCCTAATTAAGTCTATCCAAATGTGCCATTTTCAACATGGTGTACTGAAGGTAAGGTAGGCCACTAAGTCCTTCTCCCAATAACTTTGTAGGCCACCATATAATTTATAAAATTTGTGTGACTCTAGAAATATCTTTAGCTGAATTTTTTAAGACACCAAAGAACTCTATCAGCTTTTTACATTGGAAGTCCTGGATCATCAGTCTTCCGAAACTGAGGTGAGGATCATGAAAGAAAAAAGTGCTGCGTTGGACATTTAAATCATGACAATGAAATAAATCAAAATATTACTACAGTAAATTTTTACTTTTGTATCTTAATATTCTCTGTTTCTGTTCACTGTAGTAATTTTTCTTGCCAACTACTTACTAGGGCTTTTTATCTTATTATCCTTGGACTAAATGCTTTTTAACTGTGAATTAATTAAAATATCAAGAGTCTAATAGATTTTAAATGTCCATGTGATGACCAGTTCTAGAAAATGTAGTTTTTTTGGTGGATGTGGTGGTGCAGAAACTAATTTTATTTAATACTTACCCATCTCTATTACGCAGCTTTTGATATTTTCATGCTGAAAAACCATCATTTGTTTGATGTGAATACATCTTCCCACAGAGTGAAGAATTTTCAGAATGACACAATCACCTCTTGAACCTGGCCTGGGATATGAATAGAATGATAACCTTTTTCAAAGAAAATGAGTCAACCAGGATATCAGAGCTGGGTGGGAGGAGGGCATTCTACAGTAGTGATGGATAAGTAGTGTATAATTAAACTTAGTTTTCTTCCCAAAACCATTTTCATAATAGCAACCACTTACCTGTAGCTATAGTGCAGCTGAATCTATCAGTCTGCTCATGCCCTCAAAATATCTATAAAACAAAACAGAATATGGAATGTGCTCACCATTGAGGGAGTGATCCATGTTTGTCATTGTGAAGTTTTTCATCATAGAATATTAGTATCTCTTGGCCACATATTGTGATAGAAAAACAGGTCCCATAGAAAAATGCCCACAATTTGTTATATAAATGAATAGTGATAAAAGGAGGAGAAGGTAGCACAGGAACACCAAAATGCTGAGTTCATTACATCCACCAAGGAGATGTCATTAAGGTAGACTCATGAGGGAGAAATGGCTCATACCTTGTGGGATTTTAGTTTCATAAAGGAGAGGTCTCAGTCAGTAAGGAACTGATGTAATCTTTTAACTATGAGATACTGGCAACTGAAATATTAAAGGAGCCATTGAAAGGAAGGAAAAGACAATTCCTACCTTTCCATTTTCCTTTAGAGGCCTAAGATAGAAACAGGATACACACTGGGTGTAATTCTATCTTGACCATCCCCAGCATAGATTCAACTAGACTGGTAATCTGTACAGGCAGTGCAGCTAATGAAGGTAACTGAATTTTAGCTAAAGATCTTGGTTGACAAAAGAAAGAAACAGTACTGTAATTCCCACTGAACTTGAGGCAGCCTGTGTTGATGATATGTCATGAATCTCACTGCATCCTTGTGCAGGAACTAGAGCAAGAAAGAATATGGTCTTGAGTGTGAGGTCCTGAAATGGGGCCACACTCCAAGGTTCATAAGGGGTATTGGATAATGACAATAAAGCACAAGAAATATTCAATTCCCAAAGTGTAAATCTGAACTGAATGCCATGCCTTTAAATTTAAGTGTGTTGGAAATGGCAACTCTAAAGTCCCTGACTGATGATACTGAACATCTTTTGTTCTCAAACAGGAACAAAAGCAAATCAGCAACAGAAGTTATAGAGGAAAAGCAAGGATCAATGGGGTACCTACTGCATCAGTTACAAAAGTTTTTCCACCTGGCATCATAGACCTTGGATGTAGAATCTCCCCTGGCCTAAGTGATGCAGCTGGCAACCTGAAACTTGTTCTGGCAGAGAGATCACTTGAGATGAGCCAAGCATGAATATGGAGAACCTGTGGGTTGTTGTGGAAGAGGGATATCCAGTGTTGTAACAGAAGGTCCCTCTTGTGAGGTAGAGACCTGGGTGGATTATTCAAATGGTCTAAAAATCAATGAATCATGATCACTGGTAATTTAGGAAGTGGAAATTCTGACTCTTGCAGATTTTGAAATAGCAGATGGAACAGTGGTAAGGCATATGCAGATAGTCATTCACACTGAAGGCATCCACTACCCATGCTCCCTGATTTGGGAGAGGAGAATCATAAAGGAAGTCAGTTGGCTGGGCCTGGTTGTAAACAGGTTCACCAGGGGTCTTGCCAACAGTGTGAAAAGGGACTCTTTTATTGAGTGGTGAAGAGACTACACTGTGCAGATGGCTTTGCCATTCCTGGAACAGCTGTTTGCTAATGTTCTTCTTCCCACGAACGTGGCATACTCTGAGGTTGATGTTCTCCCAGCTGGTGCAGTGGATGAGGTTCCAGCCCCTCATGGAAATAGGAAGGGCATATGTGCCTCCTTGTTATCAGAGATATGCTATGATGGACATGTTTTCTGAGGAGAAAATAACACACTGACCCTTTACTCTATTGATGCAATTTTGTAACACTAGAGATATTGCTTTCACTTCTAGGATGTTGATATGAGGGTTATGTAAAGGTGAGCAAACAATGATTTTTTTTTCTTGCAATGTCTCTAATAGTAGCAGAATTCAATCTGGTATATCCAATGGAATGCTAACTACGTTCTTGTGAGTCAAGAAGTGCATTCCCACATAAACAAAGTCCTATTGTGGAAGAAGTTCCAACTTCACAGGGTTGGGTAGAACCCAACTGAGTTACTGTGGACCAGTGTTGAGCGAGGAATGAACCAGCAATGATGCTGCAGTGTGATATTTTTGCCTGCTGAGAACTTCCAAGAGACTTCCTCGATCTTGGAGGAATGAGAAAGAAGCAAATGGTCTGGCTAAAACTTCATCCCCAAGAGCTTTTTCAAAATGGAATGGATATTACATCTGTAAGATGTGAATACATCCTACCAGAGTGGAGAAAAAGTCAGGATGACTTTTTGACTTTTTGCACACCACTCTGTCATAGGCCATGTGCAGAAGGTAGATGTACCTACATGTTATTCTTTTCATAGACACCATGCTGTATAAACATCTGAAACCATTGTGACAGAGAAATTAATGCCTGTGGACAACTGATAAACTGCAGTTAGGGTCTTTCCTTCTCTACAGTGTTTATAATTCTCACTGTTACTACTGTCCATTCATTTCTAAACACTGTATTGTAACTTTTTGTTTTTTCCCCTTAGAACTTTGCTCTTTGCAGGCATTCAGACTCAATGTGTCTACCTGTGGTGATGGACACCTTTATTGTAAATATTAACTGAATGGTACAGGTAAGTCCCTATATTCTAGGAACAATAACAGGCTGCTCAAATGTTGAGGAGTTTGTTTCATCCATTTTCTATGTTCAACTCAATAAAATAAGTTATAACTTTAAGTACAACACTAGTGTTGACATTCATGTAATTGCATGTTACATCAATAAACAAATAAGGAGAACTGGAATAACTTGTTTCTTTCAATAAATAATGAAATATTTCAACAATAATTTTCATCTTTTGTTTATTCCTGGCAAGTTAAGTTTTGTGACAAGGGATCACACCACTATAAAAAAATGTTAGTTAAACATTCTATAGGGCATTGTGGCCACAAGAAGGTCTCATGGGATACACACACAGACTGTATCATGTGCTCTAGGTGCACTCGGAAAAAATGTTGCACATTTTTTAATTTGTGGTCTTCAAGTAGATTCTATCAAAGACAGAATAACTTTCCGTCTTCATCCAAATTTTCTGGTTTTTCTTCCAGATCTCACATTTTAGGACAAACATCACTAGCAGTTGTTGCAGCCCCTCCAGAAGGAGGGTCATGACATTCAAGAAGCCATTCAGCTTCTGCTGGTAGGGTGATGACGCAAAGTTCTCACGTTCCTAACTGCATTGGCGCTTCAGGTAGCAGGTTGCTCTTTCCTGTTGGGGAGGTAAAGTACTAGGGAGGTGGAGCACTGTGATGGTGGGTTGTGCCCTCTCATTGGGGAGGTAGAGCACTGCAATAGCAGGTTGTACCCATCATGCAAGGAGGTTGAGCACTGTGACAACGGGTTGTGCCCTCACTTGAAGGAGGTTGAGGACCACATTAGTGGGTTGCTCCCACCCATCAGGGAGGTTTATCACTGCAATAAATATTGTGCCTCTGGCAATGTGTTAGTCCCTTCCTATAAGGAGACAACACATCACACCTATGATGCGAAGAGTGGAAATGATGTAGACTCCATCTATCACTCATCTACCTCATGGTACAGGGAAAGGGTCAGAGCCAAGCTTTTCCCTCTTCTCCCTTCACCATCCCACCCTGTGCAGAATTTACAATCCATACACAGGATTAAAGCTAGAGATGGAGACAGACAGCCTTTAGAAAAAGAATCCTTCAATGCCAGTCTGAAGGAATGTGGTTTATTTTTATGAAAAAAAGTTTTCTTCTGACAACAATAACAGCTATATTTGCTACAGTTTCATTTGCAAATGAAATCCCATATCTAATGCTAATACTTCCTCTTATCCCACACAATTATAAAAATGTTCCATCCCATACCATTATTAACACCTGTGAAAAAGCTACCAATACCAGTTCATGATGTGATGTTTACACAAGGTTGACTGAAACAATAATTCCCATCAAAACCCATCTGCATTTATTCCAATGATAAGTTTGCATTACAAAGTTTGATTATCATACACAAGAACAATCTCTATCACACTTTTTACTTGATTTTTTAAAAATATCTTGCAGGTGTGCAGAAGATATGCAGGGTAAACAGTACTACCTATACTTTACTTTCAAAATTACAGTCTGTGTTCATGTGTGTGTGTGTGTGTATCAAGTGAGGCGGCTGTTAGTACAATTTTTATAAGTCTTCGGTATGACTTGGTCATGGTTTGAACCTGTGACTTCCCGCATCCATGGCAGATGCTCTTAGCACAAACTGGTGTGCTGTACACTACATTGTACAACAATATTCTTGCACTGATTTTTCTACCATTTATGAAGCTGAGTTTTGAATTGGGAAACATCTGTCCATAAATCGGCTTAAACTGGGCATGTATGGAATAAAAGAAAGACAAGACAGTATGTGTATCATTGAGGTAAATGCAGCATGTTTTAATGCTGGAAAGAAGTTGGTCTGCATTGTTATAATGCAAGCTGAATAGTCAGAAAGCTGCTACTGAGTTGTACAGTCTCATGCAGCATAATTATTCTACTTATCCTTAAAAGAGCTGCAACGACTATAGACGATTGTTTGTAATAATTTTATTCAAATCAATTTGCTCAGAAATGCTAGAATAAAACAAAAATAGCTGAATCTCCAATTTAGCTGCTTAAAAGTTGGAATTATTAGGACATAGATGGGAAAATATACACATTTTTGGGGGACTGGAAATGAGGCCAAATTTAGCCCCCCAAAACTGGCAATTTAGAAAATCCCAATGTTGGCAAATGAAAATGGACAGTAAAGTTTGTGTGATCTACATATTAAACTGGTGGGCTTTTTACCAATTTTATTACTATACTTGAATGCTTTAAAGAAAAACTTTAGTTTTAGTGTTCACCCATTCATTTAAAACTGAAATTTTAGTGGCTGCAAAAAAGGGTTCATCACATTACTGAGAACACTTAACCTTATTATTTTTTTTTCACTTAAGCACTGTATTTTCAAGACCTAAATACCACTACTCTATCTAGCACTCTTTCACACTGATCCCTCCCCATTTTCTCACTGCAGAAAATATAACCTCTTAGAGCAGCTATTGGAAAGGGCAATAGCTCCAGGGTTTAATGTATCTAGACAGCCAGCAAACACATGCATTCCTATGGAGTCCAGCTTCTTCACAAGGGCATTTCCAAAACCACTGTCACAGCCTGAAAAAGAAACCACTGTATGTCAAAATTTCACCACTATTAATTTTTTAAATTAAATTTTATGGTTGTCCATGGATCTTCTTGGTTTCATACACTGTATAAAAATTCCATTTAGAAGATTATTGATCTTTCCCATTCTAATCATCAGCAGATCAGATGGTGAACAGGCTTTCAGGTGGTCCTAATTAAGTCTATCCAAATGTGCCATTTTCAACATGGTGTACTGAAGGTAAGGTAGGCCACTAAGTCCTTCTCCCAATAACTTTGTAGGCCACCATATAATTTATAAAATTTGTGTGACTCTAGAAATATCTTTAGCTGAATTTTTTAAGACACCAAAGAACTCTATCAGCTTTTTACATTGGAAGTCCTGGATCATCAGTCTTCCGAAACTGAGGTGAGGATCATGAAAGAAAAAAGTGCTGCGTTGGACATTTAAATCATGACAATGAAATAAATCAAAATATTACTACAGTAAATTTTTACTTTTGTATCTTAATATTCTCTGTTTCTGTTCACTGTAGTAATTTTTCTTGCCAACTACTTACTAGGGCTTTTTATCTTATTATCCTTGGACTAAATGCTTTTTAACTGTGAATTAATTAAAATATCAAGAGTCTAATAGATTTTAAATGTCCATGTGATGACCAGTTCTAGAAAATGTAGTTTTTTTGGTGGATGTGGTGGTGCAGAAACTAATTTTATTTAATACTTACCCATCTCTATTACGCAGCTTTTGATATTTTCATGCTGAAAAACCATCATTTGTTTGATGTGAATACATCTTCCCACAGAGTGAAGAATTTTCAGAATGACACAATCACCTCTTGAACCTGGCCTGGGATATGAATAGAATGATAACCTTTTTCAAAGAAAATGAGTCAACCAGGATATCAGAGCTGGGTGGGAGGAGGGCATTCTACAGTAGTGATGGATAAGTAGTGTATAATTAAACTTAGTTTTCTTCCCAAAACCATTTTCATAATAGCAACCACTTACCTGTAGCTATAGTGCAGCTGAATCTATCAGTCTGCTCATGCCCTCAAAATATCTATAAAACAAAACAGAATATGGAATGTGCTCACCATTGAGGGAGTGATCCATGTTTGTCATTGTGAAGTTTTTCATCATAGAATATTAGTATCTCTTGGCCACATATTGTGATAGAAAAACAGGTCCCATAGAAAAATGCCCACAATTTGTTATATAAATGAATAGTGATAAAAGGAGGAGAAGGTAGCACAGGAACACCAAAATGCTGAGTTCATTACATCCACCAAGGAGATGTCATTAAGGTAGACTCATGAGGGAGAAATGGCTCATACCTTGTGGGATTTTAGTTTCATAAAGGAGAGGTCTCAGTCAGTAAGGAACTGATGTAATCTTTTAACTATGAGATACTGGCAACTGAAATATTAAAGGAGCCATTGAAAGGAAGGAAAAGACAATTCCTACCTTTCCATTTTCCTTTAGAGGCCTAAGATAGAAACAGGATACACACTGGGTGTAATTCTATCTTGACCATCCCCAGCATAGATTCAACTAGACTGGTAATCTGTACAGGCAGTGCAGCTAATGAAGGTAACTGAATTTTAGCTAAAGATCTTGGTTGACAAAAGAAAGAAACAGTACTGTAATTCCCACTGAACTTGAGGCAGCCTGTGTTGATGATATGTCATGAATCTCACTGCATCCTTGTGCAGGAACTAGAGCAAGAAAGAATATGGTCTTGAGTGTGAGGTCCTGAAATGGGGCCACACTCCAAGGTTCATAAGGGGTATTGGATAATGACAATAAAGCACAAGAAATATTCAATTCCCAAAGTGTAAATCTGAACTGAATGCCATGCCTTTAAATTTAAGTGTGTTGGAAATGGCAACTCTAAAGTCCCTGACTGATGATACTGAACATCTTTTGTTCTCAAACAGGAACAAAAGCAAATCAGCAACAGAAGTTATAGAGGAAAAGCAAGGATCAATGGGGTACCTACTGCATCAGTTACAAAAGTTTTTCCACCTGGCATCATAGACCTTGGATGTAGAATCTCCCCTGGCCTAAGTGATGCAGCTGGCAACCTGAAACTTGTTCTGGCAGAGAGATCACTTGAGATGAGCCAAGCATGAATATGGAGAACCTGTGGGTTGTTGTGGAAGAGGGATATCCAGTGTTGTAACAGAAGGTCCCTCTTGTGAGGTAGAGACCTGGGTGGATTATTCAAATGGTCTAAAAATCAATGAATCATGATCACTGGTAATTTAGGAAGTGGAAATTCTGACTCTTGCAGATTTTGAAATAGCAGATGGAACAGTGGTAAGGCATATGCAGATAGTCATTCACACTGAAGGCATCCACTACCCATGCTCCCTGATTTGGGAGAGGAGAATCATAAAGGAAGTCAGTTGGCTGGGCCTGGTTGTAAACAGGTTCACCAGGGGTCTTGCCAACAGTGTGAAAAGGGACTCTTTTATTGAGTGGTGAAGAGACTACACTGTGCAGATGGCTTTGCCATTCCTGGAACAGCTGTTTGCTAATGTTCTTCTTCCCACGAACGTGGCATACTCTGAGGTTGATGTTCTCCCAGCTGGTGCAGTGGATGAGGTTCCAGCCCCTCATGGAAATAGGAAGGGCATATGTGCCTCCTTGTTATCAGAGATATGCTATGATGGACATGTTTTCTGAGGAGAAAATAACACACTGACCCTTTACTCTATTGATGCAATTTTGTAACACTAGAGATATTGCTTTCACTTCTAGGATGTTGATATGAGGGTTATGTAAAGGTGAGCAAACAATGATTTTTTTTTCTTGCAATGTCTCTAATAGTAGCAGAATTCAATCTGGTATATCCAATGGAATGCTAACTACGTTCTTGTGAGTCAAGAAGTGCATTCCCACATAAACAAAGTCCTATTGTGGAAGAAGTTCCAACTTCACAGGGTTGGGTAGAACCCAACTGAGTTACTGTGGACCAGTGTTGAGCGAGGAATGAACCAGCAATGATGCTGCAGTGTGATATTTTTGCCTGCTGAGAACTTCCAAGAGACTTCCTCGATCTTGGAGGAATGAGAAAGAAGCAAATGGTCTGGCTAAAACTTCATCCCCAAGAGCTTTTTCAAAATGGAATGGATATTACATCTGTAAGATGTGAATACATCCTACCAGAGTGGAGAAAAAGTCAGGATGACTTTTTGACTTTTTGCACACCACTCTGTCATAGGCCATGTGCAGAAGGTAGATGTACCTACATGTTATTCTTTTCATAGACACCATGCTGTATAAACATCTGAAACCATTGTGACAGAGAAATTAATGCCTGTGGACAACTGATAAACTGCAGTTAGGGTCTTTCCTTCTCTACAGTGTTTATAATTCTCACTGTTACTACTGTCCATTCATTTCTAAAAACTGTATTGTAGCTTTTTGTTTTCCCCCTTAGAACTTTGCTCTTTGCAGGCATTCAGACTCAATGTGTCTACCTGTGGTGATGGACACCTTTACTGTAAATATTAACTGAATGGTACAGGTAAGTCCTCGTATTCTAGGAACAATAACAGGCTGCTCAAATGTTAAGGACATTGTTTCATTCATTTTCTATGTTCAACTCAATAAAATAATTTATAACTTTAAGTGCAACACTAGTGTTGACATTCATGTAATTGCATGTTACGTCAATAAACAAATAATGGAATAACTTGTTTCTTTCAATAAATAATGAAATATCTCAACAACAATTTCCATCTTTTGTTTATTTGTGGTAAGTTAAGTTTTGTGACAACAAGGGATCACACCACTATAAAAAATGTTAGTTAAACATTCTATAGGGCATTGTGGCAACAAGAAGGCCTCATGGGATACACACAGACTGTATCAAGTGCTCTAGGTGCACTTGGAAAAATGTTGCACATTTTTTAATTTGTGGTCTTCTAGTAGATTCCATGCATACCTATCAAAGACAGAATAACTTTTTTGTCTTTTTCATCCAAATTTTCTGGTTTTTTTCTCCAGATCTCACAATTTAGGACAAACATCTCTAGCAGTTGTTACAGCCCCTCCAGAAGGAGGGTCATGACATTCAAGAATCCATTCAGCTTCTGCTGGTAGGGTGATGATGCAAATTTCTCATGTTTCTAACTGCATTGGCGCTTCAGGTTGGGGAGGTAAAGTACTAGGGAGGTGGAGCACTGTGATGGTGGGTTGTGCCCTCTCATTGGGGAGGTAGAGCTCTGCAATAGCAATTTGTACCCATCCTGCAAGGAGGTTGAGCACTTTGACAACGGGTTGTGCCCTCACTTGAAGGAGGTTGAGGACCTTATTAGTGGGTTGCTCCCACCCATCAGGGAGATTTAGCACTGTAATACATATTGTGCCTCTGGCAATGTGTTAGTCCCTTCCTATAAGGAGACAACACATCACACCTATGATGCGAAGAGTGGAAATGATGTAGACTCCATCTATCACTCATCTACCTCATTTTACATGGAAAGGGTCAGAACCAAGCTTTCCCCTCTTCCCCCTTCACCATCCCACCCTCTGCAGAATTTACAATCCATACACAGGATTAAAGCTAGAGATGGAGACTGTTGGTGTAAATTGAATCCTGTCTTTCCTGGAGACGCTTTGAGCAAAAACCTTTTTATCTGCTTGCCTTTATTTGTCCCTACTTGGAACCTTGAATGCCTCTACAAAATTGGTTCCTTTAGGATGTCTGCTACAGTTCCTACTTCTTGCAAAGTGGAAACCACAAGTAGATTCTTTATCAACCCCTATCCCTGTAGGACTAGTTTTTTCACCACCATTTGCTTTGGTGGATGAATCAAGACAGATTCCTGATGGATGTTCACATGCATGAACCTGATCTCCATTCCTATCTGTCAAAGGCTATTATACTGCCAACTCCAACATGTTTAAACTTTACCAGAACACAGACATTGGCTTAGATCTACATCTTGTCAATATTATACAGCTTCAGAGATTGCCTTCCACTCTCTTGTGCCCGGATGGAATCTTTCCTGTGTTCTGTGGTTATTAACCAAAGCTCCTTATGAACCATTGAGTGAAGCTTTCTGGATCTCGCACTCAAAACTTTTGCCTGTACAAGATGAAGAAGTGAGATTCATGCCTTGTCCATTGACTCTGGCTGTCTCTGGTTTATTGGGAATTATAACTATGTTTCCCTTCTGTCAGCTGGGTTTTCTCACAAAATATCAGTTACCTTTGGTAGCCCCCTTACTAGTAGAGATTCCCAATCTCAGTAAAATCTGCCCTGTGTTTGCTCTTGCCTACTATCTTAATACCTCTAAAGGAAAAAGAAAGGATAGGAAATATCTCTTCATAGACAATGTGGCAACCATTATCTCCTGATGGATTGTCACCACAATTAATTGAGCCTTTGAGTCTCTCACTGATTGAGATCTCACCTTTATGAAACTTGAATCCCATGATGTTCAAGCATTTCATTATATATGCTTTTTATTCTTTTTAAGCATTGTCAAATGTTGTCAAGTGCTTAGAGCTTCTAAAGATTAGGTGCTATATAAAGTCCTTGTTATTATTATTAAGCCGTTGCTGCCTCATGGGCTTACTTTAATCATCCCTTCCTGGAGGATGCCCATACTACCTTTTCCTTCTTCTGTGTCTGCTCATTGGCCCAACAGAAGGCATGGATATTTTTCCTTGATCCCATTGTCACAGCACAGCATGTTACTCAGATGGGCATGAACCTTCTATAGATGGACCTCTCCCTCAATGGTGAGTACATTTAATTTCTCTGTTTCTGATCATTTTGACATCAGTCTATCCATTTTACTGACAAATTCAGCTGAGCAATAGTGACAGGATAAGTAATTGCTGCTATCAAAATGTATTTTTTTCAGGGGGTAACAGCTAATCCTGTTTAAAGTTTATAATGGATAGTAAACAAGCGTCTGTAGTAAATATTAGCAATTACAGCTCTATGATTCTGAACTATGTAACAGAAAGAAGCAAAACAAGTATATTAAGATCCAAAATAAATTTATTTCTCTAGGTTACAAAGTTAAAATTTAAGAGGAACTTACATTATTGTGAATTAGATCCAAAATAGTCCTAAATGTTCTATTAAAAGTCCAAAGCTATATAATGTTCAGAATGAATTCCAATAGTCTTGAATATCTTGAGCTTCTTTAACATTATGATGTACCAGTAGAATGTATTACAGCAATATAATCCAGACTATCTTTGAATGAGTCCTGAAAAATCCCAAAGTAGTGATTTAGTTCAAAAGGTCAATGAGCACTTTGTAATTTCAGTGAATAATATAATTCATCTCAAATTATGTCATAACATAACAGTAAATGATTCCACAGACTGAACTTTAAACAAGAATGAATAATTGTTTACATATTCTCCTTTATAAACAAACTGTTACTTGACCTATGACAACAGAATGACTTGGATGCGGGTAATTTCCAGAAGTTGGTAAACACGGTCAGGTCCGTTTACTTAAATTTTAGTATGTGTGTGTGATTTTGGTTTTTTTACAGATTTGAAAAAATTTCAGTTGTATTGCTATGACGTTTGTAGTGTGGCAGTTTTTATACTGATGTTGAGCACTGGGGCATCATGCCACAGGCATATTGCATCATGTTCCACCCAGTTACTTTATCCTGACACCGTGCTGACCAGTCCTAACACTTACCTCTTAATGTTGAGTGTCTGACGAGGCAACTGTTTCTACCATTTTTATAATCTTTGGTATGACTCGGCTGGGGATCGAACCCATGACCTCCAGCATCTGAGGTGGATGCTCTAATCACTAGGGCACCAGAGCAGTCTAAATTTTAGCAAACAGTATAACAGAAATATGACAATAGTCAGGTAGGCCAAAAATCTACCCTCAGTAACAGGTAGAGGTCAAGTATATTATTTATATTGAATTGTACATAACAATACCTATGACATTAATTTCCTTTTCTTGAGAATGTATGGAAAATGATAAAAGTAATAATTTCCTCATAAAAATATTTAGTCATGATTTTAATAGAAGTGTGGTATATCCATACAGTTCATATAATTGTCCCTTGTTAAACCAAGACCATCTGGGGCTTGGCCTATGGGTCATGACATATATATTTTTGAGATTCATATCCGATAACCACACATACATTTACTTGGCTTGAATACAAAAATGTTTGCTACTAGTGACAATGGTCCAAGGGTCCATCCATTAACCAAGGGACTTAGACCTGGTCATAACTTGGAAGCTGTTGAGATCCACATCATGCTATCACCATATATGCAAGTATTGGGATCAGAAAAGAATCTTATGTATAGAACTAAAATTATTTTACAGATCTATTCTTACCCCCTTACAATTGACTATAGGGTCAATGATTTTTTTTTGTTGGGGGAGCAAGATGATATGTTTTATATACGTATAAATTGATATGTGTGTGTTATTAGTTTCTTGCATCTATGTTTGACATTTTTTATATTTTATGTAATGTTAGAATGTGAGGATTATTTTGGGTTGGAAGTTAAATTAGTGAAAGATAGATGTAAAACACAATGAATATCAATTTGATAACAATTCATTAATCAAATGCTTCAAATTCAAATTTTCAATTTCTCTGCTCGACTCTTTAATAGCCTATTGCATCGCTTAATTAGCAGTGAGATCGATTTCCACCTGTCCTTGTATTTCTACTCATCTGTGGTATTCTTTCTCCTGTTTCTCCCAATTCCTTCTCTTTTTCCCCAACTTTCTCCAAATTTCTTCTCCTCCTTCTCGACTTTTCTATACTTTTTTCCTCCTCCTCCTCCACTTTCTACTCCAGACTCCTATTCCACCTCCTCCACCTTCTATCCACCAACTAGACTTCTGGTACTTCGACTGTTCTGCTAGTCTCAGTTCCATCTCCACCTCTTAAGGCCTCAATTAAACTGGAAGTTCTGTCCCCTAAAGACCTTTCGTTTTGAAGCTTTGTCTTTCCTTAGAATCTACCTAGAAGTTTTACTGCCAAATTATGAATGACTTTCTTGGAGTAACACAAATGCTTAACAATCTTCCCAGGAACAACTAATTTTTCATTTACGAGTTTGAAGTAACATTCGGATCTAAATTGCAATCACACTCTCTATCTCAATTCCAATTGCATATCGCTTTGGACCGCTCCAATCAAACTTAGCAGTGTTACAAATCACGGCTCAGTCAAAGTAACAAAGAAAAGGGTGAAGCCAACAAGCTTTGTTGTTGTTGTTGTTGTTGTTGGGCTTAACACCATTTTTCAGCACATGATAGGCTATTCATGGCGGCCAGTATTAATGATGGAGGAAGAAACCGGGAAATCACCAGAAAAAACCACCGACCCACGAGAAGATACTGGCAAGCTTTCTCACATATCTACATTTGCAGATTCCTAGACTCGAACTCACGCAGACAGAGGTGAGATGGCAGTGATCTGTAACGGACAGCGCTTTAGACCACGCAGCCACTCGGGGCCCCCAACAAGCATTGTAAATTTAAAACAAAAATAAATTATTCCTTCCCCCCAAAAAATCCTAGAATTGAAACACACAAGTCCTATCACTAAAAATGTCCTAAATAAATACAAGTTCAAATCCCAGCAAAGTTCTAAGAATGAAGTATTGATATCAAAAGTTCCATTGTGAATTTTATGATTCACAAAAGAATATTCTGGTTTTAGCACTCTGAATAATTATCACTGAATGTCTTTGGCGAAAGCTTTTATGATGAAACACTTAGTTTTCACAGATTACAAATATGTCAAAAATGACATCAACAAAAAAAACTTATCTCTTGAAGGTATTTTACAACTGAATCAAAATCACTAAAAATGTTAGTTTTCAACACAATTTTAGATCACTCAATGGATCACATGGTAACTTAATACAAGCCACTTGACATGTACACCCAAATGTTGATGACACATGGTGATTACCTGAGTAATGTATGTATGACATTGATACTGACCAATCATTTAAACTTCAGGTTTACCAAGTGTCAAAATGAGATCAGCTAAAAATAATGCTAATGAAATACTTTTCATTTCTGTACAAACAGAATATATATTTTTTTAAAAAAAAAAGAATCCCATGAAAAAAATCATTACAATAAAATATAATGAAACAAAAATAAAATTAAAAATTTAAACTAACACACATGCAATTTATTTATATGTATGTAACAGCGGACAATGTCCCTCTCACTTTCTATCAATGTATGGATGAATGAGAACACGCTTCATTCACCCCATGGGCTTTCCTTAGATCTTGGGACTAAGCCATAATACATAGGTGTGAGATGGTTGATCTATCACCTATGCTGATTCAAGATTCTAGGTCTCATATAGGTCATGTAACCTTGTATAAAAGAATAACACTAGCCTGCATCAACCTTTAGACATCAAACACATGGCCACAGTAATATTCCGAAGACAGTGCATTATAGCTTTCTTATACATGACTTTACAGCTGGGGCTAAGCAAACATGACATAGAATGCATCATCTTTATTTTTTATATAATGTTAGAATTTATCATAATGGTATGTTATATATTAATCATTAACAAACTTTTCTTGTTTAAACAATTAGTGCTTCTTCTGAAGGACAGCTTCCATATTAAAATGTGTTAAGTCTATTGTAAATGTAAGAAGTTCAGTTTTAGATCAGTGTATAATGTTTATAAATTATAAATCAATGTATAATGTTTATCAATCAATGTATGATGTTTATAAATGATAGGACTTGATATAAGATAACATGGTCATGTTTATTATTTGGATCTAGTTGAGGTGTGATAGGAGAATGCAATTATTGAAAAGAACTCTTTCTTTGATTTCATTCAGTATGAAGACGAGTATGAGGGTCAAAGAACACTCATGCTGGAGCATGCTCTGGATGGAGGTAAGTATAAATTTCAGATGTGTGTGTGATTTGGACTTTTAACCTAGCTTTAACAATTTTTCAGTCATATTGCTACAATGTCTGCAGTGTGGCCATTAATAGTGGTGTATAGCACGGGGGCATCATGCCACAGACATGTAGCATCATGTCCCACCCATCCACATTATGCTGACACCAGGCCGACCAGTCCTAACACTAACCCCTTAATGGTAAGCACTGAGCGAGGCAGCTGTTAGTACCATTTTTATAAGTCTTTGGTATGACTTTGCTGGGGTTCAAGCCCATGACCTCCTGCATCCAAGGTGGATGCTTTAACCAGTTGGCCAACGGATAGGTTCATACTTCATATGCAAAGTACATGTATGTCATTTCTTTTAGATTCTGTCTGTTCTTCATGCTTTGTTTTCAAACATCGCTTGGTGAAAGTGCATCAGTTTTGTTGCATGCTCACAAATTAGCAGCTTGCCATTGTGAAGTATAAGGTATTTATTGTATTTTACCAAGTGTTGGATGCATCCACATCTGCAGACACAGAAGCATGCACAGGAAAATAGATACAGCTCAGTCATATGTAGAAGACCAAATGTATTATGTATTTCTCTGGCATGTGTAAAAGACATACTCCCTGCATGGCAGTATATTCTTCTTAGGTTCTTCAGTAGATTTCATTGGAGCTAAATGTACCTCATTTGTGGGGGGTGGGTGATAAGAGAGCTAAGTTTACAATTACATGCATCTGCTTGTGGCTTAAATTGAATTTAGCTAATGACTTAATTCATTGTTTAAAAATTCCTTATATGCATCACAATCCTCTAACATGAGAATTTATAAATTTCATACATGGATGTGTCTCATTCAACATGAGTACTACCTTTCTGCCATGAAAGTAGTTCACTATAATCTGTGTTTTGTGTTTAATATAGTGGTTGAAAATTTCTTATGCATGAGATCTGGGACCCACATCTACTTTACACCCTCCATCTCATATGAATCAAAACAAGTATATTGAACCTTGTAGATGGAGATAAAGGCAGAGAGGAACAGTGGGATATATCAGGAAAATATAATTTCCATTGTAACTGAAGTACTGTTCAAAATAATTTATACTGTATTACATGCTTGGATTGACTTAGTGAAGTGTTGGGACCCAGGTAAAACAGGACTGGACCTGGCATAAATTTACTTCAGATGTCTTGGGCCATTGCTCAAGAATGCAAAGTTTAGCCCCAGTTCATGGATTTTTAATTACATTTGTTGTTAAGTTCATTTCTCAATTTGGCACAGTTCAGTATTTTTGGTACTGAGTTATAAACGAGTGGTTCTCAGACTGTTTTTGTGTGGACCATTGAACATTGCTCAAAATCTCAGCTGGCATCTTAATAATCTTTCATAATATTGACTGTATTATTAGCTAACTGTTGTAAAACTTTTAATGGACCACTGGAATGGAGCATGTGGACCACCATTGGTCCACATACCATAGTTAGAGAACCTCAGGTATAGATAATTTCAGTTTATTTGTAACAAATCAAATTAAATTAAATCATATACACTTCATATCAAAATCATTGTATAAACTTGACTTTTATAATTTGATATATCTCTTAGTATTTCCCACAAAAATAGGTCAACATGACCTATATTTCCAGCTTATGGTTAGCTTAAGCATTATTCATGACCATGAAATTGTTAAATTGGATCAATCCAAGTTTGCCACAGAAGAAAGTAACTGTGAAACTTTTCTTGAGAGCTTTTTCTAAATTTTTGTGATTAACATTCCATGTTTCAGATACTTTTGGTCAATCTTTGTGATTAACTTCATTCCATGTTTCAGAGACTTTTGGTCAGTTTTTGTGATTACCTTAATTCCATGGAAACTAATCATGTTTGTTACCTCTTGATGGCTTAATTATGTGATTTCATTGTAGATTTAACTTTGTTTTGTCCTTTTTGTTTGAGGGGACTTTTGATATTGATTTTCATTTTCCTGAGTTTACATCATTTGGTGGAGGTATAGTCCCTAGACCAGAGGAGAGCAAAGTATTGCTCGATCTTTTCTGTTTTATAAACAATATATTCAACAAAAGCATAAAAATGTACATTTTGAAAAACGACTCCAAATTTGACTTTAAAAGACTGCGTGATTTGAAACAAGTCTTATTATGTTGAAATTGATAAGTTACTACTTCATATTGCTGTCCAGTGGATCCATGGATTAAAGTACTTTATAGTAAATTCCCCTTATATTGAGGCACATTATACAGAACTCCCTCATTATAATGATGTCCAATGAAGCCTTGGACAATGCTACTTTATAGTGAAGTTACCTTATAATAAGATACACTATAAGTACTTCCTGATAAAGCTCTCCTGTGGAGCCATGAATTATACTATTTTATAATGAAAAAAAATCACCTTATAATGAGTACATTATATAAATAATTTTACTGCTCTATCATAAAACAGGATCAATGGCCATATCTGTTTTATAAAAAGGAACTGTCATTTAATAAAGGTGCCATAGTAAGCCAGTTCTGAACCTTTTTCAGTTTCCTATTTGGTCATTAAATTTGCATTGTAATTGGCCTTTTTATTGGATTACTTTTTAAATGGGTTTATTTGGTACAAAAAAACCCACCAAAATACATATATATGTGGTTTCTTTTGGGGGTTACCAGTACTGTAGGTCCTGGTCCACAGTAGATAAGGTTGTATCAGTTTTGAATGGGATGCATGCTTGAGTGACTTTTGTATTTTCTGTTCAGTATAAATACCTCTGACCCTATTTGACCCACTCTTATGAATTTGTTTTTGTTTTTGATGTTTTTCTCCCTGGCAGTTTTAACACATTATTGTTTATATTCTGGCAAGAAAAATGGGAGCTATTCATGTAAGTGCCTTGCCCTTTGGAAGGGGCATGCTTCAATGACTTTTGTATTTTTAGATGTCTGTTCCCAGCTGACTCAGTTGGCAAGGGAAGATATTGAACTACCAGCTGAGCTCATACATTTCCATTTTATAAATTTGATAATTATAATATTTGTTAAATTTTACAAAACTTGTTGGTTTTGCTTCTTTCTGTTACTTAGTTTATGACCATAGAGTCATAACAATATGTCAGAAATAGTTACATGACCCTACCATAAGTTGGTAATTGTGACCTTCATTATATCACTACACTATTGAAAATTGGTATGTAAATGCATCTCAGAGAGACTCATTGATACAAAATGTAGGTCACTATCAGTAATTAATTTATTATACTCAGAAATTTGGACCCATTTTCACCTCAAATCATGATAATTGATACATGAATGGATCTCAGGAAGAATTACTCACCAAAATATAGGTCACTATAATCAAATTTTCAAGCAACTTTTGTATGTGTAGACATTTCTTTCTCACTTAGTATCTGGAACCTTCTGTCACCTAAAACTGTTACATGGATGTATCTCTGATAGTTACTTGGCTATACATATAATAAATATAGGTCACTAGTACTTAAATTTCATTCTTAAGTAATGTTTAGTATATTGAGCTGTTTGTTCTATAAACCTTCATTATCTTGGAATTGTTCTTACCCACACTCATGAAGATTGGTATGTGGATGTATGTTGAGGAAAATAAGTCAACCATATCAAGACTATGTCACTGTTACTTAATTTTAACAAATGGGCATCTTAATTCTTTGTGTTTTGGTTTGTTAAATCCTGTCTTCATCCTTTTTACATCTAGACTAATACAACTTTGTTTCAATCCTTTACTGTTGAAACTTTGTCTATTGATGTATATTAATGAATAGTATGTTCCAGTATTTTTTTTCTCACAAGCCAGGCTTCGTCATTGGTTTAGAATCACAACCAGTTGGTAACAGGTTTGAATCCTGTCCAGACCATCCTGGATCAACTGTCATGATTACAAGCTTCTTACGGTTGCACTGTTTAGTTTTGTATTTTGCATAAGATTAGATTTTTAAAGAAAAATAATTTCCCTGGTTTTCATCATTGGTTATACTGTTTATTAAAAAAAGACTTTGTATATCTTAGATACTGATAAAAGAACCTTTAATTCCCTTAAATTGGTTTATGATTGATAGGTGTAATTTTGGTTATAAGAGTACATATCTTGGCCTTACTTTAGATGTGCACCTATATAAAAACTGTTTGCTCCACATGGTTGTTTTCACTTCCAGGACTTATTTACATTTTATACGTTACATAATTCATTGATTGCATTTTCAGAATCTGGTATAGTCTAGTCTGGCAAGGTTGTTTTCACTTTTTTAATAACTGCTAAAGAGAGTGTAATTTAGACTAAATCAGGCTGATTTTTTTTAGCACATGGAAGCAGTCATTTTAGTTAACTGCATGCTTGGATCATGTAAATTTTTCACAAGTATAATATCCTCTTTACAAGCTTCTTAACTCCTGTTGCCTTTGCATTAATCCTCCACACCAGTCTGTATACAGTCATCTGCTCCAGCTGTTGGTAATGCTTATGGGAATCATGGTATTAATTCAACTCCCATAGTAAACATATGGAAACACCATCATATTCAAAATTCAATAACTTAAAATTTCCAGGTGCTGATGATCAGACCTTCATGCACAACTATCCTTGGTACAACCTTCTGTGTGGAGAACACAATATGAGCCAAGGCATTTTTTTTTATCTACATGTGCATGAAACATGTTATTAATTCTGCACCAAATGAATCAGGTGCTACTTTCATAATTAAGTACTCCTTAGTCAAGTCTGTAAAAATGCTAAAATTGCATAAGTAGAATTGTGTCTATATTTTCTTTTAATTACAGATAGGTTAAGCTCTCAAAAGATTTTTTTCATTATTAACCAATTATAGACCACTAAACCCGTATATACTCTATTATTTCCATTTCTAGACTGGTTCATAGTTCTTCCATATAATTAGTACCATGTGTCCTATAGGTAGACTAATTGTTTGTTCATGTTTTTATATAGTGTTGTCTCCCCCTCCTCTTTATTTTGTTAATTTATATCTAAAATAATCTGTTTTGTTTAATGCATTGACATTGTAGGACCTAATCCAGAATACACAAAGAGGGGTTCCATTATCATTAAATCAGTGAAAAACAACAAGGCTCACTTCAGCTCCACAGGGCCTGTAACTCTTCAGGAGAAGAAAGCATTAAGAGTAAGTTGGAAATACACTTGTAATAAATCCTTATAAAATTCCATGCACATTATAATAAAATGTTTTCAAAGATTCTTGTGACTGACACTGAAAGATTCTAAAGTATACATTTTTTCTTTTTGAAGAATTATTTATCTTGTCAGTAATTTCTTTGGAACATGGGTTTTTATGCACCAGACAATCATAGACGATATATAACATAGGCACTAGAAACTGTAAAGAGCTGGCAGGTATCATCCACTCCACTTTGATATGCAGACTAAGGTTACCAGTGGTTGGTTGGGCAGTACTATTAGTAGATATAAGTATTCTGTGTGAAAGGAGTTTATATTTTCTTCTTTTGCAGTTTTATTTCTTTGTGTGAAAAGAATTTTATATTTTCTTCTTTTGCAGTTTTATTTCTTTGTGTGAAAGGAATTTTATATATTCTTCTCCAGTTTTTAAAATATAGATTAATTGTTTACTAATAGAAGAAATATCAAGTGTTTTGTTCCAATAATTTTAATGATCGTGACATAAATAATGTCAGTGAAAGATATTATTTTACTGCTCTACTTTCCTGGAGTATTGGTCACTCATCCTGTACTGGTAGCTGATCACTGTTCACCAGCCATCATAATTATAGCAATCTGTATGGCAACATGGAACGGACCAAGAAACCCCATTTGGAGTCTGTCTACAGTTTTCAGACATGGAAGGGGGAATCAGATTGATATCAGAGACTACTGAACCCAGGACCCAGAGTAGATATGATGCAGCATGTAAACTGATGTCCTCTCATTAGGTGGCATCAGCTAGGAAAGTTAGAGGTTTCTCATCATTTGAACCATCAAGTGAAGATCAGCATCCTCATCTTCGTGCTGGAATTCCTTGTAAGCATAAAGCTCACACATACCATGAAGTGGAGGTTGGTTCCGTGGATCAGAATGCCCTTATGTCATCTCTGCATTTGATGAACATAGTGAGCCACCGCCTTTTCCTTGTGCATTGTTTTTCAGACAAAGATGACACTGTCTTCTAATCAACTCAAATTAACTTAATGTGGAAGAAATCCATTTGATACCTCTTGCCAGGCACACTACCTCTTCTGAGATGGATGAAGGAGAAGAAGGATATCTTGTCCTTTTACTCTTACCATATTGGACCATTGCCCAAACCCAAAGCCATCTGGTTAACAGTCAAAGAAGATTCTCTCCAGTTTGGACAAAGCTGAAGGCAACATATGCAACCAGATTTTCTACTATTTCCTCTTTTATTGTTACATAATAAAAATAAACATGTGGGAGTGTTCCTTGTTACCTTACAGGTCAACATGCCAGAGTTGACATTGTTATATAATAGAGGTAAACATGTAGGAGTGTGCTTTGTTACCTTACAGGTCAACATGTCAGAGTTTGCATTGTTACATAATATAGGTAAACATGGTAGTGTGCATTATTACCTGCATTATTACATAACAGAGGTAAACATGGGAGTGTGCATTGTTACCTAACAGGTAAACATGCCAGAGTTTGCATTGTTATATAATAGAAGTAAACATGTGGGAGTGTGCCTTGTTACCTTACAGGTCAACATGTCTGAGTTTTCATTGTTATATAATAGAGGTAAACATGTCACTGTGTGCATTTTTACATAACAGAAGTACACATATGGGAGTGTGCATTGTTACCTTACAGGTCAACATGCCAGAGTTTGCATTGTTACATAACAGGTAAACATGTGGGAGTTTGCATTGTTACTTAACAGGTCAACATGTCAGAGTTTGCATTGTTTATTTCATTTTGAGTGCAGTAAGGAGGATGTAATTGCACATGGAATATACTTGAATTTATAGTACAATTTTGAACTGTGATGAACATTGAGAACCTATGATATGGCTCATGTAATTCGGATTTGCAGAACTAAGAAAATACATTTTGAGGAAATTCAGGCTGTACAATTGTAAGTATATTTTTGCCATTTTTTTATTACCAGCTAAAGAAGACAGTTATGTCTTATTATTTGTGTGTTATTGTGAAGACCCTGTATGGCATCTATAGGTAACTTAAATTTTGAAACATTGTATCAAAAAAGTTAACGCAGAAAGTGCCAATCAGATTGTATACATGTGTCAGTGTATGAAACATTGGTGGGTATGTGGCAGTCTGTGAAATATCTGCTTTAGTTCATTCATACAAAAATATTTACATTAGAAAATAGTTCCATTTTTCTCGTGCATATAGTATGAAATGCTGCATGTGGCATGCAGTATCGAGCAATACTGAACGATTCTCACAATGTAAAGTTAAAGGAGAAATAAATGAGTATATAATAATAGTTCTGTTCTACTAATATTTTGATGTAAGTCTGATTGTTATTAAAAAAGTCTTTAAAATTTTTTTGTGCTATTAAGTATTTTTTCCTGTTGTGGCCACAAAAGGACAAATTTGCTAAACTGGTCAATAAAGTGAACTACTTTTTAATTGCAGCAACTACAGATCCTGCTGCAATTGTATAGCTAACCTATTTTTATGGCTCCTCAGACAACATGTCCGTCATAACATATCTAATGTCATGGAGACACATATGCCTCATCTCTTGCATGTAGGTTGGGAAGCTCTTCATCCGGGCAGCCTCTAAGTATTTTGCAATCTGAGATTTTATTATTCTGGGTAAGATGAACATATTCACAGACAGCCAGTGCCAAACAGACTGAACCATCCTCACATAATGGTCTCTTTACCAATCAGTAAGACAGTCCATATAATCCCTCTGGGGAAGAAACATTGTGGACTTGTTTGTGACCAGGCTTTACAACAAGCTTCCCTTTTACGTGTCTTCTGACCTTTATCTGAGAGCATAGACATCATATATTCATTCAGCTTTCAGTGGGATTGCCTATTCCATTATGCCTTCCTGCCTTATTGATGGCCACTACTGCTCAGATCATCCTCATTGCCCCACTGTGGCCTCAGTGATCATTGTTCATCAATCTTCTAGACCTTTTGATCAATCAACCAAGGTCTTTACCTCACAGAATAGATCTCCTGTTGCAACACCATGAATCCCTCCACAACAGCCCACAAATTCTGTCCTTCATGCTGAGTTTTTTTTTTTGGGTTGAGTTGCCTAGGTACATCATAGAGGTCTGGAGAGCTTGTACATCTACTGCCAGGTGGACAATCTTTTGGGATTGTTGCAGTAGAAACATATTGATGCTATCAGCTCTTCTGTATCTTCCATTGCTGATTTCCTTTTGTTCCTTTTAAAGACCAAAAGGTGTTCAGTATCAAGGGCTATTGATCTGCCTTCACCTTGCTGATCTTATTAACAGAGATCTGTCGCTCACTCTCTTATGCCCAAATGGAATCTTGTGTTTTATGATCATTAAACTAGCCATGTATGAACCATTGAGTGAAAGTTCTTTTGAAAATCTTGCTGTGTTCTTACTAGCATTAATTTCTTCAAGATGAAGAAATGAGATTCATGTCTTGTCTGATGACACTGGCTGTCTCAGGTTTCTATTGGGTTGCATTCATCCATTATGGAGGTTGAGCACTGTGGATTGCGCTCTTCTCTAATGGAGGTTGAGCACTGTGGATTGCACTATTCTCTAATGGAGGTTGAGCACTGTGGATTGCACTCTTCTCCAATGGAGGCAGAGCATTGTGACTGTAGGTTTCAGTCTCCCATCAGGAAGGTGGAGCACTGCAATCATGGGCTGTGGCCTCTATGTAGGCTGATCACTGATGCCTCACATTATTGAGGTAGAGCCCTGCAACACATCTCATGTTTTTGTTTCTCTCTGGGGCCCTTTGTTAATGGCACAATATGTGGCTTTGAGAGATATCAACCTTCTATAGATGAACATCTTCCACTATGGTGAGTACAACTCAGTTTCTATGTTTTGGATGAGAGCATCAGTCTACCCACCTAACTGAGAAATTCAGCCATGCAGTAGCAACTGGATAAGTAATTGTTTCTATTAAAATGTACTTTTTTGGTGTGAAACTGATTTTTGATTCAATACCTACCTGCTGCTATTGCTGATTACCCTACTCCCACACCATTCTGATGTCTTTTGTAATGTTATCTGTGAAAAGATGACAGAAAATATCTACCCTAAGTGTATGTGGTGTTCAAAGTGGTGTGCTGACTTTTCTCCACTCTGTGGGAGGATTTATTCACATCAAACGGACATAAATGCCTCTGACATAATTAGCTGTGCAGAGCAATGTTCTTTGTACAAACACATTCTAGGCAGCATTTTAAAAATTCTAGGCAGAGTTTTCAGTGTTTCTATCCTGTGTGACTCCTGATTCCTTCAAATGTGACCATTGAGGAGTAACCTTCTGTCCTAGCACAGGGAGTTGCCAACACAACAACCCACAGATTCTCCACTTTCACGTTTGGTTTATCTCAAATGATCTATCCACAGGACAGGTTTTTGAGCCAAGTTGCCAAGTGCATTGTTCAGGCCAGGATATGCTTTTTTGTTTAAGGTCTATGAGATGCTTTTTGTTCAAGGTCTATGAGATACCTTTTGTCTATGATATCAAGTGGACATAGCATCTAAAGTTTGTTATTGTCTCTTCTTTGAGAGATGTAATTTGTATACACTTTAGACTAGAATTAGATGTGAATGATGCCAGCTGGATGTCTAAAATATGTATATAAAAATATGCCTTGCATTAAACATCGGAGATTGAAGATAAGGCAGCACCCAAGGAGGGTAAGGTGCAGCATCTTTGTATAGCAAGGCAGTTGCATGATAAAGATGAAATGGGGCAGAGTTTGAAATCTCTCAAATTTAATGTATGATATTGCATACTTTTTTAAGATGTTTTCAGTTTTATTTATTTTTATTTATTTTTAATTAGCAGTTTGAACATTGTTGTTTCATTTTTTTGAATGAAATGTTTGGGTTTTTAAAACATTTAAATTAATTAATTGCTGATTAGTACTGATTATGCAAGGCTTTTGAAAGTTCAGATATTTTCTTTGTTCACTTTTTAAAGCTTTTGTGGATGTCCATATTAGAAATACTTCAAGACTTATTTTATTTTGATAAATAATAGTCTTAACTCAACATTTCTGTATTTAGAAAAAATTGATTTAATCTTTAACTTTTCTTTTTAGCGCCTGGTGGAGGACAATGGGATCTATCGCATTAGAGTCCCCCTGAAGGGGACAGGAGAAAAAGAGGATTATGTTTCTACATTTATTCCAGCTGTAAGTAGCTTGTCTTATTTGCCTGCCGAGTTTTAATACACAGCCTAGGGTGTGACTTTGAAAATTGTTTATCTGTCCTGCACGATGGAGAAAGTTGTACATCCCTGTACTGTTCTTTACCAGTGTTTATACCAGATGATAATTTAACACTCAAGCAGTTTCAGCGCAGTACGTTGTGTACAATTTGTTGACAATATTTTTTTTGTCTAGCAATGACATGTATATTGAACATTTCAATATTTTAAAACCTATCTTGACAGAGATTTTAATAAATGGGTCATTTGCTTATAAATGGCAATATTTAGGATGGTCATTTTTATTTGTTGAGTTGGATGTATTGTGTTATGTTGTGGCCTTGTCCATCCATCCAATATTTGCTTGTCCAACCCATAATTTGTGGTTGGAAAGATTTCATGAAACATTGACCAGGCATATTGCATGACTATATCATATACTCAAAGTCAAAGTCATGGCAGGATAGAATGTAAAACCTTGACCTTTTTTGGAGTGCATTTTTTGAACCAATTTAGATATTTTAATGAACTATGTCAAGCATATATCTTGACTAGACCATATGTCATTTAGTGATGCCTACTGCTTCAAAGGCCAAGATCAAAGTAAGGGGAGATAGTTCTTTAACTTGTATCTGGAGTATAACCTTTGAACCTCTGATAAAACTCAGCCAATTTTATTTTATGGATATATGGCATATCACATACCATAAACATATCCCCTAAATTGGGGTGAAATTAATGGAAAGGGAAAATAAAAATTAGTGGGTATAACTTTTGAACAATAAATTTATCTAGCTATTTATATGTCATAATTTGATGGCCATACCCCATGCATCAAGGTCAAGGTCACAGCATGAAATAATGTATGATAGTAGCTTATTTCCCTTTAGAGGTTTTTTTTTTAGGTAGTTATTTTTTTAACCTGATGAATATTTTGATGAAACTTTACAAGGGTCTACACTTGATAATACAGTAGTCAAGCCCTGTTTCTGAAAGGTCAATATCATTAGAATGGGAAAAGTACTGAGACAGGCATAGGTCATTTGCAGTACCCATGCTAATCTCAAGGTGAAGGATACCTGCCCATTAAAGACCCAGCTGTAAATCATAATCTTTATCTTTATCCAAACTAAAAGATAATGTGATGCACCCCAATTTAATTAAACTTTGCCAAGACAGTCTACACAACAATTTCAAATTTACATTTTCAGGTGTGTAATCTTTTTTTTTATTTACATTTTTATCTATTTTTTTCTCTGCCTTTTCATGACAAGCAGGTGTCTTAGTATTGTTGTTGGATGGACATGTATTAAATAAATAAAATAGGCAAGTAATGCCTGTTTTTCATTCATTATCCTTTCCATGGTGTTAGACAAAAATACTTGTTTTACTTCATGGCAGCATGTCGTCATGTAAGCTATATAATTGTAATTTCATTACTTATACAGGTAGGGAGAGACAAAAATTTGTTTTCTCCTGTTTGTTTTCGGACACCTAATTAAAGAATTTAATATATATTCGGACAACAAAATGTAATTATTTTTTTTACATCCGAAAGCATGCAGTAAATATGGTAATTCTTCAAGGTCATGGTCATGGTCATGGTCACAATTTGATATTTTACATCTTTCATTACACTTCACCTTTTGCTCTGCAACAAAATTCCATTTGAAATTATGAGATGAGACATTGGAAACTTAAGCATAATCTTTATTAGGTATGTCATATACCACATTAGGGTTCTTATCTTACAGGTCAAGGTTACAAGTCCATTTTGTAAGTTTTGTATCACATTTTCACTTCTGCTGTATTATCTTGGAGCCTTGAGATAAAGCGATGAAACTTTGTTTCGTGATTTTTTTAATCAAAATTTCCATTTTACAGCTTTATAACCATTGTATACTTATAAACAAGTTTTTGAAAATGTGTCAATTGCAAATTTTGAGTTCTGTGTTGAAGGTCAAATTCTTCTTATACTGTATTGCCTTCCACTCAATTAGGGCAAAGCCTAGTGAGATTAAGAGACATATAATCATTAGAAGATGCCTTTTGAACTGAGGGTTTCTATCTTCAAGGTCAAGGCCACAGCTGAATATATTTTTTATGACATTTTTTTCCAGTTCTCTTACCATAAAGCTGTTTGAGATTAAAGGATGCAGCTTGTTATAAATGTATATCATCATATATAGCCAGTGTATGTGTAAGATATTGTGTTTTATTTTCAAGCTCAGTAATATGATGCATTTTTTTTTCTAGGATCACAATTGCATGAATCCCTCTTTAAAATGAGCATGAAAATAGGCCACAGATGTTTTTACCAGGTCATTACATAATATGCAACAATCACTAGTATTAATCATGTAAGTTTTTAATCATGCACTTACTTAGTTGAGTAATAAGACACTTTAAATGATTATCTAACTTTTAAAATTACTTTTCAACATTAAGTTGCAACGTTGTGGCTATTATATGCAGTTCTGATTCATGATGTAGTGTCATTGTGTTAACACCTAAAACACTTAATTGCTGCCACAGTAACTGTACATTTTATCTTTTTTTTTTAAAAATTATTATGCACATATGTTGAAATGATCTAAGTTATTACAGACACATTTGTTGAAACGCTTTATAATGGGTCTTTACATAGTTTATGTTTTAAAATGATCTCCCGCCCCCTTAAAAATCAAAAATTCCTTCTTTTCACAATGCTAGAGTGGAATTATTTTTTGTGAAGATACTAGAAAAATCACTTGTGATATAATACGTTTCAGAAAACTTGTTTTACCCATTTTATAATTTTTGGATTCATTTGACATGAAGAGATGAAACTTTTCATAAATATATATCTTAACTCTTTCCCAAAAATAAGCACATCAGGACACCCCATCCTTATTTTTGTGAAAGAACCAGTAAGCCATTTAAATATTTCAACTTAACCTGCCATATCTTGGCACAAGTGTATGCCTTTTGGTAAATGACTGCCATTTACAGGATTCATTAATAGCACCACCTTTTAGCAGTATCCCCCAATTCCCTTTTTTAAAACAGTTTTTTATTTAAGTTTCTAAGCAGCTGTAATAGAGAATTTCATATTTAAAAATAAGATAAAATCAGAAATTCCACCAAAATCCAAGTGAATCACTGCAATTTGAAGTACAGAATCCATTATCAAATTTTTGAGGATTAAAATTACCTTGACACCCTGTCATTAATCCTAAAAACTTTTTAAAAAAATAACAAGATGAGCCCCATTAGTCTATAGCAATGACCAATATTATCAGTTTTTAAGCCCAACATTGAATATGATCTATTTTTTCTATGACTCACTGATTGCTGTACAAATAAGCAATACTGATGAGATTTGTCATTTTATACATTAGAAACAATAAGGACTATTTATGCTAGATATTTTCACTTGCCCAAGGGTGATGCCTTGATTAAAAACTTCTCTCTAGCCCAGTACACTGATTCCATATCTGAGAGGCATGAAACTGCAGTCTGAAGAGAAAAGGGACTTGACACAATCATAAGCCCCAAGCTGAAGACGTTCCAATGACTAGTGACTGGTGACCAGTCAATGCTTGGTGCTCCATACTGAAGCAGCTCCAATGACCAGTGACTGGTGACTAGTCAATGCTTAGTGCCCTATACTGAAGGGGCTCCAATGACCAGTGACTGGTGACCAGTCAATGCTGGGTACCTGGTGATCTTGGCAGTATACCAAAAAGTAATACTTTGAAATTTGTGATAAATTTCAGTCACATTATTCTTTCTTGGGCACATGATTGTAATGTTCTATGTTTTGAAAAAAAAAAAATGATTTAAAAATTACCCCAATAAGTGCTAAAAGGATTGTTCATTTGCAATACACAATGGTCAGTCAGTTAGATCCCATGTAATCTACTCATGGCAATTAAGGCGCTTAAATATCATGTTTGTACACAAAAGTGGAATATACTGGTGACCAGTAACATAGTTTGTTATATCCTGAGATGTGACCATTTCATTATTTTTACAGTGACTGGATGGATAGTCTGGCAACTCTTGTGTTTTCAATTTTCTTCACTAGTTGCATTGGCTTAGCTATAAGCAAATTTCTATTAGTCCCCCATCATTTTACCAGCCATGATTGAGTGGACTTGCATAAATGTCAAAGCCTGCTAAATAATAAAATATTGAATTTGAAAGCTTTAAATTTGCCATGCAGTTCTGTTCATATCACATGCTGTCAGCTGCTGCCATGCAGTTCTGTTTATATCACATGCTGTCAGCTGCTGCCATGCAATTCTGTTTTTATGACATGCTGTCAGCTGCTGCCATGCAGTTCTGTTTATATCACATGCTGTCAGCTGCTGCCATGCAGTTCTGTCTATATCACATGCTGTCAGCTGCTGCCATGCAGTTCTGTCTATATCACATGCTGTCAGCTGCTGCCATGCTATTCATTTTATGCAATAGCACATTTTACATTGTTCACATTTGTAGGTCATTGTTAGGTGTGTTGCCGATGGTGTTGTAGGTCCCATCTTTAAGGTCAGTTTCAAAGGTAAATATTATAGGTTTTGTTGTTTTTGTTTTATATCATAAAAGCTGTTTAACCTACAGGGATAAACCATGGTAAACATCAGCAAAACAGTTTTATTGCATGTTATGTAGCACAGTCAAGGTTTTATTTGCAATGGTCAAGGTCACTGATAAACGTGTTGCTCTTTACTTTTACCTTAATACCCTTTGAAAAGACTTCTTGAATTTTGCTACTTTTCTAATCTGTCCTGTAACTTTCATACAGCTATGTCATTTTGTGTGTTTGCTTTATCTGCTTTTAATGACACCTTTTACACCCTATCATGCTGTGGAAAAAGGAGCTAAATGCCTTTTGCAATGTCAGACACTGACGAATATCACCCAAGTATTCTCTGCAGGTAATTGACCCAGGAACTAAATATTGTGACCTTGTTTGACCTCACCATCCTAAACAGAGGACAAACATAAACTGAATTTGCTTGTTGATTTATTTATTTATCTTTTGATTGCAGTGCTCTGTGTATGAATCTGCCCTATCAGATCAGCTGATTGTGAGTGTTGATCAATCTGGAGAAGTGATTGGAATTGCCATAATGGGTAATCCTACCCATTGTTCAGGTCTTGATATTCCAGATAGCAACCTTACAAACTGGAACACCATGGTGGATATTTCACAGACCGTACAGGGACCAGTGTGAGTATATTGTAAATGTTGAATCTGTGATGAACGTAATATTTTAATGCATGTGGATATTACTTGACATTCTCAAAAATGACTAATTGTCTGATAATTGAAAGTTATAGTAAGGTTCCTAGTGTTCATTCTTTGACAGTACAGTAATTGTAGATATTGCATGTACTGTATAGGGATCCAGCTTGTGAGTGGTACACTGTATTGTATATTTTAATTGCATCAATTACCTATCCTGTTGCTTTTGCTTAGCTATCTTTTTTCTGCTGAAAATATACTCTCTGTATGATGTGAATATATCCTCACAGAGTGGAGAAAAGTTATGACCATTTTGCACACCATTCTGTCCCTGCACAGAAGGTAGATGAACCTATATGTCATTCTTATCATAGACGCCATGTTGTATAGATGTCTGAAGCCACTGTGTCTGAAAAATTAATACCTTTGGACAAACAATATACTGCAGTTAGCTGTCTGTTCTTCTCCACAGTGTTTATAGTTCTCCATGTTGCTACTGTCCATTTGTTACTAAAAAGTATTTTGTCGATTTTTGTTTCCCCTCCCTTAGATCTTCATTCTTTGTGGGAATTCGGAAGCTATGTGTTCTACCCAATGTGGTAGACACCTTTTCTTTAAATATTAACTGAATGGTACAGGTAAGTCCCAATATGCTAGGAACAATAACAGGCCCCCCCCCCTCAGATTTTGCGGACATTGTTTCCTTCATTTTTTTATGTTCACTAAAATAAATTATAACTTCATACAGCACTCACATTGATATTTTTGTATTTGCATGTGACCTTAATAAACAAATAATGAGAACTGGAATATAAATAAATAAAAAAAATATTTAAACAATAATTTCCCACAGTCTTTGGGGCCACAAGAAGAGCTCATAGGATACACACAGAGGTTGTATCAAGTGCTTTAGCTGCACTTGAAAGAATATGTTGCTCATCTTGTAGTTTGTGGTCTTCCAGCAGTAGATTTCAGGCATACCTATCAAAGATGGAAGGACCTTTACTCTTCTTCATCTGCATTTTTTCAACCACCCTGGTGGACTATCTCCATCCTCCACCATCCCAAACCATCAGGCACACAGTTTAAAAAGATCCTTTCCAGTATGGAAAAAATCTCCAGGATATCACCTCAACCAGACCACATACTTCTCCCACATTGATCTATGATTGAGGAAATATCATGGAGGTTAATGTATTGCTCGACAATGTAGAAATGTAGAGGGTAGTCTGTTCCTCACCACTAAGAGGTTAGTGTTAGGAATGGTTGGCCTGGTGTTAGGAAAATGTGACTGAGTGGGACATTATGCTGCATGTCTGCAGCATTATGCCCCAGTGCAAAACATTACTATAAACTGTCACACTGCCAATATAGCGATATGACTGAAAAGTCTAAATCAGACAAATGCACACATACATTATCAACCCCTATCCCTCCAGGGCTAGTTTTTCACCACCATTTGCTTTGATGGATGAATCGATACAGAATCCTGATGGGGGTTCCCATGCATGAACCTGATCCCCATTCCTGTCTGTTTACAAATGCATCAGATTCAGGCTGGGGAGCTCATTTTAGAGCTGAAGAGCATAATTCTCCATGGTTGTGTTGACATAATAAAGGGTTGATGTGTCATGGTCTCCTCAGACAACACAACTGTTGTTGCCTATCACTGATATCAAGGAGATGCCCCTTCTCATTGCATGGAGGTCTGGAACTTTTTTCTCTAGGCAGCCTCAGAGAATGTCACAATCTAAGTTCGCTGCATTCTGGACAAGATGAACATATTAGTGGACAGTCTGTCCAGAACAGACTGAGCCATCCTCACAGAATGGTTTCTTCAATAACAGTGTCCCTTTTTTTCCTTTGGGTAAGACCTCAAGTTGACATGTTTTTGACCAAGCTCAACAACAAACTTCCCTTTTATGTGTCTCCAGTTTCAGATCAGAAAGCATGGGCAGTAGACATATTCAGCTTCAAGTGGTATCGTCTACTTGCACATGCCTTTCCATCATTCCAAGCTTGAACTTCCACTACCAGAACACTCATTGTGGCCCCACTGACCATAGGTCATTGATCTCTTAGATCTCTTGATAGATTGAACATAGTCTCCACCACGCAGGAGGAATCTCATGTCACAGCATAGGGGATCGCTTCTCCATAACAGCCCAGACATCCTCCACCTTCATGTCTGGCTCATCTTAAATTATCTTTCTAGCAGAATAAGTTTTTGGACAGAGTTACTAGTTGCATCATTCAAGCCAGGAGAGCTTCCATATTCAAAGTTTATTATGGTGCTATAGGAAACATGTTTATCCTATCAGCCCATCTGATCTTTCATTGCTGATTTCCTTTTGTTCCTCTTCAAGATCAAAAGATGTTCAGCATCCATCCACTATCAGAGGCTGCCATCTCCAACACACTTAAATTCTCACAGGACACATCAGTTCTGATCCACACTTTGCACTGACTCTTCAGTACTCTTAATTGCTTACAAGAGAGAGAGAGAGAGAGAGAGAGAGAGAGAGAGAGAGAGAGAGAGAGAGAGAGAGAGAGAGAGAGAGAGAGAGAGAGAGAGAGAGAGAGAGAGAGAGAGAGAGAGAGAGAGAGAGAGAGAGAGAGAGAGAGAGAGAGAGAGAGAGAGAGAGAGAGAGAGAGAGAGAGAGAGAGAGAGAGAGAGAGATTGTAATGACTTAAAATATTGTTAACTTTGATATCAGCAGTACAAAACCTGTTGCCATTGCATTGCTGTTACTTTGCCTTGCAGAAAATATACTATTTAACAAGAATTCATACTCAATAGAATGAATGAGAAGATTCATGAACATGAGATCACCGCTGGTCCAACTCACAGAAACCATGCCCATGCACACTGTTCATTCTTTTCCTGTCACACCCCTCACAGGTTCCATACTTTATATATTTTAGGGAAATTGCCTTCACTTCCTAATTTACATTGCGATTTGAGTGTTTATGTGCATCAATTTTACTGTCATATAATTATCCCTGATAAAGGAATTTTTTCTGATTATATTGAACTCTTTTGAGAGATTGGGGGGGGTATGTTTGGTATGGCCTTGCATTTAGGTTCTTATCCTACAAGTATTTAGTCAATATCCCTATTCTTGCTGAATGTGGTCTGCAGACTTGTATTGATTGTATTCTTGGCTGAATGTGGTGTGCAGACTTGTATTGATTGTATTTGTTTTATTACAGTAATGAACCATCTTATTTTGCATTTTCTTACATGAATTTGGTATGTGGGCTCATATTGCTTCTGGATTGTTTTTTTGTTATTACAGAATTGAATCATCATATTTTACATTTTCCATATGTTACTAGTTTGGGAAAGGCAGGTCACACACCAGTATTTCCATTTTTATTGCATGTTTAGTTTTTTGAACACCATTCATTTTCAGCTTAGCATTGTTTCCTTTTGGCATTAAGACATCAGAGATTGTTTTAATTTTCTGAGAACAACACTTTGGAAAGTTGAGTTCTTGCTGTTGTTGTATAGCTTTGATTTAGTCCAAATACAGTTGTACATTTACTTATGAAGAAAGACTTAAATAAATCTTATTTGCAGAATTTTTTGTGCAATATTGTTTAGGAAATATGTGTGCATGTGTGTACTAAGCTGCTTTCCTATCTCTGGTCAGATGGTATCTGAGACCTTGCCGAACTTAGTTCCACATAAGGAAGGGAAATTGTCTTCCTCATTTTCCTCCGAGTTTTGCTACTCTGGGTACCTCAATTCACAGGGAAGTATTACCATAGTCTCTTTTTGGAATCTTGTATGGCTAGTAGACCCCTCCCAAAAGAGATTGTAAATTGGTGGAGAGTGGGTAGTACCCTCCCATTAGGGAGAGCAGCAGCACCATCCCCATTCCATGAGTGAACAAGTCATGTCCTCCTTTGAAAGAGGAGCAGTACCCTCTTTTGTCCAAAAGGCCAGATAGTAAGTCACACCCTTATCCATGAGGTAGGAGTACCACCCTTTACTTGCCCAATAGTTTGATCAGACTGGAATTGAGTCATGTCCTTTCCCACAAAGGGGCTAGCCTCACCTTCAGTATCCAGGACCTGTTGTTGGCAAGTTACCTGATAATGGGAGAGCTCTGATCAAGTCTGTCAGATTTGGAGAAAGGGATTTCCACAGAACCAAGTCACCTGATTTGGTCTCTGACCAGTCACCAGATACAAGGCATCACCACGCACCAAGCACCAGATAATGGACACAAGGTGTTGACTGGTCTCTGGTCGTTAGAGTTCCCTCTTTTCTCCAAACTGGAGTTTCATCACATTTGGATTTGGAATCACAGTGTTCAGATGCTGGGCTAAGGAGGAGTCTTAGATCAAGGCATCACCCCAATGTTTCCTATAGTCCCTCTAAATTCCTATGGGATGTGAGGGCTTTCATTTCAGGGAAGTGATTGACCCTTTCCTTACATATAGCTATGACCTTCAGAACCTTGGCCACATGGTAGACAGGATAATGCTGCAGGACTTGCATCTTTCTCATATGATGCTTGATCAAAAATGAGGGCAATGGATGGGCTTCTGCCCCCAAATCTTATAGGAGTATACAGAGTTAATCTCCCCCTATTTTGCTTAGCCTTTTACTAGGGACTGTCCATTGGCTTAGCCTTTTACTAGGGACTGTCCATTGGCTTAGCCTTTTACTAGGGACTGTCCATTGGCTTAGCCTTTTACTAGGGACAGTCCATTGGCTTAGTCTTTTACTAGGGACTGTCCATTGGCTTAGCCTTTTACTAGGGACTGTCCATTGGCTTAACCTTTTACTAGGTACTGTCCATTGGATTGGCCTATTACTAGGGACTGTCCATTGTCTTTGCCTTTTACTAGGGACTGTCCATTGGCTTAGCCTTTTACTAGGGACTATCCATTGGCTTCTCATCAGGAATTAAAGACTCAGGTCCCTCTTACACCAAAGTCTTCCCCACAGCAAATGGACATTAGACTGTGTAGTCCTTCCTCTCAGGAGTGAGAGAAAATGAGAATGCCTGTTCTGTCCTCCTCATTTCACACAAGTTTGTTACAGAATAGGCAAGCCATTCCTTTAGGACCCCTTTCCCCTCATGTCTTTTGGTAATGGTAGCAGAGGAGGACAAGATCTGATTCTGAAGCAACTCGAGGAGGATCTTGACCTGCCTCCCAGTTTAAGTACAGGAATTTTAAGACAAAAGGTTAGGTCACAAGTAATCTTAACCTTGCATGCTGATTACTTTTCTATAATGTTCTTCAACTTGCTGAGTATAAAATCTATGTTGCTAATTGCCCTCATCTTGGCATTTGTTATCCTTGTCCATACTTTGTCAATGAAGTTTCTTCACCTCCACAGGGATGGTGTTTTGTACAGATACAAGGATTTATCAGAGTACAGTAAAACATTCTGAGGGCTGCTCCAATGCAGAGACTATCTTAGGGCAGTTGGGTGGGTGGCTCATCCCCTCCTTGCCTTCTCAGTTTATTGAATTGGCCTAAGATGCAAAATCAACCTGAATGACTACAGGATCCTTTGATGAAGAGTCTTTAAAGCCTTGTGGCCCCAGTCATAGTAACAACCCCATTTAAGAAAGACAAGAGTGGGAAGCCCTAATTACTTGCTCCCTCCCGTGCAGGGTGCTCCCTTCTGTTGGGAACTTTGTACTCCACAACGGACCCCTTGGTGGCAAACTGAAAACTGCTTAGGGACCCTCTGAATGCTCAGATTTCTCTTCATATGAATTTCTACCATCTGCTTCAGTGGACACATCAGGGCCTAACTGGATTCCTCATGTATGCACTCTAACCCCACTACTGTCAGTTCACAGACACATCAGATTCAGGGTGAATGGCTCATCTGGGGCTCAAAGACTGTTTTTTCACATATACAATTTGAAAATGTTCTTAGCCATTCTTGGGTTTGTCAATGAAATAAGAGTTCACTGCATAACAGTCTACTCCAATGAAACATAAGTGGTGGTGTACCTCTGGAGACAAGAAAGCACATATGCCCTATCTCTTTGTGAAGGTTTGTAACATCCTTCGCTTTGCAGGGATTACCCTTTGATCTAGCCTCATTCCTCATAAAAAAGATAGTTTGGAGGACAGTCTATCAAGGAAGGTGAAGATAGTTCTCATGGAATGGTCTCCACACCAGTCCATACCAGATTTCCTGTTCCAACTTTGGAGGAAACCATTGGTGGACTTGTTTGAAGGCTAAACATCAAGCTCCCTTTTTTATTTCTCTAGCTACCATCCAGAGGACATGGACAGTGGACTCCTTGAGTCCGAAGTTGGATCATTTCTTTGCTTATGCCTCTTATCCTTCAGGATCATCCCTCTGGTACATCACCAATAAGGAATCCCACTACTCAGTTAATTTTGTTGGCCCTTCTGTTGTCTCAGTGATGATGGTTCAACCATCTATTTATACTGTTCATGGACTAAATGCAAATAATCCAGAGGAGGGCCAGAATTCTCATTCCCACACAATAGCCCACAGATTCTCCACCTTAATTTTCACCTTATATTATCCACCTTCCACCAATTCATTTATTTCTCTTATATCTGTGCAAGTAAATTTGTTTAGTACTTGAGTGTTGGATACAGATTTTTCAACCACTGTTGATGATTGCATTGAGAATTCAGTCTAAATGCTGACCAAGTTTATCTTTTTTAAGGTGGGATAGAGATTTTTCAACCACTGTTGATGATTGCATTGAAAATTCAGTCTCAATGCTGACCAAGTTTATCCCTTTTAAGGTGTCACTCTGTAGCACCATCTGCATGCCTGTCAAGATGATGTCAATTCATTCATAATAATTGTTTATATAGCAAAGTTGTTAGAGCCATAATGTACATTTTCTTTTTATGCTTCCAAAATATATCTTAACTCAGAAGTACTTAACGAAATAGTTTAGGATTTTTGTGTTTAGTGGTTGGTCAATAGCGGATCAGTTATGATGCTTGTTGACCATTTATCTGCTGTGTAATGAGAAGTGACTAGTCTGCTTTGTCTATTTCAGGCCAGACACTCAGACATACATAGAGAGGATGAAAAGGGAAGAACAGGCAAAGGCTCAGGGTCAGCAGGGTGATAATAGGTCCTTTATTGCCAAATATGTGAGTACATATACATTGCTACATACAGAATTGTCATTAGTTTTACATACAATTTGTTAATTTTTGTTTAGAAGTACAAATAGTTATAGGGAAATATAGCAAGTATAATTTTCTTCATTTTCTACAATTTGCATAATTTTTAGCTATACTTGTCATATATAGATCAAAAGTGCTTGTTCTTTTTCTAAAGAAGTTATCACATTATACTTAGAACAGTATGAACTCTCCCTATACCCCACCCTCCAAACCAGTACCATAAATAGTTCCTTCTGGTTCCCACTGCTCCTCAAGAAGTATAATCAAATGGTTAGAGATGATATAGATCAGTTAGGTTGAGTTATTTCCCTTTAGTTCTAGCCCATAAATGAGTAGCATTTAATTCCCTTCATGACAACCTGAGTGCATTCACATGGAGGTCAAGGTACCTATATTGTATTTTTCATTGTAAGCTTTCTCAGTGTTCATTTAACATTGATATGATCAGGGATTCCAATCTAGGTTACTTTCTTGAGTTCTTGTACAACAAGTTCAATACTCAATTACTTATAGTTTTATGTACAACAGATCCCACTGTGAAATAATCACTTATAACATCGCACACTTGTAACATTACCTTGTATAAGGTGACCTGACTTATAAAATGGCATGTTTGTTACATTACCATAGTAAAAGGTGATATCTATATAACATGGCACACTTGTAACATTACCTTGTATAAGGTGACCTGACTTATAAAATGGCATGTTTGTAACATTACCATAGTTAAAGGTGCCATCTATATAACATGACACACTTGTAACATTATCTTGAATAAGGTGGCATGACTTATAACATGGCATGCTTGTTACATTGCTTTAGTATTAGGTGATCTTACTTATAATATGGCACACTTGTAACATTACCTTAATATAAGGTGACCACACATATAGCATAGCATGCTTGTAACATTACCATAATTATAGGTGACATGGCTTATAAAATGGCATGAAGGTGCATTACCTTGGTATAAGGTGACCTTATTTATAACATGGCATGCTTGCAATGTTACCTTAGTTGGAAGTGACCCACTTATAACATTGCATGCTTGTTACATTACCTAACTTGCAACATGACATACTTGTATCATTACCTTAGTGTACAGTGACCTCACATAGAACATGTTTGTCATGTTACCTTAGGTGACATGTACCCCTACTCCCATCATTACCAAGACAAATGTTGCAATAGAAACCTTTGCAATAATACATACTTTACTGTTACATGTACCTAAATCATACAATATGGCGATGGACCAATGTACTATAAAGCTCTCAAAACCATATAATATTGTGGAAATATCTATTTTCATTGTTAATTGGAAAAGATTTTCTCAGTTAGGATTAAAAAATATTTTAGGACCCTTCTATAACTCCCAGACTGTATATGTGTACATGTATTATGAATATCTATATTGTGTTTATGGCATTTGTCCATGAATATAGATTGTAAGGGGCATTTTTTAAACAACATGTTACATAGCTAATTTTTGTCTATGATTATAGATTATATTTTAATATGATTATCACTTTTAGGTAAAATGTTTTACTTGGATCGGTCTTTAGGACATAGTTTTCCTCTTGGCAGTTCTTGACTTCTTGATGTTGGGGGGGGGTCTTTATTAAAATTTAAGTAATAGACCTGACCTTATTTATAATTTATATTGTTCTAGAAATAAATTTTTGACCCTCATATAGGTCCTCATATTGTAGTTAGATTTTTATATTACACTTGTTTACATCAGAATTATTCATTCCAATCTTAACATCTGTTGTGAAATCAGTCATTTAGATGTGTTCCATTAAAATTGAGAGGATTTATTTATTTAAATTATTTATTAAAATTACAATGTGCTCATTGATTATTTTGGACTAAATCACTATTTTGTAAGTATTGTGAATTCATTCATGGACATTCAGGATTTTATTATTGCATTATATCAAGACTGTTAGCGCATCAAACTCTTCCAGGATATTCGTAATTCTTTACATTCAAAATTGCAATTGATTCAGAACATGACTGGAATTCATTAAGATTACTCTATATTTTTGGATTTGTGATAGAACTTTTCTTTGATTTTTGTGATTTAATTGACAATACTGTAAGTTCTTTTTAAATTTCACTTTGTATTCTTGGAAAAAAAATTTGTTGAAATTTACTAAACTTGGTTTTCACTCTTTTCTGTTTCTTACTGTAGCTTAAAACCATAGAGTTGTAACACATGTACATAAATTGTATCTGAAATCCAAAGACATCATTGATTTTGTAGCCAGACATCACTGTGAATACTCCAGTTGATTTGGAAGGTTCTGTATTTAATAATAAACCCAATTTCTTGTGCTGCAAGTTTGAAGTAAAAATGGAGCTTTAATCAGTGGTCTTTTCACACTTTGCTTTAATTGGAAATAATATTCTGTAACAGGGTTTGGTGTGTATTGAGCTGGCCACCATTATTTAGGGAATGATCTCCCTCAATATTCTTGCCCAGTGTGAGTAGATAGATAGAAAATATTGACAGAGAACTAAGCGAGACTATTGAAATAAAATAAGTATGTGCCTCATAAACAATAAAATCAAATAAATGTTTAATTGAATAATACATAACTAAAACAAAATTGCAATTTCAATCCAACAGATTTACATTAATGGAATTTCATAGGAGTGCTCAATTTACAGATTTGTTAATCATAGTAATGAGTGGTGAAAAGAATTCAATGTCCACACTGTTTTACATCACCTGGCTTCGTTCTTTAGACTTTGTACATTCCACCTCTAGTATGTGTGCTTGGTCTTCCTCTGACCCTTTCTATTCTGAGTCCTCTATTTGCGAACTTTCCTCTTGGATTGTCATCATCAAGTTCTTGGAGAATGGATATAGAAAGCTGTTCCCTTAAATGACAAAATTACGGCTAAAGCGGTATATATTTTTACCACCTATTGGATGATATATAAAGTCTCTCACTCTCGTTATTTAAGAGACACGAATGGCTATCCACACTGCATAAATGCTAACTTAATGTGATCTTACAATTAACGGTCCTTACAAATAACCCCTTAATATACATCTATAAATGCATCCAAGCCTGGGCTAATTAGATCTTGCTTCACAGTAGCAATTGACATGTAGGTGTTGTATATAAACACAACTTGCTGTATATATCTGCATACATTACTACACATCTTCTTACAGATAGCTAATTCCACTCAATAAATGTTCTATTACTATTGTATAAGATTCAGTAAATTCTAGCTTACAGTAACCAATAGCATGCAAGATCATTTAGGCATTGCAAAATCATATAGAAATATGCAATTATCATCAACTCATGGTAAACAGTATCATCCTACAGACGAAGGAAATTAATTCATATAACCATAAGAAATTCTACATATCTGGATTAATTCATAAATCCCTATGAAATACTACACATTTATAATTAGGATTACATCACAAGTCTGTCAATTCTATCAATGAACTATTAACATTTAAATTAAAGAATTGAATTGCATAACACTCTAGAATTGCATAACTCTCTAACATATCAATAGAGTCCTATGAAATGAATGCACTATACATGCATGAATCATAAGCATATCAAACACATTTGCATAAAATCAAAGAAACGAAATAGAATATTATATGGAAATTAAAATTGCTTACCTTAATGCTGTTTCTTTCCATCACAATCATGCATCCTAGCACTATAGCCTGTCTTTTTCTATTGTGACAGCTATCTGGTCTCTTTACTTGTTTATGAGGGAAACTATTCTTGGGTTTCCCATGGAGCCCCAAATTCTATTTCTTGATAGCAAAGGTGGATTAAAGAATTCTGAGTTAAGCTGCTACCTTAAATTTCCCCATTTTTTCTCAAGTGTATGTCCTTATTTTAACTGACCAGTCAAAAGCTGCTGTTTCTATGTTCTCCCCAAATAATCATGTCTTTCATCAGTCTTTGACAGCCTAGAATACAGTGCACTTAACTTTACTTTGAAGATCAATTATATGACAAGGTCTCCTCCAACCGATACAGTCAGTAATTCTAATGTACTCTCTGCCACTCTACTGTTATGATGACTGGGTCAATTCCACTGAAGTTTAAACATAGGCCTTTTTATGTTTCAGAGATGAAATAAGAGAAATATCAGAGTGAATGTTCTTGAGACCTTTCGGGCTTGACTATGATAACTTTAATGTACATGTTATTCAACATTAGGATTCAGTACTTCTTCAAAATTGGACACATTACAATTTCAATAAAACCTGTCAGAAGAGATCACCCTTTAATACCTAAAAAAGGTCTATCAGTAGAAGCCATTACCTTATGTACAAAAATAGATTAATGGATGTATCCATTAAGAATCTGGTCATAAATGATAGGAGGTCCATAGGTCTCTGAAACGATTACCCTTAATCACCTGTATTTGGACCAAATTTTTTTTCTGGGACACAAAAAAATCACATATGCAGGAGACCTCGGTATGCATGCAATTGCTGGATGGCAAATTCGAGGGCTTGCCAGTCCTGCTTAACCACCTGCTGCATGGGAAAATGTGTTGATTTGATCATTGTAACTGTGTAGATATTTACAATGACACATTTCAGGGGCTGAAAGACCACCCATATGTACATGTTGTCATTGTAAGAGTACATCAGCTGAATATGAACCAATAGCTTGGCAGCATGTTCAAAGACTAAAGACTTGACTAGGTCTTAGTGGTGGGAAAATGTACTGATATTGACAATGACTGAATTCAGAGGCAGAACAACCCATTGATGCACTTGTATATAAGAGTACATCAAATGAACAACTTTAGCTTTCATTATTGTGTTTCTTTCCAAGTGTACCCGAATAAGCAGTGCATGTGACCTTAAAATCAACATGTTGAGAGTTAGACAAAATGTTGTTTGCAAATTTGAACAAGTATTTTGGGGTTAAAGGATCACTATGTCTGATGTCTTACTTAGTGTAGAATAAGACCTTTCCTTGGCTTGACATGATTTTCTCTCTCTCTCTTTCTCTCTCTCATGGACAAACAAGAGCTACATGTCAGTAGTGTAAATAAGTTACACATTACACTAAGTGGCAACCACTGGTTCTACTCAACTAGTCATCTGGAAATGTAGCTACTTCAGGTATGCCCAATATGCATCTGGTAGGGGTGGGTGGGCTCCTGTTTTCCCCAAAATAAGAATCCTGGACTCCTAGTTTTAAAATCCTAGCGAGACCTCTAGAGGTCCATAAGTGAGGTTTAACTTTACTACAATTTCTCTTTGATTTTAATTGTTCAAAAAAGAAGTATTAAAAATGAGGTAGTTGTACATGTATTCTTGCATTTTTGATACAAAGTTGTATCATACATTAAACCTCCTCAAACCACTGTTTGGTTTGCGGTAGTGTTATCTTTACTTGGTTATATCTGTACATATGTCCCTTTGTCATTATATTGATCCATTGGACCATCCCAGAGAGCTTGTTTGCAAGAGTATATAACAACCACTCAATATGCTGCCTTATTTGTAAGCATATGTGGACAACCTGATTTTCAGGCCATTCAGCACTTTTTCATGTTTTAAAATACATCTTGTACATATATCTTGTTAATATGATTAAGGAAAAACACTATAGGTGGACAAATTAAATTTCATTGGCAAATGTGTTTTTATATGTAGATAATCTGATTAGAATTTCAGGCCATTATAATGGGAGTGCTGAAAGAACTTACCATATACACTCACTTTTACATTGATCCACACAATGCACTGGCAGATCTGTGTCTCTGCACTTTGTTAAGAGTGATCATTAGAACAAACAACATAGACCATGATCTGTCAGCGCAAGGTGTGATGGCAGATCAGGGTAAATACCATTTGAACAAGTTATAAGTGTGTGTATATGGTATGTCTATTTGTAGTGTTTTCCAGTTTGCAAGTAAATCAAGGTGATATTAAACAGGAATTTTGGGGGGATTATTTTCCAAGTATAGTCATGTAGTTGGCATTTTTATCCCCAGCCTATCTTTGACTAGCAGGGATATAGAAATGAATTCCATCCATACATCCATGTGTTAATGACACTTTTGTTTGCAGAGTTTGACTCAAACACCATAAAATATATTATTATAAATTTGTTTTTCAGTTTAAGAATTTTAAATGCATTGGTTTGTTTGTCTGCAGTCTTCAACAGTTCTTTCATTTTTAGGGCAGAACATTTTAGACATTTTTATGAACTTCTGTATACTTATTACTTGTGAATTGTAGATGTACCTTTTTCTATTCAAAATTCTTTATTTTCAATGTTTTTTAATATTTCATCTACTTATTCATCAGTTTGCGTTTACATTTTTGTTTCTGGAACTTGACTTCAAACCCACTGTAGACATTTATTTAAGATTTATCTATAAAATTTTATAGACATTTTAGACATGTGTAGATGTGTCTGCAATGATTTGTTAATGTTTTTATGTGTTTTTCTCTTTATTCCTCTATCCTTAATTCGCACCTTCATTTCTAGAGCATAACTCCAGTACCGTTGAAAATATCTTGGTTAAACTTGGTACACATTCGACTTTAGCATTCACCCACTCAACATAATAGACCAGACGAACTGAGAAGCAAAAGGCAAATTTACTTCCAAATAGTATTAATAATTCCCTCAGGCAGTTTCTCCTCCATTGCAATTTTAAAAACAAAAAGCATCAAGGATATTTAAAAAATGCACATAGCTCAGTCATTTCATTCCTTAATGTATAATTTCTAACCTGAATTTCCATACACTTATTACTTTGTTTATATTTCAAAGCAGGTGCAAGTTTTTAAGTATAAACAGTGAACATTGCTGGTTCCAGGCAAAGTTCATTTTTATTGAAGGGGTTGGACTTCTAGGACTAGGCATCATCAGCATCCAGTATTTACAATTTCTAGGTTTTTTATTTCTCTAAGCAATTGAATTAAATAAAAAAGGCCATGCAGTTTAACTCTTCTGTACATGGGTTGAAACAAATGTAATCCCAAAGCTTTGGAAATTTATGGAATTAGTTTTTAGCTTTTTGAAGTCTTTGAACATTGTCAGTGCTCTTGTTTGACAAAAATAGGTTTGCCCATGCAAGTATAGATTACATGTTAGTAAGAAACTACAACATGGTTTGTAATGCAAACAACATGACATTGTTAGACCCCCCCAATAGTTTAGAAACGATAAATTAATGAAAAACATGACTAACTTTTCTTCATTTTTTTTTTGTTTTTGTATTTTTGTGGTCTTGGGGATTTTTTTTTTAAAACTGGCAGTAGGATACAAATTACCAAGGGCATATAGGAATACTATAATGGAGTAAATTTGCATTTTTTTTTTTGTTAGTTCTTCAGTTTCCTTTTTTTTTTTTTGCTAATGGTCCATTTATTCCATCCATTCATCATTCACACTTTTGTTTCTGAAGGAAATTTTGATGATGCCTGCCAATGTATAAATTCTTGGACAAATCCTTCCATCTTCAGAAAGACATTTTGGTGAGGCAGGAGATGTAGGTAACTTAGTTTTCTGGTAGAAATTGATGTGGCACTTTTTTCTCATTGGTTGGCTATAAGGAAGGACAGGCCGTTTAATTTAGGGGTCTTTAGATTTTCTTTCGAACCAGATTATTTTGTTTTCATTATTTCAAGAGGATTTTTTTCTTCTAAATTATTAAATAAATATAATAATTTTTTTTGCACATCAGTGCAAGAATTTTTTGATCAAGCTGTTTTTTGGATCGCCTTGTTTTCTTAAGCATATCCCAGGCTTCTCCCCCTCCCACAAATTAAATGGTCAGTCCAGTCCCAAAGGTGCTTGGATAGTAAAACATACCAATGCTTGGGTAATATATAATTTAGGGTGTGAATTATGATATCAAGTAGATGCAATGTGTATGTCTTGTTTTTAAATACATTACACTAATTTCGAACACACACCCCACAAAAAGATGTCTCACTCTTTACCAAATTATCAAATGAAACAATCCTAGAAACTGTCCTTTGTTTAATTACCCATTCCTTTTTTCATTGGAAATTTTAATGGCATTCACTTTCAAAAGTTTAATGTAGAGATGCATAGAGAGTGTTGATGAAGCTAATGTGAAAGCATTGCCATTTGATTAATTGTTTTATTGTCAACAACAGCACTGGTTACTGTTGTACTGAATATAATGTTTACTGCTAATGCACTTAGTGAAATGGTTTAGCTGTTCTTCCAGTGTAATTGTTTAACCCAGACAGCTGGAAAACAGTCCTCAGGAAGGAAACTTTCTGGTGGCCATAAATGTTTCTTTACCTTTGTTTTCCTGTTACAGGAAATGATATATGTCTCTCTTGTTGCAGTCCAATCATGTTTGTCAGATGAATGGCTATTTCCTTCCAGTTAAAGCTCCATTGGAAAAATGCTATAATGACTATAAGCCACTTTTATCCATTAGTTATAGTTCTTTGGAAAGCACTTACACAAAATCATAATTTATAATTTTTTTCATAAATTTAGAAAAGGAATCACTTTTGTGTTTAACCCTTATCACCACCCCATGTATTATATGTTGGAAATAGCTGTCATTTTATCCATCTGTATTATCCCCCCATGCATTATGGATTGTAAATAGCTGTCATTTTATCCATCTGTATTATTTCCCCCCATATTTTGGATTGGAAATAACTCATTTTGTTCAATCTATATTACAGTTTAAAACATAATTATGAAAATAAGACAATTCATTTTGTGCATTGCTTGCTCAACCTTTTGACCTTGGGGTTGAGGTCTTTTGGGATCAAGGTCGCTTGTTTTATAACAGTTCTTTGATTGTTGACTATAAATCATTATTGGCTACATATCATGTAGGTGAACTAAATGTGATAGCTGAAGTAATTCCAAGTTTTAAAATTTCCCTAAAATTGTTCTTTGTTTTAATCTGGTACAAATTCTTTAGTGAGTTCATTATTCCACAGCTGCATTACTTACTGAGTTGTTGTTGTTGTTGTTGTAGGGTTTAATGCAATTTTTCAGCACAAGATAAACTGTACATGGCAGCCACTATTAATGGTGGAGGAAGAACTTGGAAAAAACCCAGAAAGAATCACCAACCCACGAGAAGCTGCTGGAAAGCTTTCTCATGTACCCGCATTTTCCTGAACCATTGTAGGGGGGAAGTAATTCCTGCGCAAATGTTAGTTATTATTATTATTATTATTATTATTATTATTATTATTATTATTATTATTATTATGACTTTATTTAAAGAGGGTAACTCAATTAGTTAAGAACTAATCTACCTTGAGGCCCTCATTCAAAGGAATTTATTTTTGCTGCATCTGTGAAGCCATTGTATATACTGGGTTTGGAAAGAGGAAATAAAGTGGGCATTTCTAATCTCAACTGGAATATTATTCCAGAGCAAAGTTCCAGAGTATTGGAAACTTTTTTAAAATAATGCCTTATTTGGTTTGGGAATTTTGTAATGTTTGGTAGACATTGATCGCAGGTGGGGAGTATTTCCAGGTAGCCTATACTTGAATAGTGATTGTAAATATTCAGGAGCATTATTATTGGCTATCCTGTACATTAATTTGGCTTTTCTTAAACAGATTTGGTCTTTAATAGGTAGTATTTTTAACTTACCAACTAAATTTTCCTTGCTTTCTTTCTGGATTGATATTAACTCAAAAGCTCTTTTTTGGAGATGTGCCAGCTTTGCTAAGTTTTTATCATTTGAATTACCCCATACTGTATTACAGTAGTCTAAATAGGGTTGTATGTAACTGTTTTCTGTGCTTTTCTGGAAGAAAGTGTCTTATCCTACTGAGAAGCCATAAACTTGAATTGACTTTTTTACTGATATGTTTGATATGTTCAGTCTATGATAGGTTATTATCTACCAAAACACCAAGTAGACTATGTGACAGACCATTTGCAACCTTTTATCCTTCTATGTCAGACATAGTTCATTGCTATCAAGTTTTGTTCTTTTTTTCCTGGTGAGATTCACACTTTTACATTTGGGGCCCCAAGTGGCCAAGTGGTCTAAAGTACTTCACTTTTTACCAATCACTGCCATTTGCCTTGTCTGTATAGGTGCAAGTCCCTGGCTTAGTCAGTGAAGGTAAGAAAGCTTGCTATTATCTTCCTGTGGGTCAGTGTTTTTTTTCCAGATTTTTCCTGGGATCTTCCTCCTTCAATCACACTGGACACCATGTATATATAAGCCTATAATGTCCTGAAAAATAGCATTAAACCCTAAACAACAAAAACAACAAATTTTGCATTAAATAATGTATTAAATATGCAAATAGAAATTTATAGGAACAAAAGATTTGGGATTGTGAAAATTGAGCAATAACTTTAAACAGAATGTTCAAGTTTGACATTTGATGTCACATGGAGATAGTTATGTTAGTTCAGACAAGTATTTACATCAGTGAAATTTAAATTTTTGTTAATAGAACTTCTTAAAATATGACAAGCTTTAGATCAATTTTCAACTCAATTTTTAATTCTGCTGACCACTTTGGTTAGTGGTTAAGAGTGTCTGCCTCTGATGCAAGAGGTCGTTGGTTCAATCGGCGGGCTGAATCATACAAAATACTTATAAATAATGTTACTAAGTTGCCTGGCTAGGCACTCAACATTAAGACATTAGTGTTAGGACCCGGTGTCATTGTAATGAGATTGGGTGGAACATCATGCTACATGTTTGTCACATGATGTCCAGTGCTAGACATCACTATAAACTGCTACACTGCATACACGATATTGATATGACTGAAATTCTTTTAAAACTATGTTAAAAATCCAAATCACTCACTCATTTTAACTTCACTGGTCAAAGACCAATAAAGCCTTGCAATAGTCCAGCTTCAGTTACTGTTGTATTGTCTTTAATACTGTGTCCATTGTTTGGTATATGTTTGCAATTGTTTATTATTGCTACTTCTAAAATTCTTGGAGGAATCTTATGAAACTTGGCTTACAGATTTATCCAGACTTGGTCCTATATTAAATTTGTACCCCATGAGCTTTCAAAGAATCAGCAGTGGCTTTCATAATGAAAATCTTGTCTCTGTTTCTTTTGAATGAGTGGTTGCATTGAAATAAAGTTTCAGTAATAGGAATGCATTACCTATTGCTATTGCATAAATTGAATTTAATGGACTGGAACTGGGACTTGAGATCCTCCCATAATGTGACTTTTCATTGACCCTAAAAGCACTGGCACATACTTAGTAGTCCATGTCCTTTTTCTGGATATGTCCCTGTTTATTGGTACAAATCATGTTCTGTAAAAAAAAAAAATGCTATTTCCTTAGGCATGTTTATGGTATGCCTTGTATTTATGGAGTGCATTTCATCCCTCACTTGGTGTTATTTCTTACTTGGAATTAGTTGTAAGAGCTATTGACATTTTGGGTTATGTTTATTCCAAACCTGACTTTTTAGATAAGCAAATTAGGGCATTAAGGTAATTAGTTTGTCTTAAATAAAAATCTTACCTCCAACATGGCTACCACTGTGGTCATGCTGACATCAGCTTTTTATTGAAGCATTTTAACAATATGCAGTTGGTAAAAAATCAAAAGAATTCTGCTCTAGCCTCCAACATGGAGATGTTGTGGGTTTAAGCCATTTTCAGTCAGTGATAGGTCGTATATCAGGGCAACATAAGTAGTGGATGAAGAACCTTGGAGAATCCCAGGATGAACCACCAACTCACTGGAAGCTGCTGGCAAATTTTCTCAGAGACCCACCTTGGCTGAGCTTGAGATGAGACATGTATAGAGGTGAGAAGGTAGTAATAATTAAAGTCAGGCACTTTAAACTACTTATCCAGCATGGATATCATCTTTAAAATCTCATTGTTACTATACTCCTCATGAGCAGATAGATGGTTACATTGACGTTGGTTTGAAAAAAGAGAACTTTATGCATTATGTAGTTTTCCCTCAAATTACTGACAATTTATTTGTTCCATTGATAAGAGTTATCATGGTGTGCAAGCAATGGCATGTTTGCAGTGTTCTTTGTTTTGGGTTTTCATTTGCAGATAAAGATCCTGGAATATTTCATTGTTTTTTTTTTTAAATACTAAAACTGGGAAAATTTGGATTAAAATCATAAACAAATAAAGATTGGCAAAAATAGATGATTTTTTTTTCTTGTTGATTTTCATGGATTATTTGCACTTTTGGTCCATGTTTATATTTCTTTTTAAAGAGTTGTTTTTTCTTTCCAGTTTTGGCAACACACAGTTTTTGATTTGCAATGCTCCACCCCTTGTCTTGTCTTTGTTTACAGGATAGAATCTCTCCAATCTCAGAGTTGTGAAAAGTATGGTATGGAGTCGGTCTTTTAGAAAATATGTTCTCACAGAATTGGTTTACAAAAGGTTGTAAATCAGTATTAATTTTTTAAAAATGTTTTTATTTTTAAATCTTGTAATTTATCTGTGAATATTGGTAAAAGCCAAAAATGTAGAACAGTACATAAATGTACTTGTAAATACTTAATTGATTGGATAATGGGTAATATTGTTTACAATAAAAGAATATTGCTTGTTGAGTTTTTATATTTATTTATAGCAACCATGAACTCTATAATTTGGTACCCTTGAAAAAATAATCAATTTACAATACTTTAAGCTAACATTAACTAATATTTAACTTATTAATGAATTTAAATATTCATTTTGATAGCCATTATTCAATTGAATTGTCTCCAAACATTTATTTTAGAAATTGTATTTCTTCAATGCTTTTGTAATATAAATTGACACGCCCTACATAGAACATATGCAAAGATTCAGAGGAAAATTTGTTAGTTAATCTGTAAAGGATTTCTGAAGTAAAAAAAAATAAATTTATTGTGATAATTTCCAAAAGTACCTATTGATCCAGGTAACAAAATACAATACCCTCACCAGTTGCCTGCACCAAATATCATGTACATTTTGTTTACAAATTATTTTAAACTGTGCTAAATCCAAGAAATTTAAGTAGTATTTAGGGAGATAATTTAAGCATGATATATTATAATAATGTTACTACTACTTCAACTACTACTACTACTACTACTACTTTTACTACTGCTACTACTTCTATTACTACTACTACTGCTGCTACTACTACTACTACTAACTTATAATAATAAATAATATTAATTTATAAATGATGATGATGATGATGATGATGATGATGATGATGATGATGATGATGATGATGATGATGATGATGATGATGATTTATATTACTTATTTTAGAAGATGGATGCATGGAAATTTGTATCCTGAGACACATTTCTAGTTTCTCATAATTGATTGATTTTTGTCAAGATGAACTACAAATAGAGAATTTTTACATGTTTGGCAGTGTATTAAATTTTCTGTCTCATAGTATATATCTTTTATATTACCAAATTCTTGCAAATTATCTTGCAAGTCTTCTGTGTGGTCTGTTTGACACAATCATAATCATTGTTAGCACTTCCTAATTTGATGCAAATTGATATTGATTATTGGTCCATTGTAATTGATGAAAACCTTACTCAGTACTAGCAACAAGTGAATTGACATCAGTGAGTATCCTGCAGGAAGCACAGATTCAATTTCCACCTGACACTGTTTGCACAAAGAATTAGCTTGATCAAATATCTTAATTTTAATGTATATCTGGGTGACCTTAATCCCACTCAAATTGTGGGGTTATAATGTTTGCTTGTCAGAAATAATGTTGTGCTGAGGACTGTGATGTCTTGAATTGACCTATTGCTGCCACCAGAAATTAATAATAAAAAGAAATTTGAGAATCATCTAAAGGACACAGATACTCTTACTGTTGCAGTTGTACAAACATTGCTCTAAATGTAATCTGAAATTTTTAAGTAAAATGTAGGCCTTTACTTGGTAAAATTTTGATAAATACAAGTCGTTTCAAATTAGTCTTACTGGTTGCACACCAGGCTGTGCCCATGTCTCTTGTTAACCTTCATGTATCATGATACATTCAATCACATCAGTTTCAATAGGGCTTGAAGTCAGATTTGGCATAAGGATATGTGCGAAGAAGATCCAGGTCATATTAAGTTTTCATAATTTTACCTTTAAAATGTTATACAGTTATGACCTCTGCTGGACTTAACTTTGCCTATCAGATCCTTTCAGTAATTTTGTGACAAACTTTTAAACCAAATTTGTAATTATATTTATCATTAGGAAGATTAAAGTCAACATGTTTTTACTGTTTACCATCACAGTTGTGTGGAGTTATGGCCCATGTTTGAGCTAAAACTGTACCCCTCAGTTTCATTTTAGTAACTTTAGAAAGATCAGAAATTGAATTCTTTATAAGATATTATACTTAATCAATATATAGACCAAATGAAATTTTCACCATTTTCTGGCCAGTTTTTATGCACATGTTGTCATATGGTAATATGGTATCTCTACATTTGTCTGCTATCAATTTTGCTTTTGCATAGTAACTTGAGTTATTGTGGTTTTATTTATCAGTTGTAAAAAAGGACACTTATGGGTGCCTAAATTTGTGGATTTGTCTTTTTTAAAGTTTCTATGCTTATATGCATTATATTTCTGTACAAATACCAAAAAGAAATAAATACAAAAAGAGCAAAAATAGGCAAAAAATAGTGTTTGCTTCAGTGGTTAAAAGCAATACTACCACCATCGTGATCAATCCATTGCACCATGTGTTTGTATTCTTCGGAGTGCTCAACATCAGAGCTAATGATCTTTCATATAAACTTCTGGCCATAATGTTACATGATCAGTGCAATCTGGAAAACATGATGTAAATCATTTCATTCCATATGTGAACCAAACATGTGACCAACTGCCCCTTGCTCAATGCAATTGCCAGGCCTTTGATATTTAATAATGGGAAGTGGTTACACTAAAATGGTTGACAGGTTGATTCTCATGATACTTGGCTTTATGAAAGCAGGATTTGTGCAGTTTTGCAATTTTTTGATTATTTATGTAATAGATGTTTGTGTATATCAAGAGACTTGATTGATATGTTTATTCTTTAGTTTTGTTTTGACCAGATGCTGAGTTATTTATTTTAAACAAAGACATGATGACAGTTATTTAAACGTGGATACCCTTTTGAACCATTGCCATACTCTCAAGTTAGGATTTTGTGACAATGCACTATTGTCATAATGTCAGATTACAATATGACAAGTCCCCATTGCTATACTGTCAAGTTAGTATTATGAGACAAGTCACCATTGTCATGCTGTCCTTACAATAGGACAAGTCCCCATTGCTATAATGTCAAGTTAGTATTATGTGACAAGTCACCATTGCCATACTGTCAAGTTAGTATTATGTGACAAGTCACCATTGCCATGCTGTCATTACAGTAGGACAAGTCACCATTGCTATATTGTCAAGTTAGTATTATGAGACAAGTCACCATTGCCATGCTGTCCTTACAATAGGACAAGTCACCATTGGTATACTGTCAAGTTAGTATTATGTGATAAGTCACCATTGCCATGCTGTCCTTACAATAGGACAAGTCACCATTGGTATACTGTCAAGTTAGTATTATGTGACAAGTCACCATTGCCATGCTGTCATTACAATAGGACAAGTCACTATTGCCATACTGTCAAGTTAGTATTATGTGATAAGTCACCATTGCCATGCTGTCATTACAATAGGACAAGTCACCATTTGTATACTGTCAAGTTAGTATTATGTGATAAGTCACCATTGCCATGCTGTCATTACAATAGGACAAGTCACCATTGCTATACTGTCAAATTAGTATTATGTGACAAGTAACCATTGCCCTACTGTCTAATTACAGTATGACAAGTCAAGTCATCATTACCATACTGTCCAGTTAGGATTGTATGACAAGTTGCCACTGCCAAAGTCACTATTGCCATTATGTCAGATTACTGTAACAAGTCTCCATTACCATACTCTCAGATTACATTATGATAAATCACCATTGCCATACTGGTAAGTTAGGATTATATGACAAGTCACTATAGCCAGACTGTCAAGTTACAACATGACAAGTCACCATTGCTATACTGTCAAGTTACAAATATATGACACGTAAATTTTTTGATGAAATTTATTTTACAAACATTAAAAGACATGTTATATAAGTAATAATATTTCATAAGTTAATATAATGGAAAATGTGTCGATTTTTGTTATTACTATTTCTGTTGCCTTGGTTTTAGTATACTTAACTAATGATTTATTGTCTTCCAATTTTACATGTTATTCTAAAAATTATTTTTTTCTTTCATTAAAATTTAGTATAAAGTTTTACCCTACAACATTTATAATGCTTTTTTTTATTTAAAGAATACATTTTTGATCAGTTGGCAGACCAAAGGCTTGGAGGCCTCAAAATACTTAAAAGGCCTTAAATATAAATAAGGCCCCAAAAATAACAACACTTACTTAGGAGATATAGTTGGTCAAGTTTGAAAGTTTCCTGTCTCCAAAAATAATGTTATGTGTGTGATAATAAAGGTCAGTTTTGTTCTATTTTGTTTCTCATACCAGCCTAGACTTCATGTTTAATATTTAATATTTTAAGGTCTTGTATTTACAGAGATGCAGTTGCATATTATATATATATATATATATATATATATATATATATATATATATATATATATATATATATATATATATATATATATATATACACACACACACACACACAATAAAACAATAAAATGTATACATTTTCATTTAAAGGAAACCAAAACTTGTCAGCTTTCCTTTCAGTGAACATTTTCTACAGCCAAGGTATATATATAAAGATACAGCATACATACTATACATATATTTTTTTTAAAACCATGTACAAATACACATGCTTACATTTCCAGTGGTGTTAAGATTGACTACAGGAAACTGTATATAGATGAAGGGAGAGAACTGTTGTCTCTTTTCATTGTGAGAGCTACAAAATGCGGTTCTGCAGCTATGGTAGATATTGACAATCCTCTGGAAATTGATAATTTGCTTCAGTTTTTAGCTTCAATTTTCATTCATATTAAGTGAATAAATGACAGGAAACAGCACTACAAATCTTGCACAGCCAGCATCTTGATCAGCAGACGTGCAGCCATTTAATCACTAGTGATTATATTGAAACACATGGGGAATGTAGTCCAAGTGAAATGATGAACCAGCAAGCATTATTGCAGATATTTAATTTTTTTTACTGTTGATGAAAGACATTATTATGCTTTACTTTGCATTGCAACTTACTATACAGTTGTTTTATTCCTCCATCACTCTCTGTCTCCATTGGTCAGTTTGTAAGATTTACCAGTATAGATTTGGTGGAATCATTGCATGACACAGGTGAAAATACAGTATGCTAGATTTTCATGCTTTATCATTGTAAGTTGCAAAAAAAAAGTGTCTCTGTTGTTGGAGTTGTCCATTTCACCATCATAGATCAGATAGCAGACAGATAAAGAGACAGAGTGATCTGGATCAAAATAAAACTAACATGTTGACTGACCCACCAATAAAGTGAGAGAGAAAAGATACCTTCAGAGGAATTGATCTTTTTTCTACTACTTTATTATAGGTTTATTAACAAAACAGATCAAAGCATTAAGCAGCATGTACATGCCACCAAACTAAGGAATTTATAGTAGGACTCCTCTTCTTGACAGCCTAAATCAACATGATATCATTAGTATCATATAATACTGTACACAAATCTGATACATATAATTTTTTGTCTTCTTGCACTTGTGTAGAAAAAAATAATAAGCTGTATAATTTGATATAATTGGATAATGTAACCAGTATGGCACATACTGAAAGTATACAAATAGTATGGGACATAATAAAAGTATACAAAAAGTATGAGGCATACTAAAGTGTATAAACAATATGGGGCATATTAACATTATTCAAACAGTATGGAAAATAATAAAAGTGAGATTAATCAAGAGTTTGGATTATCTTGAAAGTTTTTGTATTTTAGTTGTTAATGGATTTGAAAGTGAGGTCTGTTACAAAATGTACTGGAAGAGTGCTTGCAAATATTCAGGAATATTTAAAAGTGCTGAAATTGGGAACAAACACATTTAATTGAAAACCTATGTTTACAGGCATAAATATCAATAGAAAATGTAGAAACCCAATCTTCCTCGGATGTTAATTTAATTTTGGGTCACTTACTGGATGTATTTATGAATGTTATAATCAGAGTTGCTTAGATGCTCATTAGTGTACTCTTAGGATTGTAATCAGCCCTTGTTGCAGATTAATGGTAGCTGTGTTGATTGGGCCATTAAGGCTAATTAAAAAAAGTCTGTCAAGTGCTCAGTGATGGGAAATGTAATTTTCAAACAAGATTGTCACAGCACTTTATAGTGCAGAATAGACATGCTTGTAATTTGAGTGGACAGCAAACTGCACAGACCAAGATCTACAAGTGTATAATAAATTGGCAGACCTTTATTGGTGCAGTTTTTTTAGGAGTAATCAGTAGAACAAATGGCATTGATCCTGGTCTGCAGGCACATTATGTTGTGGCAGATTAGGATATTTGTTGTTTGCAGTTTGACAACATACAGGCAAATAAACACACACACACATGCACACACATATACACACATTCTATGGCAGATCATTATCACTTTGGTTTGTGATTTGACTTATAAGTTAGTGTATACAGTCTATTTATGAACCATGTCAATTAAGAGAATAAACTGAAATGTGCAATGCTTAATCAGTTACAATGTATACCTGTTTATAAGTCAAGTCAATCTGCATACAAGAAAGATCCTTATTTGCTGTGGTATAATGTGCCTGTCAATCAGAGCATAAGTGGATATCAAATGCCATATTTTAGAAATCTTATATTCTGTACAGAACAGTCCTTTGTGTTGATAACTATATGGAATAAGCATCTGCCATTTTGGCAGAAATTGTTGTAATGAAACACATGTAATCTACATGAATTAAATTCTATGAACTTTGCACCATCATCTACCACTTTGCCCATCTGCTTGATTCTCCTACAATCATGTTACCCACTCATTGTGGTCAAGTGGTCTAAAGAGCTCAACCAAGGTTAGTTAGGGTGGTTAATGAATCCATGATTATTTTTTTATTAGGAGTTCCATGCTCTGTCAACCTAGCTGCCATGACTCCCTTTGATTAATTTGTCTCTTTGTTGAGTTTGCTTAGATTGCTCATTTTTGAGTAAATTTGTCTCATTGCTGAGTCTGCTTAGATGGCTCATTTTTGTGTAAATTTGTCTCATTGCTGAGTCTGCTTAGATGGCTCATTTTTGAGTAAATTTGTCTCATTGCTGAGTCTGCTTAAGATGGCTACCTTTAAGTAATTTGTCTCTTTGCTGACTCTACTTTTGGCTACATTTGAGTACTTTGTCTCTCTTGAGTCTACTTTAATATGGTTCCCTTTGAATAATTTCTCTTTGTTTCTAGATAAGATGGCTTCCTTTGAGTAATTTGTATATTTGGTGAGTCTACTTAAGAAGGTTTCCTTAAAGAATAGCTACCATATTTATTCATTAAAAACATGTGCTCAGTTTCAAGCAATGTTGACACATTTCTGTCATTACATAATTTTTGTGCCTAGTGGATAAGGTTTATTAGCAGAAATTGTTTTACTCATAATCTCATTGGAATGGTAAGTTTGAGCATCAATTTTAAAAATCAGCACAGTAGTGAATGGCACATCTCTGCTTCTATTCTGTTTTAAAGTTTGATTAATGTCATGCAGTATAAATGGCTTTGTATGGTTTCTACAAGTACATAATAATTATTTTTGTTTTTGTTTTTGAGATAATGCATTCAAATAGATACAATATAACACTGCCAACTTCTTGGCATATCAAACCAAATGGAAGCTGTCAATGTCAACAAGCAGAAAGGTTGCTTACTGTCTTTTTCTGGTTTCTAAAATAGTCCATTTCAGTAAAACTGCAATGTCTGCATCTAGTATTTGTGATGTCATATTTTATATTACTAGAACAAATCTGGACAAATTTAAGAAGAACTTTTTATATAAATGTATTCAAAGCGATGTAACTCCAGAATTTATGAAATTACTGAGATTATCAAAGATGATGAATTAAGTCCATATCAGTTGCCTGAAAACCGAGACTTGCCCATGGCAACCCTGTTATTAAGGAAACTCCTGTTTAATTTAAAGAGTCAACAAGTATACAGTGTTTGGGTGATTATTGAGTTAGAAATTATAAATTGATATCTGAGATAACTAATTTTCATGCATTTTATTTATCCTTGATGACTTTTATTTTTAAATTCAGTTGGTATGTACAAACAAATGGGATGGGGGTATGAATGCTATATAGAACACAATGGCACTTAAACAGAATCTGGAAATATGTTCATATAACTTTGAGTGTCCATGATAAAATATGGATCATCACTCATTTTATTGGACAAAAGATGGTTGTGTGACTACTGGCAATATTTCTTGCATCCATGCCACTATATAAAGAAGCTTGGTACACCACTCCCTCGATAACTCGTGAACCCGCTTATAACGCGGTGTCCGGCATGGCTCCCGATTGTTTTCAAAGAAAATATATTTTAAAATGTGTTGAACGTGAAAAAAGTCATGATAAGAAATGGTAAATTGGTAAATTAAACCTTGATATATAGCTCGTTTTTATCATCGAAAATGGTGATTACTGCCCATAAAGATAGAATCCATATTGTGAAATTTTTTTGCAATTTCTAATAAGATATCACATATTATGTTAGTATGTTAGTTTTTTTTAAATAGAAAAATAGTTGTCGATACATTGTAAATAAACAGCACTCAATGAAAAATTCTGGTCAATGCTAACATTTGGCAACAGAGAATGAAATAAGTACCAATTAAATGTCTTGCTAGGTGAAATTCACATTATAATCCTTTAATTTTGTCTCACACTATAATCATGCATACCTATTCTTTTATATGAAAACATGAAAAGAATCAGTGTCACATTGAAACCCACCTGAAACCAAACCCAGTGAGAACATAATTACATGCCGGCTTTGTTTTGATCAACAGCTTGGGGAAGTGTTTGTTGCAATAAAAGAATCATTTTAAAAATACATCATTGTTTTATTACTTTGAATATGTCTTTTGTATCAAATCAAACAAGGTAAGTACAATAAAATAAAGTTCAAAGGCATGCCAATAGGAGCAAAGGTTCTTGTATTCCTTATGGTCCTCAAATTTCATTTTACTTGACCAATCAAAAATATTTTCACCTTTTATGTATTAACATCATTAAAGTATATAATATCAGTAATGTATTGTAATCATTTGTAAATGTGACAATGGAGAGCAAAGGAATTAATCGAAAGGCGTACTTAGTGACTGAAAGGCTGTTCATCATTGATGGTTTTCATAATGAAGAAGGGAGATCAAAAATTTGCAATGAACTAAAAATTGATGAGTCGACATTTAGAGGTTGGCTTAAGGACGAGCCAAAACTTTGAAATTACTTACATGACGTTCATTCAGATGAAGGGATGAAACGAAAACGAGCATGGACTGCAAGCAATAACAAATTAGATGATGCTGTGTACACATGGTTCACACATGTCACAAACCGAAAGTGTTATGGTGTTCTAATTTAGGTCATTTTAAATTTTTAGACCCATTAATTTCATGTTGTTAATGGTTAACCCTTGTGAATTTATTTTTTTTGTCTTCCATTTTATGTCTACCGCTATAAATAACTACACATCTTTCGATCAACATTGTTTTTTCAAAATGTGTCGATCTTTCGTATTTAAAAAAACGTCTACTTTGGATCAAACAATAAAACTTAAATGTATACCATTCACAGCAAAAATTAGTGACGTAGTACACAACGTGAAGTCGTACATATGCTCAGTGAATGGAAACCACATGGAATAATGTTTTGATGATCAATATACTGCAAGTTATCCTGAAATTAATGTTACTTTGTGATGAAAAAATTAAAGTACACCGATATGAAGATATATTTATTCACTGTTAATCTTAGCACGATTATTAATTGAGTATTCAACACTGTAATATGCCAAACCACCCCCACCCACCCTCTTTTGCCAATACGTCGATCCCTTTGTTAGTTTTCTTGTTTGTTATAGGTCCCTCGATAACTCGTGCCCTTTCTTATAGCACGGTCGATGTTTTTGGACACCAATGTCCGTGAGTTATCGAGGGAGTGGTGTATATAGGAGCCCAGGACTTGTTCATCTGTCCATTTATCCATCCTTAAATTCATGATAATAATTTGTGTACATAAGTAGTCTTGCAGTTTCTAATGGACTGCTTTGAAACTTAGTTCACATTCTAGCCATCATCTGAGGATTCATATACCAACAAATTACTGTGCTCCCTATATTTTTATTAGAGTTATTGCCCTTTGTGTCTTGCAGCTGAATGCGTATAGCATAATCTTTGGAATGCAGCTAGTCCTAAAGTTATTAGTTTAAACAAAATTTATTCAAGAAAACATCCTTCTATTCCATTTAAAGCAGTACAATATTTTGGAATTCATCATTAGATTGCTGAAGGGTCATTGAAAATTGTCCCCATCACACAAACATGTATGAAGCTAGTTGTTCATTTTTGTTGGATCACTTGTCAAATCAATGATTTGTCACACTTGTGAATCTTGAGAAACATGAATAACTGTTTTTATGTTGGTGTTGTTGATGTTAGTGTCATCAGTGTTAAGCTTTTGCATTTAGTTTATTTGACTCTGTTGTATGCACAGTTGTGAAACTGAATATACATATTCATCTTGGAAGGTACTACTCATTGTTACATGATACATTGTTTTGGAGTTGTTTGTGTGTGTGATTTTGATTTTTAATATAGCTTTTACAACTTTTCAGTCATATCACTATGATGTCTGCAGTTCGACACTTTATAGTGATGTCTAGCACTGGGGCATCATGCAGCAGACATGTAGCATCATATCCAACCCAGTTAGGACTAACACCCCGTAATGCTGAGTGCCTAGTTCATTTTTATAAGTCTTTGGTATGGCTTGGCCAGATATTAAACACAGGACCTCTCGCATCTGAGCTGGATGCTTTAACCACTAGGCCACTGGAGCAGTCATGTTTTGGAGTTAAATACCATTTTGCATCTCAAGATAGGCTTTACATTGAGGTTAGTATTATTGGTGTAAAAAGAATCCAGGAAAACCCATGTAAGAACCATGGGAGCTACAGGCAGATTTTTTCACATACCCACATATGGCAGTAATCAGTAAAGGCAAGTGTTTTATGTGCTTTAGATAATTTGGCCAGTTTTGCCCTGTTTTTGCATTTAGCTCAGTTTATATGACACCTTTGTATGTACAATCAAGAATCAATGGGTATATTGGAGGTACTACCCCTTCACAGTCAAATGTCTGTCATGGTGGTATACTTTTCATGCATCAATGATTTCTTGTATATTATTTTAGCATTTAGCTGTATTCCTAGGCCAATGTTGAATACACAGTTAGGAAACTTGATAGTTAGGAAACTTGATGTGTGTGTATTTTATCATGTAGCTCTCACCATTGTAGGTGACTGTGGCTAAATGTTTACACATCATTGATTATGTTGTTTTTGCATTTAACTCATTTAATTGTATACTGTTGTGTGTACAGTTTGATGGATGTATTTAAACTGAGATATGAATCAACTCATTAATCTTCTGTTAAGGTCACTAAAGCTTACTTTTTCTTGCTCTAGTAATTGGATAAAGTTTATGGATTATGCCATAGTTGACATGTGAGATATTAGCATTCTGCAGAATTTTTATTGTTAGAGTTATTGCCCTTATTAATGAGCTGAACATTGTATTATACAGAGTATTGTGAGTGAATCAAGTCTCAGGTTTCAATGGATTGCCATGAAACTTTATATATGTTAATGTCATCATCATCATCATCAGTGCATATCCACATATCACTACACTCTATTTTTGTTGGAAGCTGTAGTAACCTGTTTGGTAGAATATTGGACTTATAATCCAAGGGTTGTTGTTTAATACCTGCCTATGCCAACACAGATCAATTGCCTCTGTATGTCTTTAAGAAAAGCACTTACATGTAGCACCATGATGTATCCAGTGATGTGTCAAAAACAGTTGAACCAACAAACTGACATGATTGTTACAACCCTTGGGTTATTGTCTTTTTTTTCTGACTGCAATGTTCAACACAATATTCTGAATGGAACTTGTTTCGAAGGTTTTTTTTCCTATGTCAGGGATGGTACATATTACAGTCATTATCTAAAGATGTACATATTTTTAAAAAATGATACTTCTATCATTTTGTAAGAGTTATTGCCCTTTATTACTTGCAACAGGATGTAATATAACAGGATTTTGAAATCTTTTAGTTGATGGGCATGAGACTTAGTACATACTATGGCCATCATCAGATTGACAAATTATTTTACTTGCATATATTTTTGGGAAATTATAGGCACTTTTTATCTAGAGATTGGTCAGAATTGCATAATCAATAAGTGGTTCCATTTAACAAACTGATAATTTATTATAATTGGTTACTAAGCCAATTCTAATTTTTGTTGTACAGTTATATCTTAGCTCAAGAGTTCAAAATGTTAATAAATTTACAGGAGTAATCTCTTTTAAATTAATAACATGTATATGTGAGCCTGATAAAAATATCATTTTTTTCTACATGTATTGTGTTTTATTATTTTTGTTCTTCAATTTTGTTAAATAAAAGCAGCTTTTGTGGCTTATTTTTTTTATGCAAATGAAAAACCATTGCAATCCACAAAATCCTTTCATTCAAACTTGATGTCTCATCTGTCATTTAAAGTATGGTTTTCTTATTTGTTATTATTTACAAATATTACAAGATTTTTTATTAAAGTGAAACAAATCATTAAAATGTGTTTAATTTTGTTAAGTCAACACTGTAACAGCAAAATCATGTAATCATGACTATATGTTCCTAATTATTGAAAGTTTGCACTTGCATAGTATGTTCTAGTTTTAAATTTGTAAGCTGTGATGGGAATAAGTAATTCCGATCGACTGTCCTAAGCTTGCCATTTATACAGGGTTTTACTAACCTTCGTTGACTGCTCTAGTGGCCTAGTGGTTAGAGCATCTGCCTCATATGCAGGAGGTTGCAGGCTAAAACCCAGGCCAAGTCATACTTATAAAAATAGTACTTGCAGCTGTCTTGTTAGGCACTCAGCATTAAGAGGTTTGTTAGGACTGGTTGGACTGGTGTCAGGATAATGTGATTGGGTGGGACATCATGCTACATGTCTGCGACACGCTGCCCAGACTCCTTTATTAAATGGTAATTGTTGCGGTTTTGACACCATTTTTATCACATGATAAACTGTACATGGTGGCTCATATATCTGGTGAAGGAAGAACCCTGAAAAATCCAGACAAGAACCTCCAACCCATGGGAAGCTACTGACAAGTTTTCTCAGATACTCATGTTGGTCGATCTCAAAACAGATGTGAGATATGTCAGTGATATGTAAAGATGAGTGTACTAAGGACTCTTCCATCATGATGGTAGGGATGGGATGACTGGGAGAGACACGTATATTTACTTTTGAGAATTACTTAACAGTTTCTAGAGAAAGTTACTCATCCTTTGCCACCCATCCCTTTTAGATTAAAAATCCCAACTGAAACCTTGAATATTACTTGTATTAAAGAATAAAAAAAAGTTCAGATTGTTATTTTGGTTAGTTTTGTTTATAAAAACAAATTCTTACTTATTTAGTTTATTTAATGCAGCAAATATTCATTTATTCCATAAAAAAAATGTCATCAAGTCAGCATTGTTTTAAAAAATGAAAAGATATTTTAATCATTAAGTTTTTTGCATCATGCCAGGTTTTTGCTTGAATGTTAAACACAGCTGTTTTGTTACATAAAGATTTCAGTTATGCTAATTTGGTATGCACAAGTGCATTCATGGGACTTACAGGGTAAATTGGTCTTCATATGCCCTTTTAACACAAAAATTAAATGGTCTAACATCCACAGGCAATTAAGTAGTTGTCTAATCATTTAGTTAGCAATCTCATTTAAAAGCTCTTTTTTCCAGTTTGTTCTATAACCACCTACCAGTCTTCTGTAATTTTCATTGATTTTGTTTCATGAGAAACATTTAATCATATGTTTCATGGTGCTGACTTTTATGTTGCACTGTCTCATATCCTTTGAGCCTTAATTATCTTAGGTGTCTCTAAGCAACACAACTTTCTAAGCAGATGCTCTATTGATTTATCATGAGAGAAAGTTTATGTACTCTTTCTTGTGTAAAAGTTGATGTACTTTGTATTTATTTTGTCATGATGTAGTAGTTGTTGTTGTTGTTGTGGGGTTTAACGCCATTTTTCAGCACAGGAAAGGCTATACATGGCGGCCAGTATTAATGGTGGAGGAAGAAACCGGAAATCACCGGAAAGAACCACCGACCCACGAGAAGCTACTGGCAAGCTCTCTCACATATCCACATTCCACGAATCTTAGACTGAACCCACACAGATAGAGGTGAGATGGCAGTGATCAGTAATGGACAGCGCTTTAGACACTTTAGACCACTTGACCACTCTGCCACTCGGGGGCCCCTTCATGATGTAGTAGTAAACATTCATATACCATATATACTAACTCAATAGTCTAGTCAAACTATAAAGGCCCAGACCTGCAGTCTCATAATGTGTTGACAGATCTGGGTCTATGTACTTTTGTTAGTAGTAATCAGAAGAACATACATCCTAGACCCTGAACTGCCAGTATATTAAGCAATGGAAAATCAGGGTCTATGTTGTTTGCTATTTTACTCAACTTATACAGGAGTATATGTGGTGTGTTAGGCATGAAATCAGTCAGGCAACTCTAAGAGGAGCTAAAATCTGATCCATCTGTCATAAAGATGCTATCATATTTGTTGACCAACTTCCATGGCAACAGGTGGATTACCTATAAATCTCCTGTGAAATTGCCCCTGTAGTGTTACTTTTGTTGTTTTATTTGTAGAAAAGAATTGATAGTAATGGCTTTACTCATTTCTTGGTAAAGGACAGCATTCATGTTGATTAAATTGATGTTGACTGCAATGGACTTCACAAGTAACTTGTCTCCTAATTAGATAGCTTTTCCTGACAAGCCATCCCATTTGTTCTTAGTAATCTAATGTCAAAATACCAGGTAACACTTTATTTTAACTCTTCTGGTCATAAAACCGGGAGGGCTTATAGGATGCACTGTTGGGAGGGCTTATAGGATGCACTGTTGTTTGTGGTCCCCATGTCTGTTGTTAGCCCATATGTGCTATCTCTCCTTTTCAAAAAGCACGTGGATGAATGCCAAGAATCTTTACACAGGTTCCTCCCAGCATCATGCTGATACTAATGAAAATGCTGCCACTTGGACAGATGATCACATAGCTTGGAGTTTTACTAAAAAGTTTTTTACTTTGTCTAGTTGTTTCAAGATGAAATTGTGGTGATGTGACATCCAGAATGGCAAGGTCTGAGTTATTACTACTCCTGAACAGAAAGATATATTGACATGGGACTTTTACCAAAACTGGTTGGTTCTAAATGAAAAAGGTATGACGGCAAATATGGCCAACAGTGTGGCCATCTTGAGAATCTTCAAACTATTTCTACAGAACAGATTTTCATATCAACATGGCATTGCCACTAAAACTCTTTTACCAAAACTGGTTGGTTCTAAATAAAAAAGTTGCGGTGTGACTGCCAATATGGCCAACAGTGTGCCATCTTGAGAATCTTCAAACTATTTCTACAGAACAGATGTTCATATCAACATGGCATTGCCACTAAAACTCTTCCTAATATGGCTTGATCATAACCAAAATGTTGGCAATCTGTTATTCAATATGGCTACCATGGCAGTCATCTGGAAAATCTAATTACAGTCAAACCCACTTATCTCACCTCAGTTATTTGAGGGTCCAGCATAGGTCAATCATTTTGATTCACCAGAAAACAATCCTTTATTATGCTATTTTTTTGCCTGCTTATCTGGACCTCTGTTAAGTGGTTAAGTGATAACCCAGTTATGTTGGGCATAAGTTTCAGTCTGAAGTGACATGTGGACCTACTTACTTCCACAAAATGCAACTTTTTAACCTTTTAACTCAATCTCACAGAAATTATACCATAAATGGTCAGCAGAGGCAATCGATTTTCACACACATTTATTTATCATTCTTTCTATTTCTGGTTCCTAAGAGTAGCTTAATCAATTAGTTTATTAAGAATATATCACTTCACTACATAAAATATACAAGGGTTTACCAAGACAAGAGTGTACACAAATTACAATGTAACTTTATTTTATGAAAATGCAGAATCAGAGACATCAGCTATATGTCAGCTATATATTTCCTTTTTGTTTCTTAAGGTACATTTCAGATTTGAATTATGTTTGGAAATACAAATTGAAAACCAAATTGCTACTCCAGAAGAATGGAAAATCTTATTAAAATGGTGCTGATTGATCTCCAGCATGGCTACCATGGCAGATATCTTGAAAATCATATTATTGCCATACCTCTTGAATGGAAAATAATGATTGACATAGGTTGTTTTTTTAACCAGAAGTCTTAAAAAAAAGTCAAGTAGATCCTACATTTGCCATCTATTAAATCATCTTACAGCTGATGCTGGATGGATAGTTATATCAACATGAGTTTTTATGAAAAAATTTCTTATGATGTCTAGTTAGCTCTAAAAAAAAAGATCTGACATCCAATATAGCCACCATGGGAGCCATTTTGAAAATCTTGTTATTGCTATTTCTGCTAAATGGATGGTTATTTTGACTTGGACTTCATGAAGACTTATCATGATGTCTAATTGGTCTTAAATGAAAATGGTGCTGATCTTAGAATTATGGCTAATGTGATGACTGTTGTAAAAAAGTACTATCATTTAAGAAGTCAATACTTAAAATTTTAAATGAAGAAATGCTTTCATCTTTCATGAATTCCTGGAATTACTTCTTGGTCATTGGAGCATCATTTACTTCAAGGATCTCTTGTTTAAGGTTGGGACTCCATCACCCACCCACCCCACTTCAAATGATAAGTGAACAAAAGTACTTATTTTATGCTTTATTTTAACTCAAATTAATGCTGCAACCTCACTTTTTTGTATTTAGTAAACATTCATAAATATTGGAAAATGTCTAAAATTATTTTCTTTTAAAATGAAATTTATAGCTTGGATCAATCACTTTCTGAACAAATTCCCATTAAGTTAGCTTTATATTTTGCACAAGTTAACAAAGAGAATCAGTACAATAAATGTGGCACAATAAACATAACTGATTGTGCTGCATCCTTTTGTTAATTTGGCATATTTGGAGATTAAGTAGGAGGATAGAGGACTTTCAAGGATAGCAGTTTGTATTACTGGTAGAATGGATTAATTCAAATGGGACAAGGTCTATTTGTCACATTGTTTCTTTGTGGACAATCAATAGATGTGTTGATGCCTAATCATTATGGGTCATTATGTCTCCTTGATTATTTAAACACACTATAGCAAAAGAAAAGTATGGCAAAAGAGATGAGAAAAATTTTCTCTTCTACTTATAAAATACAAAACCAGCTGTATTGAAGGAATGCCCTAAGATCTGTATTATAGGCATACCATCAGTCCCTCAAACTATGTGGTTTGAGTCACAGTCAGTAGGTGATACATTTACAAAATATGCAAAGGTTAAGATAAGAAAGGATACTTTAGTGACAAAATTCTATGATGACTAGTATTTTTTTAAATATATATTGTTGACTCATTATATGCTAGAATATAATTCAAATGTTCCAGAATTCCTCCATTGTGGCTGTATATATATAAATTTAGTTATAACATATGCCTTAGGATGTTTGTGGCCTTTTTGTTTTTGTCCATAATTATTATTCTGATTTACTTGGTCTTTCATTTCACCAGCCATTCTTATAATTAAAAGGAATGTACAATGACATGGATGAACAAACAGAGGTAGGTACATATAAGTTGGTGTTAAAAGAATAGACATATGAATAAAATGAATGAATGAATGAACAAATGAAGAATTATAATGAATGAAGACAAGATGGACAAATAGCAAAATTCAAAATATACAAATTTACACATGAGAATAAATAAGATGATAATAAAAGACCATAACATTCAGCAAAATAGACATAATTTTGTTAAACCAGAAATGGAAATAAAATATGCGGATTTCAGCAATCAATGGAGTTTACTAATTAATGGGGTTTTTTATTTACTGTTTTTAATAGACTGAACAATAAAACAGTTATCTTTCTAGCTGACAATTTACTAATTTCCCCAAATTAGAGGACTTATGAAGTCTGTAAAACAAGACTTTATTTGCTTTAACTACTAAATCTTTAAGTGTTATTTTGTACACATTGATTTGAGTATTATTTTGTACACATTGATTTGAGTGTTTTTTTTTGTACACATTGATTTGAATGTTATTTTTGTACACATTGAGTGTTATATTGTACACATGGATTTGAGTGTTATTTTGTACACATTGGCTTGAGTGTTATTTTGTACACATTGATTTGAGTGTTATTTTGTACACATTGATTTGAATGTTTTTTTTGGTACATATTGAGTGTTATTTTGTACACATTGATTTGTTATTTTGTACACATTGATTTGAGTGTTATTTTGTACACATTTACTTGAATGTTATTTTGTACTCACTGATTTTAGTAACATCGTTCACAAAGGGACTCTCATCACCCCACCCCCATGAAAATTGAACAAATATACTTACTTGATGCTTTTTTTAAAACTCAAATTAATGCTGCAACCTCACTTTTTTGTATTTAGTGAACATTCAGAAATATTGGAAAGCATCTAAAAAAAATTTGTTTTAAAATGAAATTTATAGCTTGGATCAATCACTTTCTGAACAAATTCCCATTAAGTTAGCTTTATGTTTTGCACAAGTTAACAAAGAGAATCAGTACAATAAATGTGGCATAATAAACAAAACTGATTGTACTGCATCCTTTTTTTAATTTGGCATATTTGGAGATTAAGTAGGAGGATAGAGGACTTTCAATGGATAGCAGTTTGTATTACTGGTAGAATGGATTAATTCAAATGGGACTAGGTCTATTTGACACATTGTTTCTTTGTGGACAATCAATAGATGTGTTGATGCCTAATCATTATGGGTCATTATGTCCCCTTGATTGTTTAAACACACTATAGCAAAAGAAAAGTATGGCAAAAGAGATGTGAAAGCTTTTCTCCTCTATTTATAAAATATAAAACCAGCTGTATTGAACAATGCCCTAAGATATGTATTACAGGCATACCATCAGTTCCTCATACTAGGTAGTTTGAGTCACAGTGTCAGTAGGTGATAGATTTATAACAAAATATGCAGGGGCCCCAAGTGGCTGAGTGGTCTAAAGTACTGTCCTTATGGATCACTGCCATCTCACCTCTGTCTAAGTGTGCTAGGATGTGGCAAATGTAGATATGTGAGAAAGCTTGCCAGTAGCTTCTTGTGGGTTGGTGGTTCTTTCTGGTGATTTCCTGGTTTCTTCCTCCACCATTAATACTGGCTGCCATGTATAGCCTATCATGTGCTGAAAAATGGCATTAAGCCCCACAATAACAACAACAAAATATGCAAATGGTAGGCCAGATTGATAAGAAAAGATGCTAGTGACATCAACTAGTTCTTGCTATCATCCTCCAAGACTTACTTGTGAACCTGATAAAATATAACCTCACCATCCGACTTTACTGGAAATGCTAGTTTAAAATATTTTGAGGTAGTTGATCAACTTGCTGTAAATTAATGAATAGTTGTTTAAAAGCAGTAAAGTGGGATAAAATGCTATTATTGGGTGAAATTCTATTGTTTAGTTTTTGAAAAAATACATATTTTAAAATCAATAATTAATTTGAGGGGAAATGAGTTAATCATGGAAGGATGATGCGAATGCTAAAGAAGCATTTTCCTGTTAATTAAATAATTAGGTACAGCAGTATTTTCCTTTTTGTCATATCTCCTTTTAATGTTTTATATTGTTATATCTATTTTTAATGTTCCATATTAAGTTTCACAAATATATGGACACTTACTTATATGTATTTAATTTTTGTAAAAAAAATGTCCAGCAAGAGCAAGCAAAACTTCATGCACCCCTTTTTTTTCTTTCTCTCTCCCTCAAATACTTGTATTTGACCAACATGTCCAGTATGTGAAGGGTTTTGACTAGCACATACTTTGACCAACTGGACATTGGTCATAGGAAATCTCAAATATATTTATATTTGGTGATGTGTGATAACACTTTTATTTATAATTTGTAATTATAACACCATGTACTCCTGACTTTAAAACATACATTTACATTTTACACTGATTTTGTAGTGTGGTTCACTAGAGGAGTACCATTTTGTTTGTCAGGAGTGTCCAAAAGTTTGAGATTCAGAATTTCTGGTGAAATATGGTTACTTTCACCAACAGATCCATTTGATGAGGAAGATTTTGAAGCAATTGGTTTCTGGACTCTGTATGTATTAATTCTTTCTGTTTTGTTATCCTCAAGCTGACTTTGACTGGGAATTCCAATGTCTTTTGCTGGTGAATCACTTTCCTCATTCATCAAGGGACAAGAGTCTCTATTTTTAGGCATTGTGTGGAATCGTTCAATTTTTCCAGAACTGTTAAAGCTGGTTATATATTGAATTACCCGTTTTGAACAGCAGAATATTTCCCTGTATGTGTATGAAAATTTCTTACTCAGGGCCATATAGATGATGAAGTTGATGGACGAATTGAACGTTTCCAGAAGATACGTCACAGACGATATGCATTTGTACAAATTCTTTGCACGGCCTAGTCGTGAATAATCTGACCAGATGTGAGTAGCAATGCTGTTCAAAGCACCTGGAAGAATACAGATGAGGAAAATGAAGGACACAGTCAAGAGCATCTTATTGATTCGATGCTGCTCGTGGGAACTGTAGTAGTTTCTTGTCTTGCTAGCATTTGATTGATGATTCCCTTCGCTTTCACTCCTGCTCATTTTCCTGCGGTTTGCCCATGACTTGTGAATTGCACGAATAATGAGGGAATTCAACACAAAAACCAATATAATTGGTACAAATCGGAACAGAGCATTCATCACATGGCCATAAACCTTGTAAAAGATTTTATTTTTTCCGAAGTTTGTCAGCACCATTTTTGTGATGGTTTTATTTTTCTTCACTAACTCCACTGTCGTATACTTTAAAGCGAAAGGTACGAACATGATTAACGTCACAGAATAGATCATAGCAATGGCAATACATATATATCTTTTGCTACATATGTGTTTAACATGCATTGGAATGTATACTGCTATGAACCTTTCTAAGGAAATAAGCGCTGTTAACCAGGAAGTGATTCGAGCTGTGACAACACTTCCATATGCCCCCACAAGTGGATAGATCTTGGCTTGAACCATTCTTGCCTCTTCAGGATCAAGTGTAGTTTGAATATTAATCCCACAAAACATCAGACTGTGTATTAGAAACAACATGTCCGATATTGCAAGTGCAGCTAATATAAAATTTGTTGCATTCCTCATTCTGTGGTGAAATAATACAATTAAACTCAATAGGTTTCCAACTGATCCAAAAAAGGAAATCAGCGGAAGGAGAATTACAGTGATAATAAAAACAATGACTTGTAGTTTATCCTGTGGAATATAGTTATCATCCCTATCTCCATAGAGTTTTGTCCAATTTCCACCCTCAGGAATATCAGGCCCTTCTATATCATTCATGATGTTACAGAATCTGTGCAATCCTTTTGCTTTAGAAACTTTTCTGGAAAATAAAATATAGGCAGGAAATTGATAATTTATTAAAATCTTCACCAGATTGTTGTTTAATTATAAATTTAATTACAGAAACTTTACTGTCCAGCTCTCAATGATTTTCACACACCTGCAAAACATAATATTCCCACTATGCAGTTTATATGTGTGATTTCTCACCAGCACTAAAGTGTTAGGGCATGCTTTTCATCTCTCTCTCTCTCTCTCTCTCTCTCTGGTATGCCTTGTTCTAAGAAAAGTTAAGTGGTGGGTGGGTGCATTTTATTTTTCTAGCTAACTCTTGAATTTGCCATCTGATGTCAATCTGCCATCAGATATGGACACCATTACTAATAAAGTAAAACCTTAACAAATACTTGTTTCTATTAATCATTAAAGACATTTAAAATCTGTACAAATGATGCCAGTCTGCCAGTACTTAGGCAGCCATTGCTATAAATAGAAAAATCATTATCTTTGAACAGCTTTTTCTCACAAACAGCTATAGAGATTTTGGCTAAATCTGATAGAAAGCATCCTTGAATGAAAGCAAGCCTTATTTGTACAGATAATGCTGCTTGATAATTTATATAGATAATATTGAGTTGTTATCAAATATGGAAAATAAATAAACCTTGAAACAATGGGCATTGTTACTACAAAAAGAAAAACCTTTATAAGACATTTTCTCAAAAACACAACTTTACCAAATTTGTACAGATAACATTTTCGTTAAATCCCTTTCGAGTTTGCACATATGATGCTGATCATCCAGTATCAAATATGGCTGCCATTACTGCAAACCTTGAATGTCAGAAACTTTAATATTACTTTAGATTTGTTAACCAACTGCTCTTGCACTTGATGTTTTGGTAAATTTCAACCATTTGAGCAGACTGAGGTCCTCTTTGGCCTCTTGTTTTTTTTATAGGCTCCAGAATGTTCAATTCTGTTGTTTAAAGGTGTGCCTAATAGTCTACTGCTTAGGTCCATTAACAGGAAGAAGTGGCACACAAGTGTTGCTTGGTAGATTAAACAGCAAACATTGCCAGGACCTTGGCTGTTGTTACCAGGGTTCTAGTTATACTGTACCAGGGAATCACAGGGTCCTGAATGGCAGCTGTCAATCAGCTATCTTGTAACAGAAATGACTGCTGATTAGTCTAATCCACCAGCTAGGTGGGAATGTTTATCTACTATGTATACTTGCTTGTCCAACTGGAAACTGCACAGATCCAGATCTGCTGATATGTAATGTGCCAGCAGATCTGGGTCTGTGCAGTTTGTTTGGAGTAATCAGTAGAAACTACAGCATAGACCCTGACATGCAGGCTTGTTGTGATATGGCAGATCAGGATCTTTGTTGTTTGCAGTATGACTTTTAAAGGAGTATATCTATTTTTTCATGTGATGTCACTAAATGTGTGTACTTCCATATCCACCATTTTTATTCTCTAGCTATGCATCTAACAATATTGCTATTCCCACATATATATGGGGGCCTAGTGGTCACTGCCATCTCACCTCTGTCTGCTGGCGAATGTGGATATGTGAGAAAGCTTGCCAGTAGCTTCTCATGGGTCGTGGGTCGGTGGTTCTTTCCAGTGATTTTCCAGTTTCTTCCTCCACCATTAATACTGGCCACCATGAATAGCCTATCATGTGCTGAAAAATGTCGTTAAGCCCAACAACAACAACCCACATATATATGAAGGCATGTTTCATTTTATGCATAAGGATATAATAATACATCACATTTTGTTGTGCATGTCAACCACCAAGACCAAATGTTTCTAAAAGCATTTAAAAAATACTCAGTTTTGACATTCAAAACAAAACCCATGTTCTGTTAGGCACATCTTTCATTTTAATACACTAATGATGAAACTTCTTTGAACAGTTACTGTTTTCATTCATCCTCCATCCAGTATCTCCACCACAAATATAATATTTGACCATACTAATTAAAATTGATTTGTTAGCTGTCTTTGGCACAAGCACATGTTTTCACAAAAAAAGCACATAAATGTTCTAGTATAATACACATGCTACCAGATTTTAATTCTGTAACTGATATTTTATCATGCAGATCATTGTCCAGCAATACTCTTTCAAGATGACAAGTTTAGGGACATTATACAAAATGGTTTTTTAAAAATGCCAATATTGTCTGATTGTAGAAAATTGCTTTTCTGTTTGATAGCAATATGTACAATTATGGTTCAACTTTACTATTCTGTCTTTCTATATAAGCCATGGAACTGCCAGCTTTATTTTTGTTTTCATGCCATAGGGGCACTTAATTTCAAGCCTAATCTAAGGTATTATTTTGAATAGGCTAATCCTTATCAACAATCTTGAATACACATAATGACTAATGTTGACAAATGTTTGTTAGGGACTCAGAATGGTTGTGCAAGGTGTGTTGACATTGCATTGTGGATATTTGCATACACAATCATGACATCATTGAAAACAACCCTTACAGTTGTTATATTTATTATCTCCTGGTTAGGTAGTTAAGTAAATGGTGAAGTGCTCAGTGGGTTACCTGTGTAGCTTGTGTTTGGTTAAGCAGTTGGCAAATAATCCAGTGGGTCATTTATACTGCTTATACTATTGGTCAGTTTGCTGGTGAAGAGTCCAGTGGTTCACTTATGGAACAATGTTATATGACATGACTACACAGGCTTTAACTTAAAGATACCTTGCCTAATTTTAATGATGTTTCCCTAATTAAAAATGCCAATGACATTTTTTGTGACATGAAATAGGGAGGTGGAATTTGATCAACAATCAGTTGCATTCAATCCCAAGTAATTATGTGGGGGAAAACAAATCTGGCCTCAAAACAGCTTGAAAAATATAATCTTGCTCCAATTTGTTGAAGAAAACAAATTTTATCCATTTATTTTGAGGTAAAGGTAAAAAAAAAGAAGTATCATGGTTTGAACAAATGATCAAAGCATCTACCTCCCCCTCAATTAAATGGTCTGTCCCTAATCCCTGTATGAAGAATACCATTATATTGGGAAATGGCCTTTGACTATTCACATCATAAGAAGAATAAAGATGTCACAGAGATTTCATAACATGGGATTTACTTGTACTGTCATGCAAATTCAACAAGATCATGTGCTAGTTATCTTTTATTCATCCCTAATCCTTTGGTCATTTGTTATGTTTCTGCTTAATATTTCTCTTGCTTATATGAGGAAATGAACAAATACTAATTGCCTGTGAAGATACGTGATAGTTTGGTATCAAACCAGTCTCTTAGTCCCAAGAGGTTTCCACTTGCTCTTTGATTACCAGTTCATGTAGCTCTTCATATGAATGGACTCATCTTAATTTAAGAAAGAAAAAAATACAGATGTGATAAAAATTAGGTTTGTTAACTCTTCATTTTTCATCAGTCTATGGAACTGGGTTCCTGATTGACCAAGAGATCCTGTTTATTACTGGGAGCTTTTGTAACTCATTTGGTAGAAACCTCTTGACTTGTAATCAAAGGATTGCAAGTTTAATAACTTCCCAGGTCAGTACAGGTGACCTGCCTGAGTGTGTCTTTGGTAATGGCACTTTGCTTCTATTTCTGTAGCATCATGTAGCCACCGTTAATGGTTTTAAAAGTGCTGTTAAAACCAACAAAACCAAATCCTTTATTAATTTCCTTTACATATTTAAGCACTTTGTATGAGCCATTTCTTCATAAATACAAAAATATTTTGTCCCTTGAACATATTTTATGGACAGGTTTTGATGTACATGAAGATATCTGTAGAGTGTTAATGGTGTTTATTATTATAATGAAATACTAATATCTTTTCAGGTATAAAATATTTTAATATTTTTTGGCAGTTTTGTATGTTTTTTCAACACCTTTAGTCACAAAGTAGTAAAAATACAATTAAAATAAATAAATAAAATAAGTAAATAAATAAATAGATAAATAAATAAATAAAATTTAAAAAATAAAAATTAAAATCGCAAATTGTAAATGGGGGATTTTAAAACATTAAAACCTTCTTAATTGATTTGGCAGTCGTTAACTAGGAAATGATCTCCCAAAGTGTTATTGCCCAATATGGACAGATAGATGGAATGATAACATATAGCTGAGCAAGTGATTGAAAGAAATAAACAACTATGAGCCCCCTTTTCCAATAAATAAAAATAAATTTAATCAATTTGTACATAACCGAAATTCCACTTCCAACAGATTTACTAAAATAAATAAAATGAATTATTGCATAACCAAAATCTCACTTTCAGTAAATATGTGGCCAAAATTTCAGTTCAGTCAAACTGATTCACATTAATAGCATTTAGTCACAGTGTTCAATTTACATCATTTACAAGTAATGATTTTTGAGTTAATTTCTATGCTTGACAGCATCACCTGGAATCTATGCGTGTACATTGGTCCTCTTTCTGACCCCTGTTTAGTCTGAACTTTCTTAGATGTGGATTCTCCCTTGACTCATTAGGTTTTCCTTCACTTATCTCCTCTCTCTCTCTCTCTGTCTCTGTCTCTCTCTCTCTCTCTCTCTCTCTCTCTCTCTTTCTCTCTCTGTCTCTGTCTGTCTCTCTCTCTGGTTTTCCTTGACTCGACTTAGTTCTCTCTGTCTGTCTGTCTGTCTCTCTCTCTGGTTTTCCTTGACTTGACTTGTCTCTGACTCTATCTTTCTCTCTGTCTCTCTGTCTGTTTCTCTGTCTCTGTCTCTCTCTCTCTCTTTCCTTAATGCCATTTCTTTCCATATAACTTTATCCTAGCCTGTCTTCCTTTTTAAGACAGCTATCTGAGCTTCGTTTGCGTGGGAAACACAATGATATTGTTCCCATGGAGTCAATCTAACTTACCTAGCAAGATTCCAGTCTAAAGAATTCTAAGCAAATCCTGCCCCTAAATTCTGGTTTCACAAATGTACACCCTTATTTTTCCTGACCAATCAGAAATAACTATTCACAAAATGCTCTCCAAATAATCATGCCTTTCATCAGATTTTGAGAGCCTAACACTTGTTGCAATTAGCTTTCATTTTGAAAAATCAATTATTGGATGTGCACCCCTTTTGAACCAATACTATTAGGGTTCTAATGCACATATGTCACTGTACAGTTAAGGCAGTCTGGTTAATGCTACTGAAGCTTAAAAGTAGACCCCTTTATGTTCAAGAAATAAGAAAATAATCAGTGAACTTTCTCAAGACCTTTCTGGCTTGACTATGTTAACTTCAAAGCACAATTTATTCAACCTTAAGTTTAAATGTCTTCAAAATTCACCACATCACAAAAATAAAAATTAAACTCTGATCAGTGGTATGGTAATCATGTACAATGCTTAGAGATACCAAGTGGTTATGTTTTACTTTGCACTCATTGCCTTTTGAATAATATAATCGATGAACTTTTAATGCAGTGACAAATTTAGAAATAATTGTGGGTGAGGCTAAGTCAGTACAATGGGAAGTTGTAAAAATTAGTTCTAATTTAGTGCATTTACAGCTATAATAAAACTAACACTTCATGTCAGTAGGATTATGTCAAGTAAGTATTTCCTATTTTGACAGGAATTTCTTCATAATGAGCAGATTTTACCATTTCTTAGAGCATTTTTTTTTTATTAGCTCTGTTGGTTATGGACCACAAGAGTTTATGGGATGACCATTGTCTGTCCATCCATTGGCACAAATTGACCATTGTTCTCCTGTACTACTAGGGAAATTGATATTAAACTATTTGCATGAATTCAGTTCTAGGTCCACTTGGTCTATATGAAAATTGTGCTCCTTAGGCATTTGGAATAGATCACCATATTGACATGTCAACTTCTTTTCTCATACATATTAGGTGATCAAAGTTGAACAAAGTTTGAAAGTACTGACTATGTGGCTTTGTTTATAAGATCATAAGACAAAACCAGTTTTGCCACATGTCTGTGAAACACCTATAAAAGCATATAAAAGCTTGAGCAACTGGTGCCTCATGTCTTTGTTTAGTTGAGAGTTAGTCATTGTAGTTGTTATTGTTTTGGGGCTTTACACCATTTTCAGCACACAATAGGCTATACATGGCGGCCAGTATTAATGGTGGAGGAAGAAACCGGGAAATCCGTGGAAAGAACCACCGACCCACGAGAAGCTACTGGCAAGCTTTCTCACATATCCACATTCGCGGAATCAGACTCGAACCCATGCAGACAGAGGTGAGATGGCAGTGATCGGTAAGAGAGAGCGCTTTAGACCACTCGGCCACGCGGGCCGAGAGTTAGTCATAGTAAATGGTTTTCACATATTGAAAATTTGTTATTTTGAGATAGTTTTTAGGGGCTTTTTCATGAAGTGAATGAAAGAGCTAGATGAGCTGAGATGTATATGGTTCATAAGAATTCCCTGGTAAGAATTCTAATCAAAGTTTGGACCAGTTACTAAGCAGTAAAAAAAACAACAGCCTGCAGCATCCATGCTGGAGGAAAGAAAGTGTTACTTAATGCTGAGACAGTTGGAGTACAGTGCCTTGCCCAGTGGCACACCACGATAGCCTTTCAGGGCAGATCTGATGGTAGGATTTGATTCTGCACCCTTCCAGTTGTCATCCAACATGCTTACCATAAACCAATTTGGCTTTTGAATTATACTTGGAAATGAAGAGAAGTGGGGTGGCTATGACTGCCTTAGCAGAGGTCAGCAAGGTTCTGATGTTATTGCAATGGGATGCACATGTTGTATATTGAGATAATCGGAGTTTCAAGTTCAGTTTTAATGCAAGTCATAGTAGAACTCATATTATGTGTAACTTATTGTTTCATTTGCGGATAATACTGCCAGAAGTCCTGGGTTTCTTTGTTACATTTTTTTATTGTAATGAATTAGTCGCATTTTATGTTAAAAATTGAATAATTTGTTATATTTAAAATTTGTTTTTGTTTTGTGCATGATTAATATCACCATGCCTAAATAGTATCATCCAAAGATTAGCAACGTTTCACAATAAGAATGATGAATATTTATGGGGCAATAGCCACAGGATATATATATATATATATATATATATATATATATATATATATATATATATATATATATATATATATATATATATATATATATATATATATATATATATATATATATATATATATATAATACAAGAGGAGAAAGTGATTTTCTAGTCATTAGTTTGGATACTGTTAAGACAAGAATAAATATAGAAAACACCATATGAAAATAAGAAAGGAGCACAAGAAACTCTTAATCTAGTTTTACTAACAATGTTGGAGAGTATAGGTGACACATGCTGCCATTTTAGTGGTATGCTAGCAAGAATATGTGTTAATACAGTCTCTGGTATAAATTAAATGCACCACTGACTCCATAAAATTTCCTGCATTACTTAGATTTTTGATTTCATAAAAGTGAATTGAAATTGCATCACTGCCTTTTGATGTATATTAATAGATTCCAAGACATTTGTTTTCTTGATAAATTGCTACTATGGAATTTTCATGACTGGGAAATGCCATTAGTTTCCCTAAATGTACACACTGTAAGTATGCAGAAAAAAATATTAATTATCCACCTACATCAATATGTGCCATACCCCTTCATCTTTTAGTGTGAAACATGAGTTTATTTGTGAAAATTGGGGTAAATTATACTATCTGACTAATCAGTGAAATTTACAAAGTTTACAACCTCCCCCAATTAAACAAACATAATGAACATCTGAGTATAAATAAGCCTTTTTTTCAAGCTAACCTCATTTGCATGACATATCATCTATTGAGTGATTTCAAGGCAAGACCTGTCTTAAAGAGATGAGACTTGCATTTCTTTGGAACAGAAGTTCAATGGTGTCATTGATTTCATTGCCATATAGTCAAAAAATGTTTAAAAAATGCCATGCATGTGACACTAACATCCCAGCAATAGTGACAAATATAGTACCGGCATTTAAGACTTTTTTTCTCAAATCACCTTAATTGGTATTCTTTTGTTGTTGTTATCTTCCTTTTCTTTCATAAAACATTGTATCTTTACTACTAGATTAAAATAATTGAAATACAGATACATCCTAAATAGATATATTTATGCCATTAAATTTGTTAAGCTAGACTTCCTGTCACAATATTGTATTTCTCATTTAAACATTGTAATCGTTTGTTAAAGGAGAACTGTTAAAACCATTCTAATCACTCATTTTTGATTTACTTCTTGCAAGTGATATTCATGCAAATTAAGAAACAAATGTTTATACTAATAAATAATTTTCTGTTGCAATGGTCCAAAGGCAATAAAATAATGATGCTATCAAAATAATGTTATATTTCAATGCAATCTGGACTGAGCAAATGGAAATGGAAGTGTTATCTTTCAAACTTTATGTACATAAATAGCCAGTAACTATTAATCTTTTTACCTGTCAATATGCTTCCAGTTTAGTCCAATCTGCAGTAGTCACTTCTGAAATGAAAATTTCCTTAGAGCTGCACAGCTAGAAAAAAATTACTACAAGACCGATGCATTGTGCTTGCCTAGTATGGTCAAGTGTCAATTTTGATGCTGTGTATTAATGTAGCAAATGGCTGCATATTTTCTACTTCAGTAATCACTGTCATTCAAGCAACCAATGTGTCTGCTGCCAGATTAGTCTTTGAAAAATCCATGAAAAGTCTGCTTACATCACTGCTGAATCATAAGTAGCTCCTTAAATAGGCAAAATGTAACAAAATGCATTGACTGTAATTTGAGAGGTATGAAAATGAGAACCTTTGGATTGGAAGAAGAAAAACAAGCAATGTTATTAGGGAAAACAGCTAAGTTTGAATTCAGATATTTGCTCAAAAAAGTTTATTAGTTAGATCTCTGATAAGCAGATCCTTACAGTAATCACATTGGTTAGGGCCTGATAAGCAGATCCCTGTAGTAATCACATTGACTTGGTCCTGATGATTATTGTAATATTCACACTGCCTAGGGCCTGGTGATCGTTGTAATAATCACACTGACTAGGGCCTGATGATCATTGTAATAATCACACTGACTAGAGCCTGATGATCATTGTAATAATCACACTGACTAGGTCCTGATGATCATTGTAATAATCACACTGACTAGGGCCTGGTGATCATTGTAATAATCACACTGACATGGGCCTGATGATCATTGTAATAATCACACTGACTAGGGCCTGATGATCATTGTAATAATCACACTGACTAGGGCCTGATGATCATTGTAATAATCACACTGACTAGGGCCTGATGATCATTGTAATAATCACATTGACTAGGGCCTGATGATCATTGTAATAATCACACTGACATGGGCCTGATGATCATTGTAATATTCACACTGCCTAGGGCCTGATGATCATTGTAATAATCACACTGACTAGGGCCTGATGATCATTGTAATAATCACACTGACTAGGGCATGGTGATCATTGTAATAATCACACTGACTAGGGCCTGTTGATCATTGTAATAATCACATTGACTAGGGCCTGATGATCATTGTAATAATCACACTGACATGGGCCTGATGATCATTGTAATATTCACACTGCCTAGGGCCTGATGATCATTGTAATAATCACACTGACTAGGGCCTGATGATCATTGTAATAATCACACTGACTAGGGCCTGATGATCATTGTAATAATCACACTGACTAGGGCCTGATGATCATTGTAATAATCACACTGACTAGGGCCTGATGATCATTGTAATAATCACACTGACTAGGGCCTGATGATCATTGTAATAATCACATTGACTAGGGCCTGATGATCATTGTAATATTCACACTGCCTAGGGCCTGATGATCATTGTAATAATCACACTGACTAGGGCCTGATGATCATTGTAATAATCACACTGACTAGGGCATGGTGATCATTGTAATAATCACACTGACTAGGGCCTGATGATAAATGTACTAATCACACTGATTAGGGCCTGATTATCATTGTAATATTCACACTGCCTAGGGCCTGGTGATTGTTGTAATAATCACACTGACTAGGGCCTTATGATCATTGTAATAATCACACTGACTAGAGCCTGATGATCATTTTAATAATCACACTGACTAGGGCCTGATGATCATTGTAATAATCACACTGACTAGGGCCTGATGATCATTGTAATAATCACACTGACTAGGGCCTGATGATCATTGTAATAATCACACTGACTAGAACCTGATGATCATTGTAATAATCACACTGACTAGAACCTGATGATCATTGTAATAATCACACTGACTAGGGCCTGATGATCATTGTAATAATCACACTGACTAGGGCCTGATGATAAATGTACTAGTCAAACTGATTAGGGCATGGTGATCATTGCAATAATCACACTGACTAGGGCCTGATGATCATTGTAATAATCACACTTACTAGGGCCTAATGATCATTATAGTAATTACATGGACTAGGGTCTGATAAGCAGAGCCCTAAGGTAATCATATTGAATATGGCCTGGTAAGCAGATCATTATAGCAATTAAGTGACTTGGACCTGATAGGCATAGTCCTATAATAAACACATTGACCTGATAAGCAGATCCCTGTAGTAATCACTCTGACTAGGGCCTGAAAAGCAGATTTTTGTAGTAATCACATTGACTTGGGCCTGGTAAGCAGATCCTTGTAGTAATCACATTGACTAGGGTTGACAAGCAGATCCTTGTAGTAATCACATTGACTAGGGCTAACAAGCAGATCCTTGTAGTAATCACATTGACTAGGGCCTGATAAGCAGATCCTTGTAGTAATCACATTGACTAGGGCCTGATAAGCAGATCCTTGTAGTAATCATATTGACTAGGGCCTGATAAGCAGATCCTTGTAGTAATCACATTGACTAGGGCTAACAAGCAGATCCTTGTAGTAATCACATTGACTAGGGCCTGATAAGCAGATAATTGTAGTAATCACATTGACTAGGGCCTGATAAGCAGATCCTTGTAGTAATCACATTGACTAGGGCCTGATAAGCAGATCCTTGTAGTAATCACATTGACTAGGGCCTGATAAGCAGATCCTTGTAGTAATCACATTGACTAGGGCTTGATAAGCAGATCCTTGTAGTAATCACATTGATTAGGGCCTGATAAGCAGATCCTTGTAGTAATCACATTGACTAGGGCTTGATAAGCAGATCCTTGTAGTAATCACTGTCTTTATTTCAGTCCACAAACAATTTGGTTTCTGCAAGATAATTTACTGGGAATTATTTGATTTTAACCAACCTTAAAAGGGTTTGATTTCCAGCATTTCCGCAGTAGCATTTACAAGAGCTGTGTCCCCTGATCTCCTGTCTTCATGTCTTTTGTTTCTGAAGCTTTATATTGATGAAACCTTGAATGTGTTCAGTTACCAACATTTAGAGGAGTTGTGACTCCTGATTTCCCATTTGTCTTACTTAGGAAGCATTGGCATTAACAATTGACTGCTGATTATTGGATTTCATCCAGGTTTAGTATTTACCTTTATATTGTCTTACAAGAATTTTATTGCTAGTGTTTAAAATTTTTATTTAGAAGAGTTATGGCCCTTGATTGTGCATCCTCCCAAGTTTTGTTTCAAAGTTTTTCTTTGTTAAAGATCTTTGATTTCAGCCAAATTTGGTGTATGGCTTTATATTGATGAAATCTTTGATGAGTTCCCAGCATTTCCTCATTATTTGTCATAAGACCAATGACCACACATTGTCCATCTTTTTGACTTGTGTTTCCACAGCATAGCTTGACCAAGGAATGTTGGATTTATGGCAGATTTTTAATTCACCTTTATATTGATGAGACCTTGGCTTCTAGCATTCCATATCATCATTTAGAGCAGTTTTGGATCCTAAATGTACTTCCTCTCATGACTTTCCAAATACAAATTCCTTCTCTTCTAAACTCTGCCGAATCAATTTGCAGTGAGTATGGATTGTTGTAATTCACCTGTCATTAATAGTCTTCTTTAGGTGTTTATGTCGTTTTGGCGATGATTAGGCTATGATTAGGCTATGAGGCTTCTAAAATTATTATGCACAAATGAGAAAATGCTTTTATGTGCCATTAGAAATGAATGTTAAATTCTTTCTCAGGTAATTGTTAAACATATATTTATTGCAACTGTATTTTCATATTGGACAGCTTAGAACAGAGTATATAAATTATTGATGTTACAATATTTATTGCTGTGGGAATGACCAAATATAGTCTTGTCATATAATAATAGGTTTTTGCCATAAACACTTTAACTTTCATATTCCATATTTCCTTGTATTCCATCTGCATGTCTAATAAAAGCCCATCAATACCATTAAATGGAAATGAAAGGTATCAGAAGTACAGATCCTGCAAATATAGATTTACCATAAAATAGTTTGGATCTTGTGTTTAACATTGGTGTTTCTCCACTTGAACAAGAACTGTAATAGTCAAATGAACTTCTGATTTAATCTATAATTTCTCTTTTTAACATAATGCAAATATTATTCATGCAGATTTAGACATGTTTAAAATATTTTGGTATTATCAAAAATAGTAAGAGAGTGTTTTGCTGTGTTTTGTTTATTGGTTTTTGATTGCTTAATGTTTGGTCTCTGCTGCAATAAAATAACATCACTTTCAAAATAATCATGTGGGGCAAACACACTAAAATTTAGTTAATGAGCATGAAATATGCACCATACATAATTACATTTATCAGTTAATTTTGACCTTGACCTTTAAGTATGCCATATCTAGATGTTTCATAAATTAAGTCCATGATTTATCCAAGAATTGAACATTAATTGGTGGGGAGGGGGATTTCCTTCCTTAGATCTGATTCTTATAAAAGACACCACATTATTATTCCAGGACTTGCATTGCATTTGTCTTGTATGGTTCACATCTCTTTTCAGGTGGAGTGTTAGTGTGGATATTTGTCAGTTGTTATAAAGTAGTGTTAATCAGACTGCCATGTAAAAGTCCATTAACATCACAGCTTGGTTATAGATATCTCCTAAATGTTGATGGACTAATATCAAGAAATGTATTAATACTTTTTTGATGGAGAAGGCATGATAACCTATTGATTTTTTATTGATGAAAATGCTCAGAATGCATTAAGTTAGTTTCACATTGTCTCAGTTTGTTGATGATTAGGTAATGAGGCTGTACATAATAAGTTGATTAGACAACGAGGCTGTGAATGTGATGTGATTATGATTTTTAACTAGCTTTAACAATTTTTAGTCATATTGATGTCTGCAGTTTGGCAGTTTATAGTGATGTCTAGCACTGGTGCATCATGCCATAGACATGTAGCACAATGTCCCACCCAGTCACATTATCCTGAAACCAGGCCAACAATTCCTAACTATAACCTCTTAATGCTCCAAGCAAGGAAGCTTTTAAGGATCGAACCCACAACCTCCCAGATTTGAGAGGGAAGCTCTAACCACTATGCCACCAGATCGGTTAGAGGCAGTACATATTAAATTGATTAGGCAATGAGGCTGTACATTGTTGTTGTTGTTGTTCTGGGGCTTAACACCATTTTTCAGCACATGATAGGCTATACATGGCTGCCAGTATTAATAATGGAAGAAGAAACGGTGGCCTGAGACCGTACATATTAAGTTGATCATGGACAATGATAATAGCTTTTGAAGTAAATTTAAAAATCAATGAATTAAGAAAATAATACACCCTCTATTAATTTCTGATTTTGTCAACCCATTATAGCACTACTTGGAGATCATAATAAAGAATGTTCCTTTTTATTATTTTGCCTTTTTGTCTTTTAACAGTAGGTAGGTAGGTTGGTTGGTTGGTTGATTGGATAGATGTCTCATAACCTGGTGTCACAGTAGATAGGCAGGTGGTTTTATTGATTGGTTGGTTAATTGTTTTAATGGTATATCAGCCAATACAATCTGATTCAAGTGCAACAAAAAAGGTTTAATTAGAAATCGGCCAACATTTTGTTTTCTAGATCAATTTAGTCTCAGTTGTTTTTCTTTATAATAAGCATTATTAGAGCTGTGCTGACACTGTTCTGCCTTGCACTTTGCTGTCAGACAGGGCGTTAGAAAGCCAAGGAAAGGATAAACACAAACCTGCTACAAAGAGTGCTAGGAGGATGGCAAAACAATAACAGCCTCAGCAAGCATCAACATTCACCTGTAGCAAGTGCAACAGAGACTGTCACTTTAGGGTTGGACTCTTCAGTCACTTTTCGAGGACACCGACACCGAACTGGAAGCTACACTATTGTCTCTCAACTACAGATGGATGCCAACGATGACATTGACAAATAATTAATATCTCCAACTGGATACTACAAAAAGTATTTTTACTGATTGTCACCATGGTGTCCAAAACACAGTCAACTGGAGTTTCTTAGTTAAATGGTTGCCATATTTGCATTGATGGGTAAATGCTTCCAAGCTGCAGATGCAGTGTACTTCACTACAGTCACTAACAATCTCTACAGTTCCATACATTTTGGAGTTAAATCTCTTTGAACACATGTATAAAAGAGTTTCTCCTTTTTATTTGTTCAGTTTGTCTTAGAAATATTAAAGATAGACATTGCAAATATCTGATCCAGACTGCAGTTAAAGTTACTGAAATGGACGATTCTAGAATATAGTAAAGGACATTGAGCAATCTGGCTGCTTGTTTACATTGAAAGTTTCTATTTAGTTTGAAACACAAATACGTTTACAGTGTTAAGGACCAGTTTGCAAAATTCATTTTAAAAATTACAAATTAATGAATGAAATGACCAAGTTTTGTTTATTGTTTATATCATCAATGCTTTTCATTTTTAAATTAAGCAGTGAGTACAGACAAATAGGTGATTATGCAATACTATAAAACTGCTGGACCAAATGTATATATCAGTCATTTGGGATGGGTGGATGGGACAAGAAGATAAAAGACCACTAACTAGTAGTGCATCCTTGTCTAACTCTTATATCACAGTTGAAGGACATTGTAACCAGGACCTAATTAATCAGGATTTCAACCAGTATGTTTTGCATGCTTTGATGCAAATAAATGAAACCCTGATAGGAAGCTAAGAGCAATGATTTGGAAAAAAAGACAAAAAAAAACATAATGCCTGATGGCAGTTAGACTGTCTGAAATCCTCAAAGAACTTTTTTGCACTTGTAGAGTATCTATCAAAGCAAATACCATATCCAACCCTGTTAATATAATGAGTACCATTGATTTGCCATCTTGACTTTATTTGATAGCATTTCAAATATTTTCTCATTTATTTTTCCTGGTGATTTTATTAGCCTGATGGCCCTTTGGGCAATACTAATCAGAGATACATTATGCTCATCATTGAAAAGGATGAAACTGCAGAAACTTTATGGTCCCCTTTTTTGTGTGCCATTAAATAATATAGGTCTGTTGATAAACAGAAAGCTGTAAATTTAATTAGCCCATTGTTCTTCAGTTACTTTTTATGGACTCTAGGCTGGTATGAGATACAACCCTGACTCTGGAGATGTGAAAATTCTCATAACTTTTATATAAATAAAGCCCATAGGTAGGTAATTTCTTTCAGTGTGCATTCAACATTGAACTTGTTTTGTGTTTCATATCTATATGCATTGGAACCAGTTGCCTCCAGAATAAATTCTAAAAGAAAAATAGTTTAATTTCTAGTTTCATGACAGGTCCATTCTTTTTGTAGCCAACCACACAGATTTTTTTCCTAACCATAACACAAGGAACCAGTCTCGTGGGTATCAATATTATTTGTATTGTTCAGCAGACTGATTTCTGTTTCTCCTGGTGTTTGTTGCCCATGTTGACCAAGCTGGATAAGGTACTTGTTGGTGTGGGTCAAGACTTGGCTAAACCAGTGTGGGTATGTGAAAAATAGCTTCCTGTTGGTTGGCATTTATTCTTGGGCTCATTCCCCACCAAATATTTAAATTAATAAAATAAAATAAAATAATTATAAGTGCTTTCTTGATGTAGATTTGAAAGTATGTTTCATTAATATTAGACCATGCAACATGAGACTTTAGGGAAATTGAGAGGAAATCATGAGTACCCCCCCCATCCAAGTACAATTGACAATCCCATTTTTAGCTTAAAGAAATTTTATCTGCTCAATGCATATGGCACAATTTTGATTTTCTTTTGCCAAATATAGTTTGTATTGCTAATGTATTATCAAAATTAGCAACAATATATATGTCAAGGATAGAAATTCAAATTGAAGTAAATGATTAGATAATTTATTAATGATCTAGTTAGGGATAATGTTCAGCTGATGATAGTACTTGAGAAAATAATCAAATATTCTTTTAGAAAAAAAAATCACAGCAACTTATCAAATGATGTTTGAAATGTTAATATAAATTCTCTAATGGCATAAAGAAGAGAAATTGTAAAAAGGTAAAATGATTATTTAGAGATATGGACACATAGCTGAATGTCATCCCATTGGTCAGAAATAGACCAAATGGTGATTTGCATGCCTCAATTTAAGTTTATATTATATTTTACCCTCTAATGAGGAAAACTTGATGCATTCATGAAAATATACACTTGGTGAATAGCAAACAAGGTAGACCCAAATTTGCCATCACATAATATGCACCAAAAATTTATACTCTAGGAAATCTGGGTCTATTTTGTTTGTATTATACAGAATGTTAAAATTAGACCCAAGTATTTACAGTTAAACAAATTCACGACTGTCTTTATTTCATTTTCCGAGAGCAATGGTGGCTCAGTGGTTAAGGTGTTGGACTTGTGACCAGATGGGTTTAGGTTCAATACCCATCGTTAGATCAGTCCAAATCAATTGATGTGGTGTGTCCTTGGGCAAGGCAGTGTATCCTAATGCTTTGGCACAGTATGACCTGCAGTGTGGTTATGTGCCATGAAATACTAAAAGCCAGACAAAATCATTTATTCATCTCCAAGCAGGCAGTCTTTAATCCAGTATACAATTTATGAGAATATAAAAAGTATATTTTAGGAGCTATAATGAAAGACAACATATTTGCAAATGGGGCCTCCTTATACAGATAATTGTATTCAGTATATATGCCCTGCAAGTCTGCTGTACAATGATTTTGTTAGGGTATCCATTCTTTTGTGGTGCCTTTGGCTTGGTTATCATTATCTAGGAGATTATTGACTATGGTGTTATTGCTTGGATGGAGTAAAATTTGAAAAATTATGGATGGAATAACAGAGCTCCAAGCAGAGATGTAGAATAAAACAACAATGTGACTGGGAGACACATGATTCCACATGTATTTTGCATGATGCCCCAGTGCTAGATTCTCTCTCTCTCTCTCTCTCTCTCTCTCTCTCTCTCTCTCTCTCTCTCTCTCTCTCTCTCTCTCTCTCTCTCTCACTCACTCACTCACTCACTCACTCACTCACTCACTCACTCACTCACTCACTCACTCACACCTATACAGACAGACCTCCCTCATGCAAGTTTACTGTACAATTGTTTTATAGTGTTTTATTGAATACATAGTTTTTTCACTATCATTTGTTTTATTACATCTTTTCAAAACAATTAAAATCAGATTACTCCTTACATTAAATTTTTTCCTGTTTCCATGTGATGTTTTTAAAGATTTTAAATATCTTTGATGCAATTAGAAATAAAAAAGATTATTTGGAGTATAACATTAAAAAACTACCATCTGCACTTATGTATAAGACAGTTCCAACTGCACAGACTCAGACCTGACATTGCAGTGGCAGATCTTGGTCTATGCAGTTTATTAGGACTGATCAAGAAATGTTGACCTTGATCTGCCTGCACATTTTGTGACTGTATCTCTGGGTCAATTTTGTTTGAAGTTGGACAGGACTTAAACATGAGCACATATGGTAACTAGAGATTAAAGAATTAAAAAGTTAATTGTTTTCAGCATCTTTTAAATTGAGAATTGATTTGAAACTAATCTGATAAGCTTGTCAAGTTAACTAATTAGTTTTTCAGCCAGATAAACATGTTTGACTGCAAAAGCTCATTTTAGTTTATTGATTTGTATTGGGCATAGTCTGGCAGACCTTTTGGAGGGGGGAATCAAACATTTTTTGTTCAACTCCATTTTTATTATTTTATGACAAGAGGGAAATTCTGTTAGTGAGAATTTCTCCATGAAGCAAAACAAAAAGTATGAAAGTTCTAGAACAAAAACTGAAAGTAATGTCTGAAATGAAGCCCATATTTGAAAATGTCTTTAGTTGAATAAATGGAGGGTATCTCTTCTTGCAAGAAGCAGCTTAATATATATATATATATATATATATATATATATATATATATATATATATATATATATATATATATATATATATATATATATATATATATATATATATATTGCAGAAAATGGCATCATTAACAGCATTCCTTTTATTTTTGGAAAGAAATAAGGAATATAATGGCTAATTTAATCATGCTAAATTTGGATTTGATGTAGAAAATTTAAGATTTTGGCTTGAAGAACTGGCACCATATGCTGATTAGGGTATGGATGGGTTTGAACATGATAGGAAATTACTTTCATGTGTCAGTGTTTGATAAACTACAAAGCTTAAACAGTAATTACTGTAAAGTTTTGTAATCAAAACAGTAAAGCTGTTTTGTGATTGCTGACCTTATTACCTTCATCAACCATATAAAAAAGGTTTTATAACTGAATATTTTGATTATATCTGACACTTCCGATTAGAATTTGATAGCAGCAAGTTCTGAAAAATGAAGATAGAGAAGTAAAGATATAACAGATAAGATTTTATTTGAAATGGACCATTTTAACAAGCTAGGAATAACATTTTTGTGTCAGTGTTTGATAAAGTAGAAAGCTTACACAGTAATTCCTCAGATGTTTTGACATGGTTGAATACATATAATGAAATTAGTGATGCTGTTTTGTGATAACTGACCTTATTTCTCTCATGATTAAGTGATATGTATAAAAATAAAAGTGTATAATTGAGTGTTTTGATTATGTCTGATGTTTAGAAATTGATGATAACTTTATTAAAAAAAGTTAGGAAAAAATGAAGATAGAGAAGTAAAGACAGGTAGACTGAATTAGGCTTTTCTTCAAAACGTTGCATATCCTTAAGGTATTCAGAGAACTGTGAAAGCTTAATGACAGGGTGTGAGTACATACTTTAATTTCCATCTAATCAGTTTGATGAATGAAATGCATTTTTTGATAATTTCTGTCTTTTAATAGCATTTACATTTGGTATATAAAGCTGATAACATATTTCTATACAAGAACGCATATTTATGATGATGAAATTTACGTTTGAGTGAAACTGATAGTTAAGTCTTTTTTAAAACTCCACTGGTGATTGGTCATTCACAAATCTGTTAGTTCAAGTTTGTTATTGGTAATCTTCCTTACATTGAAACTACATAGACCTTCATCCAAAGGTAGTTTTTTTTAACAAAATGTTAAACTTAAAGATATACATGTTTCTGTTTTTTCTTCTTGTTTTTTTTTTCATTTTTGCGCAATAATAAAGTATTCTTACATTGTTTAAGTCCAAGTCATTTTGAGAAGAACCTTTTTTTTGTAAAATGTGTAAAACTTGTTGATTCTACACTTGATCACAAATTCCAAGCAATAGCACCCTGTTTTTGGGATTAAGGTACAACTGAAAGTTTGGCCATATAGAAAGGCAGCCCATTACATGTATTTACTCAGTTTGTAAATACCATAGAGATTCTAAAAAAAAGGAAAAACTAAATTTACCTCTCACTATCTGCAAGTTATTATTCATTATCAAGATGAATGGAGCTGTTGATCTCAAAATATACTTTGGACCACACCATGGATTAATATACCATGAAGGAGTTGATCTTAAAATATATTGTGGACCACACCATGGATTAATATACCATGAAGGAGTTGATCTTAATATATATTGTGGACCACACCATGGATTAATATACCATGAAGGAGTTGATCTTAAAATATATTGTGGACCACACCATGGATTAATATACCATGAAGGAGTTGATCTTAATATATATTGTGGACCACACCATGGATTAATATACCATGAAGGAGTTGATCTTAATATATATTGTGGACCACACCATGGATTAATATACCATGAAGGAGTTGATCTTAATATATATTGTGGACCACACCATGGATTAATATACCATGAAGGAGTTGATCTTAATATATATTGTGGACCACACCATGGATTAATATACCATGAAAAGGGTTAATATTGATATTAATCAAAGAAGATAACAAGCCTCACTTAGCCTGGGTTGTTAGGCTGTCATCATTATATGATGAAAAGCCAAATCTGGCCAAGGTGGAAAGAAAACTAGGATGTGAAGTAGAAACAGGATGCACAGAATTATGCTTGGGGTTGCTGACAAAGTATAATTAAAATTTAATAGTGAAAACAAAACCTGGTAGAAAAAACTAAAATTTACATAATCAGGAAAAATGCTGTTTATTTTCCTTGAGTAATTTTTTGTTATGCTCATTATGGCATCCTAAATTAAATGTATTCAATACTTATGTGAAATTGGTGTTTTGGTATATTTAATTTGTTTTTTTTTCATGATTAATGTTATGCATATTTGTATTTTGGACTTGCACTTGTCAAGAATCAAGTTCATTGTGTACCTGACCAGTTATTTTTTTATTGCATAAACAAATACATAGGTAATATTTCTCTATGAGTGTGAGTTAAATATTGGGACCATTATCAATGTAAACATGTTTATCTTATTCTGAGTCTAGGATATTGTTATTTCTCAGTGGAAAAAAAACCATGTAGTGCCTGATGCTTGCTTTTTATTATAATTTTAGAAGCAAATTTTGCCTTGTTGACAACTTAGAATTTTCTAAAAATTAACTTTTGATTCTCATCCTGGTTTGACTTTTGTGTCTTAGCTTTTTATATATAATATATATATAATGTTGTTTACTTGAAAAATAACTCATTCTTGCATTTAACAGCTGGGGCTGAATCAATCATTTTGTTTGGTTCAGTATTTCATTTGGGGCAATTATTTATTCAAAATATTTACTAAAAATACAAAGTGCTCATCTGCAATATTCTTGGACTGGAAGATTAATTTGGAATTATAGTGACTTCAGACAAGAACATTTTTGGAGTATATTATAATATATCAAAATGATGCTAACACATATCACACTTCAGGCCATGAGCACATTAAAATGTTTGAGACTACAGACACATGAACACATTCATTATTAGAACCTATTTGGAATATCACTGGAATTCTTTGGAAATTTATACATTTTGGACTTCTGATACAACTGTTTTGGACTATTTGGGATTTAATTCACAATACTGTATGTTCTTTTTAAATTTTCACTTTGCTTTCTTGGGAAATACATTATTTGTTGAATTTTATAATACTTGTTGGTTTTCACTTTTTCTGCTAATTAAAGACCATAGAGTCATAATAATTAGTTTTAGAATTCTTATAAATACTGATTTTATGTAACATTCTGTTTTCTGATAAAAACGCTGATTTCTGGACATTTAGTATTGAATAGTTAGATTGTCAAAATTACCTGCTGCATTACCTCCCTTGTGTAATTCTTGGTTTTGCAGTTGTATGTAAATTCATACTAAAACAATTTTCTGAGCAGCCTATCCCCCCCACCGAAGAAGTGTATTGATGGCACAGTCAGATAAAGTAATTATGATGGATTTTATTCAGTATGCATTCACAGATTGTAGAATTTTTTTTAAAAAAAACAGAACAAGTGATGTTTTTCTTTCATATGTGCCCTGTAGTATTTATATAAAGAGCTTTTGAAGTAAATTCTATTATGTTCTTATCTTTTACCCCCAAGCATACTGTAAACAATCAAATCATCACAAATGCATTTAGATGATTGATTTAGACAGATCATTTAGACAATTTGCTCATATTTCTTCATGGTAAATCTATTTGATTTATGATGGAGAAATATGGGCAGCAAATGTAAAGTTGAACATGGTGAAATTACATTATGTGATGAGATAAGGGATTACATTTAAACAGTGCAACAGTGTGCACACACACAAATTCCCTACACTGAACATTGGTGATTTCTTTGTTCATGTCACTTGTTGCTTCAGTATACATTCCAGGACAGCATTAACTTAAAAATCATTTGCAAGAGTTACACTTTTAAGCTCACTCCTAAGATATGGAGTATAAATTTTCTAATAAATATATGGTTTTCAGGCATGAAAGATTAAATATGTTTATACAGAAACATCCATAATTAACCTTTAAAGGATGAGATTTAGATGAGTCCATTAGAAGTACACAGTTTGTAAGAATGTGCAGTTTATGCCATATTTTATTGTCCCCCGACTGATGATGGCAAATTCTCTGTAGATATCCTCTTGGCAGGTCAAGACTAATTATAATTTCTCTTTACACTCATTTGTAGCTTTTAACACCTATAAAACTATGCAAATTTCCCTCATATGAGTTGATTAAAATGTTTTACTTTTCTCTTTAAAACTTGCCTGCAGTTTCAATATCTGTTGAATAGAGTCTGTTGTGAGGACACCATGTACTCTATATTTTCAAAGACAGGGTTAATCTTTTTATACAGGCCCAAAACTTCTGAAAAGGTTGAACAATGTTTTTTTGAACCTTGTATGTTGAGAATTTCTACATTATATTTGAAGTGGGATGATATAAAAGTAGCATAAAGAATTTGTTATCGGAATGAAGAAACAACCCATTGTGACACAATATTTCCTCACTGTTATGCCACACCCATTATGAATACCCTTATGGTCAAGAATCCCATTTTGTTTGTTGAATTTTGTTTCAACAATGCTAATTGATCAATTTCACTTTCTTTTATTTCTTGGCTGATAAAGACCAATTATTATGATGTGATTTTCACATCATTAAATATTTATTTTTTTTTAATTTAATGTACCATATATCCTTGCTTATAAATTGAGTCCAACTGCAAATATGAAAGAGCCGAATCTGCCATAGCAAGATGTTCTTGCAGATCAGGATCCATGATGTTTGTTCTCTTGATTACCCCCCCCCAACAGTGCAATTTACAGTTGGACATGTAAGCAAGTATATATGGTATGTATACTATCAGGACACAACCTTATTAGAATATACATCTATATGAGCATCCTCACTTAAAAACATGTATTCTTCACCTTAACATTATTATAAAGTAATGAATTGCCAAACATTTTGTTACTGCATTATCAGTTCAGAAATCATTATTAGCTTAGTTGGTAGAGACCACAGGAGACTTCCTCAAATGAAGGAAGCTCTGGATTACATAAATCTGAGATTAACTGCCAATTATCAGAATAAGATAAACATCTGCAACCATTGATGTTAAAAGCTTGTAATGAAATACTTATATTACCTTTTTACTGGGTCAGAAAGACAATTGTTTTTTTTTTAAAGTAAATTAAATCATTCAGGAAATGTGCACATTCAGAATTACCCATTTAATTGAAAAAGTTTTACCAAGGCCTCTTACAATAGGAGTAGATGATTTACCTAAATTAATGGTTTCAGACAATAACATAATGACCTGACAAAACAAAGCTTGTCAACCTCTAGTGAAAATATTTATGCATACTTATGCACTTTCAGTTTGCATGTATAAAATTGTGGTAGAGAGAGAGAGAGAGAGAGAGAGAGAGAGAGAGAGAGAGAGAGAGAGAGAGAGAGAGAGAGAGAGAGAGAGAGAGAGAGAGAGAGAGAGAGAGAGAGAGAGAGAGAGAGAGAGAGAGAGAGAGAGAGAGAGAGAGAGAGAGAGAGAGAGAGAGAGAGAGAGAGAGAGAGAGAGAGAGAGAGAGAGAGAGAGAGAGAGAGAGAGAGAGAGAGAGAGAGAGAGAGAGAGAGAGAGAGAGAGAGAGAGAGAGACAGAGAGAGAGAGAGAGAGAGAGAGAGAGAGAGAGAGAGAGAGAGAGAGAGAGAGAGAGAGAGAGAGAGAGAGAGAGAGAGAGAGAGAGAGAGAGAGAGAGAGAGAGAGAGAGAGAGAGAGAGAGAGAGAGAGAGAGAGAGAGAGAGAGAGAGAGAGACAGACAGACAGACAGACAGACAGACAGACAGACAGACAGAGAGAGAGAGACAGAGAGAGAGACAGAGAGAGAGACCATTGTACTGGTATGAAATATGTCTGGCGAGGATAATTTTGTACTTCATTCTCAGTATGTTATTTTTTTATATTTTCATGTTAAATAGTGAGCAATGTTATTCAAGAATTTGTGTGCTTAAAAGAGATGCAAATAATTTATATTTTATTTTTTTAATCTGTAACATTTCTCCAAGGTTGCTAATTTTGTTGGATTGTGTACAGTTTTAATGAGTATCAAAATGATATAAACATATGTACTTTACTAGATGTAACATATGTACTTTACTAGATGTAACATATGTACTTTACTAGATGTAACATATGTACTTTACTAGATGTAACATATGTACTTTACTAGATGTAACATATGTACTTTACTAGATGTAACATATGTACTTTACTAGATGTAACATATGTACTTTACTAGATGTAACATATGTACTTTACTAGATGTAACATATGTACTTTACTAGATGTAACATATGTACTTTACTAGATGAAGTAGGATGATCATTACAATTGTTCCATTTATTACTGTAGCATTTGTAAAACGTGTTTATGAAATTTTGAATGCATTTTAAATTGTAGTTATTCCATTTCCATTATTACTCATTTTTCATAAACCTATTCTTATATATATATATATATATATATATATATATATATATATATATATATATATATATATATATATATATAGTTTAATACAAACAATACTAACATACAGGTTAGAGAAATTAAATTCGTACTCTACCGAGTTTCGAACCCAGGTTCTTCGAACCCAGGTCCGAAAGTAAATGGCACCCATCGCCTTGCCTGCACGCACCAACCCATATACCATCACGACTAAGCACTAAGCAGCATCACCAAAAATGATGGCACTGAATGTTGTTATATAAGCTGGTGCTTATATATATTTTTCAGCATGGTAAATACTGGTATATAGTTATGTATGTGATAATTAGCAAATATAATAATTCATATGAGTAAGTGACTGTGTCCCTATAGTCTCTGAAAACCCATGATACCTACTATTATAGCAGATAGGAGAGATTTCCTAACAGATCCTTGGTTTTCCTTTATTGATGATGTACATGTATTTCTGTGATTGTAGTCTTTTGTAATAAATTATGGACTATCTCCAAGTTTTTTTCACTAATTTCAAAATCTGTATTTTTACAATTATTGACATTTGTTGAAGGAAATCTATTGTTCTTTCTTTGTTTATTGTCTATTGATTTCAATTAGGATCCATGTGAATGCTATTATGCATATGGATTGCATGAGGATCTGTTGTCTTGTAACATTTATTCTCAATGACTACCACTCTCATTATTTCTAATGACTATTTCTCATTTATTCTCAATGACTACCACTCTCATTATTTCTAATGACTATTTCTCATTTATTCTCAATGACTACCACTCTCATTATTTCTAATGACTATTTCTCATTTATTCTCAATGACTACCACTCTCATTATTTCTAAGGATGGTTTTGTTTTTCTTTAAAAATAATCTTACTTTGACACAGCAGTGACAAATTCTGTTTCTTACACTAACCTTGATTAGGTGGGAAATCACTTAATTATTTGTATTCTAAGGGACAGTAGTAGTCCAATAGAGAAATTTCTTGCTCACTTTTTGGAATCAAATCTGTCCATGAAAAAAATGTTTAACCTTAAAGTGTATAGTCTGAAATATGTTCTGAATATTGGGTTCAAACTGGATGTTTGTTAGAACTAGTTTGGGTAGGTACCATATATACTTGTTTATGAATTGAGTCAAACTGCAAACAACAAAGATCCTGAGCAGGAATAGCATGATATGCCTGCAGATCAAGGTCTATTTTACTACTGTTTTCTCCTAACAATCTGCTCAGACTCAGCTCTGTTAACAAATTATACAACATCAAATCTAGGTCTCTGCAATTTGCAGTTTGAATTGTCTTATAAGCAGGTATAGATGATAACGAGCAATCTTTGGGCAACTTATTCTGGGATTTTGCCCAAGAACACATTTTCATGTTCTCATCTGTTCCTGAGTGAGCTTGCCCTAACAACAAATTGATCTTGGAAAAAAAAACAATGCAAATTAGTGCTCACATGTTTTGTCATCTTTATTCTTGTCTCTTTTGCTTCAGAGGTGGTGTGAATTCTCAAATGAAAAATGAGTTCATTGTTGGTTCTTTAACAAGGTACTTGACATTGGGGTGAGAATGCATACAAGTGTAGTGTTCTCATATCTCACCCAAGCATACCCATAATGCTCTTCTTTGTTTAAATGATTTTAATGTCCAATCAGGGGAACCAAGGTGGCTAAGCATTTATTTAGCATATGTCACTTTGACTTTTTGGGTACTATGATCTAGAAAGAATGATTGATAAATCAGAGCTTTGCTGTCACTATGAGAAATACTTCTGAGTATTTGTTCCAGCTCTAGTGAGCTGTAATCTAATTATCATCCCAAATCAAACAGACTTCATTGATATGTTTTCTCTTGTCATAATGCCAGCAAACTGATATTTGTAGAAACAATAAAATGTATCCAGTTTTTATTTTGTTTTACCATACTCTTAAGTACAAAGGTCATATATCAGAGTGAATTTAGGTTGAAACAGATACAAGATCTAAAAGAAAATATTGATCATGTTAAGTATGTCATGGAATCCTGTGTTTTTATGTGTTTACAAATCAGTCACATCCAAGAAATGGACTTAAATGTCAACAGCAAGAATGCCAATTCAATGTATGAATGTAAATCAAAGAAATACAATTTTCATTTCACTCCACTGTGTACAGATCCTTACATAGAGTGAAAACACAGTGAAGAAAAAATAGTTCACAGTGACTGGATTTTTGGGTAAAATCTTACCTTTAGTTCATAAAAAGGTGGATGGGGGATCTGAATATATGAGGAGAGTAATGAAGAAATAATGGTAGGGCTTGAAATTCCCAGGGTTTGTTTGCTGTGTTTGGTTGATTTAAAAAGCAATAATGGTAATTTTATGGCTTTGAATAGATCATAATGACTCGTGTTTAATGCAGATATCACATTTCATTGATTATCAAAGAGATAACAAATCAATAGCAACAAATCAATAGCAACAAAACAATAGCAACAAATCAATAGCAACAAATCAATAGCAACAAAACAATAGCAACAAATCAATAGCAACAAATCAATAGCAACAAATCAATAGCAACAAAACAATAGCAACAAATCAATAGCAACAAAACAATAGCAACAAATCAATAGCAACAAAACAAATGAATCAAAATTATCACTTACTCATCAGCTCTTCCTTATGCAGGTGAAACATGTTATCATGAGATTCAAATAGATGTAGAAACTTTGTTAATGCCTCAAACTACTTACAATGAGCCATTTAATTTATGTGATTTAGCTAGACAATAATGCCACAAAGAACTTTGCCATGACTTTTTAGTGAAAAGGGTGCTAAAAATGGTTGTATCTGAAAATGAAATTATAAGTCATAATGAAATCATAATCACCCAAAATCTTCAAATAAAAAATGTAAAGGTGCATCCAAGATTACTAATTACTTGTGTTGGGATACTTTTAACATTCTGAGCATATGGGAAACTTTTCTCTGACAAATGGACCTGTTCACTTGGTCATGATACATTATTCAACTTTGATATACTAGAATGCATTCTAACCAATGGAAAGACTTCATTTAATATATTTGAGTAAGATTTTTTACTGTATGTACTCATTTATTACTGCAGCTGCAGACTAATCATCTGTTATATAATGATCCCATGATCAAAACCATACCAATTCATAACAATATGTGTGTGTGTTTTGGATTTTTAATGTAGCTTTAACAATTTTTCAGTCATGTTTCTAAATTATCTGCTTTGTGGCAATTTATAGTGATATCTAGCACTGGTGCATCATACCGCAGACATGTGGCATCATGTCTCACTTAGTCACATTATCCTGACACCAGGCCTACCAGGCCTAAAAGTACCTTTTAATGCAGAGCACCAAGTGAGGCAGCTGTTAGTACCATTTTTAGAAGTCTTTGGCATGACTCGGCCAGGGATCAAACCAACGACCTCCTGCATCAGAGGAAGACACTCTAACCACTAGGCCACTGGAGCAGTCCAGTCTGTAGGAAGATTTATTACTCAATATACTCACTCATAAGTGGAGTCCAGGCAGATCTGCTGTTGCATAGTGATACCATGACCAAATTTGTACCAGTACAATAACAAAATGGGTTGAAAGAAACCAATGTGAAGCTCAGTGTTACATCTTTATTTCCGCTTTAAAACACTTTTTGTTTAAGAAATTTGGATCATTACTACTTTACCCCTTGTATAACGTTGTTCTTGATATAGCATGATCTGATGTGTATTATGGTTCTCAACGTAATGACATAGTTATGGATCTCAGCTGCTGCATTATAACAAGGTAGAGTTGATAAAGGAGCTTCAGGAAAAGTAGATGATAATTTGGTTAGATCATTATCAAAATCAACAGTTTCCCAGGAAATCCCCCATTTCCATTGACTAACCATGCTTAGAAACTCATACAAATAAGGAAATCCCCAATTCCCAATAACACCTCTATATTTTGTCATTCCAATATTCAGGCTATGCAAAATGTTGACTAGAATGGTTTTTAAAATATTTTCTCTACATTTACAGGTTTAATTATTTTTTAGGACTTAGAATTTAAACTTGGACAAAAAAGTAAACAAAAGGAGATACATTGTATTTATTAACAGGAACAGGGAAATAACAGGACCTATTTCCTGCTATAAATTACAGTGTTAGCTGAATTCTGTTAAAAAAGAAGTCATTACTTTCCCCCATGTTGCATAGCTAGGGCTGGGATAAATTAAATGAGAGCGAAGAAAGCTTTTAACATAAATATTGAACCAACTGCTCATTATCAGTACAAAATAAATAATCTTTCAAAAGCTTCACCAATTAGGGGGTCTGACTCTGATGGAAATCTCTTAAAATATAGCAAAAAAAAGTTAAATGTATGTATCTTGTAACAATAGGGGGCAGGAAAGAAATCCAGAGTAATAATAGTTCTTTTTTATTTGCATCATAAACAGCAAAGGTATCTTTTAAATTTATATGCCATATTTTTCATTTCAAATTGCCCGTCATTTCTCCAACTGCAAACATCCATTAGTGTCTAATTTTTAGGTTTATTCTCTGTGCAGCTTTAGAAAAAATAAGGTAGACCCTATTCTGTCAGTAGATTATGTAATAACAGTTCAGGGTCTACTCTGATAGCCAATTGGTGTACATTAAACTTTGGTAAATATATTACATATGCCCAAGTCTGATCCAAATGCAAACAACATACACACTGATCTACCTTTATGTAGTGTACTGGCAGATCAGGGTTGATTAGAGTAAGTCTCCTGTCTCTCTGTGTCTATGAGAAAGGCACTCAACACCCATATGCTTGACTTGATGTTGTGAGTTTTAAAATGCCATTAAAACCAACAAAACCTGAGAAATTAGACCAGTCAGTTTTAACAAAATGCATTTACCCAGAAATATGTGTGAATTATGCAATAGCAGATTGAGGTCTTTGCTATTTGTGGTCTACCATCCTTTGATGCAAATACATAAGGTATGTTATGGCATAAAATATTGTCCTTGTAAATTGCACAGAAGTATTTTTTGTGTGTGAAATATGGAATGTTTCCACCAATAGCACGTCAGAAGGCAAGTGAGTTACAGTGAGTCTTGCCAATATGGACACTTAAAGTAACAGACATTTTTATCCTTAGTGGATAGGTTCCTTTATGTAGAGCAGTGGTTGTTAACTCTTTTGGACAGGCAATCAAGATTATGTTTTTGTGGTGCTATCCTTTCCATCTATTAGATGCTTAAAAATGAGTTGGATAGGAAAATTTCCAAATTATTTAGGCTGATCTTGGCAACCCATGCAAAACAATATGGCAACCCAGTTTTTGGGTCAGGGCCCATGAGTTAAGAACCACAGATATGGAGGTTGAATATTGAAGTGAAATGAAGGAGTTGTGTTTATACTTTCTGTGTATCCTGTATAATGTTGTCACTGTCACCTGTGGTAGTTGTCATTGTACTTGGTATAGATTGACCAAACACTCAAAAGTCTAAAAAAGAAATCAAAATAATGACCACTTTTCATATTTTACTTTTTAAGTCCACACTACAATAGCAGAAGGGGCATAATCGTCACTGCCCTCTGTCCATACATCAAACTATAAATATACATTTACTGTACTTCTATTTCAAATTTGTTGTTAAGGAGCATTAGCACAAAAACTAAAATTTTTGAGCCATGAAATTTCAGAAACTATTTCAAGGTCATACAGTAAAATCTATCTTGAAAGACCACTGCTATGTGAGACAACCTGTCTGGAGAGGCAACACTCTCAGTGCACACATTTATTGATTATAGAGCATTGTTATCTTCTGTGAGAGACCACCTGTCTTGAGAGACCATAATTGTTTGACAAAAGAGGTGGTCTTTCAAGACAGGTTCTACTGTATATTAAATTAGATTTCCAGACTATTCAATTATTCAGTTTTAACACACTGTCAAACTTTTATTGTTAGCATAAAGTGCTCTCAGTACTCTTAAAAAATTTGGTAAACATGTTTGTACTCATATGCTGATTACCTCATTAGATTTTCAGGCCATTACAATAAAGTTTATGTTGCTGGTATGTTTGAAAACTGTTTTGCCTCACATTGCAGTAATTTGTTTTAGTTTTTTTAAAACATGTTTTGAAAAAGACCTGTTTGGCACAATAAAAAAACCCACTTCAGATAGAATAATAATAATGTGTGTGTATAAAGGATGTTAAAAAAGATTTTTAAGCTATTAATGCAGTTTTTAACTTTTTGTCAACTTTACATACTTTTTAATTTTTTTCTTGTACATTTTTTAGTCTAGTGGGGGCATTGTGTTGATATTACAAATACTAATTTAGTATTTTTCCTCTCCATTTTGTTCTGACAAAGCACTGTGCCATCTCTCAAGCAGCCTTGACAATACAATACCCTATAAATAATTACCATATTGATAGTTTGTGTCAATGACACTTATGTTTGAATTTTTTTTAAGGATTTCAGTTTTCTCTGCCTCTCAGAGACTTGGAGTAACTAATTTCTAACACAGTTCCTCCATTAATTGAGCCTGTGATTAAGCACACAGGTACGTGACATTTTTGCCATATAGCTTAATCAAAGATAGCATCCAGGAAGTTCCACTTACATCTGATGAATTGTAGCTTTAGTATCTGATGTTTAACATCCGAGTTGCATCATTTATCAGTCTCATGTTTTTCCAAAAACTGCAAATTGTCACATCATTTAAATGATCAATAAATTGATATTGATTATGGAGAAAGTATTGCTTATTGGCACAGATACTAATAGCTTTTATGGACTATTCTTGTGTGGAATTTCAGTTAAATAACACACAGGTAATTGGTAGATCTGGGTCAAGGTTTAAAAGCAAATGTATACAGTACTCCCTCTTTATAATGTGGGATCTGAGTATAATGCCTTACAGTGACTACCTCTAAATAAAGTGCACAAAACAATGATCCCTCATTATGACACAATCCATGGAACCCATGGAGTATATTGCCTTATAGTGGGACTGCAGTGAAGTACATCATACTACACTCCTTGATTATAAAACTGTCCAGCCTAAGTATACTGCCATAAAGTGTCTACCTTTAAATAAAGTATGTGATAGTGCTCCTACATTATAACACTATCCATACAGTGCTCATTGTAATGCTGTCCATGTGAGCCAGAGTATTCCACCTTTTAGTAAGACCACCTCATTATAAAGAAAATGATGAAGTATTCCCTCAGTATAATGCTGCCAATGAGGGCCATAGGGTATAATTCCTTAACATGAGAATGCTTTATAATGGAGTATGTGATATATATATATATATATATATATATATATATATATATATATATATCTATATATATATATATATATATATATATATATATATATATATATATATATATATACTTCATGAAATAGGAACCATGACCATAGTTGCCATATGATAGGGACATTCTTATAATGAGGGCCGTATTGCAAGGGAGTGATGCAGTTCTCTGTACTATAGTACTCTTACACCATCCTGTTTGTTTGTACCCTCCTACTGATTTTTAAAACACAATGTATCCAGTATATAGAAATGCACAAAACTTCTTCATTGATTTATATGTTCTAATCAGATTATTGCCATGTGGTCCCATAACTGGCGATTTGTTGGTTTCCAATCAAAAGTGAGTTTCTTTTGCAAAACGATCACCATACTTGTTTGGGTCTGTCTTTGTTTTCAAGCAACAGATGTGATTCCACAAATTATGGATTTTCATCTCACAGAACACTTGTATAAAAGAATTCCTCCTATTTAATTGTTTGGTTTGTGATGCATGATTTGGATTTCTAAGGAAGATTTAACAATTTGTTTGTCATATCTTACAATGTCTGGAGTGTGGCAGTTTATAATGAGGTCTAGTACTGGGGCATCATGCTGCAGACATGTAGCATGATGTCCCATCCAGTCACATTATCCTGACACCAGGCCAACCAGTCCTAACACTAACCTCCTAATGCTGAGCATCAAACGAGGAAGCTGTTATTACCATTTTTATAAATCTTTGGCATGACTCAGCCTGGGATCAAACCCACAACCTCCTGCATTTTAGGTAGACCTTTTAACCACTAGGCCAGTATAGCTGTCTATTTGTTCAATTTGTTTTAGAAATATTACAACTAGATGTTGCAAACATTGGTCACTGATGGCACACAGTTTTTACTGAAATGAACTATTCCAGAAACCAGACATGGATAACTTTTTGCCTTTTCTACTAATTACTCATAACTCACTGTATAGAACCAGACCTGCTGATGCAATATGTAACAGCAGATTTGGGTCTCTGGAGTTGGAGTTTAGATGGGTACATATGTTATTTCTTCTCCAAAACTGTTGGATAAAATCTGACCAAAATTGATAGAAGGCATCCACACAAACAACAATAACAAAAAAAAACATCTTTGGTAGTTAATATGGTACCCAAAATGAAAGCAGTAATAAAAACACGTTAAATAACCTCCTTTCCAAAAATGCTCAGCTGAATTTGACTAAATTTGACAGATTGCATCCTGACACAGAGGGCTTTCACATCTGTATTTATGATGCCATTACATAGGTAAAAGTAGAAAAAACACGGAACATTTAAATAACTTTTTAAAATTAACAACTGATTTTGACTAACTTTGACATAAAACATTCTAGTACAGGGGCCTTTGATATCAAATAAATAATGTGCAAATCAGATATGGATATAGATAGAAATATTAAAGAAATCTTGAAACAATTTTGTCAACATCATTGAAAGAAATTACAATAGAAAGCATGCTACTGATGTAAATTTTGTGGCTGTTGTTTGCCACTAGTTGGGTTTCTTTTTATGTTTTTCAGTAGATCTATTTAAAGGATAAGATCATCAGGTTGACAAATTTAATTATGTTCAAAATTCATGCATTTTGATAAGCTTTCAGGAAAAGACCAAGTTAGCTTATGGTATGGCTCTAAATTGTCAGCCATGTGCCATTCATTGCCTATCAAGAACTGCTTATTACCACAGTATTTTTGTGACCTGATTTCGTTAAAGCTTGGAATAATGGTTTATATCAGAATCTAGGATGTGTTTGATAATGAATGAAGGTGGCACTCTACAATTTCAAATTTTGCAAAGGGTTTAATTTTAAAGAGAAAGAAATTCTCTAGGTTTCCTCACTTGTTATTCTGGCTATTTAAGAAAGACCTTGTATACCCTAGGTACTATTCAAAGAACCTTTAATTCCTTTTATTTTGCTATGTGATTGATGGGTGCAATATGTGTTATAGATGTTATAGAGAATACAGCTTGGCTTTATTCCAGATGTGCACCTTTCAAGAAATTGCTGACTCTGCTTGATCATTATCAGTTCCTTGACTTAAGAGAAAAATTGTAAATAAAACAGCCAGTAACATTTTTATTTATTTATATATTTGGTAATTCATTAATTGCACTTTCTGAAACTAGCATTTTCTAGTCTGGCAAAGTTCATTTTCCCTATTTTACTAACTGCTGAAGTATCCTTTAGATTAATTCAGGCTAATTTTTGGAACACGTGCATACTAATGAAGTGATCTTAAATTTTATTGTCTGAGAATGTTGCCACTCTGGAGGACATATTTCTGATCAGATTTTGATCAGACTTGGAATGAATGCTTATCAAGATTAGTGAGATATTGTCTTGCATCTGATTGGCTGAGCTTGTTGCACCACAGGAAGCCATTTTTTGATCCAATTTTGACCAATATAAGCTTATTTTATCAAGAGCTTGGATAATTTGCATATTAATGAAGTGATCTTGCATTTGATTGGCTGTGCTTATTACCACTATGAAAGCCATGTCTTTGATCTGACTTTTACATTATCTATATATTATTTATATTATGAAGAAGACTTATGCATATTAATGATGTTATTTATATTTAATTGTATGCCATACTTTTGTCATTGATTATTAGCTATGCACAGAATATTTACATATCTAACATTGGTTCATGATTGTAAGTTATGAATAAAATGCTTACATAGCATTTGAGTTTGGAACATTCTTTGTCCAGTCTTTGTTTACAATTAGATTGGAATAATCTTTGGAATGATTCACATCTAGGTCAAATGTTTATAAATAGGGATTTGAATATCAAATTATCCATTCCTGTTTTAGATAAGTCTCTGAGATACAATTTTAGCGGAATTATGTTTGTAAAATATTCATTGGAAATACTAAAGTAGTGATTCACTTTTGGATTTATACACAATGCTTTGTTTTATTGTAAACTTTTTAAAGATTGTATCATGGTGTTATTTAGGACTTTTTAAGAATTAATTCACAATATTGCAAGTGTTTCTTGAAGTTGTAGAGAAATAGAATGCATGGAGATTTTACTTAAATTCTTGGTTTCACTTTCTTTGTGTTCTATAGTTTTAAGACCTAGGGTTGTAACAAGTAGGTGATCTTTATTATGATTGGCACAGTTTATTACCTTTTCAAGGACTGTATTTATGATTCAAGTTTAAGACACCTGGAAAAAAATAGCCAAGTCCCAATGACACCATCATGAAATAAGCATATAGTCAATTTGCAGTATTTTACTGTTTAAGATATTTATACTGAAGCATAAAGTTAGAGATAGTATGTATTTAAATGGCGCTTGCAATAATTATAACTATGTTATTTATATATTGAGTATGATTCATCAGATGCATGTATTTTATTATGGTTGATGTTTATTCAACATAATATAATAGCAAGTTTACTTATTATGTGAATGACAGTAGAGCCTCATTGTTGGCAACAGGGTAACATTTTTTGGGAGAAGAGGCAACATAATTGTCTACAGGGCAACAGTGTTGGAAACAGAGCAACATAGTTGGTAATAGGGCAACAAGCATGACAACTAAGCAACATATTCAGTAGCAAAGCAACCAGCTGGCTACAGTGCAATACAGTCTGGCATTACCAGAAAGGGATGGAGGGTAAAAAGAGTTTGTTCAAATGATGTGAAATCTGATCTATGTAACTGGACTTTTAAAGTGACATATCAGTGAAGATAAATGTAATAAAATTGAATAATATTTGAATAGAAAAAAATCTGGAAGCAGTATTTAAAAAAAAATACAATGGGAAAATTTGCCATAAAAACAGAAATACACTCAGGTGTGTTATAAAATATAATACACATTGGACTGATTTTAGCACTCAGTAATTTCTGGAGTTTGTTAAGATTGCCTGACATCATATTTTCAGCACACAATTTACTTCTGTTTCTATCAAAATATAAAGCACATATTCCATTCCATATAAGCTTGAAAAGTGTTATCATAATCATGCTAAGAGGAGATCATGCAAGTACAAGCAAGGGCAACTCAGTGGTTTACAGCAAATTGTGGGAATACAATTGCTGATGGGTTTTCCATGCATTCCTTTCCCGAAAAACCAAGTACCTCATTTATAAGTTCACAGATTTTGTAAAACTCAAAGAGCAAACTGGGTTGGTCCGCCTGAGTTTTCTGTTCTCTGCTCCTTTCATTCCACACCAAAATGCTTCCCATTTTAGTACAGATTTGAAGTTGAGCATACAGGTAGAGCACCAAAGAAAGTCAAACTCAAATGGCGATGCTGTCCCTTGTATCCACCATGTGAAGGAAACTGACAACCATGCCAAGGTAACTGCAAATGTATAGCATAACACCAAAGAATCAAGTATGTAGACCTGACATATCCTCTGAGGAAGCAACTTAAGTGTTACCTACAAAGAAAGTAAGAAGGGGCTATTCAAAGAGAGAAGCAGCAAGGGCGAGTCTTTAATCAGACTTGTATAATAGGTTAAAATTGGATGATTTTGTTTACAGATAAAACCTAAGCTTATGAAGTGGTCCTGTATTTGATATGGAGATTATTTTATCACTCTATTGACTTATTTTGTTTATATAGGATTTTAATCAAACTTGGCAAACAGGCATAAGTTATCAAGATCTTAGATAAATATGACTTGTAGTGAAATGGATGCATATTATTTTATGTGATCTTGCTTCAGATTGGCTGACATTGTCAGCAATTGATTAGCTTTATTCTAATCAGACTTTGATCAAACTTGTTGCATAGTCTTATATTATCAGACCACTCAGGTGGCCTAAGTGGTTTGAACATCTACCTTGGATGCAGGAGGTCGCAGTTTTTAACAATGCCTGAGTCATACTAAAGATTTAAAAAATGGTACTTGCATCTGTCTCAACTTGGCACTCAAGGTTAGTGTTAGGACCTGTCTGCCTGGTGTCAGAATAATGTGACTGGGTAGGACATGATGCTACATGTTTACAGCATGATGACCCAATGCTAAACTGAAACATTGTAGATATCGAAGCTATGTGACTGGAAAATTGTTAAAACTATTCAAAAAATCCAAAACACACATACATTTATATTATTAAGTTATTGGATGAGTTTTGATCCATGCATATTAATCAGCTAATCCTGTATCAAATTGGTTGAACTGCAGATTTCAGTCAGAACTTAATCCACCTAAGCTTATAATATCTTTGCCCACAACGGGTTCAACAATTAAAAAGTGAGATAAACAGATATTAATGAGATGACTTGCATCTGATTGACTAGGATCATAACATGTTGAGATTTAGAGACACCCTTTTTCATTCAGTTTCTATAAAATGGGTTTATATTGACATAAAAAATGACTTAGTTTATGGTACTGTTCATTTTAATTATGACAGATTTTAGAACTGATCATTTTATTTCTGACTTAGGTTATAGGACTGTTCATTTTAATTACAACAGATTATGGGACAGTACAGTTCATATTAATTATGACTTAGATTATAGGACTTCATATTAATTGCAACAGATTATGGGACAGTACAGTTCATATTAATTATGACTTAGATTATAGGACTGTTCATTTTAATTACAACAGATTCCGGGACAGTACAGTTCATATTAATTATGACTTAGATTATAGGACTGTTCATTTTAATTACAACAGATTCTGGGACAGTACAGTTCATATTAATTATGACTTAGATTATAGGACTGTTCATTTTAATTGCAACAGATTCTGGGACAGTACAGTTCATATTAATTATGACTTAGATTATAGGACTGTTCATTTTAATTACAACAGATTCTGGGACAGTACAGTTCATATTAATTATGACTTAGATTATAGGACTGTTCATTTTAATTACAACAGATTCTGGGACAGTACAGTTCATATTAATTATGACTTAGATTATAGGACTGTTCATTTTAATTACAACAGATTCTGGGACAGTACAGATTATAGGACTGTTCATTTTAATTACAACAGATTCTGGGACAGTACAGATTATAGGACTGTTCATTTTAATTACAACAGATTCTGGGACAGTACAGTTCATATTAATTATGACTTAGATTATAGGACTGTTCATTTTAATTATGACATAGATTACGGGACTGTTCATAATAATGATGACTTAGATTATTAAATTGTTCACATTAATTATGATTTAGATTATGGGATTGTTTGTATTAATTATGTCATTATATTTGGAACAAGATTTTATCAGGCCATAATAAAAACTATAAAATCAACATGATATTATGTTTGGGAAGTAATTTACATGGGTTGTATTCTTAAAGTACTATATCTTTTCCTGTTCAGTGCACAACTATGCATCCTTCACCAGCTATCCTGGCCACCATTATATACTAGTAGTCTTTCATGCACTGAAAAATGGCATTAAACCCCAAACAACTTTAAATCAGGTGTGCATTGTCCAGCCCACAGGGGACTCATGTTTTTTTCTTCTTCTCATTTTTAATTGTTACATGACAAGCCTGCAGTTTGGAATTAGAAACTAAAATCAATCTTTTCACTTAATAAAGCTTCAAAGATAAATCTGATTATGGTATATAGATCTGGATTACTAATTATTAATAGTAGTTTGTTAAATCATTTACATCTAGACTCACCGCCATCTCACCTCTGTCTGCGTGTGTGTTGTGTGTGTTCAGAGTCTAGGATTTGGCTAATGTAGATATGTGAGAAAGCTTGCCAGTAGCTTCTCGTGGGTTGGTGGTTCTTTCCGTGGGTTGGTGGTTCTTTCCCCGGTTTCTTCCTCCACCATTAATACTGGCCGCCATGAATAGCCTATCGTGTGCTGAAAAATGGCGTTAAGCCCAACAACAACAACAACAACAACTACATCTAGACTCTACTTTATGTATCAAGCTGTGCATATAGGAATGTGTAAAATTCTGTTCTTTTTTATTTAGGGATTGCCCTTCATTGGTATCCATATATTGAATCCTGACAGATTTTATATCAGGCCATTTCCATATTAACTCCATGAGTAACTTTTTGTCTTGGTATCCTTTATAGCATTGATGTCATTCATTTTTAAATATGGCATTATTGGATTTGTCCTTAAGTGCATCAAGGTGTGTAGAGTTGACTTGATAACAGCAGATTGCAGATTTATTGTTTCCAATTTTAGTTGATAATGGTTTGTTAAAAGTACAGCCTTTATCAGAATTTAAGTAAATGCAAACTTTGACATGGATTTCATTTATTTGATAAACTTGTAACTTGTCAGTTTTTCTCAAGGTCATGGATGCTGGTCTCAGTTGACATAGCTGACATTGTTGATAAGGGCTGTCTGATAATGGAGTTTTGGACAGAACATTTACATCGACACTCATAATTAATAAATAACTATACCAGTGCTAAGGTGATTGATCCAGACATCCTCATTATGTCAAGACAATTGGTAGTGGTATAGTTGGAATTAATGTTACAGCTGTATCCCTGACTTTCCATTAACATTGCCTGTCAGGCTCATAACTTTGCAATGGCTGGAGTTCATTAAAGTTTGACCAATTATTGAGTATGACTAGATAGTATATTGCATATGATAGCCACTCCCCATGCAACATGGTAATTGCAAGGGAAAATTAATTTTTTGACTTATTATTTTCTAGACTATAATAGACTTTAATAAAAACTTTACCCATTTATATATCATGACTAGATGGAGTGTCTTGTACCATAACCATGTCCCTTGCATCAAGGCCAAGGTCAGGAAATGTACTTCTGTGACACTAGCCTTGACCAGAGATTAACATTTGAACCACTGAAGATATTTTAATTAAACTGTGCCTAAATGTATAATATGACTACACATTGTGTTGTGTACTATAGCCATTCCTTCTGTCTCAAGGTTAAGGTCACAAAATGGGAACATGTAGTTCAGTGTCAACTTTGTATCACTGTCCATAGTATAACTTTTGAATTACTGAAGATATTTTAATGATGTTACATATCATGGACAAGGTCAAGGCCAGCCATGTATATATATTATATATCTAGACATTTGTCATGTACCATAGCCACAGACCCTACTTCAAGAGTAAGGTCATGGCAAGAAAAAATGTAAATTCTATTATTTCTATCATCATGGAGTATAACTTTGAACCACTGCAAACATTGCAATGCAACTAAGGTTAAATGAGAATCATTACTAGATTGCATGTCACAAACCATAGCCATGCCCCCACCCCAGATCAGTTTAACTTGACCAATTATATACTGTGACCTGACAGTGTTTTATGTACCTTGATTTTAAAGTTAAGGTTACAACAGAGGATATTGTAAGTCAGTGACAAGTTTCCTGATCCAGCTTGCCTCTTTCTAATGCATCTGGATAAACATGGTATAACATAATAGTTAACTGAGTTAACATCATAAAATATATTATTATTATTATTATTATTATTATTATTATTATTATTATTATTATTATTATTATTATTATTATTATTATTATTATTATTATTATAATTATTATTAGTTAGATCTCTAGTTTATTTAATGTCAGTAACTTGAGTGAGTTCTAGTAAACATTTGAATGCCAAAACTTGTATATATATTGGCATTGATAATTAGGGGCATTAGATTTTGCCTCTGTTTTCAATATCAGAGATAAACCCTGGAATTTTCCTATATACTGTAAACAAAATCATTTTCTCCACACCTTAGAATTCTGATACATGACTGTGGCATTTAAGGATTTGTCTCTAGGTCTAAAATTATCATCATCCCATGTGTACATTAGACACAAATTGAATACATGTATATGGTTCAGTGCTCCTGGTATGTGACATTGTGGTCATTTTATTCCCTTTTCTCAAATGCATCAATATTAGTGCAGTCTTACAAAGAAAAAAATCAAAGAATTGTATGATAACTGTAGTTCAACTAAATATATGGTCTTAAATAGCAAAAGTAGGTTGCACCTGTCGTGAGACAGAAACTTGATTTAATGATTTCTCACATTTTTACAAAAGTTCTTGAAACATTTTTTTTCCAGAAATATTGTTTCCATTTAATTTTCATTTTAAAGTATATGGTCTGATTAAATAGAATGTTATGTTAATTATTACATTCTATGGTTCAGGAGCCAACTCAAAGCAGAAAGGATGAAGGTTTCAATCTTACCAGAGGGTCCCCATGGTATTGTCCTTGTGCAATGCACTTTACTTCAGTTGCTTCAGCATACAGTATGTTTTGTTACCTTCTTGGTCATTACACTATGTTTTGGACACTGATCACAGCAGTAACTGTAATAATTCAAATGTTGCTGTTGGGCTTAACAACATTTTCAGCACATTTTAGGTTATTCATGTCGGCCAGTATTAATGGTGGCCAGTATTAATGGTGGAGGAAGAAACCTGGAAATTTCCAGAAGTGAGATGGCAGTGATCTGTAACAGTGCTTTAGACCACTGCCCCTTAATTCAAATGTTAGGAGTACCTAGATTACATCATTGTAAACACAAATAGGTATAAACAGTTAATCAACTGCCATTGGAAAAAGCAGTTTATTTATTTTTTTCTGTTTAAAACTACACCGAAAATTGACCAAGTCCAATAGTTCAAGATTGTGTTGTGAATTATAACCCTAAACATTGTAAAATTAAGTTACTTATGCTGATACCAGTGACCACTGTGGTTTATATAGATGGGCACTATTGTGTGAGGTCACCTGTGCATATGCTCTCATGTACATTTACAGTGGTTGTGTCAAAATTGTTTTGAATGAATTTTTGACTTGGACATTTTCTAATGAAGTTTAGAACTCTACAAAAATTAAATGGTTTTAGTGGCAGTTGATTAAACATTTGTACCCATCTGTAATCAAAATGCTATAATCTAGCTAATCCTTTCAGTTAAGATTAATTGCAATGTACAGTATCTCATTTGAAGTCCTCCTATTCATCAATTCTTACTATAGAGCAGGTAATTATTGTTTTGGTATTTTTTTAGTTTTTAAAATGTCACCTGAAAATTGTCTGTCCACATTATTTACATTTAGCTAAGAATTCAAAACCACCACAAACCTGTACAATGCATGTAGTTGTTAGGTTGAGCTACTCTTCCTGATGTCTTTGAACATTTTGGTGTGAAGATAAAAATCAGAACTTATCACAGTAATTCTGTCAGCTCAGTACCTGAAATTACTGGAGAAGTAGTTGTTGGAATACACATCAATTTGACATGTCTGGTGATTAACCTCCACCTTATATGTTATGACAGCAAAGGCCAACAATGATCCAGTTGTGATTTTTTTACCATCCAATAAGTTAAATTCAAGGTCAGCTTCATGAAAAAGGCAGAGGATGTTCTGATTGAATAGAGTGGGTATACTTTCCTGTTTATTTACAGAGGTTGCTTCAAATTATTTTTAAATGATTTTTACTTGGTCATTTTCTTGGCGAAGTTTTAGGAACAATAAAATTAAATTGTTTATTTCAGTGGCAGTTATTAATTATAATAATGTAATCTAGAAATTCTCAATTAAAATTAATTCATTGTATAGTTTCTGCTGTACTCATTTGTAGTCACATAGCTACAATATGTGATATAAGGATTCAGACCTGAGCAGATAAAATGTCTTTGTCATTATCTGTTCTTGTATAGCATTTCTTAGTGATTAGTTAAGATCTATAGTATGTTCAAGTTTAGGGGTTGTGGTGGTGGTAGTCAATTGTATTGAGACAATACAATGCTATGTGGCTTTATTTTAAGAAATTATAGATTGACTTTTATCATCAGCTCCAAATAAAACAGCAAATGAAAACTTGTATTCCCCTTAATATAAGGTTACTAAAATAATTCAGAAAGTAGTTCCTTTTTAATATCTTAATTTATACAGTCATAAAACATTAAAGAGAAGTCAATGTGTCAATTTTTTGTTTATTGTAGATACATCATAAATAAAGTAACTGTAGCAAACTGGGCTTCTGTTCAGGGGAGATAAGAGAACCTCCACAACCAACAGAAGACACTTTTTCTATAGCACAGCAGGAGGTGGGGTTGTACTCGCATGCAAAGAATGAGTACTGTTCGTGGGCATTAATTATGAAAGATGTACCTTCAGTAAAAACACAGATAACCAGTCCACTCAGTTGTAGTATCTGTACCTACAGTTTTTGTTGTCAGTTAATTGGGTGAAAACAGAAAAGTAAAAACTGAAAATATTTGCAGAAATCTGGATGAAATTATTTTTAAAAATTGTCTGCTCACCCAAATTTGGATATTCATAAGTCACAAAATTGCAACTATTTTTAATTTGTTAAAAAAATTCTGAGTTGTCTGCATGCAGTTTATATGCCTTGAATTGTTTGTAAATTTCTAGAGCAAGAAATTTGTTGAGCACTGCAAAATGACACTGGAATGTATAGCATTAGTTGATTCAAGTGCTCTTTTGACACTAGGGATAGAACTTCTTTACTTAATATATTTAAATCCATTCTTGTGAGACCACTGTTTCAAAAAGGTCCTTCAAGACAAATTGTTTCTCAGTAGAGGTGATCACATTTTGTCACAAAAGCTCTAAAGGACAAAATGTCATGCAGAAACTAAACATCCCCTTAAAATAGAAATTGTTTTCTAGTCCCAGATTTCCTTTGAAAATTAATGAGTTTTCTCTTCCCAGATTCCCCTTAAATCACTTTCTGGCACCAAATTCACCTTGAAATTTAAATTGTTTTCTAGTCCCAAAATTCTCTTTGAAACATAAATCATTGTTAAGTCCAGATTCACCTGAAATTAAAGTATTTTTTTTCTTGTCCAAAGTTGCTTTGAAATTTAATTTTTTTTCTACTCCCAATTTCTGCTTCAATTAATTTAGTAAGTAAACTGAAAATCTTTAATTAATATTTTAGTTTGGTCCCATGGCCTTTCTGATATTATTGTTTGGTTCCACATCATTTCTAATAGTTTAGTGCGAGGGCATTTCTGATATTTTAAATTTGTTCCATGGCATTTCATATATATTAGCTTAGTTTCCATGCATTTCTGATATTTATTTTGTTCACAGTGCATTTATAATATTTTGTTTCTTCTCAATGCATTGCTAATATTTTAGTTTGGTCTTAATGCATTCTTTTCAATTTTAGTTTGGTCCAAGAGCATTTTAATCATGAGATGTTTTACTCAGTATAGCTAAATATTATTCCATGCATGATGAATTAGGCCTAGAGTTCAATAAATCTTGTACCTGATGCTCACAGGCTACCTGAAAGTTTAGTTTGGGTCTTTATATGTCGATGTCAGCTTGTCCAAACATTACAGTAAATTGCTCTGTACTTTTTGCTTAAATCATAGGTACAAAAATAATATTTATTTGTGATATTTAAAGAAGTCAAAGAATATTCTTAAAGTTTATAATTTTATATTGAACTGATTTAATTCTTTGCCTTCTTTGGGTCTATTGAATTTAAACTTTACAGTCAGGTTATTTTTTCTTGCCTTCATTGGGTCTATTGAATTTAAACTTTACAGTCAGGTTATTTTTTCTTGCCTTCTTTGGGACTATTTAATTTAAGCTATACAGTCAGGTTATTTTTTCTTGCCTTCTTTGGGTCTATTGAATTGAAACTTTACAGTCAGGTTATTTTTCTTGCTTTCTTTGGGAATATTTAATTTAAGCTATACAGTCAAGTTATTTTTTCTTGCCTTCTTTGGGACTATTGAATTTAAGCTATACAGTCAGGTTATTTTTTCTTGCCTTTTTTGAGTCTATTGAATTCAAACTTTACAGTCAGGTTATTTTTCTTGCTTTCTTTGGGACTATTGAATTTAAGCTATACAGTCAGGTTATAATTTTTCTTGGCCACCCACTACCATGTAATTTTGAAGTGTGTTGAACTTTTTACAGAATAAATAACAGATTGGTCTCTTAGTTAATTTAAATTCTAGCTTTAAATAAGAAGGCGATAGTGCATTTGATATTAACTAAAAAATGAAGATACCTTATATATATATATATATATATAGAAGTAGAGTTAAACTGCAAATAATAATGATCTTGATTTGCCATAGTAGGGTTTGTGTTGTTTGTTTTACTGTTTACTCCTATCATATTGCACAGAACCAGATCTGATGGCACATTATGCGATGACAGATCTGGGTATGTGCAGTTAGTTTTGTCTTATAAGCAAGTATGTATGGTGATGCACTGAATTTACAAACTATTGCTTTGACTTTTAAAACTGATGGTATCTTTAAATAATGATACTTGATTCAAGCCTGCTGTGTTAAAACCCACATTATCTTATCTGGTTATTCTAGGCTACATTTTCGTCAGCTTCTTGTGGATCTTCATTGTTAAAAATACTAATGGAAAATGATATTTAATGTGGTTTTAATGAGGCTAATACTGCTTTTTCTGTTCAATATTGAAAATGTCTATTGGAAACTGTGCCATGCAACCTTTCAACTGTATTTAGCCTTCTGTTCTGTAATGGTACCACTTGAAGTTCTCATAGTACTATACCTAAATATTATAGACTTTAGTATTGGTTTTATTTTTTGTTCATTTTCAATGGCAAAACTAGCACACTTTTGGCTATATCAGACCCAGGAAATGGGAGATAAATGCCTTTTTTAAGGGTATCCTAAGACAATTGGCCCATTTTGTGTTTTTCCATAGTTAAAACTTTATGACTATTTGTATTGGCAATTTCAACATGATAATTCTTTTAGAATATGATAGTGATATAATTGAAATATTTGTTGGTGCCAAAAGATTTCTATTCAAAATATTGAAAATGATTATTAGGATATTTGGGGCAGTTTACACTGGTAATGTGCCAATGTCAGGGTATATTAATGCTTGCCAAAAGCAATACGCACACACACACACACACACAGACACACACACACACATAAAATGTTTCTAACTCATTGAATGATCTGTATTAGAGCATTGGTTAAAACAATACTATTTTAAATATTGCATCAAACAGGTGTTTTATTCAAAATATGCAAAGATATTTTACTTGTGTTTTATAGATTTCACTTTCATAAAAGTTAACTTCAGGAAATATTCATCTCAAAATATTTTGACAGTGTAAAACCTTTATGAAGTCAGATTTACTGTTAGTATCTTAGAAAAGGCCCCAAAGAAACCAGGTTGTTTAAAAATGCATGTTTAATGTAATTCATGTATTACTGGTAGCACATACAGATTTATTAGCAGAACACACACACACACACACACACACACACACACACACATTGGCAGCATATAAACATCATATTGGTTGCATTACAGAGAACACTATGGTTTAAAGAGGTGAACACTGGCATGAAGATACTTAACTATCTGTACATTTATGATAGTTTTTTTCAAAATGGTTTTGAAATGTTTTTGATTTGATTATTTTAGTGAAGTTTTAGAAACTACACAAAATTTCATCATTTATGTGCAATTAATTTTAATATTATTTCTATATGTAATTACAATACCCTAATTTTGAGATTTCTGTAAGTTAAAATTAATTACAAAATATACAATTTTTGCTGTGCTCTTTTGAAGTCATATGGTCAAATATATAAGGAATAGTGACCAAGAAAGACACATAAACCCTAAGAACATTAATGACACATAAACCTTAAGAACATTAATGTGATTCAGATGCACTGGCATAGAGGGGAATTTTCCATATAATAGCTCACATTTTTGATCAATTATGATCTAGTTGATAATGTCCTATTCCAAGCAATCTATAGTGGAGGGTCAACTAGAATTACTGTAATGCTACAACTGTTTGTGTCATTTCCTCCCTTTAATATCAATCACAATGCTTGATTGATTGTACCACTTCTCTAATAATGTCGCATCCAATTTTTGATAGATTATTTTACCATAATTTGGCTGCCTGTCTGTATCACAAGAAATCATTCTTTCATCTGTGGTACATTTCTGCATTCATTATGTTTGATTCTTTTGAATATCAGTCATGCACAGTAATAATAATAATATTATTTTAAAATTGCATCATAGATGAATTAAAAGAAATGACTTGTTTTATTAAATTTGAATTTTGAATCAGATCACAACTTTTGGTTGACAAGTTTAGTAAATTTGGATTTGCATACTGGTAGATTAAGAAAAAAAAAGATGAAAAACCCCAACAGATGGTTATTTTATTGATCACAAAAATGAGTTCCATAAGATATTTTTTATTATCCACTGAAAAAATATTTACTGAAATTTAAATATATGCATTGGAACAGTCCTCTGTATGTTTAATGATAATGCTTTGATAGTCTCAGTTCTTAGTTGTTATAATAAAGATACAAATGTAACTATTGAATGTATTGGAAATAAATGGTTCTTCCTTCTCTAGGCCAACCAGTCTTTGGCACTGATACATTCAGCAGAATAATAAATAGATCAATCAGTTTGCCGTCAATTATACAGCATAGTGCTTGGCTTGGACAAGAATGGACAATAGGCCAGTTTGGTCACCCTGGTAGGAATGAATTCATTCTTGACTGTTGGGATGGACTGACCAAAAGAAACCAATGTGTGTCACCTAATTAATTTTTGCTATATGTGGTTTTAAAATTGTAAGTTTTTTAATTTTAATCATATTTTTTAGACAATGTATATGTATAAGCATGAACTGTATTTTTGCATTTTGCAAGATTTTGTGGATGTCTAACATTTTCCATTTTCACTGAAAATATATCTACGTCACATGCACTGGTATAAATAAAAAAAATTAATATTATTTCTCGACATTTGACAGTCATCTGTAACTTGTATGTACCTCACAAAACCAAAATCAGAAATTAGACTTGCTAAGGAATTTATTGTGATCTATTGGAAGTTTAATGTTAACTGTAGTACAGATCATTCATTGTACACTATAGGCATTTTAAATCAAGGTATTAGCAGTCAGTTTTAGCTATGGTGGCCATAAGTTCTCTCTGAAAATCTCAGTCACATATAATATTATGGGTTCATAATTACAACTGATCTAAAATGGAACATTCAGAATAAGCATATACACAAAAGCAAATTGTGTTATAGATGTAGTTAGTTGTTTTTAACTTACCATTTTGCCCATAAAATGCAAAGAAATAGCAGAAAATTGTTTAATTTAAATCTTTTTTAGAACTTGTTTTTTCAGTTTGGTACCCCATTCCCAAGTTTTAGATGAAATTGAAAATATTCCAAAACAAGAAGCTAGGTTTGTTACATACAATTATGACTAGAGCTCAAGAAGTAATTGACTTTAGTATTGAGTAAGCTGTCATGGAGACCATTTAACAGTTGTAGAGTTCAAAATAGATTACTTATTTTTAACAAAGGTTTAAAAGAAAGCAAAAAATATTGTTTGTAAATAACCAGTAACAATCAACATAAGTACACAAAACTAATACTCTTTCACATTAATGGATAGTTACAAAAATGTTTTTTTCACCAAGAATAATCTAAGATTAAAATTTGTTACCACAGACTTCAGTTACAACTGCTGAATCCTTGGAATATTGCTAAAGTTAGTTCTGACAGATTTTGAAAACATTATTTGTAAATATGAACACTGCAGTGCAACAATGACATTAAGATGTAGCACAAAGATAGTGTCAGCCTATCTCATTTAAAAATTTGAGCAAATATGGTCTTTCTCAGCAACATGCTGAGGCTAGATCTGCAGGAATATTACAGATATAAATTCTGACAAAAACCTAATCTCTGCCATATTTATTAAGTACATGTACCTTTTTATATTTTCTTGAAAGTCAAATATTTTGCTGCAATTTTGAAACCCAGAATAACCATTAGTACTGTACAATATATCAGATATCATGGGCATGGCTGCTAATAATGACCGATAAGAAATAATGTCACCTTTTCATCTTGTTTATTTACTGAAATATATGTGGCCTTTGATCATGAAATTTTCACCATTTACTTAATCTCTCTTCCTCCTTACTCCCCACTAAAACAACCCTCATGATTTAATGAAATCATTGTGATCATGAATAGGTGAATATATTTCATTTATTCTTTTACTAATTACAATGAGACTGCTCCAGTGGCCTAGTGGTTAGAGCATCTGCTTTGGATGTGGGAGGTTGTGGCTTGGATCCCAGGCTGAGTCATACCAAAGACTTATAAAAATGGTACTAATAGCTGCTTTGCTTAGCGCTCAGCTCAGCATTAAGTGGTTAGTGTTAGGACAGGTCGGCCTGGTGTCAGGATAATGTGACTGGGTGGGACATATGCTACATGTCTGCGTCATGGTGCCCCAATGCTAGACATCACTATAAACTGCCACACTGCATACAACATAATGATATGACTGAAATTTTTTTAAAGCTATGTTATAGATCCAAATCACACACACACACACACACACACACACACACACACACACACACACACACACACACACACACACCACACTACAATGATCATCTTTAGAGATCATAAGTATCATATAGGAAAAAAATGGCCATTTGCCAGTATTCAACTCTTACCTTTTTACAGCAGTGAGAAATATTTAATGTTAATGAAATCCTTTCAGTTGTATATTGTTAGCTGACATATTGTGTTCCAGAAATTAACAGGAATTTCCAGTTAAAAGTTAATAATTTGTTCACAGTATATTGAATATTATATTTGATAACAATTGTCATATTTCATGTTTTCTTCATATATCTTAGTTCTTGTATAAATAGATAACTTATGAACACAAACATATATTCTTTTCAACTATAGTAATGAAGTACAAGTTACAAAATTTTCAAAATATATATTTTTTGCAAGCAGTGAAAAAAAGTAGACACTATTATTTTGTTTATTATAAAATATAGTGCTACTAGCACACTGCAAGTCTTTCATGATTACTTAATGATTGTTGATAAGCCCATCTGATTTATTTACAAAACTGTTACTATTCTCTTCTATTGATGAAAATTTTGTCAAATAATTACCACATATATCAACCCCACATTGCCAAAAATGTACAAAGTTGTTCCCCTAATCACAGAATTTATACTGTATTGAGTTGATCAGTCATTAATGAAGCTTGATAATATACTGAACATAAAAGAACTATTCCTGATTTATGAATTACAATACATTAATTAAACCAGAACATAAATACACAGAAAATGTAATGAATTTACCTTCATAGAATTAATACGGTTGTCATCTTTAATTTTGTCATCACCTTTAGACTGTATGATGATGCAGAGATGATGTGTTTACAAGCTCTCTGATAGTAAAACTACTCCAATGTCAGGCTTCAGTGTGAATATTCACCCCTACTTCTGTTGCTGCTGGCTGCTACTGATGTTTTATCAGTTTGAAGAATGACTGTGTTACAGGACAACTAGTTACTACTTACTGTAGAGCTGAAGAGCACGTTTTTACTGTTAATTTTGTAGGATACCCTTATCAGTCTGATAGTAGCTTTTTTCTTTCATGAGTCATTAGACATAACATAACCAGTCTGTAAATACTGTTTGATGACCAGCATTACCTTAACAATTATACACTTTATATCAAATATTCAATCATATATGTCCTGTATCAAATATTGAATCATTTCAAATGAAATTGCTATCTTTTGTTAGCATTCTTAGGTTTGTGTATTATGTTTGTATAAGCTTGCTGATTTATTAAAATACATTAGCTAACAATTAGAGTGTAGCCTCATTTGTCAATTCTTAAAAGAATTACAAAATTTTCATAGACTTTGCAGATTTCAGTGGAATTAGTAATATGGAGAAATTTATGGTCTTGCATGAAATTCCCTTCAATTTTTATTGATATTTCTCAGTGGTATTTGTCAGCCAATATGAAAATTGTAAATTTTAAAATACATTTCAATGACTATAATTACATGGACAAACAATCCACTTATTGGTAACTGTAGGTTGCATTTAGATATATGTCTTAATGAAAAGAAGGAAAACATTATTTTAAAACAACATGCCAAGGATTTTTAAAAATTGGAATTTGCTTAAAATACAGTTTAACAATAAAAATTTGTGGATTTTTTGGTGGAATTTGTACATACTTTGTAAAGTTTTATTTGGTTACCTAGCAACTTTTCCTTGATTTATATTAGTGCAATATTATTTCATTGCCTTTAAGAACTCCCACCTGTCATTTAATAATTTTATGTATACCATAAAAGATCCTGTACAGTCATTAGAAACTTAAATTGCAGATTTTAAAATGCATTAATGGCAGATTGAGAAATTGAAGCAGTGGCATAAAATGGTTGGCATGGGACGTCTGTGGGATGGATACCCTGGTAAAGGGGGCTAAGCACTATAAACATTTTAGGCTTTTTCAGAAGATAATTTTATATCTAACTGAAAAGGAAACTTACTTTAGGAAATAGGAAATGTTCCAGTTGTTTCTTGCTCAGTTTATTGGGGGGAGGGGCATGCAAATTGCTTCAGCCCCCTCCCCCATTCTGTCCCTGGTGAAAAGTTACATATGTTGACTTAATTTTGCATGTATATCCTACTAACATGCTGTTAGTAAAATAAATAAAGGTCAAGAAAAAAGTATGTTCTAACTTTTTTGTTATTTTTTTGACTGCTTTACTGCTTTATATGAAAGTTTTATAGTGTGTTGTATATGTATATAGTAGTATCATAGATTATGTTACATAGATATTGAAACAAGAAATTGTATCATGTTACACAAAGTAACTTTAAGAAATTACTCAAGTGTAATTTATTCAACAGTGATAATTGCACAATCAGTTGTTTACCAACTTTGTTTACAGTGATATTTACCACAAAATACAAGAACATTTGGCAGTGATAGCCATCTTTGACCCTATATCTGTTGTCTCTCAGGTTGCTACACTAGCAATGCTTTTTTCTGGGTTGTTCCCTCCATAAGCTGTATTTATGTGACATGCACATCTTAAAACAGAACTTATAAAATAGATTACCAGATATACTTATGTACAAGTTAGATCCAACTGAAAACTATATAGACCCAGGTCTTGTGTTGCAGTATATTCTGGCAGATCTGAGTCTATGCAATTTGTTGTAAGTAATCATTGGAACAACACAGGCCATGACGTACTGGAACAACACAGGCCATGACGTACTGGAACAGTTTGCATTTGGATGCAATTTGTAAGAGAGTACATATGGTACAGGTAAATAAAATTGGATGCAATTTGTAAGTAAGTATTTATGGTACAGGTAAATATATACAATTACATCTAATTGTCAGAGCCTGCTGCTTCTCTAGAGACAATATGTCTCTTTCAGTTTGATCAGTCTTTATAAAAATTGTAGAAATATTTAGTTGCAATAAAGGTTTATGCATATTAGTTATGTCTATATATCTTTGAGAAGAATTTTTAATATACTAAATTTAGAAAACTGACATGACTAAAGTTTGGGGCATAATTTACATAGGTTTTATTCTTACAGTACTCATAAGCCTGCTTCATGAAACTTGGTCAGCTGATAATGTATGTGAGCAGATGAACAAGACCAGAACACTTAGGCATCTTGTTTTAGGTTTGCCTGAATTCATAATTAAAACTATCACTAAAAACCAGTTAATTCTAGCGAAAATATTGAACTGTTCTCCTTGATCTTCTTTCATGTAAAAATGTATGGCCCAACAGCAGATTTAAAACTATCTGTATTTAAAGTGTTATTGACAAAAATGGCAATAGGTTAAAATTGTTTATGGTATAAAGAAAATTAATGAAATTTGCTACTAACACATGGTGTACCAAAAATTAAATTTACTACTACAAGTAATAAAATAATGATGATCACAAATTTTCTTCAATCTTTGGATAATATTAGATGGACATTTCTCATAAAACATTAAATAAGCATGATTTAGTCATAATTATTTAACTCTTTCATCCAATTTTAGCATTCCTATGCTTTAAAGATCATACTGTTTTAAGTTTAATCTGGGTTCAAGATCATACTGCTATAGCTTGATCTGGGTTCAAGGTCATAGTTTGAAGCTTAATCTGGTTCAAGGTTACATATAAATCATAATCTTTTCTCTTAGCCATTTTATATGAAAATTTTGACCTTGTTTTTTGAGGATTATTGCCATTTTTCACCATTATATTCTCTTTTGTGGTATTTAAGCTTACTTGGCTGTACAGTTCAATTGTATACTACTGTACATACATACATACATACATACATACATACATACATACATACATACATACATACATACATACATACATACATACATACATACATACATACATGTGGGGAATAGTAAACTTCCTTCTACCGTTTTTCTTAATATGTTTAAGAATTATGTGTGACTTGTCTTCTAAGGACAGCATTTTCACTATTATTAATGTAAGAGAGGAAATTGTCATTTAATAGTCAGATATTTAGTAATTGCTAAATGTACCTAGTTTTCCATGCACTTGGTGAAATGTCATTTTATGGCAGATTTATTCAATTAATCCCTGTGTTGGTCATATTAATAATCAATGCACACAAAACACTTGTACCAGTGCATATATTTTTTATATTAAAATCAAATAGGACTATTTTAATTATGTGGACAAATACACTCATCATCAAAAGGAATGTGCAATTTTCTACTGCACATTGTTTGTTCTAAATGAAAACCCATTCTGGCTTTCAAAGAACGGGGGATGCTTAATGGATATTTGTCATTGCTGCCATTTTGAACTAAATAAATTGTTTGCTGAGAAGACAAAATCTTTTGAGATACTTTGCATTAATTATTCCTGAAGTTTCAAAATGGACTTCATAAAGTATGATTTCAGCAAAAATTGAAATGTAACTTAAGCATCAAAGTGATTAATTTTGTTTAATTTGTATATGCTGGGTGTATCATGTAACAACATTGTTCATCATTCATGATCAGTTTATATGTCAGGCACATAACTTCTTGTAACCATCAGGATCTGACACTTTGCCTATGAGTATATCTGATTAGGTTTTGCTTCACATACCATGGACATCAAAGTCACGGCAAGGGAAAATATGCTTCCTTTAACCAATGCATACATTTTAATGAAACTTTGCCAAAAGATATATCATGAGTATATATTTTGTGTGCCATAGTCATACCATCTGCCTCAGGGTCAAGGTCTTGGCAAAGAAGAATGTAATCATGGGACTAGTATCCTCATCCAGAGCATAACTTTTGAACCACTAAGATATTTTAACTAAACATTGACAAACATGACTAAAGGTTAAGGCCATGGTAAGTGAAAATATAATTCTGTGATTGGTATCATTATCCTTAATATAAATTTGAACTGGTGATGTGTTAATGAAACTTTAACCAGTTATATATCATGACTAGATAGTGTGTATTCTGTATTCATGCCCCTGCCGCATGTCAAGGTCACAACAAGCATAAATGATTTTCCACATCTTTAAACAAATATTATAACAGAACACATGGGGATACCTGAAAAAACTTGTTTTCCAGAGAATTCAATAATAAAAAACTTTTATTTCAGTAATATATTATTGAAGTACTGGACTGTACTCTCAATGTGAAAGTTACTGTTCACCAAAATGTTCAGTGTGATTTCAAAATTGTATGCTGTATGGTAAAATAAGACCAATTGTACCAAATGTCATGTACTTTATAACTTGGTGGTCAGAATGTTGGATCAGTTTGTCAGAGGTTTAGGAATCCAAACTCCCAAATCAACTTTCTCTTTTCTGTTTTCTAATCTGTCAATTAATTGCCACATTTTAACTTACGTGCTGACAGGTGGTTTTGAGCTTGTCTAACTAGTCGTAATTTTATACAGTACACATTATAATAATGCAATCATTTATGCTAATAATGATACATGCAAATTATGAATCCTGATCTGCCTTGTTCATTTTTTAATATAATTTATCCATTGGATCCTAAAAGATGTTTTAAAAGATTTTGTTCAAACATGATGATGACTGCATTACTTACATATTTGTAATTAGTAGATATTTTATCAACTAATATGCCACATTTCTTTTGCTGTTGTTAATATGTATAATAATGATGAATATTAGGAAAATTTAACTGGTATTTATAGATTGTTTGATATTTTAGTACCTTATCATTTGTACAGAACTGGTAATTGTGATACACAATTTCATCCAGAAAAACTGTAGACCTTATGGATCCATTCTGCCTAACTTTAACACAGCGCATGCATTTTGTATCTTATTTTCATTTCATAATGTCTAAAAAAAAGTAATTTCTCAAAAAAACAGTGATTTTATGGTGTAGAAAAATAATGTTTTTAATAATGAATTCGGTTATTTAATGGAGAGACTGTCAGTTAGTGAACACAAATAGTTGTCAAATATATCTGATATTCACTTCTGTGAATTAAACACAGATTTTGACTTATTTGTTATAAGTTACCTAGGTAAAGTAAAAATGATTCTCTTTTAATATAACACATATATCTCTTTGACATTCAGTTGGGAAACTAAATGCTTGACTTCAAAGATAGTAAATTAAATGTTTTGTATTTTATTCATTGATTAATCTTGAAATGTTCCATGTATTCCTGCAATATTTCCAAAGTAATGATTTCAAAATGAATAACAATGACTGCTGTTATGCAATCACTCCAAAAACTAATCAACACACACATGATTAACAATTATGCTTTGAGAAGCTCATCCTTTTTTTCATCATTACTGTAAAATCCATACCAGCCTTAACTATGATCAATAAAGCAGATTTAGAGTCTGTACAAGGTTCATTAAATACATTAGAGCCAAATTGTGCTAAAACACAGGAACCATCAATATATATATATATATATATATATATATATATATATATATATATATATATATATATATATATATATATATATAAAGTTCACTTTTGTTAATATCATGTATACTCATTTATTACTCAAGTCCAACTGCAAATAACAGACCCTGATTTACTGTTGCAGAATGCATTAGATTACTGTATTTACTGTGATTATTATTCCCAACAAACTGCATAGATACAGATCTGTAATGGCATAGTTGAGTTTGTGCAGTTTGCATTTGAACATGACTTATAATAATAAGTAATAAATCTCAACCATAAATATTTTTTGTACAAATTTTTTTTATCAGTAATAGTAAACAACAGTTGGGTAGTAAGGAAGTATCCTATAGGCATAATTATGATGTCAATGTATAAACTCATGATTGAAGCTGTTAGGAACAATTATCCAGTTTGTTTTGCTTGACCTTTTTTGGAGAAGGCAGGTGACATTATGGGCATTTTTGGCAAATAAAAATATGCTAACACCAGACATATTCATAAGGACAGTTTATAAAAAAATTGAACAATTTAAAATAAAATTAAGTATTTGAGTTTATGCAGATTTTACCATATTCTCTTTTTCTTAAAGTTAACAATAAATAATTTACTTTTAATATTAGTAATACTACTCTTGTTGCATATCTGGTACTCTTCTGGTTTGAAAATACCCCAACTGTAAGACAAGAATTCTTCCTCCCATTGGGTGAACCAGCAGATTCTAGAACATGACATTGCCTTTGATCTATCCTGTAGATATTTTCCCCATGTGTTCTGTCCAAAACCCCTGCCTCAGTCAAAGCAGTAATGGGCTGCTTAATTTTCTGTTGTAGAGACAATGACTACTATGTGTTTTAAATTGCCTCCAGAGTTTTTTTTTTCATATGATTTCATCATGTATAACCTCTAATGTTTTCTATTTCAATTGAACTGTCTGAGATCTTTTTGCATTTTTGTCTGGTTAGGTTTTGTATAACCATGCATTTACTTCCTAGAGTTGTTAGCATAACTATTATTATAGCTTGGGTAAGTATTTGGTAAATATCCCTATCCTTGCCAGATCTTCATATTTCACTTTTTTTGTAAAATCAACATGCTATTTTTATCTCAGAATAGCAGGTCACACACCAGTTTTTCCATTTATATACTGTATTAAGTTACAAAAACACCAGTTCAGTCTTGTAAATAGTATTAGATAGATTTACTTTTTAATATCCTTTATATTAATAATATTACCAGATCAGGGTTTTTGCAAATTTAGTTGTTGTTAGCTCTTAAATTAAACTGGTTCATATGATTTCTTTGTTTGTTTTAAAGTATCTTCAGTATTATTTGGTTGTTTTATGCATTACAAGTTTTGGAATAAATCTTCTTAATACCATTCTCTTGAAGCAGTAGCTAAGCAGGGTGTGGATTGGTATGGCACAGGAAAGCCCTTTGTTGAAGGTAATAAATGTACATTTTATTAGGGACAGTCTGTTAGCTTCATGTCATGAGTTATGGATTCTGGTCTGTCTTGGCCACCAAGTATTCCATGCATCAGAGGGACATTGTGTTGCATAATCTAGGAGCCAGAACAGCATGAAGGTGTTCTTTCTGTCCTTGTCATTTCATTCTGATACAAAATAAACATGATTCAACTATCTTGGGGTGGTGGATCATCCAAGGATACCCTGAGTAGATACCTCCTGTCATATCACAGGGCTCACTCATCTTCAGCAGCCTGCAAATTTTCCAATGTTTTGCTTAGTTCATCTTAAAGATCTCTTCACCAGGACCAGTTTTCATATATCAGCAAGTTCATTTTTTTAGTCTTTGCCAGGTGGAGACTCTATGGGAACTGGTGTAGTACAAGTAGTATCAATCTTTAAACAGTCTTTCTCTGAGTATAGTGGCTGATTTTTTCTTCTATTTCTTTTGAAAAGAAAGAATGCTTTGCTTCTGCTGTAAAGTGCAATAATAATAATAATGATGATGATGATGATGACTTTATTTAGAGAAAGTTATTAATTTACAGAACTAATCTACCTTGGGGCATTCTAGCTATTATACACATAATGCATTGTATATAAAACACCATGTGATAAAGTTGACTTGACACTAAATAATTAAGTGACCAAAAAATCAAAGTTTCAAGCCTGGAACATGTGCACAGACATCTGAACATATCAACATATGTAATATATCATCCTATATTGAAAAATTAAACTGAAAAAGATGTAAAAGTATAGAAAAGCAGAAGGCATTTGTATAACAGTGAAAAAAAGAAATTCTAGGAGCATGTCTTTTACGTCGCTGGAGATTTTCTGTACCAAGCGACCAGTATATTGAAAACTTTTTCAAAAACAATTCTTTCTTTGTTCTTGGTATAATGTAACATAGAACAGACCTTAAAGTTGGAGTACCATGGGTGTCATTTTTGTGAAAGATATTGCTTAGGTTGACAGGAATTGCTTTTCTAGACACTTATTCAATAAATTTAGACTTTCTAAAAAAATATTCTTTCCTGTATTGTTAAAATTGTTATATTATTCAGTACATCCTGGAAATTGTACATTGATCTAGGAATAAATGGTATGCCCTATTTTGGAGTTTTAGAAGTTTTTTTTTGAATTAGAGGTATTACCCCAAATTACATTACAGTAGTCCACATATAGCTGGATATAACTACTATAAAAGATGATCCTATACAGAAATGGAATACATGTTTTGATTTTCCTAATTTGTCAAAGAAAAGAATGAAACATGAATTGAAATATATATAATTTGAATAGACCAAATTCAATTGTTATCTACGAATACACCCAATATTTATTCAAGATGGGTCATATTAAAGTTAAATAGAACTTAAATAGACTTACTCATTTTTTGTTTTAACTTGGTGAGCTTTTGTTTTTTCTGTATTTATTATAACTGTTTTCCTTGCACTATAGTTTAGGTCTGTTAAGAGCATCAATTAAGTAATTTTCGAGTAGTTTTGGGTGTACCACCAAAGCAAAGTATATTTTCCATGGGTCGAATTGTGGTAGCTCAAATAGTGACCCACATGGATACCATTTGGCAGCAATCTTCAGTTCATCAGGGCAGTGATCATCAGCCTCCCACCAGACCCACCATTTCAGCTATGCAACAACAACAACGGGGGTTTTGTATTACTCATACTGTAATGTAGGACAAAACTAATTTTAAATTATGTCTTTCAAATTTAGGTTGCATCTTTAAAAAAATGGACAGTGGGTATGGGCAAGATATGTGCAAGGTGGACAAGGGCAAGCACATGTAATAGAATTTTCTTGTTCACACTAACTGGAGGTTGAATTCTCTCCATAGATCAGAGTAGTTTCCACCTAGGAAAGTACCAGATACACAATAGTAACAATGAAGTTCTGATGAAATTACTAATACTTCTACTGATCGATGCCACTAAACTAGTTTGCTTCCTTTGTTGCTTGCCAGTATTTGTAAGTTAATTTCACTATTCTGCGATAGTAAAATTTGAAATATGAGTATTTTTAATTGCACAGAAATTTTGGCACCATTACGATGTATCAAGAAAAGTACACTTCACATTTTGTAATAAGGAGCTGATTTACATCATACACCTTTTCTTCCTTCATGTTTTATACTGCTGCATATCCAAATGTTCTATCATAAAATTTACATTAAAACGTAACTTGGCATAAAAAATATCCTAGTAAAGCTTACATGAATTTATGATAATTATCCATAATAATGAAAATCTGAGTTTATTTGACTGTATACACAATATTTTTGGCAAGAGGAAAGAAAAGTTAAGTTAAACATTTATTGTGTTTGAAAGATGAAAGGAAAAGTCTTGTAGATCATTGGAAGAAATTTAATGCCAGGGCAGTACTGTTCTTACTTATTTATAAGTCCTGACCAACTATACCCAACATAAACTCTGTTCCACCATTGCACATTGCATTGGCTGATCAGGGTCTGTGTTATTCATTCTACTGGTTTCTCCTAACAAATTATGTAGACCCAAACCAGCTGGTGCATTATACAGTGGCAGACCTGGGTCTGTCCAATTTGCAGTTGGACTTAACTTACAAGAGGATATTGATGATAATCATTCATATTATTAGTTCTATGCAATAAGGAGACCCTGAGTGGCCTAGTGGTCTAAAGTGCTCTCCGTTTCAGATCACAGCAACCTCACCTCAGTCTTCGTGGGTTCTAGTCTAAGATTCAGTGAATGTGGATATGTGAGAAAGCTTGCCAGTATCTTCTCATGGGTCAGTGGTCATTTCCATTAGTACTGGCCGCTATGTATAGCCTATCATGTGCTGAAAAATGGCGTTAAGCCCCAGAACAACAACAAAGTTCTATGCAATAACTGAGGACCTGTAAATTAAACCAAGGTTTACTTAGCAGATCTAATGCTGAAGAAAAAAGTCATGCTGGCTTAAAGAGACTGCATAATTTTTGCCTTATTCTTGAAACAAATGTGTTAAAAAACCCAAAGATTATAAATAATAGGCACAGCTTTCCCAGCAATCATCAGTTAACAACTGTTTTTTCTTTTTCTTGTAAAATTTGTTTTGTGGGATCAGCGAATATTTCCTAGATTTTACACTATAGACACATGATAAGCCTAACATTGATCTTAAAGATATTAAAATATCTGCAAAATATGGCCTCAAGTTCATATTAAAATTGTTTAAAAACTTTTCCTATCATGGAATTTGAACTTTATCATCAATATCAGGATTTAACACTCTCCACAATTTAATTTAATACCATATATATACTTGCTTACGCGTCCAGTTGCAAACTATTTAGACCCAGATCTACTGTTGCATTATGCACAGGCAGAGCTGGATCCATGCTGTTTGTTTGGAGTAATCAGTGGAACAAACAGCATAAACCCCAATCTATAGGCACATTATGCTTTGACAGATTAAGATCTTTGTTGTTTGGAATGTTACTTGAGTTGTAATTGAGTTTATATGGTATATTTCATGTAGGAAAAAGAAATGGAAACAATTGGGCAAAATCTGAAAATGTACCATATTACTGAGGTCAATAATCTTGACACTAATCTGATATTCTGGAATTAATAAAGAAAAAAAAAATAATAAAATTGTGGACAAGTCATGTGCTAATTTGAGAAGAATATTGAGGAATAACATTGCTGCTGCATGCACAGTGTTGAAGTAATGTTTACCAAATTATTGGAATTTTCTAAGGTATTGCTTAAGAAGGATTTATGATCTGTTGGATTCACTCTTTACTAATGAAAGAGGTCTACCACAAGCATGAACAAGATAGTCTGCTTGATAACATCTTGATAGAACTGCCTAGTACTACATTCTTGATGCCAAGGAATCCATTTTGTACCATACACATCCAAGGGGGACTTTGTATTTTACAAAATGAATAATACATGAAACTATTGCATTATGATCAATCAATATATATATATATATATATATATATATATATATATATATATATATATATATATATATATATATATATATATATATATAAAATATCAATAGTGCTGTTTACTTTAAATGTGTTTTAGTTGTCTGCTTAAAAATTTTTATCATTCAATATAGCTTATCATACAGCTTGTAAAATGTAAAATGATTAAAATATGTTATGGCATTTGTGCACTCGGAATCTGAATAAAAACTAATTCCTTGCAAACCAGTTCTGTTTTAATTTTGGGAAACTGTAATAAGAAAACTTCTAATTTTGTCTTTCCTGAGAATGTAGTAAAAAAAAAAATACTGCTACATATAACTTTTTTGGTCAGGTAAACTAAAATATATAATTTAGCCAAAAAACAAACAAACCAGATTCAGTAATATACAGTATGACCATCATGTTATGTTTTACACACACTTAGGTTTAAACAAATTTAGTGTATTATTGGTCATAAACTTGTCTGAATTAATTGTAACTGGATGGGTTTTTTCAACCTCATATTTCTTCAGTACATATGACACCGTATTCTGCATTTTTTTGTGGTTATCTTGTGTACATACCTTGCATAAGTGAGCAAGGTAGATATTTTTTAAAGAAAAAGAGCCAGGATGTGAAAATAGTCAACCTAGGGGGCAAGTTAGATAGGTTAGATAATAGTTAGAAAAAAGAAGAAAAAAGCTTAACCTTGATATTATCAGTGACAAAAATTACTGATTTAAAGCACATAAAGTGCTCCCAGGTCAATATTGGATATTTTTTAACTGTTACCAGACAAATGTCTGCACTGAGGGATGAAAATGGTGGCACAAACATTTGCCAAGACTGCTCTTATGTAACAGTAGATAGTTTATTTTCTATCTCATCTGCCCTTTTGCACCATATGTACTCACTTATAAGTCCAAAATAGTTCATTCTGCCATCACATAATAAACTGGCAAATCAAAGTTTTCTTTGTTATACTGATTACTTTTAACAAACTGTATAAACCTAGATCTGCTGGTGCATTATGTGACAGCCGATCTTGGTCTGTGGAATTCATAGTTGGATTTAACTTATAAGCAAGTATAGCCAGTATAGAATCTATCCACCACCTGTGCTCTGTAAAAACATTTTTGCTTTGCTGAACCCTTGTTCTTGATCTGAGTACCAGTCTGTAAATATTATCAACATTATCAATACCATCCTAAATCTGAAAAAAAATTAACAAAAATAATAATTTCTCCTATGCAGTTGTATAGAATTCACTTCCTCATAATTGTAAAAACAGTTGAAAATATGAAAGAATTGAAAAAAATGTGTATGTGTGTGTGTGTTTTGGATTTTTTATGTAGTTTTAAATAATTTTCAGTCTAATTGCTACAAAGTTTGCAGTGTTACAATTTATTGATTTCTAGCAGTAGGGCAACATGCCAAAGACATGTCCCACCCAGTCATATTATTCTGACACCAGGCTGACCAGTCCTAACACTAGCCTCTTAATACTGAGAGCCAAGTGAGGCAGCTGTTAGTAACATTTTTATGAGTCTTTGGTATGACTCAGCTTTTTGAAAAAAATATCAAAAATAATAAATTCTCCTGTGCAGTTGTATGGAATTCACTTCCTAAAAATTGTAAAAACAGTTGAAAATATGGAAGAATTGAAAAAAAATGTGTAACCCATGACCTCCCACATCAGAGGCCGACACTCTAACCACTAGGCCAATGGAACTGTCTAAAAACAATAACACTCAAAATCCCCCAATGTGTAAAAGATACATGTCCCATGGAATTTAAATAAACTGCATATGCAGGTGTTTATATTATGTACTAGTTAGTTGTACAAATTAAACTCATTTGAAATACAATAATAGATTTGTCATGTAAATCATCATTTGTTTACCTGGATACAAATTATATTCCTGAGGTTTGTTTGCCTTTTTATTTCAAGTTCTCAGTTTTATTTTTATTTTGTCTCCAGTCATTATACTGAGTTACCCTCTATAAATAAAATATTATCAGTATAGTAAAGACTTTGATGTGCATGAGCATTATTTCATAACAGATTTATTTGGCTGCTGAAACAAATTGATTAATCCATGATAAAATGCATACTGTAATTGATAAATTCTTGTTATTTGCATTAATGTTTGAACTATTTTCATTTTTGCTGAAGTTGTATTTGCTGCTGTTACTATTACAGAGAAAGAGAGAGAGAGAGAGAGAGAGAGAGAGAGAGAGAGAGAGAGAGAGAGAGAGAGAGAGAGAGAGAGAGAGAGAGAGAGAGAGAGAGAGAGAGAGAGAGAGAGTTATGTGGTGGGTTTTTTTGTTTGCATTTCCTGTTGCTGTAGGGATTTTGGGGGTTTGTTTTACTTCAAAGAACACACTAAAACATCTTAACTGTCAAGACTACCAATCAATTTGAAGGTGTACCTTTACAGATCACATACACATCCTGTCATTGTTGTTGTTGTTGTTGTTGTTGGGCTTAACACCATTTTTCAGCACAAGATAGGCTATTCATAACGGCCAGTATTAATGGTGGAGGAAGAAACCGGATGGCAGTGATCCGTAACGGACATTACTTTAGACCATTGGGGCCCCACTCTCCAGTCTGTATCAGTTCAAGTTCAAGCTTGACTAATGTGGGCATGTGATAAAGCTTGCCAATAGCTTTGAATCCCATAGGTCAGTGTTTCTTCTCAGCCTCTTACTCCAGTAAATATACAGGCTGTCATATATAGCCTATCATGTGCTGAAAATGGCATTAAACCCCCAAAACCTAACAACAAAATGGATTCAATCAGATCACTCTAATATTTCTGAGTTGGCAAAATTACTTGATTTAGTTAGAATACACTAAAACATCTGAGCTGTTAAGAGTTCTTTTTTTGGTTACTGTGTGACTTCACTTTTATTTAAGCATTACAAACTTTTGTGGGTTTCTTTGAGGAAGGGGTTGGGGAAGGTTAATGCCATTTTCAGCACATGATAGGCCATACATGTACAAGACAGCCAGTACATTTGATAGAGCAAAACCCCATGAAGAATGGAAAGGTACTGGCAAGCTTTTTTACATACCTGAGTTGGTTGAGGTGATTTCTTTACTACAAAACACACAAGTTTAAATATCCCATGTAAAATGCCTTTGTTGTAAGTGTAAATTATGTCATAGGCTTAGCCACAAATTTAAATACCTGAAGATTTTTTAAAAATGTCACAAGAATTGATGGTCCCCCTTCCCCCAGACTTTACAAGTGCTTAAGCTGGAAAAAACAATGTTCATTTGGACAATCAATGCAAAATGAAGACAACAGTTGTGAAAATTCTGCATTTAGCACATGTTAAGACATGATTGGTTTCTCTCCTCCCATTGCAGTAAAGATGACATCAGTTTAAAGTTATTATGCTGAAGTTTTTGTTTTAAACTTTCAATGGCAGATACAGTATGGGGTACATAATGTCAGATATAGTAGTGGCACATCAATTCAGATACATAATGGAATACATCAAGACAGATACACTAAAACATTATTTTGCTCAAGTTGTAAATGAAACACTGCATTCTGCTGAATCCCTGATAATATAACACTTCATTCATAAACTTGTACAACAGTAACACTGAGATTGGTTATCACCTTTATGGAATTTTTGTACTGTTTTCATCCTCTTCTATCAGACATGGTAAGATTCATGAGTAATGGCCAATTATTTAACTTTTGGAGGGGGAGAGGTAGGATTTCTTTTCTGAAAATTCAGACCCCCATTTAGCTTGAAGGAAAATCTTAGTCTAATTTGTAGAAAAAAAATAACCATTATATTAGTCTAAAGAAAAAAAATCTTGCAATGACAAAAATTGTTGGAAAGAAAATCCCAGCCCCACCTCCCACTCCTTGTTTAATTGTCTGCTAATTTAAGCTTAAAATGTAACACCTGTATTGCATCAATATGATTGGAAAACAACAATCAGATCTAAGAATTAATTACATTTTCATGCTGCACAGTTTGCCAGGGAAACCAAAGTTTTTCCAACAATATTTTACAAGAATACTCTAATTGATGATGTTATGTTTTGTAAGTAAGCTTGAAGCTTGCAAACAGAGCACACTGACATACAAATACACATATAGTAAAACTTTGATTATCTTCCACCTGATTAGCTGTCAGTCTCTGTTAACAGTCAGAGCATTGTATGTCAAAATATTAAAAATAGGTAAATGTTCATATTTAGATATTATTTTTTGATGACCCTGTCTATTGTATAATACTTTTAATGTACATATTCTATTATATATTCTCATGTCCATCATGGTCTTGGTTTGGCACCCTGAAAGATAAGGTTTTACTGTACATGCAATATAACATGAGAGCAACATAAATTTCTCATATAGTGCAATTAACATGGCAAGTTAAATTTAACAGAGAAGGTGTCTTTTTGTAAGTTTATTTTGTTTTTGTTGGGTAGAACAGCACTTTTAACACATTATTGGCTATGTTATGCCAATGAAATGGAAGCCATGTACCTCTCCCAAAGCCACAGAGGCAGCTGGCCTGGCTTGGTCTGGGTGGGTATCAAGCTCACAACTACTGGATTCTACAGCATTCTACCAACTGATTTACTGTAGTTAACATCATTTTATTTTTGAAATTTCTACTTTGAGATACAACAGCAATAGATTTGGAAAAAGGCAAATCAGTTGTTTTATTACAGCTCCTCATTACAATGCCATTTCTGTCTGAGACAGGTTTGGTCATGAATTCCACTTGATTATGTAGAAGTGCAATTATACATTATAAGGAGGTTTTACTATAAGGCAGTGTACTGTATGGCTCCTATGGACAGCATTATAATGAGGGAGTACTGTATCATGTACTTCATTATAATGTGGTTTCAGTATATGGCAGTATGCTCTGTGGGTCCCATGGACAGTTGTATCATGTCACAGTGCTGTTTTTATGATCATAGTACATGTAATGTATCAACCAGAACCATGACCCAGAGGTGATATCCAGTAAACTGTCACATTATAGTATTTTTCTTTTGTGTTGGTATTGATGTGCTTTATTTTTGAAAATTTTGTTATAAAACACAATTTTCATAAAAATGGTTAGTATGTCCTAACTAAAAATGATGCTAACCTTAAAAATTTACATGCATAGAATAGAGTATGCGTCCAGGCAGATGTAAAAATTTACTAAATGATGCTGGAGGAGAATATGTGACAAACAAAAGAAAAGAGATAAAGGATATTGCCCCAACACTCTGTAGAAACATTTTGTAATATTTTGCAGTAAAATAGATCAAAGACTTTATCAGTTAATTATTAAACTTGCCTAAAAACTGGGCAGATTACTGCATGCATGTATTGCATACTAGTTCTAATTATGTTGTTAGTCTCTGTGAAATGGATTCTTCCTAATCCCATAGTCATATCTTTGACCTTTTGCAAAGGGTTAAAATATTTAGAGTGTTTTATCTCAGAAAGATGACAGGTGTCATACAACTACATTTTCTTTCTTTTTTGTAATTTTGGTAGAGAAATTTAAGAATCTTTTTTTTCTGCTTTTTTCAGTGGATGTACATAGTGCCAGTTGTGATAATTTTATTCTTGATGCAGAGCATGGATCAACAGGCTGTTCCAGATGGTCCTGGAGGAGGAGGAGGAGGAGGAGGAGGAAGATAGAATACCAAATAGTTATGTTTTGTTAGCTCTGGTCCAGTATTGTAGAAATTTTCTGAGCCATGTTCAGTTTGAAATTTTCTGACTATATACTATAAAACATCAACTCAAGCTGAAAAACTGTCAAGTCAGGTATAAAAAGAATACGAGTTTTCTCTATGTTATTTTAATTTAGCATACTGTGAATGGATTATCTCTGCATATGTATTACATCAATTAGATCTTTGCGAATTTGTAACTGATACCAATTGGTCATCAGCTAAATATATACAGGCAAATACTCTGCACATTAGTTCTTTGATACATTGAAAATTATTTCTTGCAAATTCAGTTTCTTGTTAAATTTACAAAGGTAGCCCTAGTTCTAAATTAGAAAGGTATCATGAATGTAGGTTACAAATTCACAGGTGAAAAAGTCACATTTTGAATTTTGTAATGTTGCAGGTTTTTATCTAACAGTTAAGTGCGAATTCTTCAGTGAGATATTAACAAAATAACAAAAATATCATCAATTTGATTTTTTAAAACATTTTTTTTAAGATATTGATTTCTTGTTTGTTTTACAATGTTTCTTTCCAGCAGGGGTCTTTAATAAACCTCAGTGATTTCAGTGTTATGTGTTTGTTTGATACTTTGCCCTAAATCTTAGTGTTATATGTTTGTTTTACAATTTTTCTTTAAGACTTCAGATGCTAAACAATTTAACTTTTCCTGTGAAGACATCAATTTGTTTCAATATTAATAATGATAATACTAGAATGTAACTTCATGACCTGTGATCTTTTGTCTTGTGACTTTCTGTCAGTTTACAAGATCATGGCCCATAAAATGGCATTTTCTTTCAACCAGATGCTTGACAGCATTAGTGTGATTGGAATAAAGTCATGATGCAGAAATGGTCCATTTTTATTCATGAATATTTGGGAATTTACAGTTTTTATATTCCTCAGTAACTGAAATTCAGCTTGTGAAGACAGCAACCACCAAAGTTTTTAAAATTTAGAATTCTGTAATTTTTGCTGAAGTCTGAATAAAGTTACAGATGTCATTGATGAAAGACTTGTTTCCAAAAATTTACAAGATATGGAACCAGGCCTGCAATAATTAATAGTTGATTTTGAGTTTTGTAAGGGAAGTATTTCAGATTAAACAGGTTATCATCTCTCTCTCTCTCTCTCTACAAATAAATTATGTCCAATTGTTTTATTTAATTTCTATGTTTATTTGCCACTTGCCCCATGTGCCTTTTATGGAACCTAATTTGTGCACAAACATCAGCATGATAGTTATATATGACCTTATGACAGCCTGCCAGTACTATCTGGGAACTGGTGATTAACAACTGCGCTGACCCATTCCCAGTGGCACTTCCTTTTCATTTTGATGTCAATTTCCCAAATTATTAAGATGTTACACTTTTGGGAGTTTCTTAAATTTGTTATTTCTTGCATTTTATTACACACCTTCTGCTGAATTTTTGCCCCAAAAATTGTCTTGCAGAACATTTCTTATTATGGTGCTTATATGTTTTTTTTCCAGATTAACATGACACATTGCTAGGTTGAAAAATTGGATTTGGCATACTGTTATGAATGAACCATTTACATACTTTTCAGGCAGCCATTATTAGGTTTTAGCCTCATTAACTATAAAAATATAAAAGCTGATCTTGTTATTTCTAGCAACCAGGTGCTGTACTATCAGTGTATGCTTCATTAGCAGTATAAATGGAACATTCTAGAATTTAATAGTTTGACAGTCTGTAAATGGTATAGCCTTGTTCATGTAGGTCTTTTTTCTGGAGCAAGATTGATCTGAAGTAAAAATTACTGATACATTTCATGAATGTGCAGAAAAATTGGCAATGTTTCAAATGACAGCCTGGTTCTAATGTTTATTGCATCAGCCAAATAAATATATCCAAGTCCTTTGGATCATTGATAAGAATTATCATGTTTTAAGACATTAATCTGACAAAATGCTTCATTTATAGCTAAGATCTCCCAGTTAGATGCATAGCCTCAGAATCAAGTTAAAAAAACAAGGTATTTGGCCATGATTTGCTAATAATGTTATAGGGCATCATAGGGGTCCCTGTTAAATTAATGCAGACCAAATGTTCCAAATTTGTCAGAATGATTTAACTTGAGATAGCTTTTGGAGTATATGTGTTAACAAAATACTGAAATGTATATTTCTGAATGATTTATGTATTGCAGATTTTGCTGAGGAGTTTTGGATAGTTTGGTACATGTCCACAAATGTGCTATGCATGTATTTACTAATAATTATGTAGTATTTCTCTTTTATTCAGTAAGTATTGAAGAGAGTGTTCAGGATGTATATCTCTAATACCACTTCATGTATTTTTTATTTAGTTTGTTGTTGTTGTTGTTGTTGGGCTTAATGCCATTTTTCAGCACAATATAGGCTATTCATGGCGGCCAGTATTAATGGTGGAGGAAGAAACCGGGAAATCACCGGAAAGAACCACCGACCCAACCACCGACCCCCAACCACCGACCCACGAGAAGCTACTGGCAAGCTTTCTCACATATCTACATTAGCCGAATCCTAGACTCGAACACACGCAGACAGAGGTGAGATGGCAGTGATCCGTAACGGACAGTGCTTTAGACCACTCGGCCACTCGGGGCCCCCTATTTAGTTTGTAGTCTTAGGCAAATATTCATTGTATTTAAATTGTGGTGCTGTTTTGGTTATAAGACTTAAGACTATATTTAATTATATTCATAAATAGAAGTTGCAAAATAAATTAGGTAAAATTTTATCTTTTTAAAATTGAAAATAATATATTCATTTATTGTGTATCATACATTGTGTATATAACTAAAACAGGATGAGAGGTCCTTTTTCCAGAGATTTTGGTTCTTAGTTTGTGCTTAATATTTTTTTTTGTCTTTAGCATATTTGGAAATACAGTCAATTTATTATTTTACCAGGTGGCAAGTTCTGCAAAGAACTAATTATTAGCAATATAATATACTTATTTTGTGAATATTTTTGCTGTTCTATTTTCTTTGTGAAATTCTTTAAGGATTTGTACATGCAAATTTTTTAATGTACAGTACATGTACTTGCAGAAGAAATTTCGTTTTTAACCAGTTTGAAACATAATGTATTTTTCATTCTGGGATAACATTTTTAAACTTACTGACCTCTAGGACCTGGATTCTTTTGAAATTTCTATTTTCCAAATTTAGTTTCAATAAATGTCTCTTATAGATATCATTAGTTGTCATAGTAAATCTTAAATATGTCATTGGTTCTGACCTAATAAACTAGGCATCAACACTGAGTGCTGACCTTGGAGAAAAGATAGAAAAAGTGTTAAGAATTAAGTTAGAAAGATCCTGTAATCATGAACGAGGTAAGATTTGTTCACATTTATTAAACATTGGAAAATTCCAATTGGTGTTGGTTTTAATGCTTTCTTTAACTTTGTTGAAGGTTTCAATGTTTTAAATTCATGAGGTTGCAAGGAAAGAAAAACAAATTTTTCCAGGACTGAGACTTTTAAATGATGACCTTGAATGATTTATATAGTGAAACCACTTAAGAATCATGATATCTTGCAATAAAATGGAAGTGGCATGCTGAAAAAAAAAATGCAATTTTAGCCACAAATATACCCTTTTGGACGATAATTACAAAAAGCCCATGCATTGCTCAATGTAATAAAATATATTTTATCAAGTGGTATTGAAGACTAATTATGACATAATGTAAAAACAAAGTTGGACCATAAATGTACTCTACTCTATATTAAAAGTAAACATATTTGTTCTTCATTGTTCGTCAGAAGATCATACAAGGACCCACTGAAAATAGAGTATTTAATCAAGAAATATTTTTAAAAATTTGTCACCATGTCATATGCTTTTATGTTCATATGCTAATGAAGTGGAGATTCATGAATATAAATCAAAGTTTTGAAATCAGTTTATCTTTGGAATGATTGATTCTGTTAAATAAATAAGTAAAAAATATTCAATTTATGTATTTCTGTTCCCTACTGGAAATGCGCATTTTACAATGGAATTCGATTGGATAAGCTTATCTTTTACTCCTGTAGTGATATCAATATTTATATCCTTGTGTTTAGATGTGAGATGAATAAGTACTTTTTGCAAACTATTTTTTTGTATCAAAATTTATGATTTGCAGTCTTACAAAGGAGTATATATACTTAACACATTATCATATGCCAATAAACAAATTTCTTAAATCCAGAAGTTTTCCAAAAGTTGGATTTGGCCCTAACATTTTACAATATTCCATATGGCCACCATGTTGGTAAATGTTACATGTATTCAAAGATGTGATTAAAGGCTCATAAATATATTTATATTTTTAAGATTCATATTTGTCACAAATTCAGCCATTTTGTAAAAATAAAGTTGTATAAGTTTACTATAGAATTTCTGTACATTCCTTACTGATTGAAACTACTCAAGTACCAGTACAGTAAAATAGTACCATGGTACATACCACTGGAAATAAATACCATGGTAAAGCATAGCAGTAATATTGCACACCTCTACCCATGATACACACCTGTTTACAGTGAACTAAAAATTTTAGTAAATAACTCAAACTGAATATACTCAAGTGAAACTCATTATTCTAGAAAGACCTTTTGCCTCAAGGCCTAAACACTATATATGGCCTTAATGATTAGAGCATCAAATCAGATGCAGTCAGTCATGTTCGAACCCTGGCCAAGTCATCCCAAAGTCTTATAAAAATGATACTAAAAATTATATTATTAGCTGCCTTGCATGGTGCTCAGCATTAAGAAGTTAGTGCTAGAACTGGTTGGCCTGGTGTCAGGATAATGTGACTGGGTGAGACCTGATATTAAATGTCTGCAGCATAATGCCCTAAAGTTAGACATTAATATATGCTGTCACAGCAGACATCGAAGCAATATAACTAAAAACTTGTCAAAGGTATGATAACAATCTAAATCACACACACACACACACACCATATATATATATATATATATATATATATATATATATATATATATATATATATATATATATGCTCATCTTTTTTCTCCATTAACTTTACATTGTCAGAAACGTGCAATATTCCTCGATATTGAACACCTTCATATTGCACCCCTATGCAAAGGAACTATTTTCTAACATAAACAATTTTTTTTATGAATGTAGCAGATATTTCATGGACAGTCACATTCCGCATTTACTTTTTTGATACAATGTTTCAGATTTAGCTAGATATAGATGCTATACAGGGTCCTCATAAAAAAATGCAAGTTGTGAATTTTAATATTTAATCTTTGGTAATGAAACAGGAATGAGCATATAATAAAAAGGTTACTGCATTTGAATGGAAAAATATGAACTCATTTTTTCAGATGGATATACTGCACTCCCAAGGTCGTGCAGTATAGCTATCTGAACAACTTGTTTTCCCATACAAATGCAGTAACCTATATATATTTACTTAAAGTAAAACAAAGAAACACACCCCCACTGACATTCACAAACAGTTATATCGGGCATGAGTATGGAAATCCAAACTGGTAAACACTGCAACAGTTATATACATTTATGCACTTAACCATTTAAATTTTCAGGGTGGTGGGTGTAAATGGGATTTTCTATTGAACCAAGATTAGTGGCTTTGAGGTGCCAGGGGCAGTGTTCTTTAGTAGTGCCACTATATTGCTACAGAGAACAACCACATCGGTGGCTTAGTGTTTAGAACGTCCACCTCAGATGCGGGAGGGCGTGGGCTTGATCCCCAGTCGAGTCATAATCAAAGACTTACAAAAAATGGTACTAACAGCTGCCTTGCTTGACGCTCAGCATTAAGAGGCTAGTGTTAGGACTGGTCGGCCTGGTGTCCCTGGGTGGGACATCATGCTACATGTCTGCGGCATGATGCTCCAGTGCTAGACATCACTATAAACTGCCACACTGCAGACATTGTAGTGATATGACTGAAAAATTGTTAAACCTACATTAAAAATCATAATCAAATTTTAATCACACGTTTTGTGAAGAATTGCTCCCATTACAAAGTTGAAGGTGAAATACTATTAAAATTACATTAAATTTTAGCTGAGAAAAATAAAAGTTATCGTTACCCCCCATTACTGGTGCTGGGTGCAATTGTCACCTCTGCCTTACATTGCCAATGACTACCATATTATATTTTATTTACCTAAAGATAACCTAAACTAAAAAAAATCAAACACTATGACATGTATAACACAAAATATGAATGCAGTATTTACCCAGCTTGGCTATATCCTTTAATAATGATGATTACAATAAAGTATTTCTGCTTGTATTGCTTTTATGGAGGAAAAAGAAATTAGTAACAGCTGTGCTAATTCTGCACAATAGTTCAGTTTTAATGTGAAATGCCTTTGGGGAAGAGGGTAAATCTAAGAGGCAACTAAACAATGCATAAATTACATCAACAGAACCTTGGTTTTAAAGATCAATTTGTTGGACATCATCAGTTTTTCCTTTTCTGAAATGAATGAATGTGTTAAGAACCATATGCACCTTATTCTATCCATTCCAAGTATTTATTGTCTGATATCTGATTATTTGGTCTGTCCTCTTTCATCTACAAGTTTGTTCTTCTCTTTGCTCATTAAATTGTTCATGTTTAGATCCAACGATTCATATTCAGGTTAACCATATCAATCCATTCCATGTCCATCAGCTTATTAAACCTTTTTTTTAATCTGTCCCTATACATTGCATTTGTTCCCCATTCATAACAACCATATGTCTTATCAAAAAAATTCTGCTCATGACTTGATATTTTTTGTTAAAACTGTAATACATCATTTCTTATGATCAATCTTTTAATACATTTATGAAGAAAAAATAGTAATCGGTATAGCAATACCAAGTGAGTAATAGTAATTATGTCCCACTACTCCCAAGGGAAAGTGAGGGGAAAAGGAAGATGTTGTTTTGGATTTAACATGATTTTTGAGTGCATGATAAGCTTTACAAGACATTCAGTATAACTAGTGGAGGTAGAATCTGGCAAAAACCTAGGTAATGAACCATAAGAAGCTACAGGCAAGCTTTCTCACTTGACTGCACTGGCCAAGCTGAACCCTTACAGGTAGAGGTGAGATGGCAGTGATTGGTAAAGGCAAGCACTTTAGACCACTGGGTCACTCTGTTTTTGTTCTGGTTCATATTAACATTCGGGATACATGCAAAATAAATGAAAATGTTGAAACAAATACATGTACTCTAAAACTTACATGGAGATTTCCTTGTGAGAATTCCAAGAATACTAGGTTTTGGTGACCATACCTCCATTTTCAAAGTTATATATGGACTTTAAATATTTTTGTAACATTTCACATACTGCTTAAAAACAGGAAACTGCATAGAAAGTGGAGTCAGTTTTGTTTGATCAGATTTAGAAGAGAATGGTACTATCAAAACAAGATTTGTTGATGGTTCAGTTTTAAGCATAACTAGCACAAATGAATGTTTTAAGAATGGAACTATTTGTATATTTACCACATAACTGCAGTGTTGTTTACTTTAAAATACCCATATTACAATTTTCACATAGGCAACACATCTAATAATACATGATATAACAAAAGAGATGTCTTCCAAAGGAAAGGCATAACAGCCAAAGCATCCAAATGTATTTCAGTCATTTCGCTACACTTTTCTGCAGTGTGGTTCAATAAAGTTTGTTTCTGAACATGTCATAAATAGAATCTTACATCTGTACTTATTTCAAAATGAAATTTATGAAACTTGTCAAAAAATTTCAATATTTTTTCCTCAATGAAAATATAAAAAAAATTATTTGACTTGCTTCATAAATTTCCAATCAAATGAGCACTCAGGTGAGATCCTCTTTACATCACATGAACTTCTAAACTATGCTTATAGTGAAAAATTGAACTGTGTGAAGAGAAATTATCTAATATTGTTTCTCTATCCCAATACATATTTTTTTACAACAGGTGAATTAAACAGCTCTGGCAGTAGATTTGTGTGCAAGACACCAATAATGTGTCTAAAGACAAGGTCAATACAAGTTTTGCATTATATCTGGTTGAGATGTACAAGGCAGATACTATTCATACTGTCAAGCAAAACTGCATGGTAATAATAAGGGACTGAATTAATCAATTAAATACATGTCTAGCTAATGACTGCAGAGTCAGGTAGACTATGATTGCTTCAAGTGTTTAAAAGCTCTTTTGTACATCACATGATAACTTTTCAAGTTCTAATTAACTGATTTGTGCTTCCCCTTTGACACTGGGATGCTCCATATGACTGAGAATTGCATGTTCCAGCAGGCTTTTTTTAGCCATGCATTAACCTTGTCATGTGATGTACTAAATCTAGTATGTAATGCCTTCACCCATACAAAACTTTTCTCCTATTGTGTTGTTTGGTAGAGTATACTACCTTCACTGACAGCTCCCAAGAGAGAAGACAAAAACTGAATGTAGATTTTAAAGTGGGTAAAGTGAATCTGCCCATTTCTCAATGCACTGCATGACAGATATGGCTATCAGTGTCTGGCAATGTAATAGGAACAGCATAAATTTGAACACAAGTCTTTCCAAAATACACACATCTATAAAAGAAAATAAAAATAGATGAATTCCAAAGAATTTTCAATCGCAGTTTGTCATTAAAAACAGTCTATAAATCTGTGCAAATGACACAAATGAAGCTGCAAGACAATTAGAAAGTTGTACTATAGTCTCAGCAGGGGAACAGCAGCATAAATGCATCAACAGTACTGATTTGATTATAACTGGTGACTGCAGTAATGTGAGTGAACACACAAGTCTTTTCACAATACAGTATATCTTTTCACAATACAGTATATAGGAGTTGGTAAGAATTTCATAACCCATCTTTGACATAATAAAGTCTAAATCTGTAACTGATGTGAACAAATCTGTAAAGTAAATAGAAAGTGTTTATCACAGTTTTGCTTAAAAAGTAATTCATTTCAGTAAAAGTATGATTTTAGAAAATTTTGGAAAACCATAAAGTGCCTTTGATCCTAGAAAATTTTGAAGAACCATAAAATGCCTTTAATGTGAAAATAAAATCATCAACTGTATTTTGTGTGCAAAACATTACAAACAAGGTATTAAACATCTGAAAGTGGGAATATCTGGGGTCTGGCAAAATTAGATGAGACTTAGGATGATGAAGTTGATACAAATTTTATTGTTCTACAGAACAATAGTCATAAGCTGTCTGAAATATATGGAATGTCTGATAGGGGAGAACTCAAGGGCTTGAATAGCATAGTTACTGAAATGATTAAACATTTGGACAGAAATGGCACACATTTAACACTGTCTATAACATTTTCCACAGGTATCTGTATATTTCCTAAAGCATGGGGTAAAAGTGTAAATATGCCCATTGTTTATGAAATGTTTGATTTTGAGACAGATTGATAAACTGGACAGAAGAGAAAGCAATTATAGTTTAATTTTGCTGCTTTTGCTTGTTTTAATTGCACTTTTGATGTATTGGTTATATCACAGTGAAGAAACAAGAACTAAGTTCTTTGCAAAAGGATACACAGAAGCTGCCATCAGCCACCCTCAGCTTGCATGGGTTGGTATCCAACCTCTGCATAAATCTTGTTCATTAGGCAAACAGATCTCTCATCAAGATTAGACCATGATAGTGCTGCCATGCAGGTGGTCATACATTCAACATTTTACTCAGGACCAATTATATTGTATGAGTGGTATAGTAAAATTTCATGTCAGTGTTACCATTCCTTTAAGAGGAACAGCGAGAACAAAGATTTTTTAGATGGCCACCGAAGCTGTCATTTCAAATGTTAGTTCAAGATCATTTTAACACAGGTCTTACTGCATATGGGAAGAAGTGTTCTAGTTTTTACAAAAAATGGACTCAGACATTTGTCTCAAGTATTTGTTTAGGAGTTTTTGGAGGGGTAGAGCATGGAACACAATTGGGTTATTTAGTGCTGATGCAACTGGAATAAAATGCCTTGCCCAAGGACACACCATGGACACCAAACTGGACTGACCCAATGGTAGGATTCAAACCTGTACCCTTTCCATTGCATATCCAGTGTGCTAACCACTGCACCACCAGGGTTCTTGTTCAAGAGTGATAGTCAAATAAAGATTTTCAACATAACTACAGTAGCAGTTGTACTGTGGGGTCATATCCACACCATATTTATTCTGGACCAATTAGATATCATTGCCAAGACAGTCTTGAACAAGTAATAAAATGTCTTTAATTGAAAACCCTATTTTGATATGACCATTTTCTGGGATGAGAATGTTCCAAATGCTTCATCAGGGCATGAGACTTCAAATCAACAAGTGTTGCTTCTATTCAAATATGTTTCATGTAAGGAGTTGGATGAAAAATGACTGAGGAACTAGTCTAATTGTGTTGAAATCAAACAAAACATTCAACTCAGTTGGGGCCACCTTTACCCTTGCAAAGTCATGTAAGAATTAATGTGACTAGCTAGAAGCTTAACTGACTGATCAATATGCAGCTGTCCTGGAATGACATCTGAGTTTAAATGGATGAAGGAATCTTAAGTTGTTAGCCAGAAACAATTTTCATAAATATGTGATCTCTGACTCCATATTGATAACTATTCTTTAATTAAGTGTAGTAACCACCTTGGAAATTTGAGAAAAAAAGTTATTGATGTAAACATGACTTGTCACACAGAAACCACAATTCACAATACCATCTCCAGCAACACTGACCTTCAACTGTCAAATCAATAGGGTTCTACTGCTATGCAGATCCTCTTGTATTACAGTAAACCTTTCTGATCATGTAGAAACCAGTAAAACAATTTCAGATCTAGTGACCTTGGCCTGTGATCTTTTGACCTTCAAATCAATATTGAGCTGTCTATATCTTTCCAATAATTTTCCACATATGAAGTTTGACAAGAATCAGGTAGTGGAAAGAAAATTTAAATTTATCAGTCAAAAATACAATTTAAGCTGCATTCAGTTTGGCCTCATGAACTGTATCCTCTAAAGATATACTTTATGGTAACTTGTTAAGTGATCAGAAAGTACATGCACCTAACGGGACAAGATTAATAATAATATATTTTTGATATTTAGCCATCTTACCTTTAACCAGCATCATCAGTCTTTTGATCAAAACCTAACTACCCACATGATGGTAATGGCACTGACGAGGCAAATTTCTGTTTCATCAGAATTGATTTTTAAGAATTCAAATGGCTCTGAGCAGAAAGAATTGTGATAAAATCCTTTGTGTAAAAGGATTTTATCCTGTGCCAACAAGCCATCTACAAGTCCTCTTTCAATTTTTCAGTTTTCAACATTTTGGCCTATATACCTGTGCATCAGATTTAACCCTGGTAGTAAGTGTTGTGTTGTTTTGCTTAACCTTGAAACCAGTGCTGATGTTTTAGAACAAGAGACTTTTTGGGCCAAATCTATATAACAGTTTTAGAACTATTATTTATATTAGATTGCAGTGAAATTGTACAGAATAATGCATATATGCATGCAGAATGCTAACACTATAAATGTCAGTGAAATTGACATCTGTTCATGGCTGCCATAGCAACTAAATAGAGAAAAAGGGTGGAAAAGTAATTTTTGAACAAAAAAATAAATAAAATATAGCGTATACTTTTCCATCAAATATAGTTATTCTGAAAGTATTCATGGATACTTAATTTTCTTCTACATATCACATATCCTCAGTTCATTAATTTTAGGTCTATGCTAGATAATTAAAATTTTACTTTCAAATATGCCTCTACATTTCAGTATGTTACAGTATTTAGATGATGCAATATTTATGTATTTATTCACAAATGTTCTCCACATCAAATGTAATTCTATTTACGTTCATGTCATCAAAAAAGAACCAATACTAATCATACTTTAAATGATAATTAATTATAGATTTACTTTGGTTGCCATAGCAACCAAAAAGTAATATTAGTGTTTGAAAGGTTCAAAAAGACTTTTTAAAATATTATTGTTGGCAGAATCCTTTATCCAAATAAATACAGCATTCATTGTTCAAAGAACTCCATGTTATCAAGCTGTTTTAATTATGAAAAGTAGTATAATAATTGTTGCAATGTAGAACAAATTATATTATTCATATTTTAGGATGAAGAGAATACTGTTTATGCAATGAAGTCAAACTAATGGAAAATTTAGTTTTTTTTTTATTTTCAAAATTGTTGTTGTTGTAGGGTTTAACACCATTTTTCAGCACAAGATAGACTATACATGACGGCCAGTATTAATGGTGGAGGAAGAACCACCAACCCATGAGAAGCTACTGGCAGGCTTTCTAACTTACCCACATTAGCCGAGTCTGGACTGAACTCATGAAGACAGAGGTGAGATGGCAGTGATCCATAATGGTCAGTACTTTAGACCACTGGGGGGCCCCTTCAAAATTGTTAAAAAACAGGTGTATTACAGATTATTATGTCAACACCTCTTTAAACAATTACTGCTGGCTGCAAGAATAAATCTGATGAATACAAATATCTCTAAACATGTGACAAATGTAATAACTGACAAAATACATCTGCAGGTTTGTTATCGACTGCAGTGATTTTTTCATCACATCATACCAATGAAACAAATATATTTTTCTTTCAAAATAAAAAATACTGTAGAAAAGTTTGGATTTCATTCATGAAATTAACGACTTTTAGGGCTATTTTTAGAATCATACTATACAAACTTTAAGTTTTACCTTCGTCATTGCTAAATCTTGTGTTTTATGACTTTCCTTTACTATAGATTTAAATGATCATGGTTGGGCATTTATCGATGTGTAAATTTTATCTAATCACTCAAAGTAAATAAAGTCTGAAGGACTCGATATAAACTTTGTGAGTGATTAGGTAAAATTTACGTATTGATACATACCCAACCTGATCATAATCCTTATAATTCCAATTTACTTCCTTTCTAACATTCAATCAGCAGATTTAATCAATGAAACATTCACTTTTATGTACATTTAAATTTTCTTTCATTAGTCTTTTAACTGCAATAGAATACACAGCTCTATCTTCTCTAGCCAAGATTGATCGATAATTTATACAGTGATATGGGGTAGAATGTCATAGCAGGTCATGCCAGTGATATATTATGATCATTATTTTAATATATAAAAAAATGGTTATTGCGGTTAAACCAGGAATATTTTTTTAAATTTTATGTTACTTCGTTGTTACTTTCTACTCATTTCTTTCTATCAAAAGCAAATTTGTGCCCATTTTAGTGCAATCCCTTGGTTGAATATGACCCTGACCTTTAATAATCACTGCTGTAACATGTTGTCGAGGTGAAATGCACTAATTTCCAATGACTTGCTTCTAAAGCTTGTTATATGCCTTTTTTTGGTAAATGTGAGTGTTGGAGTGCTGGAAGGTCTATGCCATTACATTGTTTTAACTTCTAACAATTTTAATCTGTGACTTGTCATTTTTGATCAGAAATCACAAGAATGGGTGGGTGTGAGCTTGGATGTTATTATTAGGGTGTAGGGCATTGATACAGATAAAACTTCATATCAAATGATCTTGAAACAGGAAACCAAAAGTAGTCCGCAGAATTTATTGGTGTAAAAAATTCCAGATCAGTATCACATGACTGTTTACATTTAATCAAAACATAGAAAATGCATTCAGTTCATAAAATTGGAATTAACATGCAAACTGAATGCATATCAATATTATGGGATATATTGTCTTTTTTCTTAGTTTGCAAAATTAATGTATTCTTTAATATATGACAGCAAATATAGTTTTAGAATAACTGACTTTACAACTCAAGTTGTTTTAAATTCATATTTTTAATACATCTTCTGATATTAATTAACCCTTTACCTCATACAAGCGCCTTTTGGCACTTTACTCGATTCCCATACACAAGTGCCTTTTGGCAACTCTAAACAACAGCAATTTTGAGCGGATTTTTGTAGCGACACTTTCAATGAAAACCCCATATTAGATACTACATTCATTGGTGAGAATGACCATTCCGTAAGATCATGTGTTCACTGTTGATGTTCTGTCGAAATCTATTTAAAGTATGTAGGTTGTAACTTTCTCATATATTCTCCATTCGACAAAATGGTGGTCTCTGATATCATTCAGTACTTGCTCAGGCAGTATCACAACTATGAAAGCTTCAATAACTTAGGTAAAGGCTCTGATACTGATGTAGGAAGCCATTAGTTTTTATAAATTATCAAATTCAATTGATTTAGTGATGTAGATGCAAAGAACTTGTAAATTTTGAGTATGAAAAATTGCTGCTATGGTTGATCACGCGGCTCCACTGATTTAATAGTGAACAAGTTCTCTCAAGATTTAAAGCAAACGCAAAATTCTTTTGTTAAAAATAATTATACAGCTATAACGACCATATTTTACTTTTAAATCTTTCCATACATAATATATGTGTACCAAAAACATAAAATGCTTAAAATTGCTGTTAAACGTAACATACACTTCACTGCTTAACACGCCTATACATTGTATACACTGTAACTTTACTACATGCATATAGAAGGGCTTAAGGGTTATATATGGTAATAAAACAGCTGAAAAATGCCAATGTGCTACCAAGTGAGCTCTTTGAAGGCAAAAATAATTACAGAATATTTCTCATTGATTATAAATTATAGAACAAAAATTGTCAAGTTTTTGATGATAATTATTAATTACAACTTGCTAAAAATATTTAAAATAAAATAGATTTCTCAACAACATTCTTAACAGATTTTAAATTCTATGTTGTCAAATGTTGGACAAAAAAACATAAGCGATCAAACTTTATATGTTCATTGACCTACCTCTTGTTAAAACTAAATAAAGTAAACTGAGGAGGAAAAAAAAATAAAAGATTTCCACTTGGTCAAAAGTTCAGATATTAAATGAAGGTCTTGATTTTTAGATTCCCAAGTCATACATTTAAAATAGGCAACAAAGGACTACCTCAGAGTCAACACATGACACTCCTGTAAAATGTATGGTTGGTCCCTTTCAAGCTAGTACAGTTCTTGCTCATGATGATACATTGTATCCCCCAATATAAGAAAATGTTTTGCACATGACAGACTCATTGATAAACTTAGCTACTATATAGTTTAAGCTTGATTTAGTGTAACTTTTAAGTTGTTACTGAATCAGATAGCCATGTCATAGTAATTGTATATCAACACATGATAGTGTCAGAACACTTTCATATCAACACATGGTATATTCCTGCAGAAAATTAATTCTAAAATTTAGAAAACTCTGCATATTGATATTTATACCTCCACATAAAGCCCTAATGAACTTTATTCTAATTTGGACTGTCCCATATACATATACATTTATCAGCTGCAACTGGCTATGGGACAGTTGCGAGACTGCAACTACTTAACAGCCACTATATTTTGTTTACATCAATGTCCACTGCTGACAACATACTTTCCTGGGCAAAAATAGTCTGTATTTCACTGATGATGTCTACAATGATGCAGTGCAGTGATCTTTGAGTCTATTACATATGTTATCTCCATGCAATTATTAGCACACAAGTAATGATTGGCCTAAATTGGACATTTGTAGATATCCCTGTCCTGAGCCATAAAAATATGGTAATTGCACATAGAGCTAGGTGATGTTTGACCATAAAGATATGCTTCCCTTATACATAGACAGGTGACATCATAAATGTATGGTTTCTGCACTTCCAGGGTTAAAATACCTTTTTGTAGCTTGTTCACCATCAAAATTGGCAGTAAAAATAACATGCTCCTGTACATGCAGTTTATCTCTTTATTCTTATCTAAACCCATGCCCCACCTCTTCCTAACATACTAGAACCATCAAGCTTTGTGATGGTGGTGGTGGTGTGTGTTTTGTCTATTGACTTAAAACTTCTCGGCAACAAATTAGATGTGAAACTTAAGAATATTGACCTTGGGAGTCTCAAACCCTCAATTTGTCACTAATGGAATCTTTATTATCAGAGAAGTAATGTCTCATAGCTAATATGAATTTTAAATAATCAAAAAATGTACTTCAATGTACAGTCATTTGTTTTAATGCTCAGAAAATAAGTGACAGGAAATTATAATGATTCCTTGCTCAAAAAGATATGATATACAAGAAGGTTGATGAACCCAAAGAAACATTTGCAACAAATAGAGAGAACTAAAGACGACCATCATATGAAAATGACTGACACAGAATGTGACATTTTATGATATGAAGTCAAATCTTTTCCTAAAATATGTTATATGAATATGGCAGTGCAGTAAAATGTAAATTAAATTCATTAAAAAGACCACATTACAATTCAGAATAGTTGGCAAATCTCAAGAAATGCAAAAATAATTTCTTGAAATACCATGAAAACATTTAATTGAATATTTCAACAAAAATGAATATAATAACAAAAAATTCATACACATTATAACTGACAAACTCAGATAATGATTATATGAGCATACAACATCAGAATGAGTCCATGATTCCTGTTTCACTTTATATAAAGTGTAAGAAATGAAGTCCTGGTTAGAACAACATGGTCTGCAGCGATTTCCTTACATTAGCCACCTCCTGTTGTTGCTAGAAGAAGAATAAAGAAGAAAATAATAATTTTTTTAAATACTTGAACCTGAATGCCCTAACATGTTATTATATGCACGAAATGCTTTAATATTTCAAAGAAACAAATAACAAATCATTTTATTAACTTAGTAATTTCATTAAAAAAATATGCGACATATAAGCTGACTTTAAGAAATGGTTTCAAATACAGTCAAACTCTGTTATAACAAAGATATACTTGAACATAAAACATCACATATACTAAGTATATTTTTTTGCCATCCCTACCTAACCCATTTTACTGTCATGTAAGAAATTTACATTTATTTGTGTGCATATATAATTTTGTGAATTTGTCAAACAAGGCATATTTGTATAAAAATTTTTGGAAATCACTATTTGAAGAGTTTGCATTCTGGTATTTAAGTCTGTCGATTAACTACTACAAATGCCCAATAGATGGTCTAAATAATAGATCCTGTAGATGTACTTTAATAACTCTGGTGGCCTAGTGGATAGTGTCCATCTTTGATGGAGGCTGTGGGTTTGAATCCTGGCCCTGTCATATCTAAAACTTATAAAAATGGTACCATCAGCTGCCTCGTTTGGCACTCATCAAGAGGTTAGTGTATGTACTGGTTGCCAGGTATCAGGATAATGTGACAGGGTGGGACATCATGCTACAGTCCTTGACATTATAAATGCTACACTGCAGGCATCACAGCCATATGATTCAAATCATTAGAGCTACATCACAAAAATAAAAGACACATACACACTTATTAACCTCACAATGGATATTGATTTATGCAGCAAGGGGAACCAAGAGTTATTAGATACTGTATACACACATGTGGACTGGAACAATGTAAAATGCTGTTTAAATTCTTTTACAATCCTTTTTGGTTTTCAATAGTTTTTAAAAAAATTATATTTGAAAAAAATTATTTTATTACAGTAATCTAATTGAATTAAGAAATAGCTGAGCTTTTTGATTGCAAGTAATATATCAGTTAATAAAATGTGACCGTTTTTTGCTGGATGTTTGCAGCAACTCTGAAATCCATGAAACCTCATGAAAAGAAGAAAGTTAACTAAAGTATACCTCTCTTCCCATTAACTATTACCATAGAAATGTTGAAAATTTATTCACCAAAAGACCAACTTTGATGTATCTAAAGCATTCCAGCCATATCATGGCATATCAGCCTAAAAACATTACTTTTTATTTATTCCAAAACCTCTTTTGAGAAACAATTTTCATTAATCTTTGAATAAAGAAATAAGAAAAACACCATTTTATTATATACCTGTAACATGTAGCATGCATAAACAGTAAACATTTCTGATTGGAGTTGATGTAATACTATCTTTTGGATATTTAAAAAAAAAGGCAATTAAAAGGCAAAGAGGTCTTAACTTGCTGACAATAGCTAGTCTGACGTGTTAACCCTTTACCTCATGCAAGTGCCTTGGATGCCTCTACCTGATCTGTATGTAAGTGCCTTTTGATGCCTCTACACCATTCTCATAGAAGCACTTTTGGATGCCTGATGTAAGCATTTTGCAGTGCCACCTCTGGGGAAATCCCCCTATTACTACATTCATTGGTGTGAATGACCATTACATCAGATGTGGTCACTGTTTATGCTCTTGTCAAAATCTGCTATTCAAAGTAACTGGGTTGTAACCACTCTCCAAAATAGAGGCTGCAGATTTTGTTCAGTATTTACTTGAGTTTTCATGATTATAATCACAACTATGAAAGCTTCAATAACTTAGGTAAAGGCTCTGAGCCATTAGTTTTTATAAATTATTAAATTCAGCTGATTTATTGATGCAGATGCAGATAAAGAACTTGTAAATTTCGAACATGAGAAATGACAGCCACAGTTGACAGTGAATGAATTCTCTCAAGATTTTAAAGCACATACAAAATTCTTCTGTGAAAAAAATTATACAGCTATAACAATTTTTTTTACTTTTAAATCTTTCCACAAACAATATATGTGTACAAAAAATGTAAAATGGTTAAAATTGCTGTTAAATGTAACATGCACTTCACTGCTTAACAGGCCAATGTGTCTGGAGTAGAATAGGTAACATGTTCTATTTATAGAGCACTGCACTGAGTAACTTTGCTACATGAGTATCCAAGGGCTACTCTATGAGGTAAAGGGTTAAATACTTTGAAGACTAGAGGATGAGCCAATTGTGCTGATTTGCATAGGTAAAATTCATGAAGTGGAAAAACAACATGATGAATCTAATATATGCTATATAAAAAAAACAAAGGTTAAAATATATTATATCCTTGAATAAGAATATTTATGCCATCAGCATTAAGGAATAATAACAAGTTTATAAACAGCAGTAACATTTCTTTAAGTCAAATTTTACTGCAGATGTTAAATGCAAAGCATGATTATTTCAACTGTCAAAACAGTGACCAAGTGTGATTAATCTTTTTTATAGTGATATAGGATGCAATTAGCTATTATTACAACCTGTATGTAATATATTCAACACAATTAACTGAACATTAAGATTAATTCTCTTTCTTATTATTCATTATCTTAATCTTGTTAAAATACAACCTATTAATTGACTTTTGCTTTCAGGATGATTTTAACTATGAAATATATTGAGTGAAAGACAGTAACAAGCACAGGCTCATGTTTTCACAGCTTGATTTGTTTTGATACTGACTTAATACCTGTACTGAACAGAATTCTTTTTTACTGTTGTGTTACCTGTACAGATCCCACTGAACTTGAAAATACTACTCTCACCCCATGAAATGGTCTGTCGTAGATGCAAGGAATGTTAATTTTTCAACAAAGACAAGCATATCTTGAGATCAGACTGCATCATATACAGTTTTTACAATGCTAACATTATATTCATCAAGAACAATTAGTTTCTGACCAGGATTCGTTAAGAGAATCCAGCACAGAACTTGGGATACCAGTACCATCCAGTCTCAAGTGAGTATAGTGAACACTAATAACACCTTCAAACTCTCTACTGAACTACTGCCATCCAATGGATATGTTTTTATTTAATATCTATGTTTATGATTATTTGAGCATTACACATATGTTTATGTGTATATTGGTGATGATATCTGACAATACTAATTCTTCCAATTTAACTTTTTCCAAATTTGTAAGTGTATCAAATGCTTTGAACAAGACAGGCAAGCTATTTTCTGAATTGAATTTTCAATAATCTTCTAAGGGCTTATATACAAAGTTAGTTTATTCTCAATTGGACATTGATTTGTTTTTGGTCACAAGCCTGATCATCTTTGGGACCTCAATACACACCTTTTGAGTCTCAAAAAACCTTAACACTATCTGGGAATAAGGTAGGTATGGTGAACTTTATAGCTAATCTAATCATCAATCAGCAGGCCATCAATCAAAGTATGTTGCTACACATTTTTAGAATAAGTGTACCTTTTTGGGTTTTTTTTAAAAACAAATATACAACATCCTGCCTAAAGATAAGCTGTGTTTCAATTAAATGTTAGAGCTTATCAGAACTGAATTCTAAAGCAGAAACATGTCATTCTCAAGCAGTCATGCAGTTGTTAAGAACACTATGCTGTTTATCAGACACCCATGAAAGCTTTGAATTTTTTTACACCATCAGCCAGGTAGAAATGAAAAAAAGAAACAGGAATGTAAACTTTCTAAACCTGAAGTTTTCAAGAAACATGAGCCTGTAGCGATGTTTAAGCGTAAAATATTTTTTTAAAAATTTTTTATATTTTGATGTTTCGTCAGTAAAACATCAAAGTTTTTTGTTATTTAAAAAAATTTGTTAATTAATTTTCTTTTTAATTTGATTTTGGTAATTTGAAAATTTACGTTGGATTTTAAATAGTTATTTTTAATTTTCCAATTTTTATTTTTGTCAATGTGTAAAAAATTGTTTTTTTCAAATTGATGTTTTTTTAATAAATACTATAAATTTGTTCTATTTAATGTTTCTGCAGTTATGTAGTACTGGTAATATGTTATTTGTTTTAAATATTTTTTTATTTTTAAATTTAAAAATTATTATAAGTTGTTTAAGTTTAAAAAAGAAAAAAATTAGATTTGTTTATCACATTAATTATTTGTAATTGTTTTAGCTTGAGTCATGTTATATGTGTTTTTAATAAAATTGTCGTTATAATAGTAATTACTTAATTTTGGATTTACTTTATTTAATTATTTTATTAATAAAGTATATTTTATAATATTTTATTGTTTTTGTGTTACTGGTAATAGTCGTTCGTATGTAAAAAATTATTTATTGGCATTTTTATAAATATTTTTGTTAAGACATTTTTTTTGTAATTTAAATTTTTTTATAATTTGGAAGAATGTTTTTATACATAAAATAAATTCAAATTTGTTTTTTAAAAACTGGTCTAGCACCTAAAAATATCTATAAATGGGAAAATTTTAAGAATGTCTTTAAAGGTGACAAAGTCAGTATTAATATATAAAGAAATATAATAAAAAAATAGTTTTGCTCAGTTTAAAGGTATTGAAATATTTAAAATTTTTAATTAATTTTTTTTTGTTGGTTATAATGCATTTTTTTGTAGGGGTAAAATTTTGATGTTAAGATTATTTATTGAAATGTGGGTTAGAAATACAAAATAAATGGTTCAGATTTAAATCAATCTTAATAAGTTATGCCATTTAAGTACGATTAGACAATTTTTTTGTATTAGTTGATTTTTGGTTTGAATGGGCGGAAATTTTTATGGATGCGAGTAATATTAAAAATATGGGTTAAGAAACATATAGTTGATAAAAACGCTAAAATCCCTAAATTTGTTGATAATTTTTAAGTATATTCTGGAATTGTTTGCTATTATAAGTATTCTTGAATTGGCCTCGATGAAATGTAAAATTAAACATGCAACGTTAGTTTTATGGGATTAGATTTGGATTTTCCTGATAATGTTTTTTTCAAGCAAAAAATTATTTTCAATTACAGCTAAATTTTATTAGTTATGCGGTTAATAAAAATGGAGATTTTTGTGATCATAAAAGTCAGTTTAGAATAAAATAATTCATTTACCAATGACCTTTCCAAAAGTGATGTTAGTGATGTGTTTCCTGATTTGTATGTTAAAAGGTGCGGATAGTTTTATTTAAATTTTTTTAGTGGATTGAAATATTGTTTAAAATATCATAATTATGGGCGGAGATATTTTTGATTTTACAAAATGCCAATGCCCTAACGTTGATTTGATTGTTTAATGTTTGCAGATCTGTCAAAAAGTTTTTTTTATTGTTAAACAAGGAGGTTTAAATGGCCAAGCGTTTAATTTCAACAAATAAGATTAAGTCAAAAATTTTATTAACAATCAATAGACTTAAAAAAAAAATAAACGTTGATTATGCTTCGTGTTGAACTGAAATGCGATTAAAAAAAAAAAAAAAAATTTATTCTGAATAATTGATGGAAATAGGAATTCGATATTTGAAAAATGTTATTTTAATTGATTTACGCATGAACTTTTGTAATATCACATAATCGTACATTTTTGGTTTTGTTTTCAATTGATATATCAATTAAATGTTAAAAGCTATTAAAAACTAATGCAGAAATTTCTAATTTCTTTAAAGTTACAATGTCCGTTATGAAGGTAAATTGCGATGTGTGAATGAGTATTCTATTTACCATTTAAATTAGCACTATTGTTAATTTTAAAGTTTTGGTAATGAAAATTTGTGATTAGATAAAATTTCGTTCTGAATGGATTCATACAACTTTAGGGGTTCAAAATTTGAAGTTAAACTTTATTTGTATTATTTTTTAATCCAATTTGAATTTATATATAAAAAGATAGCCTGGTAAAATAAAACAAATATTTCAATATAAAAATATTGTTGAATTGCTCTTGAATTTGCTATTCTTTATACTCATGTGTTTCAACTGATGTATCAATGCATTTAAATTTATGACGAAATAGTGAAAGAATAATTTTACCTTGAAAAATTTACCAAAATAAAGAATTATAATGAAAAAGTTTCAATAAAAAGTTGTTTTTTTGCTTTTAATGATTTGTTTTGTCAAAACATTGGTATGAAAAAATATTAAAATTTTTATTATTTCATGTTAATTTATACAAAATAATATTCTGTTTGAAATGGTTTATTTAACATTTAATGATGAAAAATTTTAAAAAAAAAGGAATCACTTTTTGTATTCTCCCTTCTTTTCTTGTAATGGGAGGTGAAATGTTCGTTAAAAAATGATAATATTTTATGATAAACTTTATTCCAAGTTTGTTTCAACTGCAATGATTTTCTTGAAAAAATGAATTGTTAAGTTTCCTAAACAATTCTTGATTCTTTTGTTTCTTTGCTCAGATTAAAGGTCTTCAAATTTGATCATATTCATTTCTTTTTGAAATAAGAATTTATTGAGCTACACTTCACCCACTACAATCCTAAATGTCATCTGTATCTGAAGTTGAGAAAATAAAACCTTTCACGAGAACTTCCAAGCTTGCAGAATCCTGTATTATTTTTGTATGCTAAAAAAATTCAAAGTTCATTGGAATTTTCCTTTTTAAATTTCAGTTCTAATATCCTGAAAAAAGCATTGCTTTTTCCATGGAGAATTATAGGTGAGAAAGCAAGTGATTTTCAAAACTGATGATAAAAGCATTCTCTTCACCATTGCATGGTTCCCCCCCCCCCCCCGATGTTGGACTTATGTTTTTTTATCAGTCCCACTATCGGCTGAATTACACTAAATAAATGTGAAAGGCTTTTCTGAAGTTGATTAATACAGTAATTGAAACAAATGTAAAGTTTTATTATAAACCCTAATTTTATGTTTCAAGAATTTACAGGGTTCATGTATAATTGAATGTTATTATGACTGAAAAGCCCTGAAATGTTATTAAAAGGCCTCCCTTTTTTGGCAGGGCTTGATTCAATGCGACATTATTACAGCGGTCGCGTGGGCATGGTTAATATCCCCCAGATGGTTTACCAATTGTGGACAAACCTTTCGATGTTGTTGTTATCTGGTACAAATCCCCCCCAATTAAAAATTTACATAGCATCAAATTTTGCAACGTAATTGAAATAACCACTGATAATCTCACACAAAAATCTCCACTTAATGTACACTCACTCTAATTAACAGTGTCCTTTTCTTATCACAAGACATAATATTCAATCACCTAAAACATATGACTACAATATTAATATCTCTTGCTATGTTCGGCAATATTGAGGATCACAGTAGTTGTATTATTTTCTATCCACAGATTTGATACAGAATGGCATACAAAATTATGTCTTTTCTATTTTTTGTGTGGCCCTTAAAAGGGCCGTTTAGGTACTTTGAACCTTACATAATGATTCATCTCAAGAACATTAATATTTGTACATATTTAATGAGCGTTTCAGTTTTGTCAGCTTTTTGTACATAATGGTCACTCTCTTGGCGTGAATGGCACACAGGTTGGTGTCTTCAAAAAGACCCACCAAGTAGGCCTCGCTAGCCTCCTGAAGAGCCATGACAGCGGAGCTTTGGAATCGAAGATCGGTCTTAAAATCCTGAGCGATTTAGAACCAGACATACTGGAAAGTATACTCGATTCAATATCAAACTTTTCCATGGTTTCGTAATTTCAGTCTCAGAGCGATGTATAATCTGGCCTGTATCTGTGTGGTTTCTTAACACCACCAGTTGCTGGTGCGATTTTACGCGCGGCCTTTGTCGCCAATTGTTTCCTTGGAGCTTTTCCTCCAGTACTCTTTCGGGCTGTCTGCTTTGTCCTCGCCATTCTTAGACTTTACTACGAGTTTTTGGTTTTGACTTCTCGGTTTAGTTAACGATTTTGCAATTGTCGCGGTTATTTTCAAAGGCCAATATATTACTTTTAATTCAGCCGAGAATGCTACATACACGGTATGTGGTTGGTTCTGGCATTTTGTATGGCTTGCTTTCATTGGGTGCCAGTTACATTCTTTCATTGGCTAGCCTTCCTCGACAATTTCAATCCTTTTCTTAGGAGTGTACACTTGTCTTACTTGAGACTACATTCTGAACGTTCCTCAATTTCTCCTATAGCCACTAATCGTACACAGGGATAAGTTGTTGTTGTTGTTGTTGTGCTTAACGCCATTTTTCAGCACGATAGGCTATTCATGGCGGCCAGTATTAATGGTGGAGGAAGAAACCGGGAAATCACCGGAAAGAACCACCGACCCACGAGAACCTACTGGCAAGCTTTCTCACATATCCACATTCGCTGAATCCTAGACTCGAAATTGTTCTGGTAAATAATAACCAATTGACCGTCACAATACAAGATGGAATCGGAATGAAAGAACATACAGGATTTTGGATTTTTGTTTCTGGGATTAGTTTACTGCGTTTTAATGATTCAAAATATTTCAAATCTTATGAAGAGCTATGTATGGTATTAGAAGAAAAGTTTGTTATATTTTATGTAAATTTTAACTTGGATGATCAATATAAAATAATTCCAAAAAAGGTATACAAAAATAATTATAAATTAGGATAAATCGAAGTTTTATTGTATTAAACGTTGATTAATAGAAAAATATGAAAAATTCGCTATTATGTAGGAAATAATTAGAAATTATATTTAAACATCAGAGAAAAGTTAGTGGGAAAATAATGTTTTATCTTTATAAAGATAAATATGATGATCCAGAATCTTATGCTGAAATACTGCGATTTTCGAAGAGGTTTATCAATCTAATATCTGACATTTTTATTTTCATAAACAACATCAATCAAAGTATAGTAGTAGTAGATGATTCTGGTGGGTTCCATAGCGCAAAGACACTCATTTTCTCAGGTTAATAGAAACGTTAAACCAAAGACAAAAAAATCATAAAAAGCCCCAAAAAATCCACAAGAAAGATGGGGTAGGGCAGGAAGTGGTAGAAACGGGTCTGTCGGCGAGCATTTGAACTTATCAAAGGAAAAGTATGGTCTTTGCGGCAGAAATTCCCGAATTATCTACTATTCTCTCCTCAAGTATGCATTTGCTTTAAAAATGGTCTCTTGTTAGGCATACCCTTGATTAAATATTGTTTTATTCATAGCATATCTTTGAGTAAATATAATTCTCATGGTTCTTTTTATGAATATGTTTGTAGTTACGTTTTGTTATTTTCATGAGCATACCTTTGGTTAAATGTGGTTAATAATTAATGTCAAATTAAATTTTCATAATCATCAGTTGGTTGAATTGTTTTGGAGAAAAAACATTACGTTAGTGATACAAATATTAATAAATTGTTCTCTTGATAAGTATGTCTTTGGGTTTTTTCCTTCATAAACATGCCTTAGATTAAAAACAAATTCTTTTCATAAACATATACTTAGTTAAATACAGTTTTCTGTATAAATATGTGTTTCGTACATCTAAGTTATATTGTGTGAAAATTGTATATCACTGTTTAGAAATCTGAAAAAAAAATGTTTATGTAGACATCTTATGTCAATGGTTATAAGTTTCAAACAATATGTTTACGTAATAATAGTGTAAGGTGAGTCTTGTTTACGGTTAGACTAGGCGTTTCAGTTGGAAAAAATCAATTTTGTATTACGCTACTGGTGCAATGAAATGTGTAAATAGGGATTTAGGAAACAAATATTGCGCAAATAATTAAATCCGGTTCGATATCAGTCTGTAGAAATCAACGATCAGAGTTTGTACTTGTGTTCATAGATTATTAATGTGGAATTATATATTCAAAGATGCATTTGAATTACATAAGTGTTCAGTGACATTTTGTATTTATACAAGCTACATTTGATTTTTATGAACTCGTTCCAAGATATTCAGGATTACATCACTGTTGCATCAGGATATTCAAGACTATTGAAATACGTTAGGAGCATTCAACAGGCGGACATGTGTAAGGACATCTTTGATCATTGACATTTAATTGACTAGAACGTAAGTGTATCTTAAATGTTCATTATGTATTGTAGTAGAGTAGGAAAATGTTGATGTTGCTTAAATTATCGGTTTTACTTTTTTTATAAGCATGGCATCTGTTAAATATTGTTCCCTTGATAAGCATGTCCTTGGTTCAGTAATGTACTCTTGAAAAGCATGACATGTTCATTATGATTTTAATTGGTTAAGCCTATCAGTACCATTGGTAATAACATGGTAAATCCTTTTCACCAAAATGGACATGGGACTTAGTTGAATACATGATTCTCTTCCTATACATGCTTTCAATGAAATATGCCTCTTTGTACACAAATGAAGACGCATTTATCATAAAATCCGATTATTAAACGATGTTCTAAGCTAAACAGTTACACAGATATTAAAAAAAATAAAGCGCATGCTTAAGTTACAACAAGAGAATGGGAGACAGTAGGTTGAAAAGGGAAACAGTAGGGAGACAGTAGGTTGAGAAGGGAGACAGTAGATTGAAAGGGGAGACAGTAAGGTGTGAGCTGAAAATGAACTAAAAAAGTTAATTTCAAAAATCAATTTCATTAATTGGAATTAGTCATACCTGTGAAAAAGTATCACAATTATACCTTTAGAAGGAAGGCAAACGATAGGAGGGGAAAATAGAGAAAGATAAGAATTAATGGAGATTAAGTATTGATCTTGGCTACGCTGGCTCGGTTGATTTTTGCATGTAACAGTTCCGAAAGCACCATGAGGACTCGCAATTCATTCGGTAACTCATCTTTGTGTTGCAGCCCGCTGAAAGTGTAATAATATGTACTTGGGAAATACGAATGATGTTCCAATTTTAAATATCAGTTATCATAATATTTTCAATGCTTTAACATAAAAAAATTTGTATCTAACACAATTTGCTTAAATCGTTTCATCGCAAATAGCTGGCTTTTTAGACGAGTTTTAAAAAAGCCTGATCAGCGCAGATATTCTCACCATACCAAACTAGTGTAATCCATGTTAAAGGCGCATTTATATATTTATTTGAATCATTTGTTTCGTTTTGCATAGTTATACTTAATAACATAGTAGTCTAAAGCATATTGATGCCAAACAGAAGGCACACATAACGTTAATTCGACGTTATCCATGGAATAAATGTACGGAGGCCCATTAACTCCCATGTAAAAAAAAGAATTTGTTTTAATGCGTGATAACATTGCATCATTACGAGAGAAAATTGTATTATTACTAGAGAACATTGGTTTATTAGGAAACAACATTGCGTTATTAGGACATATATTTTTCTTTTCAACGAGAAGTGCGTTATTACAAGATAACGTTGAAATTTTAGGAGATAACGTGTTATTGCGAGATATCTGGCATTGTAGCGAAATAACATTGTTATATAACGACATCGTATTTTGTAGCAACTGCATAACATTGCAATTTTATAAGATAATATTGCAATATTACAAAGAACAATTCGTTATTATGATATGGCATTGAGTTATTCGGAGATGAATTACATTATTTGAGATAGTTTGATATAGAATTAGTTTATTACTGCAGAAAGATTCATTATTAAGATATAAAATTACATTTTGAGGAGATACCATTGCGTTATTCATACAAACTATTGCGTCATTAGGAGATAATACTTAGTTATTACGATATATTTTGCGTTATAACGAAATAATTTTGTGTTTTTAGGAGTTAATATTGCTTTATAACTATATAACTATGCGTTATAACGAGGTAGCATTTTTTGTCATTACGATATAACATTCCCTTTATAACAACATAACATTACGTTAGTACGAGAATTTTTGTGTTATTAAGTAATAGCATTGCTTTGCAATTTAAAAACATTGCTTTATTGCAAGATACTAATGCAGTTTTAAAAGATAAGAGCTACACTCATTTGTAATAACTAGGATTTATTATTGATTAATTGAACATGGCGAATATATTGGCCATAAAAAAATGTTACGAATCATTTTATATCTAATGTTTCAAATTTGTTATGCATTAGAGTTTTAGCATAAAGTCATCGAATAAGCAGACGCTAATTGTATCATAAAATGTAAGAATATTTGACTCTACAGGAAGATTAATAAAATCAAATCTCATTCAGATGGCTTTATTTATTCACACAAAGTGATAGGAAAGTTTGATTATTTGCATGGATGCTGATGGACGCACTCCCGACGTTTTAAATTATTAGAATCTAAATGCCACGTGTAGCTGGGCTTGTGATTAAAATACCTTTTGGGTTAAAGAATTTGCAACAACTCTGGCACTTTCCCCGAGTCTAATTTGTTTGCAGCTGGTCTTTAATTACCAGCGAGTAAAAATGGCACTTTTGATAACATAAAAAGGGCAATTTTGATAATATAGTTTCCCAATAAATTTTTATGGATGCCTAATCAATTTATCTAAATTTAAAAATATAATGTTTCAATGACAGTCCAGCGATTGAATTAAAAGTAAGGACATAAGCTCCGATTAAATAAAATACGATTAAGGTTTCAATCAGGAGGAACGCAGCGGAACAAAAGTTGACAAAATTGTTGACAATTTAAATTTCCTAAAGAAACGGAAATTGACCAAAGACCAGTGACAATATATGTTTCAAGTTTATTTGGACATTTATATGCACGTGTATACATTGAAAACAAAATACAGAGAGAAAATTGTTGATTAGACAAATGCATCAAACATACAAGATGCATTAGATGCTTTGCCAATGGAAACAATATCAAGAAACAATTTCAAGAAAGATATCCACCAATTTTCAGTACAGAGATTATGCTGGTAAATTGAACTCCTTCTACGAAAGTCAGTTTATTGGACAGAGGTATTTAATCATTTCCCAATTTATTGATGGAACGAATGAGAGAGAGAGATAGATAGAGAGAGAGAGAGAGAGAGAGAGAGAGATAGAGAGAGAGAGAGAGAGAGAGAGTGAGGAGAGAGAGAGAGAGAGAGAGGGGAAGGATGTATCAATTGCTTTTTAGGCAGCGGTGTCATTTTTCGGGAAATTGCGATGTAGAATTATTCTGGATTTAGCGAATTAGTACTGGGATCGAACTGGTTAAAAGGAAGTTGTTTTGGGGCTCAGCGCCATTTATCAGCAACAAAAATTATAGGCTATGCAACGTGCGGCCAGACTATTAATTGTGGTATAAAAAAGATTGGGAAAATTTTGTTATTGAAACCCAGAAGGCAATACCCACTTGAAGCTACTGCCATTTCTCAAATGTATCGTTAAAAAAGCAATGTCAGGAATTATTTGGATGTAAACCTTTTTATTAAACTTAAACAATACTGCAATTGATATAGAAGATTAACTGCAGACATTTCAATTAATTTATATCAAAAGTGTTATAATAAAGCCAACAAACTTCACAACTTTTGAAATTTTGAAAATTAAAATCCAAATAAATTGTCAATAATGAACAAAAAATTAATTAAATAGTTAAAACTAATACCAAAATTATTTTTCAATCCGATATAATCTCTGCTAAAACAATAATAGTTCAATATAACTTTCTGTAATTTTAAAGTTAATTTATTTCTAATAAGATTTGTAGCATGAGTAGATGTGGACCTGATTTATACATTTTAGAAAAATTATTCAAATAGTTTTCGGGCTTAAAAATTTCATGCACGGAAGATAAACATGGCAGTCAGTATTAATGGTGGAGGAAGAAGAAAACCGGGAAAGCGGAAAGAACTTTTCAAACGAGAAGGATTTTTTTTCACATATTTTTTTTTGTCGCCGAATATTAGACTCAAACCCACGCAACAAAGGTTGACATGGCAGCAGTATACTATTCGTAGAGGGATGCTTTGAGTAAGACTATGGCAGTCGGGGATTGTCTTTAAACAAATAAAAATTATAATATTAATAATATAATAATTAATAATATAATTAATAATTTTATTGCAATAAAATAATTGGGAGTATGTACTAATATATATAATAATAATATTATGATAGAGAGAAATAAAAGCCTTCATTAGCATTACTTGGCACCCAGCAAATAAATGATTATTTAATGGGAATGTTTGTCTTATTTATGGATTTTGTATTCAAAGCAAATGGTTGGCATTGAGATTCAGTGACTGTGATTGTGTTCCTTATATTCCAAGATTAAAATCCCTCAATATGAAATGTCAACAGAAATGCCTGTCAATATAATTGGCACAAATGATTTAGTCATCAACTTAAATAGTTACAGACAAAATTGATGAATTTTCTAGTACGTCATCATAAAATTTCTTTTGAAAAAGGTCGTGGGATTAATTTGCTCAAAATCATTTAGCATTATCATCATAGAAATGAAAATTTAAGTTTCTTTTCTTGGCTAATAGGAATTTTAGTTTTGTTGAATAAGTTTATAAATTTCAATTTTTTAATCCAAACAATTCAATGACGTTATTTTGTGTTTAAGGTAACAGTGAAAGTTGCCGAAAAGTTTTTAACTGAAAGATATTTATTCAGCAGGATTGGATTTGCAGATTTTTTCAATACGATCCTTTAAGTAAACTACAGTTCAATTTTACTAAATCCTTCAATGATATTTATATGCTTTAACAGATTAATATTCAATACATCCTATTTAAGTTGAAAACTATCAGTTATAACATTTTAAAAAATTTATATGTTTTGAACTGTTATTATTACACAGGTATTAATAAATTGACAGATTACATTCATAAAATCAGATTTTTTGATAACAGATTTAAGAATATTCAATACAAACCTTAGGTTTAATACTGGTAACATACAATTCACATTGATCATAGTGTTCTAATTCATAATTCATAACAGATTTTTTATTCAATACAATTTCATTTGGTTTGGGATTAATTAGAACACCTCAAAATTCAATGACATCAAATTAAATATTATAAACATCACATATTGAATTTGTGGAAGCGACAATGGGAGTTATCATTAAAAATAGGCCCGGGATACTTAGCGACAAGATTTTTGGCGACAAATGGCACAGCCGAAGGAAGATAGCGACAAGGGGAATTTTGTATTAGCACACCCTGGGACTGTATAGCGACAAGAGAAATGGTCCCAGGTGGCATGACGTCACGGTACTGAACACTTGGTAACAGTGTAGCAAGGAGCTGACCTAGTTGTCCTAAATACGCGCAGCTAGCACTACGACTCTAGGGAGGGACCTATAAAATAGAGACATAGAAACAGACCATATATAAAGCATTACATAGACTTGAAATATGTTGATGGTGTTCATAAATTTGCATATTTATAATGATGCTATAAATAGTTTTAATCAAGGAAAAGACTAACACCAAAATGGATGTGACTAAAAGTAACGCTAAAATGACGAAATTGTCCCAGAACTTAACCGAGACTAAACATGTCCCTGAACATTAATTTACATTGGTTTAGACTAAAATTAATACTAAAATTGCGACATTGTCCAATACTATAGTGGAAATTAAGAAAATCTGGAACATTAATATTCAAGTGACTGTGACTAAAAGTAACGCTAAACATACGAAATTGTTCCAGAATATGACGGAGACTGAACTTATCGCAGTAGATTAAGTTATATCAGGGTTCCTGCAGGTCATGGAATCCTGGAAAAAAATTTTGGAATTTAAAAAATAAATTTCAAGGGCCTTGAAAAGTTATGGAATTTGTCAAAACCTTGAAAAGTTTTGGAAAAGTCATGGAATTTGTGACAATGGAGTTAAAGAAATTGATTACTTTAAATTTTATAGAGCACCGAAACCGATTAAATAAAATGATAAAATTACAATCGATAAATGGTTTCAATTCATATAATAAGAGTAAGTTCTCCTAATGGAAGTATCACATGATTTCAGGTGTAGTTCACTAAATAAAAGAAAGCAACTGGAAAGTAATGTGTTTTGTTAATATTGTAAATAGGAACACATACAAAGACTACTAAGAATTGTTTCCTTTTTTCTTTTCAATACAAATTACATTGATCATTGGATTATGACATGAATTACTACATAAAGTCAAAGTGTGCTAGCCCATGTAAATTTAAAAAGTACATATTAAATATATTTGTTGTCAACTTATTTCTTATTTTAAATTGAAAGATGTTATTCTTTATGTTCATTTACTTGACAATGCAAGATAGCGCGGTCCTTGAGTTTTATGAAATGGCCCTGGAAAAGGTTTGGAAAAGTCATGGAATTTGTTTTTGTTAAGTCTGCAGGAACCCTGTTATATTTGCTTAGTCTAAAAGTAGAACTAAGATTACCAAAATCTCCCAAACCATAGTAGAGACTGAGAAAAACTCTGGAAGATTGTATTCAGATTGCCTTGACTTAAAATATTCCACTAAATTTCAGAAAAAAAATAGCGGACTTGAATGGAAACTGGTAACTAGTCAGATGTATTGGTTGTTAGAAATAGTTAAAGACGAAGTGTAGCACTAAATTCTGAAATTGCACCTGGCTTTAGCGGAGACTGAAAATAATCCATAGATAATTTTTTAAAATGTTACCAAGACTTAAAGTAGTACTGAAATTATCTAAACTCATACCGACCTTCGTGGAAACTGAAAAATTGTAAATAAAAATTAAACTAAGCGATAATATTACATCTATGGTAATTAGCATTATGGGACCCTACTTTTTTAAATAGAGCGTCAAATTTTGTAGCGTTAATATTAGCATTAACTGACCCTACTTTGTACTATAGAGTCAAGATTTATAGCGTTAAATGGAACACCCTGGGACACTAACGGGAAGTTTGTATGGGAACAATAGGAATGGAACAGATAAGGTAACGTCTCATTAATGGACACATGCAACCGAGAAAAATGTTTTTGTGAGTTAAACACAAATTATACAACAACTAAAAAAGCTTTTCAGGCAAGAAAGAATAAGTCTTTTCGAGACAGTGGACTGACCCTCTAAAAAAGGTTTTTATCGCGCGAATGCATGCTATCCTCACCACCGAAACGAGTAGCATAAAACACAACATATACTATCGCATCAACGAAATGAGCAGCACAAAACACACATACCATCTCATCAACGAAAGGAGCAGCATAAAACCCAAAATATACCATCATCAACGAAAGAGAAGCACAAAAACACAACCCATACTATCTCATCAACGAAAGAAGAAGCAAAAACCCAAAATATACCCATCTCATCAACGAAAGAGAAGCAAAAACACACCCTATACATCATCAACGAAAGAGAGCACAAAAACAAAATACCATCTCATCTCAACGAAAGAAGACAAAAACAAAAAATACCAACATCAACGAAAGAGAAAGAAAACACAAACCCTATACCATCTCATCAACGAAAGAGAAGCACAAAAAAGAGAAGAACACACACATATACCATCTCATCAACGAAAGAAGAAAAAACCCAAAAAAAACACCCATCTATACATCAAAGCACAAAAACCACACCCTATACCATCTCATCAACGAAAGAAGAAGCACAAAACCCAAAAATACCATCATCTCATCAACGAAAGAAAGAAGCACAAAACACACCCTATACCATCTCATCAACAAAAAAAAAGAAGCAAAAACACAAATATACCATCTCATCAACGAAAGAAGAAGCAAAACAAAAGAATATATCCATCTCATCAAAAGAAAGAAGAAGCAAAACACAGTGGCCGAGTGGTCTAAAAAGCGCTGTCCATTACGAAATCACAAAATATGCCATCTCACACAAACACACCCTATCTCAAGTCATCTACGAAAAGAAGAAAGATGTGAAAAAGCTTGCCACATATAACTCGTGGGTCAAAAACCACCTTTCCCATCTCATCAACGAAAGAAGAAAGCACACCATTATATACTGGCACGAAAAGAGATCAAAAACCACACCACCATCTCAAACAAAAAGAGCAGCAAAAACACCCTAATACCATCTCATCAACGAAAGAGAAGCACAAAAACACCCAATACTCCATCTCATCAACGAAAGAAGAAGCACAAAAACACAAATATACCATCTCATCAACGAAAGAAAGAACACAAAAAACACATATACCATCTCATCAACGAAAAAGAGAAGCATAAAACCCAAAATATACCATCTCATCAACGAAAGAGAAAGCAAAAACACCCTATACCATCTCATCAACGAACGAAAGAAGCAAAAACCCAAAATATACCATACCATCTCATCAACGAAAGAGAAGAAGCAAAAACAATATACCATCTCATCAACGAAAGAGAAGCACACAAAACACACCCTATACCATCTCATCAACGAAAGAGAAAGCACAAAAAAACACACATATACCATCTCATCAACGAAAAGAAGCACAAAAAACACACCCTAATACCATCTCATCAAACGAAAGAAGCACAAAAACACAAAATATACCATCTCATCAACGAAAGAAGAAGCAAAAAAACCCAAAAATATACCATCTCATCAACGAAAAGAAAACACAGCAAAAAAACACAAAAACATACCATACTCATCAAAAGAAGAAAGCACAAAAAAACATAACCCATCATCAACGAAAGAAAAGCAAAACACAAAACCTATACCATCTCATCAACGAAAGAGAAGCACAAAAAACCAAAAAAAAAGCACATACCATCATCAACGAAAGAGAGAACAAAAAAAACAAAATATACCATCTCATCAACGAAAGAGAAGCAAAACCCACAAAATACCATCTCATCAACGAAAGAAGAGAAAAACCCAAAATATACCATAGCAGCAGCACAAAATTCATCCCTACCATCTCATCAACGAACGCGCATGCAAACACACACACACACCCACACCCCTGTATTGAAGGGAGTGTTTATAGTTACACTTCACTATATTCACACAAATTAGGCAAAATGGGCAAATTGAATAGTATTTCTTTTCTAGAGATTTGGTTAGCCCTGAAAAGGGCTGTTTATATTGAACTCCAATGATGACACCTGGCTAATGCTGACATCTTCCAGGACGAGCACCGCACACACATCGTCGGCTCCAGTCATTCTCCCAATTTATTGTTCTGACTTGCAGAGCAAACGGAGCTTGAGTGGCTTCACTATCCCACTCCTCCGTTTGTGGAATAGTGAAGACCTGCTGTACCTCTTGTCTTCGGGGTCAGAGTCGGGATTGATGAATAACTGGTCTCATTTCCTGAGGTCTTGGTCTCTGCGGTGCAACTGCTGCAGCTGCTGTTGCTGCTGAGGTGTCCTCACCTCAGGTAGCACCTCACACACACAAGTTTTTAATAGGTGCAACAGGATCCTCGCTGGTTCTCTATCTCCTCTTCTTTCTTCTTTGTATCCTCCTCTTCCTTAAGTTTCACTTCTTCTTTTTGTAAGCCTCATAGTCAGTTCGTCCAGGAGACGTCTGGCATGTTCCAGATGCATTTGGAGTTCCGAGAGTTTTTGTAGTCTACTACTACTCAAAAAAATGTTGACGATTCCGCAATGGTAGCTACACTGACGTGTGCTCACGTTTATATCCTTGGAGGACGGACGTGATGGAAAACATCCCTAATTTTTTTTTACCATGATATGAAACGCGCGGACTTAAAAGAAGTTCTCACGTTAACTTTTTTTTTTTGACTTACCAACACAGTCAGAATTTTTTTTTATGTTGTTGACAAGACAGAGAGAAAAAAAGGGGTTTTGTTTGTTTCGTTTTGTTTTTTTTTTGACCCCCTAAAAAAAAATTGAAGTGTTTATAATCACACCTCTAAAATTTTAAATTTATATTTGGCAAATGAAAGAAGTATATCTTTTCGAGAGTCTTGAATAGCCCTGAAAAGGGCTGATTGTTTTTTTTTTTTTTTTTTTTTTTTTTTTTTTTTGTTTTTTTTTTTTTTGAAGAGTAAAGGCAATCTTTGTTGAATTTTTTTTTACTGTCTAAGATTGCGACCCGTCTGGCAGCAGGTTTTCCTACACGATAAGGTCTGCTTCTGCGAAAAGAGAAAGAGAAGTCTTTGGTGTCTATTCGACAGTCCACAAATCCTTTGTCTGGTTCTTGTTGTTGATATTGTTGTTGTTGCTGCTGCTGTTGCTGCTCATCTCTTTGCCTCTTCTGAATTCTGTATTTCTCAGTCCATTCTTCTTTTTTTTTCTCAATTTCCTCTCTAAAGACATTCTCTATGAGATCTTGGGCTATAGAGAGCATTCTGACATTCTCTATCTCTTCAGGCTTCGGTATCAGGTTTAGCCTGACACGATGTAATTGAACGTAAGCTTCGTTGAGTTTAGCTAGTCTGGAAGGCATCTTCGTAGGATGACGAGTCAACAGTGAATGGTCAGACTGGAGACCCGTTCGCTTTATATGGTACAAGCGCGGACGGGATAGAAAACATCCCTACTGAGTTTTAGTTATTGAAACGTGAGGATAGCTCATGTCATGAGGAGGGATAGAGAGAAAGTCAAAGAGCATATATTCAAACTGTGGGTTTTTTTTATAACTAAACAAACGACAGACACGTTTTTTTCTTCAAAATACATTTTTTATTCAACTAACAATGAATAGAAATAACAAGGAACAAACAACATTTCAATTTAAAATACAAATTATTTTTGACAAGGTTGACAACGTTGTGAAATCATGTGAGATTTCCATTGATTCATATCATGAGGCCATTGATGTACACTACGTTTTCTAGCTAAAGACAAAAGATAACCATAACGGTCACAAAACCATCGATCTACTTTTTCATCATTTCTAGAAGAGTCACGATCAAATGAAAAAAAACTAAAATGTTCTAAAGAATGTCCCAGACTGCGATGATGAAGAAAATACACACAATATTGTCCACACACCATGGAATCGTTGCTTTGTAACTTCACATTATTGAATCGTGTCGTCTGGGCATTTCTTCTCATAAAGTCAATGATATCGTCTTCCAAAGGTGGTAATCCATACGAATCAAAATACTCCACACAATTGACTTGAGGAAAGTACACGGCTACCCAGTGAGTTCCTGGAAGATGACTGTCGTCTGTGTTGATGACATAAGCTTGGTGGTCTTGAGTTTTGCGATGTGGGAGTTCATCTTTAGCACACACACAGGATTCCAAGAAGCAGTATACGAACTGTTATTCAAAAGGTAATAAAGTTCCCAGGTATCCATTTTTCTGCTTTGTTTTGTTTCTCTTGTTTTTTTTACAGGTGATGATAAGTCATCAATTCAATTCTGATTTTTTGCTTGAACAGTTCTGACAAGAAACCATTTCTTCGCCTTGTTTTCCAACTCTGGGCTAAAAGAGCTTCGACGTGATAGATCTCTTGAGTAGACAGTGGAGGACAGGAATGATCACACAAGCCTTTATACCACTCATACAACACGGTTTCTTCTGCGATGAGACTCTAAGCTTCGTTCAGAAACTTGTCCAATTTTTCTTCTTGACTCATCATGAGACATTTGTCGTGTTGAATTTGACTGGGATGATCGTTTTGATATCCATAACAATCTTTCTTGACCAACCAATTCCGTAATTTTATCTGCCAAGTGTTTAGCAAAACAGGAGACTAAATGTTGTTCTTGTTCTGGCCATCTTGACTTCACGACCTCGTTTTCTTTGTCTTCGTCTTTGAAATTGGTTTTCACGGTATCCTCCCATTCCATGGATTCTTCCACTTTCAAAGAAGGATAAGTGTCCTCCATAGTGTCTAATAGTCTAGAATAACTTCTCTCAAACTGTTGATTTCTATGGTATTATCGAATTCAGCATACAGGATGACGTTCGTTGTGTGGGGTAGAGGTTCTGCAAACTGAAGTTCCACTCGCAGTTGACCGGATTTTATAGGGTGGAAATGTCCCTCGTCACTGCCTTGGTCTGGAGTGAAATCAAAGGCCCACAAAGTGTATCCTCCAGCATAATCGTCGTACGAAATGCCGTGACTGGTGTTGGTTCCTAGTTGACCGGTAGCTTCGTACAGGGACAAGTACGATCTCAAGTAATTCTTCTGGTCAAAGTTAGGTTCAAAGGGTCTGGTACACAGAGTCTTGCCATCGCGACTGACTTCAATTTTTGGACACTTTGTAGTGGTTAAACTCAAAAGGATTTTCATTGTTGGCTCCGTTGAAGGCTGCATTGCTAACGATGCCAACGATTAAACGTTTGGGTAACTGGCCTTGGAATAGATGATCTTCGATCTTGGATCGGAGTCCAGTAGCAATAGTGAATGTTTTCACTTCTACACGCCGTATCGGATACTTGGCAGTGGTTCTGCTCAAGGTGTGACTGATGTCGTTTCCCGCTTAGGTAACACTTCTACGCGACGCACGTAAAGTCTGGCTTCTTGAATTTTGGTTTTGTAGTTGACATTTTCTTCAGCCATCAAGTGGAAAGCCGTACTGCTACGATTCAATCTCAGACGAATATCTACTCCGTTCAGCAAATACTTCTCCTGCAACCACATGTCCAAATGCAAACGATCCATCAGTTCTAAATTATGGGCTCCCACGATTTTCTTTTGACGAGCAACAAATCCTTTATTGTCTTCATCTAGTTCGTCGAACTTTTCTGGTGTGTCAGGTTTCCAAATCACGCAAGCATCCAGATGAGTGTTCTTGGCCTCTTTTCCGTACGTCAAGAGATTTTCTAGGTACGCTCGGTAAGGGTAAGTATCCATGCTACTGCTGATCAGTTTGTTATTCAAGTACAAATCCACTTCGCTAAACAAGGAATGCATGAAATTGTTGACGGGAGCTACTTTGGCATCATCTGCTAGATTGGTACCATCGGATTTTCAGATACAAGTAACTGCTATTCAGATCGATGTAATCTTCCGGTTGTCCTTTGATTTCAAACTCGATGGGAGCGGAATCCGTCAAAGAGGAAACAGGATGAAATTCGACCCATTGGGATTCTTGCATGGTCATCATAGTGGGTGGCATGGCAAACAGATCCAGTTCTGACTTGGAACAGGCACAAGACTCTCGGTGCATCATTTTCTGTTGTTTTTTTTTTTACAATTTAATAATCAAAAACGTCTAAGTCTCGAACAGTTTTTTCTTTTCTTAGTCTTTCTAGCTTTGAGAGTATGAAGTCCTTTGAAAGGGTGTTTTCGTCGTCTTTTTCTGCCTTGTCCTTGTTGGAACCTCAGAGAAGCAGGAATGCCTGACTCCTCAGCAAACGGGGCATTTATAGGATTTTCTCGTCGACCCAAAATATCTTTGCCTGTTTGAAGCAAAACATTTTTGCCTGCTCGTAAGAAAGCTTCTTTGGGGTTTTGTTTGTCAATGATGACATCGTGGAGAAATTCTTTACCGTGTGTCATCGCAGCATCTTTCAGGGCGTGCAATCCCCGTGTCACCATTGGTTTTAACACGGGAACCACAGTACGAAAGACCGATTTGAGCATATCCCCTAAACCATGCCCTCGTTGTCGAGTGACTCCTTGGTACACAGGATACATGACTGACAACAAAAAAACTTTTTTTTAGTACTCTTTTTTCGAAAATGGAGTTTCACAGTGACTTTCCCTTGGGTGAATGGAATATTTTGTCCCAGATCTCCTTTTATAGTTATGTTGACAGTGTCAAAATACGACTTACTGACAGGTAAATAGTGAGGATGTACAAATTCACGGTGAAACGTGATAGGTGTTTCCACCTTCTTCGTCAGCAGCCGTGGCAGAATCCACTTTGAAAGGAATGACACGCAGTAACGGTACAGAGGTGTGACCTACTACGTTGTACTCCACTACATCGGAGTACACAAAAAATCAAATTCAGTCCTTGGTTCATTACTACAGGGAAATGAAAATGTTTGGCAAAATCCAAATTGTTACCTATGGGTGGCATTTTGGTTGGATGATTCTTGACCATTTCGGGGTTTCCACCTAAAATGTGATACAATTCAGGACAAAATGTAATGGCCAAGACTTTGTCATGTGAAAATTTCATCAGGAGGCGACGAGCTATTTTGTGGTGTTCAATCTTGACACTTTTTTTTACTTTTCTCCAATGCTTTTTCAAACATGGCATTGAACCTGTCAGCAAGGGTATTCACCAAATGTTGACCGCTAAAATAATAACCTGAAGGAATTTTCAACATGTAAGTGGTTCGATTAGTGGCAGGATTCTTTGTTTTGGGAAAGTCAACTTTATCACTACGTTCATCCATGACTTGTTGCACTTGATCGTCTTCAACTTCTATGGACAGTGTTTTGAGATTCATGTTTTTTTTTTGTGTTTGGTGAATCATCATCTACCAAAGCCACTTCCCAATAGGCTTCGTCATCAAATTGAATGGCCTGAGGTAATTTGGCCGTGTAACAGCACAAAGTGTTTTTGGGAAACACCTCCATGGAACTGTCACTGGGTAAGGTTAAGTAAAATTGGTTGTTCATAATTCCACAGTTCTAGTGTCCGAGGAGTCACTGGAGACCAGAGGAGTGTCTAAAAGAGAATGGTTAGGATGAATGTTGGAACTGACGTTGGACACCAGACTCCCGTTGTTGTTGTTGTTTTCGTTAGAGGAATATTTTAGGGACGGGTTGGGAAGAAGGTAACCAATGCAACTGCTGAGTAAAATGGTCCACAATTGTTTGTCTCCTTGTTGTAAACTTAGATTGGCAATGGCTGCACCGATGACACAATACACCACAAAGATTTGGCAGAAAAAGACGATTTGCGTTTTAGGCACACGTTCTCCACACCACACCCACAAGGGTTGCTTTTGTAGATCTTGCAGAGAAGAACTGGGGGAAGAAGCGTTCACAGTAGGAACTGAGGCTGTGTTGAAGACCATGATGGTCACTTCTTTTTATAGTCAATGATTTGAGAAGCGTCAATCCAAGAGTCAAAACTTGACGGATATCCTTTCCAATGTACTTTGACTTCTTTGACACGTTGTTTTCCCACTTTTCGTGTTCTTCGATCGAGAATGCTTTCAATTTCGTACACGTCGTCTTCTTTTTTGGTCACACGTTGTAACTAACTCGGGTAAGTAAAACGTTCCTTTTAACACTTCTCCGTTCATGTCTTCCAATTTATAGACGGGAGGATAACGACCACGCACTCGTTCAGTGACACGAAACAATTCGGTGGTCCAGTTGGGCAAGTAACCTTTGTCGAAAGTACGTTTGGTTTTGCCAATGCGTACCCAATCTCCTGCGGCTAACTGTCTACCTTTCTTGGAACTAGTGACTGACGGGGACGTACCAAACAGACTCGGAGACGGTCACTTCGTTGTCGTTGAGTTCACTTCTTGAGGGGCACGTCCAATGCTCCGATGGTAAGATTGGTTGTACGATTGAACGAGGTGTGGCAAGATGTCGATGTACTTGAGAGTGTGTTGATGCGTAAAATATTTCCACATGCGTTCTTTCAAAGTGCGTTGAAAACGTTCCACGATACTGGCTTTAGTTTCGGGATTCTCGGTGGTAAAAAAATGAATGTCACGTTTCTTCAATTCTTTTTGGAAAGCTTGGTTTAGAAATTCGGTACCTTTGTCGGTTTGCCATCGAAGAGGGTGACGACCACTTTTTTCAACACCAGTTTCAAGGCTCGCACTAATTCACTGCTCGATTTGGAAGTCAAAGGCACGACCCAAGCAAATTTGGAAAAGACGTCGATGACACAAAACAAATATTTGTAGCCACGATTGTAGGTGGTCAAATGAGAGACATCGGCTAAATCCGCCTGCCATTGATGATCGATACCTTCCACTTGGGTGCGACTTCTTGAAATTTTCGTCGATGTGCGAATAGGTTTGTGTAAGGTGTACGTAGCTTGTTCTTGTAACCATCGTTGCACTTGAGGTAAACGGACACTTTTCAGTTTTGTTTTGGCAGCACGATACAATTTTTGAACACCTCCGTAGCCAGCTGGATGAGATGGATCGTAGTAAATGCTAGCTAAGACCTTCTCCATTTTTTCTTTTTTCTTTTTTTGTTTTTGTTTTAATAAGTGATCCAATCTTTGCTAATGCTTTTCGCTATGGAGCGAGAGGGTGGTTTGGAAACGGCTTTACGTGTTCGATGTGCCACAGGAGTCGAAGTGGAAGGTAGTTTTGGTAATGGTGTTGGAGGTGGTAATGGTGGTAAAAAGAATTTCTTTGGTTTTCTTGTTTTTTTTCACTTCTGGTTTCTTTTTTCTTTTGCAGACAAAGGACTCTGTCGAAGAAGGAGTGGACATCTTTTTTGTCCCAAGCTTTAAGTTCTTCTCGTTTCTTCTTAGAGGTGTAGGGAAGGGTCAACAAGGACGTTGCAATTTTTTTTACTACAACGAAACTGGAAACAGGAGAACGAGAGGAGCTGCTGGTGGTGTTTGAAAGACTTCTCGTACCTCTTCTTTCTTCTTCAGGTATCCGTGGGGTTGGGTGCTTCTGTAACCGCTGAGGTAAAAATTTTGTGAATTGTCAAACAAGGCATATTTGTATAAAAATTTTTGGAAATCACTATTTGAAGAGTTTGCATTCTGGTATTTAAGTCTGTCGATTAACTACTACAAATGCCCAATAGATGGTCTAAATAATAGATCCTGTAGATGTACTTTAATAACTCTGGTGGCCTAGTGGATAGTGTCCATCTTTGATGGAGGCTGTGGGTTTGAATCCTGGCCCTGTCATATCTAAAACTTATAAAAATGGTACCATCAGCTGCCTCGTTTGGCACTCATCAAGAGGTTAGTGTATGTACTGGTTGCCAGGTATCAGGATAATGTGACAGGGTGGGACATCATGCTACAGTCCTTGACATTATAAATGCTACACTGCAGGCATCACAGCCATATGATTCAAATCATTAGAGCTACATCACAAAAATAAAAGACACATACACACTTATTAACCTCACAATGGATATTGATTTATGCAGCAAGGGGAACCAAGAGTTATTAGATACTGTATACACACATGTGGACTGGAACAATGTAAAATGCTGTTTAAATTCTTTTACAATCCTTTTTGGTTTTCAATAGTTTTTAAAAAAATTATATTTGAAAAAAATTATTTTATTACAGTAATCTAATTGAATTAAGAAATAGCTGAGCTTTTTGATTGCAAGTAATATATCAGTTAATAAAATGTGACCGTTTTTTGCTGGATGTTTGCAGCAACTCTGAAATCCATGAAACCTCATGAAAAGAAGAAAGTTAACTAAAGTATACCTCTCTTCCCATTAACTATTACCATAGAAATGTTGAAAATTTATTCACCAAAAGACCAACTTTGATGTATCTAAAGCATTCCAGCCATATCATGGCATATCAGCCTAAAAACATTACTTTTTATTTATTCCAAAACCTCTTTTGAGAAACAATTTTCATTAATCTTTGAATAAAGAAATAAGAAAAACACCATTTTATTATATACCTGTAACATGTAGCATGCATAAACAGTAAACATTTCTGATTGGAGTTGATGTAATACTATCTTTTGGATATTTAAAAAACAAGGCAATTAAAAGGCAAAGAGGTCTTAACTTGCTGACAATAGCTAGTCTGACGTGTTAACCCTTTACCTCATGCAAGTGCCTTGGATGCCTCTACCTGATCTGTATGTAAGTGCCTTTTGATGCCTCTACACCATTCTCATAGAAGCACTTTTGGATGCCTGATGTAAGCATTTTGCAGTGCCACCTCTGGGGAAATCCCCCTATTACTACATTCATTGGTGTGAATGACCATTACATCAGATGTGGTCACTGTTTATGCTCTTGTCAAAATCTGCTATTCAAAGTAACTGGGTTGTAACCACTCTCCAAAATGGAGGCTGCAGATTTTGTTCAGTATTTACTTGAGTTTTCATGATTATAATCACAACTATGAAAGCTTCAATAACTTAGGTAAAGGCTCTGAGCCATTAGTTTTTATAAATTATTAAATTCAGCTGATTTATTGATGCAGATGCAGATAAAGAACTTGTAAATTTCGAACATGAGAAATGACAGCCACAGTTGACAGTGAATGAATTCTCTCAAGATTTTAAAGCACATACAAAATTCTTCTGTGAAAAAAATTATACAGCTATAACAATTTTTTTTACTTTTAAATCTTTCCACAAACAATATATGTGTACAAAAAATGTAAAATGGTTAAAATTGCTGTTAAATGTAACATGCACTTCACTGCTTAACAGGCCAATGTGTCTGGAGTAGAATAGGTAACATGTTCTATTTATAGAGCACTGCACTGAGTAACTTTGCTACATGAGTATCCAAGGGCTACTCTATGAGGTAAAGGGTTAAATACTTTGAAGACTAGAGGATGAGCCAATTGTGCTGATTTGCATAGGTAAAATTCATGAAGTGGAAAAACAACATGATGAATCTAATATATGCTATATAAAAAAAACAAAGGTTAAAATATATTATATCCTTGAATAAGAATATTTATGCCATCAGCATTAAGGAATAATAACAAGTTTATAAACAGCAGTAACATTTCTTTAAGTCAAATTTTACTGCAGATGTTAAATGCAAAGCATGATTATTTCAACTGTCAAAACAGTGACCAAGTGTGATTAATCTTTTTTATAGTGATATAGGATGCAATTAGCTATTATTACAACCTGTATGTAATATATTCAACACAATTAACTGAACATTAAGATTAATTCTCTTTCTTATTATTCATTATCTTAATCTTGTTAAAATACAACCTATTAATTGACTTTTGCTTTCAGGATGATTTTAACTATGAAATATATTGAGTGAAAGACAGTAACAAGCACAGGCTCATGTTTTCACAGCTTGATTTGTTTTGATACTGACTTAATACCTGTACTGAACAGAATTCTTTTTTACTGTTGTGTTACCTGTACAGATCCCACTGAACTTGAAAATACTACTCTCACCCCATGAAATGGTCTGTCGTAGATGCAAGGAATGTTAATTTTTCAACAAAGACAAGCATATCTTGAGATCAGACTGCATCATATACAGTTTTTACAATGCTAACATTATATTCATCAAGAACAATTAGTTTCTGACCAGGATTCGTTAAGAGAATCCAGCACAGAACTTGGGATACCAGTACCATCCAGTCTCAAGTGAGTATAGTGAACACTAATAACACCTTCAAACTCTCTACTGAACTACTGCCATCCAATGGATATGTTTTTATTTAATATCTATGTTTATGATTATTTGAGCATTACACATATGTTTATGTGTATATTGGTGATGATATCTGACAATACTAATTCTTCCAATTTAACTTTTTCCAAATTTGTAAGTGTATCAAATGCTTTGAACAAGACAGGCAAGCTATTTTCTGAATTGAATTTTCAATAATCTTCTAAGGGCTTATATACAAAGTTAGTTTATTCTCAATTGGACATTGATTTGTTTTTGGTCACAAGCCTGATCATCTTTGGGACCTCAATACACACCTTTTGAGTCTCAAAAAACCTTAACACTATCTGGGAATAAGGTAGGTATGGTGAACTTTATAGCTAATCTAATCATCAATCAGCAGGCCATCAATCAAAGTATGTTGCTACACATTTTTAGAATAAGTGTACCTTTTTGGGTTTTTTTTTAAAACAAATATACAACATCCTGCCTAAAGATAAGCTGTGTTTCAATTAAATGTTAGAGCTTATCAGAACTGAATTCTAAAGCAGAAACATGTCATTCTCAAGCAGTCATGCAGTTGTTAAGAACACTATGCTGTTTATCAGACACCCATGAAAGCTTTGAATTTTTTTACACCATCAGCCAGGTAGAAATGAAAAAAAGAAACAGGAATGTAAACTTTCTAAACCTGAAGTTTTCAAGAAACATGAGCCTGTAGCTAAAACTAGGAAGTAATAATACTGATTTATATGACACATGAACCCTATTAGGAGGATACCTTAGGAATGAATATGGAAAAATATCCTGTCTGTCTGAATTTTAATGATGGATCTATGATGGTTGATGAACGTGATAACAAACTACTTAATTCAGGACAAACTGTTAGTTTCATGTCAGAACCACAATTCCTAATTTGAATTGATGTGATACTGTAAAATGATAGAGGATCAATAATTGTCCAACATATATTCTGCATCATTTACTGAAGAGATTCATGGTTTCATTGTTTTAAATGCATTTGGATAAAAGAATGATAATCAATGCTGTACAATCCACAAAAGATCTTTGCAAAAGTATATCTATTTCAGACCAGAAAATATTCCATTTCTTACATATCTCTTTGACATCACATTTTTCTCCCTCTACAGAAGCATTCAAAATGTGTTGTTGTGGAGTGGGATAACTAATTTTCAGCATCATTTCTTTTAAGTCAATAGAAGTGCTGAGAAGAGATTATGAAGAGTGTATAGAAATGATTTGGTGAGAGCACAATTTTGTAGTTTTGGAAAGGGTTGCTTGATAGCACTTAGCTGTGAAAACCAAATATTGTTTCTCTCCATATATGAAAAGAAATTCAGCCATTGCACTCACAGAGGGTCACCAAGGATCGACACGTTTTCTACTACACCAATTACACAAGATTTTCCATTTGGCATCATACACCTTTGACACACATTATCTCCTTGTCTGAATGATGTACATAACTTTAATCAAAAATGTTTCTTGGCGGAGAGGATGTTTTGAGATGAGCCATGTATGAAGTTGTAGAATCTGCGCTGTTGTGAAAGAAGATCCTTCCTCTTAGATAGGGTCATGTGTTGGTCCCTAATCACATTAAGAAAATCATTTAAACATGATCACTGGGGCCACAGTGGGGCAATCAAATTGATCTGAGTAGTAGAGTTCCTGACTTTGTACAGCACTTGCATGATCAAAATGAATGATGGGAGGAGAAAGGAAACACAATCCAACTTGTCAGAAAGCATCCACTGACTATTCCCTCTTGTCGGAAACTGGGGATATGTAAAAGGAAGCATGTTGTTTAGCTTGGTGGCAAACAAATCCACCAGAAGGAGTCCCCAAAAGTTGGAACAGGAGTCTGCTATGGACTGGAGAAGACTTCTGCCAGAATATCCTTTTTACCAGGAAATGGCAAGATTGTAGGATAAATCCTTCTGAAATAGCACATTGAAGGAGATTCCAAAAACTCCAAGCAGTGAGAAGGTAAATGTGAATCATCTTGTCTCCTGAGATATACCACTACCAACACATTGTCAGAGGACACCAGGAGGCAGGATGCATCCCTAAAGAAGGTTTAGTCTGACACCAACAGAAGAGGTGCACTCTAAGAAGTGGAAGTCAGTCTGTAGTCCCTTACTTTTGGGAAAGGTGGAAGAGCCCTTTGACATCATTCTTTAGTCTTTGCAAACAGCCAGCATGCTGACAGGAAGCTTTGAAATAGGGTTGTTGTTTTGACTGAGCCATTTCAGCATCCAAGGCAGGATGGGTATGGTATGGACTCCTTTAATCATGACCAAGCGAGAAAGAAGCAAAAGATCTGGTTCAAATTTGCCCCGTTAAAGCTTGTCCAAATTGGAGACAATTTTAGAGTCACCAGAATATGAAGGTTTGGGACACACATCTCTCTCTCCTCAATGGCGGCCTCAATGCAACAAAAGGTCTCAATATTGTTGCCAATACCCATGTGACCAGCTCTCTTCCTCCTCTGCCACCTTAGCCAATGGATGAGAGGAGGCAGGTTACCCAATGAGAGGGGTCACTATCTTGGTCTGTTTTGTGTCAAAAAAGGACGTCTTCATTCCACTCTCCCTCCTGGATGCCCGAATACAAGACCCCATATCTCTGTTGTGAGGAAACTTGAAGGGGAATGAGAGCATGATGTAGAAATCACTAGATGGAGCTAGTGATGAACTAAGCAGGTAGGAGAGGGTAACTCTCCATTTTTCTAGATTGTGTAGAGAAATATGGTCCATCTTCTTCCCTCTTTTTCTTGGACCTAACTTCATAAAACATTGTAGCTCTGCAGCAACAACCTTGCTATCCATGTGGCAAAGGTCCAGATGTCTGTAGCTGCATGCAGGAAAAGGGTCTCTTGCTTCTTTTTGATGGAAAGCCCCATACCCCATTGGGATATACAGGGGCAACTGAGAATGGGGGATGCCAATCCAATCCTCTTCCCCATTTTGGCACTTGTAAGCCAATCTCCAGTCTCTCAGAGTATGAAACAGCAATTTGGAGATTGGTTGTGGGGAGGTACATGTCCCAATCCCTATCCTCAAATTGCAGGGGCTATAAAGTCCCAGCAAAACAACACATTTCGACATTTAACAGGCTTCTTTCATACCTTAAGTGCAAGCCCTCTACAAATTTTGGTAAAGATATAATGTCTAAAACTTAAATTAGCATGCTAAACCATTTTTCTTCTTTTCTTCAGAGTGACCTGGAAGCTTCCTTCTTACTAAACATAATAGTCAGACACAGATTTTAAAGGCACATAATCAGAAACTTGACAATTTTTGTGCAGAAACTATTTGTAGCTCTACTGGTCATAGACCAGAAGAGCTTATGGCAGGCATGGACAACTTCCTCCATGGTGCAGGCTAGATAAATGTTTTTTAAAGCAACACCCTATGATGCAAATTAATGAACAAAACTGGGTCATGCAGGCTACATTATGCCCATCTCTGGCTTATGGGATTATTTTGGTTTTCTTGGTCTCTCTGGCTTCTTTCAATAAGCCATTAGCATAAGTTTATTACTGCTGCTCTTCTTAAACATTTTATGGGATTGCCTCAAAACTTTATACATACATTCGTTCCAAGGTCTAGTTGGTCTTAAATGGAAATGGTGCTACTCAGTCATACAATATGGCCACGACCATATTATTATTCCTGAATGGCTGGAGATATCAATATAGTGTTTTTAATTAAAGGCTTTTTTTGATGTCCAATCTGACAGTCATTATGGCCACTAATGCAGCTATTTTGAAAATCTTGTTACTGCTATGCCTCAATGTAAGCTTTTATCAACATGACCGTTTTGCCAGAAGACTTATTAAATCAATATCGAAGCAAAGTAAAATGGTGTTAACCTGACATCCAATATAGCAGCAATCTTGAAATTACTATTTTTCCTGAATAGATGGTAATACCAATCATCATATAATGTCTAGTTGGTTGTAAATGAAAATAGTGATCTGACAGCCAACATGGTCATCATAGCAGTAATCTTGAAAATCATTCTATTGCTACTGCTACTAAACTGAAAATGAAATCAACCTGGTATTTTCACCAGAAGATTTATGGTCTTAAATTAAAATGATGCTGATCTGACAATAATACAGCCATGGTGAACATCTTGAAAATCTTGTTATCGGTACTCCTCAAGAATGCACAGTTGTATCAACAAAAGGTTTTCACCAATAACCTTCTAACAGTATCCCACTGGTTGAAAAATATTATGTTGCCAAATTTACAACTTGAAAATCATGTTACTTCTCAAGAATATCTGAGAAATCATTAACACTTTGACATCTGAAAAGAAATCAACTTATCTTGGATTCCTGGAAATTCTTCAGGCCAGTTGAACACAAGTCCATTCAAGGACTCTCTTTCTTTCAGTTATTGACATTGATCTTTAACCTTTTGTCCTGAAATCTGAGAGGCTAAGTGTTATTGTCTGGAAGTCATTTCCTTCTCTCAGTCACAGTGACCTTTAGACTATTTTACTATAAAATCAATTGGTTTCTTTGTTACTCCAAATGCATGCTGTCCACAAAAGTTTGGTTGATGTGCATGGAGCCAAGCAGCAGGGGGGGGGCGAACCCTACAAATTTTTGCGACAAAATCGATTAAAGCCTCAGAATGCCAAATGGAGCCTTCCTACGAAATCTCATATTTTAACCAAAAAAAAATAAAGACCCCATTTTACAAATGGAGCCTTAGCGATTTTGTCGCAAATACATTGTCATAACCACCCTCAAAATTGCTGCCATCTACATCACAAATATGTTGTCATCTCGCCCTCCCCCTGCTGCTGATTAATACAAATTATTTGTTAGCTTTTCACAAACAGACTAATTGATAATACTTCACCACGTAGATCAATTAAATTATTTGACTGATCGGTGAGTGTAAAATTAATTCTAGTTAGCGAATCATTTTGACATTGCATATAGACTGGATTAGTCGGATTCTCAACAATTAAAAATCCTGGGGGGGGGCTGTTGGTGCAAATGAATAAAGAATGTAACCTTGTCGGGCTTGATTTGATTGTTCCATATTAATTTGATAACTTCCTTCGATTACATCACACGTTAAATTAAGTGCGATCACCGATGAAATATCCACATTGTTCGGTGCGATATGTCTACCGTCGCCGTCGGGAGAATTATTATGAGTGAGGATAGTAGGACTTGGCTGGCTATCTTTCCATGATTGATGAATTTTATTAAATCCTTCGTCGATGGCAGTTCTGAGTTTTTTTCTTTAACTCGGGAACGTTATATCCTGGTAATTTATAATTTGGATTTTCATTTATATTTTTTTTATAATCTTGGGCTGAGCTAGTTTTTGAAATCGGGCTATTTTCATCAGTGAAGAGATTAGTAATCCTCGAATTAAATATTTCCATATCATCGATGATTTTATTACCCGCAGCGACTACACTAGTAAACTCAGCTTGTGTAAGAAAGCCAGATCTTTACGAGGGTAATAACAACAAAAAATCATTATTCATTCTATCAAGGATGTGATCTTTAATATCTACAAATGTTGGACTTGTATCATGCATTTCCAAAATTTCGTCCTCTCGTATAATATAATCATTAAAAAGTGGAATTATCCATGCATCCTCACCATATTGATCCTTATATCGATATCTTTTTGTGAAGTTTATATCCTCGAATTTTTTATAAGTTTTTGATGGATTTTCAGGTCCTATTTCATCAGTGACGTAATCAGATTTTACAGGCTCGGGCGTGGAATTACCAGCACTTCTAGGTGGATCTTCTGGCCATCCTAATCCTGTTCTTATTGAACTGTTATAAATATCTACAACATACCCAGGGGAGCCTATTTCAATTGTAGATGATAGTGTTGGTTCATGAACTGTTATCGCAATTTTTGATTCTTTTCTAGTAATGGATTTTATTCTACGTTGTAATTCATTATTAATTTGCTCAATTTGATAGGATCCAGTTGGTATTGAAACAACGTTCCAATCTGGAGTGTCATCTTTTTTATTCCTATATGCAAACACCAGAGAATTATTAGGTCTCTGACCACCAAATGAAACCGATCTAATATTAGGCCAACTATGATACACTCGTAATTTTGCCAACGCGATTTCTTTTACTGAAACAGGGGAAGGAAAATTCACACTGAATTTAGGGTTTGTTGACGATATTGATATCATGCTTGTTTTCCGCGGAGTGGTATTTTCTGCTATCCGCTGAAGTAGTTGAATCTCTTGCGACATTATTATTATTATTTACAATGTCTAATTTTGTAATAGATGAAAAAACGCTAGCGTTTTTAATCGTAGTATCATAAATACGTATCATCGCGGAGAATTCGTCTTCGGTAATTATCGTATCATCAATCGATGATGACATCAACGAGGATAATTGTGAGTAACCGTTAGATACTGCTTGATGTTTTACTATATAGTCGTTAAGTTTTTCTTGAGAACAGGATGATATTTTTTTAGTAATAGCATTTGCAATTCCAGCAAATGTTGTCACCGCGGAAATAGCAATTGGGACAGCAATCGGAGCTACCATTGTTACTGAAGATAGTATAATACCAGCACCGGCCATTATACCAGATACCGAGTATACTGTAACATCAATTGCGGTAATTCTCCTGCGATACTTTTTAATTTTTATTTCATACTCATCAATGAGTGTTTTGAGTTTCGTTAAAAACTCTTTGACGGTATCATAGCGATATTGCGATGACGGAATCATATTATTTTAAAATCTCAAGTGGTTTCTAATTGTTAAAAATTGTAATTTAGATCAGCTACAAACTCCATGTACCATACAAATGATGTCTTATTTAAATTAGGATCAGTGCTTGTTATTGTAAACCGTTTGTATTCATCCACGTCAATAGTCGTTGAAATCACGTTGTTGTATCCATATGAAGTCGATGATGATATATTAAACTGATTCAGTGACACTATTGTTAATCGATAAATACCCTTGTTTGACACAGTGAGGGTTATTGTATTCTTTTTAGGTTCCCAATCTAATGATCCAGAGAGAACTGTGTATACCATATTTATGATATTCCTCTCATGAGAAATCTTTATTTTTTCAAGTAGCGGAAGATTGTCTGTTTTAAATTTTGTAATATCCTCGATAGATTTTTTAATATTACTAATGTTATCTCTAATAATATTAAATCCAGCATCATTAATATTTTTAATATTGGATTTAATTTCATCAAAATTGGATTTAATTTCAGCGAGAGATGGAGAGGTTACCGCTGGTGTTCCAAAATATTTATTGATAATATTTCTACGAAGGGAAGTATACGTTGTTATATGTTTTTCAAGTTCTTCATTTAAATTTTTTAATGCATCTGTGATTGTAGAAACAAATACACCTGGTTTGAGTTTTCCATCATTTGAATATAACACTATTGTATCTTCAACGACGTCGCGTCTTCGTATTAAGACATCATCCAATGAAACATTACTAGATTTCAATTTGCCCTGTCGATCTTGAAATACAACTATTTCCCCAGGATCTACACTTGACAAATTTAATGTCTCGGCGATTTCATCTTCGATTATTTTTTTTTACATTTTCGACAGCTAATTTACTATCGGTTTCTGTTTTTTTTTTACTCTGATAAAGGTCGTCCCCAAATATCAATCATTATACGAAAACGCTAACGTTTTTCTAAATCATAACGCTATCGTTTTTGCCACTGCCTGCTAGTATATTCATTAACAACAACTTGTGGTGGTTTCCTTGGAAATCTAGATATCTCTGCAAGGACGTTTAATACTTCACGACCGCATATCGGTGGATCATTTAACTGTTGTGTTGGTAGTGTGGAATAAAAAATTGGAGATGACTTTGTTATTGTGGATATATATCGCATGAATTCTTTTGGTGGAGCTAAACCATATGAATCAAAATATACAATTCCACGTGGATCAATTGCATATGCGACCCAATGAGTTCCTTTTCCGCTGCTGTTATCAAGATTGATAATACCCGTTTCATTTTTCATTGGTTTTGACGGTAATTGATCTCTCATGAAAACTCCTCTAAAGTTTTTTATTGATAATGATTTTACAGCATCAATTAAATCAAAATTGGACATTGGTGAAAATCCTAGGGATTTTTCCACTAATAAACCGTTCCTGGTATTCTTAGGCCCGTGCCCTTGTACCAATTGTGTGGAGTTCCTGGTAGTCTTAGACCCTTTCCTTTTTTTTTATAACCTTTCCCAGTAGCCTTTTTCAGGGCCATTCCTGCAGCAGTACCAACGGCTCCTAACGCTGCCGCCTTCGCAACCGCTGCAATCAATGCTGGAATAGCAGCTAACAGCGGGAATATACCACCTGATTTTATCATACTGGCAATTGCTGCTTTCGAAAAATCAATTTGAACTCCTCGTTTGTTCTTTAGCGCATCATTGAAATGTTTTATTTGACGATCTGTCAATGATAATTTATGTGCACCACCGGACATTTGAGTGGGTTTCAGCGTTATTGTGGTTCCACATTCTTTAGCCGACTTTGATTTCAATTTCTTGACCTGACCATCAGTCAACTGGACATTAACAATACTATATGTCATTCTATTCTAAAATGTAATTTACACTTTCAATTGATCTTATTGTGAAAATCCTAACTACATGTTTGGAAAATCAAATGATTTTTGAAAACATTACATGTTTTCCACTGGTGCATCAATAAGTCTCATTCGTCCGCCAATTCCTTCTAACAACATTGATTTATCACTGAGAATGACAGCAACTGCTCTATAATCTGCTATACCAGCAGGGCGTTGTACTCGAGCTTGGAAGTATATATCAACAACAGATTGTCTCATCATGTCAAGATGTTCCAATGAAAAGTAATAAATCGGATAGTTTTTTTTCAAAATCAATTTGCGATATTTGCAAACCAGTATCAACATTTTGATCACGACCCATATACGACAATATTCTATGATATACACGTGCTACTTTATTGTTTTCATAATTAAGCTGTACAATCTCTGCTGGCTCTTGTTGTCTGTTTATTCTTAATGAAACTTCACTTACCCCTAATTTATCAAATATCATATGACTGGATAATTGACGACCCACTCGATTTGCATCCTGTAATGCTATAAAGATATGACGTGGAGCTGAAACACCTTGTTTTGATGCTAAGTGCCATGTAAATGTGCCATCTACATTATCCTGTTTCGTATCAGTCGTTGTTGTTAGCCAACTTAGCAATGATTTTCCACCTGTGTCCATAAACGATAGTAATTGTTGCTCTATTGTAACTGCTGGTGTCAAGACGGGTATCCATAGAACCAATTTATTTAACATGACTTTCCCATCATCAACACCATTAGCACGCCAGATTGCATCATTGTCATTCTCCTTTCGCACTAACACGACTGTATGCTTTGCTCCATAGATGACTTTTCTGACATTTCTACAGAATCCGAATATGTGATGTAACGGAATTGCACATGAAAACCGTCGATGTTGTCCTTTTAATGCTCCTTTTCATGTTGCAAATCTTAGATTGAAATTACCATTGACCCTTTTTAAAATGTCGAATGGATTAGCTGAACCTTCACGGTCTGGATTAGCTGCGAGTTGTTGTTCAGCTTCTGCAGTAGCTGCCGCAGTTAGTACTTTAATAAATTGATAATGGTCAGCATGATCAGAAGTATCCTTAGCAAACATCATAGACGGACCAGCCGACCTCGTATAATCATCATAATATCTCGCAAGTCCGATTATTGTTGTTGCAATATCAACATTTTGTTCTATTGATTCAATTTCTTTTCCATCAATGATATATCTTGCACTGTTAAATAGCGCCATAATGCCATTATTTACAAAACCAACTCGGATATTTGGGTTATCCCCATATGGTGTATCAGCTGCAACATTTGTTACAAGCTGTTCTTCTATTTCAATAAATGCCTCACACGGCAAAAAGTATCTACTTGTATCTTGAACTTGAAGTTCAACTCTCCCCCGTTGATTAGGTTCTTTTGCAGGATAGGCATAATACTGATAGTTAATTTTAGAATCATCTTTATTCACTGGTGCTGCCATATCAAACGCTGGATCAGCAATTTTTTTAAATGCCATTTATACTAAAACGTTATCGTTTTTCTAAATGTAGTAATGCTATCATTTTCTTTTTCGTCTGACATTTTTACGATTTCCTCCAAGACCGCTTCCCGCTATCATACTTGCAATATTACTACTATCTGGTGAAGTCATTGCTAATGATGCTAGTTTTTGTTCCACTGCGTTATTTATCACTTTACTGACATTTGCAGGCATCATTGTTGTTGAAGGTAGCGGTGTTGAAACCATTTGTGGTGGTTTTCGTCCGAATATAGATTTCACCAATGACGTTATTCTATTTTTTGCGGTAGAAAAGGCCGTTCCTGCAAGATCTCCAACAGCGTTAATTCCCTTATTACGAATAACATCAATGGCTTTCATCGATAATTGTTTAGCAATTGGTGCTACTTTTGGGGCTATTCTTGTGAATAAACCCGCTATGGTATTTCCAAGGCCGTCTCCATAGTATGCCTTATAAACGGGCAATCTTGAGTTTACTACATATACGTTTGTTGGTTTATTGTGATTATAGTGTACTATCATCTTATTTGAAATGACTTTGTAATTTCTAAATGCAAGCATTTAGAAATTTCAATCGCTATAATAACCACTAAATTCCCCTGGAATTCCGTCCATTAACTCATCCAAGAGTTCTCGATACGTATGAATATCAATTATCCCACCTTGGAATAATCGTCTGCAAATATCAAATGCTTCATTAGTTATTTCGAGTGAGTTATTCCCAGCTCGCTTACCTCCCATAAGAACCTCAAGTCGTGATATATCATAATGGTATTACTAGGACATATATGAGAATCATGATGAGAACTTCCATAACCCTCTCCTGAAGTACTTTCTGATTCGGAAACGTTTTGAATTTCTGGAGATTGTTGACCTTGACCTTGACCTTGACCTCGACTTTGTTGTTGTTCTTTTCGTTGTTGTTGTTGATCTAAACCATACTTATTAACTCCCATTTTAAAAGCTAGGTAATTCAAGTCACCCTTATTTAAATTGCCGGTGATTTCTTGATTAATTTTAAATAACCAATCCACCCATTGATCTCGTTTTATTGTGTTTTTTTTTTAATTCGTCTTTTAAAAATTCCCCTCTGTTATAATAACGTTCGGCAGCGAATTTACCAAATGGCACATAGTCTTCAGTTTTCAGCAATTGAAATTGTTTGATTTCTTCTATAGCTTCATCAGTGAATATCTCGTTAAAAGGAACAATTTTTTTAACGGGATCATCAATATCAATATTACCCATTTGTTGTATTTCTCGCTGAGTTTGTAACTCACCTGAAAGCTGTTTTATCCCCTCCTGAGTTTTTTCAGTCTCTGTAGCAATCTTTCCCAATACATCAATAATAGGTACTGCTCCCTCTTTAGGGATGTCGCCGTATATAGCACGTTCTGTTGCAAGTTTCATATCTTTAGTGGCTTTAGTTACAGGGGCAAAAAGCTGTTAGCTCCCAATAGAAAAGTCAGTCTGCGCTTGCTGTCTAAGTTGTAGTTTATCTCGCACGTTATCTCGAATTGGTATAAACTTTTTCAGTAATGCTAACCTCTCACGGGCTAGTCTGGTAGTTAATGCTTCTGATGTCATTATTGAAAATGCTAATGTTTTTTCAATTGTGGGTTTCAATGCTTGCATCAATCAAACGTCTTATAGATTTCACTTTCAAAGCAATCTCTGACCGAACTTCGTACTGTTCCCCGAGTTTCTTTCTAATTGCTTCAACTATACTAAATAGCCGAATGAATAAATTAATATCATTGTTATACAAAGAAACATTAACCGCTTTTTGGATTCTTTTTATCAGTGAATACATTTTAGGTAGGACATATCTTCCATGTTTCAATTGTATATTAATTTGTTCAAATTCATTCAAAAGTCTGTCTTCATTTAAAAATTCAGAAAGTACGATTCCTTGATTTCTTAAATTTGATATTTCTGTGATGATAGATGTAATATCTTGAAATTCCATTTATTGAATATTATTACTAATGTATTTTCTTATCTTTAAAATATTTTTATATACAAAAAAAAAACAAACATATACAATGCCTGTCTCTTCCTCATTCGAGTTCCGAGGCAAGAAAGGCAAACATTAAAGACTTATACAATACCCTAACTCCCCAATCGAGTTCAAGGGCGGGTTATATGGGCATTAGACGTGAAATCCAAGTGATTTCTTTACAAACATTGAATATATAACATGAAGCCTCATTTGGAAACCTCTTTCGCGCCAAACGACGTCAAAGAGGCCCAGAGGGGGGACAGCACATTCTTGGAACTCATTTAGTGCCTTCGCATTATATAAGCCCAAGGGCCACAAACATAGATCTCCCAATTGGAAGCTAAGGTAACAAATGCTATATTAGGTCTTCCGGAAGATATGTTGTGGGGGGGGACAGTACATTACATATAGGATGATATATATACAATGAGATGATAGGATGATATATATATATATATATATATATATATATATATATATATATATATACACACAATGTGATTAATATATATATATATATATATATATATATATATATATATATATATACAATGCAATTATATAGGATGGTATGATAGGGACAGTACAGGACGATACAAACATGAAACAACAGGGCGGATTGAAAAAATTCAACCACACCATGTCAATGGTGTGGGAGTTTTGATTGGCAAATTGGGCTTCGTTTAAAGCCCCAAACTTATTACGGCTCATATTATATATAAGGTGATAATAAGACCAGTATCGATAAGCGAGTGTGTATTTATTTTCCTAGCATTTCATAATGAAAATTGTGTAGTAATTTCAATGGAAGCTAAATATTTAAATAAAACATTAAAAACAAGAAATACAACTGTTAAATAATAGCAATTTTTTTTATTAATTTCTATAATATTACGATTAAATAATCGTAATAATAATGGATTTACATGACGAGATAACTCTGTCATGGGGATCCCTGTCAATTCAGGACCTGCTATTTCTTGAATGGTTCGAGAATGATATTTTTCTGTGTCATTGATAATTTTATTACATGTAGCGCTACCACACTAAAAAACTAAATTACATGTAATGCGCTTTACTATTTTGACCCTCACATACAATCTATTTTATTTGTAATTACAAAGTAATTTCATTTTCATACAAAATCTAAACAGCGCTGTTAACGCTGTCTTTGTAATTGGGATTTTTAAAAAATCTATTAATAGAACCTTGACCCAGTGTCTTGTGTTACACGCGCGCGTTTCGGTACAATAACCATATTTACTATTTGTTTATGTGGCTGTTCCGGCTGTTCCAGCTATTGTCATTTACTTTTTTAATGCATATATACGTGGATATTGCGAATAAATATTGAAAAAAAAATATGTACACAATGATATTAACGCGCGAAACGTTTTTAGTGTTTTGCCCTATGGAAAATCGACTACTTTGCCCTATGGTAATTGATCTGAATTGTAAAATCATGCAAAATTGACTAAAATAGCATAACTCACTATTGAGAGTTATCTTGTAAATAGGAAAACTTTATTCTATGTCCATTTTTCTTTGAGATAGCTGTTTGATAAATCCCTTCAGCAACTCTTTGTACTGAAGGAATACATATTCCAAAATATTTTTCTGCAGCATTCATTGATTGAAAAACTCTTTCTTCATTCGTCGTTGTATCAAATGATTTAACTCCCCTGCGTCGTTTTGAGTATTTCCCTGTCTTTCCTCTTTTTGTATTCTCTCTTTGAGAAATGCATTGTAAATTGGAAATCGCGTTATTTAAGGGATTGGAGTCAATATGATCAATAACATTACCATCTTTAATCAATCCATAAAATGCTTCATAGACAATTCTGTGAACGTAATAGTTCTTTCTTCCAGCAGTAAATTGCAAGTATCCTTGATTATTAACAAAACCAATTGGCTTTTTCAGTCTGCGGTTTCTAAGATCACCATCAGCAGATATTTCATAATTAACAAGTATTGGATGTGGTATGAATTCTTGCTCCATTTATATAATAATACTATTTGTCTAATTCATTATTTGCTTTAATTATAAATCTATTAATGTAGTCTTGAGGGGTATTTATGATTTTGTCTTTGACAGAGTCATGGTTAGGGTCAATGATAGCGTTTTTTATTCGTTTATCATGATAACGTTTCAATTCTCTAAACCGCTTACCCCCACAATTGATACATAATTGTGATTTTCCTCTCACACCCACCCCACAATTTATGCATGGGGACGGGCCTGTCGAATTATTTCTGACACTCTGTAAGTGATATCCACAGAATTCACCTCTACACGATTTATTACATGGAGTTACTGATCCAATCATAAGCCATTTGCAGTGATTCATTATATATAAACAAAATTTTCTATTTAAATACTTGTCTTATTTATATGAATGAAGAAAAATATTAAATTCAATCTTGATAGAACTCTCGAAGATGTACCAAAAGAGAGAATAAATAATAGAAGTCTGATTAGAAAAATACGAGATTGTGTTCATGAGTTTAAACAGGACGGTGCATCACACACCTGGTCAACATTTAGAATTGATGGTGTTGTTGATGCTAGAATGAATGATGAAACAGCAGCTATGATACTATCACAACTTGGCAATAAAAGGTATTTTCTCAGAGTGAAATTCATTATCAATTTAGAATCGGGCGATTGGGTTATAAGAGACAAATTTGAGCCAATTCTCAAAGATAGGACAACAGTCATTGTTAGCCGTGATTCCAGACCAGGGCTGTTAACTGGAATTGATAAACCATACTATGAAAAAGCGTATCCAGAAACAGCAATTGTTTATGGGATGTATCCGTTAAATAAGAAACCTGACATTGGAAAACTAGCACCAATGAAACAGTCAACGTCAGTGGAAAAACCACTCAATTGTGTGGCACAACGAGTCATAGAACACTTTACAAATGCACTCCGTGGGAATAAATTAACCGATCTAAGACGTAAAAAAATAGATCAATGGGAGCTAACAGTGAAAGAGAACGGAGAAACTATTTCCGATATAGCTAGATTGGAAAAGTCGTTGAGATTTCCGATAACCGTTTCAACGATAACTGGCGAAGTATTATACGAATCGAAATACAATAAAAACGGAGCTCCAATCAAAATTATTGATCATAACAAACACGCATGGACATCCGCAGTTACAATATTCCCGCGAGACAGAACAGTGAAATATATCCCAGAAGAATTCACCAAGGATGGCATTCTCACTGAAGAAAGATTATTCGATGCTATTGCTAGTTTGTGTAAAAACGACCCTGTATCAGTATGGCTACTTCATAGTTTTGAAGATGAAGAATGTCAATTCAATCAATTTGTGAAACCTAACGGTGAATTATATCGTACTGAAAGTCTACATAATAGGATGAAAAATCTAGCAATAAGTCTCGGTGAAAACGCTAGCGTTTTTAATGAAAAATCCGACGATTACGAACAGTTACTTACAAATTGTTTTACAATTCCATCAGTTGCAGCTCATTTTGCAAGAAAGAAAAATAATTGGAAACCAACACGAAAAGAGTTTTTACAGGATGTTCAATCCAGCTGTTTGGAATATTATCATGGCGGTCTATGGAACATTAAGTACAATTGTGAAAGTGTGATATCAGTTGATATCGTTGCCTGTTATCCAGGAAGTTTTCTAGGATATGGATTCGCTGGTGAGTATTTTAAACGGTTTGGACATCCCACACATGAAATGACTCGCGTTGCTATTAATGGACCACTGCCTGATTTTGATTTGACCGGTTTTGCTTGCGTAGTATCATTTGAATTCGCTGAAGGACTTCATCCGTGTTGTTATGTTTGGATTGGTAGACACATGGCTGAAAAGATGTGGTTACCAATAGTGTTATTGCGATATATGATTGATTGTAAAATGTTAGTTTCGTTGATTGTCAGCGAAGCGATTATCTCATATCAAAAACAAACCAATGTCTGGTTACCAGAACCAGAATGTCTTGATAGTATAATCGATAAGTCTAGAAAACATATTGATGCTGACGAGGAGTACATCATTGAATGGTCAAAAAAGATATTTAATCAACGAAATAGTGAAGCAAAGGATCTTGGCCGAAGAATAATCGGTAAATTTACACAAGGTGGAAAAAAATTCAACTTTAAAAGACAATCCTCACGATTGATTATAGATGATGCCGAATACGACTTCGTTATTAAAGATGCAGTAGAGAAAAATAGATACGCAAATTGTAAAACAGCCTTCTTGTCCAATAAAACAAAGTTAGGTAGAATTGTTACTTACAGTGATGGAGAAAGCTCTGCATATCTACATTTAAGGGCTTCTATGCTGGGTTATGCATCTATCAATTTATTTGCAATGATAAATAGATTTCCTAGTATAGCAGTTAGAATTGCAATTGATTCAATGTATGTCGATAAAAAATATATCAAAGAGGTAACTAAATTTACTAATACCGAAGAGACTTGGGGAACATGGCGAATTAAACGTGAAATACAATGCGATTATTCTGAATCAGCAGACGTTGAGATTAAAAGCAGTTACCTGAAGAACGATAATTCTATCAGTGAAAAATCTGATGGATTTTCTATGTCTAAAGCACCACCGATATCAGATCCAATTTGTAGATATAAAACAGTTTATTTAAACCGTTGTGGTGGATCTGGAAAGACAACACGTGTGATAGAATTATATCGAGAGAACGTCCATGATTGTACTCACACCAACTCATAGACTAGCGAGAGAGATCAAACAACGAAATGTTGAAGCTTGCACGTATCATAGTTTTTTTCGATACAAGGGTGATGCTTGGACTCCTGAGCGAATGGGTGAGAAATTTATTCCAGCGTTTATTATTTGGGATGAAGCATGTACTGTTTCAGAAGATGTATTAAAAATGTTTCTTGATTGGTTATTGCAAAATAATACAAAAGTTATATTGTGCGGCGATCATGGTCAACCACCACCATTTGTTGGTAGAAGTCCACATAATTGGTTAAAAGGATTTGTTGATTATTACGAAGAAATTGATACTGACTATAGAGCACTCGATGAGCAGTTACGTGAGTTTAAAAAACTAATTAGATTACAACCCGATAGAATTCAATGTGAAGTAGCGCGTGAAATAATTTCTGAAACGCCTATGAATGATTTTTGGGAAACATGGAGACCAAATGATTTTGTAGTAGCAAGTAGAAAGATAGTCAGAGACGCACTTCAGAAAAAGTTGTTTGAGCTACACAAGAAAAAATTCCCAACGTTTCCAGTACCGTTGTGTTATAGACCATTGGATACACGAAAGCAGAATATTGAAGTTGAAATTCCAGGTCAGACGGAGAAACAGATTCTAGTGTTAAATGATATTGTGTTAGTTGATATCAATACTGTAGAAGATGCATTATGCGCTGATAAATCACCATGGACGCTTGGTTATGTAACAACAATACACTCGTCACAAGGATTAACCATCACGGATACAATTGTTTGGATAGTTGATAATCGCATTGAATGATCAAATTTAGTCTATCTCGCAGTGTCCAGAGTACGACGAATAAATCAACTACGAAGGATTGTTTTCGATGATGATTTTAATGCAAACGATGACAACACTGATATTAGCATCATTAATAAAAAAACTCTCTGGTTACAAACAGCAGGACAAAAAAAAACAACGAGAATTTGATATTGATGCTGAAGTAATAATCGCATTAAAAGAACAACAGAATAATCACTGCGCCAGTTGCAATTGTATAATGCACTGGCAGTATTCGGATAAAGACCCTCGACAATTCACCGTAGACAGAAAAAATAACAGTCTTGGTCATGTCAGAAACAATGTGATGTTGACCTGTCTTGAGTGTAATAGATGTAACGGAGCTAGTTAAGACCATGTGGCGGTAATTGAGTATCGTCCGGAATGACTTGTAGTTGTTCGCGTGTAAAACCACGCTGAGGTGCAGTTGAATCCAATCTGTAGATTGGAGGTCTACCAGTTGATCGCGTTATGGTTGAAATTTTATGCGTAGTAACACTCCATATAGGATCAGTAGCTCTTCTTTTACCACCTTCAAGTTCTCCTGGTTCGTATAAATATCTCACAGTAACATCACTGAGAAGTGGCTGAGTGCTAACCCGCTGTGGTTGTTCGGGTATATATATATTTTTTTTATTGCAATATTTGGTTTCATATTAATAGTTCGAGTAATCTCGTTATTTAACGCTGCAACTACACTCGGTAACCTTTGGACCCATTCACGAGATCGTTTTTCTTGGATGAATTCTTTTGCATATTGATATCCAAATAACCGTTCTGCAAGAGTTCGATTAAATCGTTCTACAATTGCCTGATCACGATGTAACGCAGTATGTCCCCGTCGTATTGTAACATTATGAGTTTTCATTGTTGATAGAACAGCACCTTGAAACTCTTTGCCAGGATCAACTTGTAATAGATTTGGCCATTTTAGAGGACCTCGTCTATAAATCCTTTCAAATGCAGAAGCGACTTCAGAAGCTGACTTTGTTTTTAATGGTTCTGCTTGTTTAAATCGACTCGCAATATCAACTACAGTTAGCGCGTATTTGTAACCATGGTCATGTGGTAAAAACAATAAATCAGCCTGATGAACTTCATTGGGTACGGTAACATCAAAATGAGAATAATTAATTTGTTTAGGCGGTGGTAGATAAATTTGCCATATAGCTTGTTTGGATAACCAATCTTTCGCAGTGGACTTTTTCACTTTTGCAACGTTAGCGAGTTTACTGATTGCTGCTTTACCCTTCCAGTATCCTTTCGGAGAATAATAAATAGATTCCATACTATAAAAACACTAGTGTTTTTAATTACCAGCACCTAACACCAATTTGCCTTTCATAGCTGATTTGACCAACCATGAAGCCAATTTTTCTTTAAAGGATTTATCGGGAATAGCATTTAACGCATGAATTAATTTTACATCCGCGAGATGTCTTTGTTGCAAATTATTGCTTTTATATGCAACATCATGAGCATGACATGCCTTATCAATAGCATTTATCGGATACTCACCAGGCCGGGGCTGATTTTGATCATCAAGTCTGATATCTAATCTCGTTCCGGGACCACAGTAACTATATCCTGGAAGGTGTTTTTCTCCGGGGTATTTTGCCCATGGGGTTCCGGGGAGTTTTCCAAGTTTTGCGGCAATATCACCTCCGAGTTGCTTTTTTTTAAAAATCGAAATTTTTTTGTACCACATGTTACACACTTACCAGTAAGCGCTATTCTATTGTTTTTAGTTGTAATGGTTGTCTGATCGGTTGTATTAGTACGCTGTTTACATTTAACACAATATAGATCCATAATTTATATATAGCGTTATGAATATAATTGATTTTTCAGCGACTAAAAGAAGAGATCCGGTAAAACACCACGCAGCGCTTCCGAATTCTGTTCGTGCCATTATAATCGGACCATCTGGATCAGGCAAAACACAATTGCTGCTTAATTTGATAATGCGATTTATGAAATGGGATAAATTATATTTAGTTGCCCCATCCGTAGATGATCAACGGTGCTATGAAGTGCTACAAGATTATAATGCATCAGAAATTAAAGGTGAAAGTGTAATTGACTTTATTACTGATATTAATGATGCACCATCAGTAGAAGATCTCGATGGAGACATAAACAATCTTGTAGTGTACGATGATGTGATGTTAGATAATCAAAAGAACCCTGCTAGAATATTTTCCCGAGGTAGGCATAAAAACACTGATGTGATATATGTCACTCAACGCTACACTCAGATTCCAAAAGTGATTCGCGATAACTGCAATATTCTTGCTGTATTCAATAGCGTTGATACACATACGCTACGAAATATTTGGCAGACATGGTGTTCCGATATGGACTTCAATGGATTTAAAAATTACTTTAGTCATGCTCAGTCAGTCCCATATGGGTTTATAACAATAAATTTACACGACCCTCGGTCACGATATCGTATTGGACTTGAATAAATATTTGGTTAAATAATTTGTATTAATCAGCAGCAGGGGGGGCGAGATGACAACATATTTGCGACGTAGATGGCAGCAATTTTGAGGGTTGTTATGACAATGTATTTGCGACAAAATCGCTAAGGCTCCATTTGTAAAATGGGGTCTTTATTTTTTTTTTGGTTAAAATATGAGATTTCGTAGGAAGGCTCCATTTGGCATTCTGAGGCTTTAATCGATTTTGTCGCAAAAATTTGTAGGGTTCGCCCCCCCTGCTGCTAGCCAAACTCCTGTCACTGTGTGGAAGCCATATTTTTTTTGTTCTTTCAGTGACTGTAACCTTGATATTTGGCCCCCAAAATTGAAAAACTTCTTCATTATCTTAAGTGCAAGCTATCCACAAAGTTTTGTCAAGTTATGTAGGACTAATGTTACTGTGTGGAAATCATTTTTCTTATGCCAGTCAGTTACCATGACTTTGGACCTTATGACCCCAAAATTTATAGGCCTGTTCCTTTCCACAAATGAAAACTATTCACAAAGTTTGGTAACTGTAGATGATTAAGAACAAAAATCATTATGCTGAAATGGAAAAAATTACCGGCAGATGAAATGGACTGACTGGGTCAGGAAATATTAATACACCACTCCCTCGATAACTCCAGCCAGGATATTTTGAGAACCCACTTATAACATGGTGTCCCACATGGCTCCAGATTTTTTCGAAAAGAAAATATATTTTAAAATCTGCTGAACAGGAAGAAAAAAATTGTGCTAAGAATTGGTATATTGAACCTTGATAATACCGTTATTTTATGTTTCATACATGAAAAAAAAAATAACTATTAATCATTAATTTTTGTAAAAACAAACTGGGAATAAGGTGTTTTCGATTTTTTTTTGCAAAAGAACATCTTTTAGTGTAAAATTTTATGTCCAATAATTTAATAAACTTTTCAAATAATACAAAGTGATATGTACGAAAAATTATGATACCTTTAATTAATTATTATCTTGATAACTGGATTCTGTATGAAAAATTAATGGGTATGAAAAAATACATGAAACACAGTAGCTCATTATATCATCGGAAATGGTGATTATTGCCGGAAAACATAGAATTCATATTTTGAAATTTGCAGTGCTAATAAGATAACACCTATTATGTTAGGGTTTTTTGAGAGAAATAGTTGTCAATATACTGTAAATAAACAGTCTGGTGAAACAGTGATCAACAAAACATTCTGGTAAATGCTAACAGGTGGCAAAAGAGAATGAAATAACCAATTAAATGTCTTGCTAGGTGAAATTCACTTTCTAATCCTTTAATTTAGCTTCACTATAATCACAATATATTCTATTCTATGAAAACATGAAAAGAGTCAATCATCTAAACCCTTGAGTACTTCAGTGAGAACCTAATTACATGCCAGCTTTGTTTTGATCAACAATTTGGGGAACTGTTGCATTAAAATAAAATTAAAAGAGACCTGGGTCTTTTTTTATCACTTTGAATAGTCTTTTGTATCAAATCAAGCAAGGCAAATACAATTTAAAAAAATTCATAGGCATGCCAATTGAAGCATAAGTTCTTGTGTTCATTATCGTTCTCAAAATTCATTTAATTTGACCAATTGAAAATAACATGTCACTAACTGCAAGTATTATTGTGTTATTATTTACACTATTTTAAATTTGTAGACCCATTAATTCATGTTGATGATGGTTAACCCTTGTAAATTTTTTATTTATTTTTGTTTTCATTTTATTTCTACCACAATCAAATCTACTATTGTTCGATCAGCATTTTTTCTCCTAAATGAGTGCCAATCTTCTGTATGAAAAGTCAACTTTGGATCAAACAATAAAACTAGAATTTATCAATACAAAAATTGCGACATAGTAAACATTTTAACGTACATGCCAACCCCTGGAGAGGAAAAAGCGTAATCCAAGTGGACAAATTGAGTAATCGGAGCAAAAAAAGCGTAATCCACATATAGCATAATAAAATTTAATATGCATAATTACAAAACACATGCATATTTTCTGCAATTTTGGCATCAGGAAGTATCAGTTTGAACAAAGGACCAAAGTTATATTAAACCACTAGTTTTAGTCAGTATTTTATTAGGCTCTCGGTAAATAGTGCCACTGCATTTAACAAGTTTGTTTCCACAATTTAGTTCTGCTGTAAAAAAGAAGTTACCCTTGTATTGGAGTTAGCAAAAGGAGCTAATTCAAGGCATCTTTGCTTTACACTATGACCATTAATAAAATCCTTTCCACACAGCCTGCAATGGGTGTGACTACCCTAGAATGGCACTGTATTGTGTTATTCATGTATTCATCTCAGAGGTTTTTTTTCCATTTTTTTTCTTTCTAATCCATCTGAGAAATCATCTGAGAAACATTTTTGCTGTAACGTATGCATCAACTAGAATAAATAGGACAACTTTTACTGCCAAATTTCTACAGAATGGTTCTGTACCTAGCATTTTTTTAACGAAGAATATGTGAGCAAATATTAAAATTAGAAAACCATTCTTATTTCCTAAGCTAGAGAGCTGCTATAAATAGAAACAGAAGTCTTCTAGGAAATAGGGCAGCTGCTATAAATAGAACATAACACTAAGAAAAGTCACTGCTACTCTACAGACAAGTGAACTTTTATGTCATTCTTACTAAAAAACCATCTTTCCCTGAATATGTTTTGTGTGATTAGTGGGATGTTAAAATGAGAAAACAAATTATTAATTTGGGGAGGAGGAGGAGCCTGGAGGATATACCGAAAAAGCATAATCCAAGTACATTTATGTATAAGGTGTAATTTAGTGGAAAAAAAGTAATGATTACACCAAAAGTGTAATGGTTTGGCATGTATGCACAATGTGTAACGTTGTACATGTGTTAGCAAACAGAAACCATGTGGAACAATCTTTTTATGATTTTCTCAATATACTGTATATTATCCTGAAATTAATGTTACTTTGTGAATAAAAAAGTAAACAAAGTACACTGCTATGTAGAGATATTTATTCACAGTTAATTTTAGCATGATTATTCAAGACTGAGTATTCAAGACTAACATGCCAACCCAACCCACCCACACCTTTTGCATCTATGTCTTTTGTTGTTTTTTTAATAGGTCCCTCAATAACTTGCGCCATTGCTTATAACGCAATGTTTTTGGACCCGTTGTGCATGAGTTATTGAGGAAGTGGTGTACTGCAAAAGAAAGGGTGTATAAAAATTGGATAAACAACCAAAACTATTTGCATTATGTAACTTACATAACTGTAGAGATGTGACACAAGTTTAATTGCACTATTGGTGACAACAGTGTTTAAAAAGTCCTGTTAAAAACCAAAGCTCCAAATATGCAATTTTACCCAATAAAACACTGAAAACAACAAGTAAATCATAAGAAATTTAAAATAAATTCTGGTAGACTCTACATTTCTTAAGTGACTCTTTAGTCATTTTATATAAATTAATATAAAATGAACACATGATATTTTCATCCCAATGAAATATGATGCAAAGGATGTGTTAGAAAAAAAAATCTGTGGATCTGGATGACCAAACGAATCACGAAGTATCATGGTGATCCATAAAAAACTTGTGTTCACTAAATTTTGTAATACACTGCATTCAGATGCAAGTAAATAATGGCAATAACTCCCAGAAAAATGGTGTTAATGTATTGATATACATTTATTCAGGTGATGACCATAATAAATACCAGACCAGGTTCAATAGCACTGAAACTTATCTAAACACTACCACATTATTAGACCAAACTTGGTGTCAAAACATTACCGTGTCCATCAGAATCTTCTTTTGAAGAAGGAACATTTCTTTCTTCAGTTCATTCTGTGCATTTGATTGTTGAATCTGATGGCTTTTTTCCAGGTCATCCATTCCCTTGAATAACAGACACCAGAATGAAAGTGTTACAGTTTTCAAAAAAGTTTATATAACACTTTTTACAATGTTGGCATCTGAAAAATCTATGCCTTAGTTATTGAAATGATTGCTAAAGAATAAGATCTTACAAAATAAACCTCAACTTTATCAAATATTTTAAAGGTTCTGGGCATACTAATTGAAAACTGAAGTAGGACAAAACTGATCAGTAGCAAATTGCTCATCCATACACATTTTTCCTAACAAATGCACAACTCTCTTGGAAGAAAAAGAAAGCATGGTGTAAGGCTTGAGGTGTGTTGTGTGTGTCTGCCATGTGTAGTACATCAAATAAAAAAGACATAAAAGTAATATTTCATTCAAACATGTGTAACTACCAAACCATAGTTTTTATTCAGGTGGATATCTCTTTGAATAAAAAAAATAGAACTACATTCTATCATGATTCCTCAGATCTGAGGCATGATGATATTCCATTGTATACTATAAAATAGGTATATCTAACATCAAGTATGCTACCTATATAGACTATTAAGACCTCACACAGAAAAGAAAAGCTAATAAAGATAGGGCTGCTCCATAATGTATACATTTGCTTTATGTAAAGGTTTTGTTGTTTATTTTACCTTTGTAAATTGTTCATGCAACTGTTTGATAGTTTTCAGCCTTTGACTCTGCACAATTCTGGATTGCTGAAACAGCTTCTGCTGCTGCTTAAATAAAATCTACAAAATAAAACCACAAATTAGTAACAATTCTGAACATTTACAGCAAGACCATAAATGCTTATTTTTGGATGTTATGGACCTCCTGCCACCCAGAGCTGTTAATGGGTACCTAGATAGCAGCCTGCTGATAATAACCCTGGTAATAAAATGAATTACTTGGAAACCATTTAAAGTATACAAGTTATCTACCAGCACAAGTGGCCCCATCATCTTTTGGCTGTGAAGGCAGTACTCACTCTGTTGACAATACTTTTGATCAGTCATTAATATAACCTGTACTTACTTGTTCAGTGTCCAGCAGAGTTCTGCCTCTTCCATTAAATGTTTGACCTTAATTACCTGGCTTGATCCACACATTACAACCCTCACATTGAGCCTTGAGTGATAACTGCTCAGTATAAAGTAACAGAGGGTGGTTATTTGAGCTATCTGCACTTTTTGTATGCTTCAGTTGCAAACTTTAATAGATTTAACCCAAACTCAATCTCTACACAGGTACCCACATATGATAGTGAAGCCAAGGAAAGGGAGTCAGATGATAATTGCAATGATGGGACCATGATGATTTACTAGACAATAATGAAGGATTTCAGAACTTTATCAGACAATTAGGATTTATTCTTGGACTTTGTACCAGCAGATGGAAATTTAGACCTTGCTGTGAATTATAATAAACTTGAGTTAAGTTCATGTGAATCAACATAGAATCTGTAAGGAGTATTGATTTAGGTCACCTGAGGTCAGAATTATATAGTGTAAATCACCTAAATCTGAGTAAGAGAAATATAGTTTTTATTTGGCTGTTGATGTGTAGTGGTATTTGTCTAGCATGATACATACTCTATATTTAAGGAGACAGCTTCATCCTTCATATTTCATACTCTAAACAAGAGTAAAGAGGAGGAATATGGAAGGAACCCAATTAGTTAAAGAAGAAATCTACAACTAAAGGATGTCAGAAAAGTGAGGGGTCGGAAGAGGACCAAGCACCTAGTTAGACGTAGGAAACAAGTCGTGCAAAGACAAGTGTCAGGTGATGCTGTCAAAGCATTAGATTGGACTCAAAATCAACATTCAAATGCATGATGATAGTTATACGCTGTAAGTGAATTCCATCATTGACCATCAGTTGAATAGAAAGCGAATTTTGGTTGTGCTTCAATTGAATATATGCAATTTAGTAAATCCGTTGTATGGGAAATGATTATGTTATTTGATTAAAGTTTTATATTTTTTATTCATTGATAGGGGGCTCATTTTTATTTCTTTCAATACTTTGCTCAGCTATCTTTAACGTTTCATCTATCCGTCTACACTGGGATAATTACATCATGGGAGATCACTCCCTACTTAACGATGCCTAATTGAAAGGAGGAGGGTTTTAATGTTTTAAATCCCCCCCATCTCACCAATGAAATATGCATACACATGCACTTTTAATTTCATTTGTCTATGTCACAAAGAGCCTATTTTCTCAAGTATATAAAACAAAATATAAATTTTTTTAGTGGCCTTAAAATCAAATTAAGTTCTCTGTATATGCTTATAAAAATGACTAAAAATATTATTCTGTTATCTTTTTGTACATAATCTTGACACATTTTCATTTAAAAATGTAAACGATGAAAAAAATGTGTATAAATTAAAACATCACAAAAGTATCTCTCTCTCTCTTCATATATATATATATATATATATATATATATATATATATATATATATATATATATATATATATATATATATATATTTGACACACACACATATGCCTACCAGATTTTATTTGTTTACCTCTAATGGGTTTTGGCTGACTGTGCAATGAAACTCTGACAAAAAGTGTAATAACCAGAATGTTCAAAAACATGCACAAAATTTGAAAACTTGCTTTATTGGTCTAAAAAATCTAAATAACAAACAACCATAACAATGTGTGTGAAATGTCATGGTTCTGACTTTAGTTTTTGTGCTATTGTACTAAAATGGATTCAAGACCGACATATAGACTTATGGACCTGCAGATGAGAAGCAGGAAAGCAATATACATCATTCTGTTCTTATAATGAGGTATAAAAAGATTACCAGATGATATTATGGACCTTAATGCAATGTACTTTTTTTTTTAAAATCACATGAAACAGTATTTTTATGTTGTTATTATTATGTTGTATTAAGTGTTCTGAACTCTCCTGTAATACAATTTTTCTTGAGCCTGCCATAACAATGTTGACACAGCAGACACTTTGGTATCTGCTAGTGCAAGTCTGTCCTTATGTCCACACCCTAGATTATGGGAAAATTAAAGTTTTAGATTCAGCTAAATGTTAAATCATTGTTACTTTCAAGCAAAATAAAAGGCAGCTTATCAAAAAGGAATCTCATGCTTAATTATTCAGTTTAAAATGACATTCCTTAGCTTCATTTTTCTCTTTATCTCAATAATCCTTTCAACTTCTGTAAATTCTTAACTAAAAAACATACATCATTTAAAATGAAGAATTGACCTTCTGATGATGTTGAACCAAGTAACCAGAATACAACTAAATTTTTACCAAATAGGCATTTCCCTGGGAAATCAAACAGCTGTTGGACAAAATAAAGCCTTTATTTATATTGCCTGAGCTGTACTAAAAACTACTTTTGTATCTTGTATAAAAATGTAAGGACAAAAAGTACTGGTAGGTCATTAAAGAATCACAACATGTAAAGTATGCAGCAGATATTAGTGATAATTATTAAACCTCTCATCCCTTGTTTCAATTATAAGAAACATTTAAAACTAAGATATGTAATGCACCTGGTGTTATACTGAAGATATCCTAAGAATTTCTGGGGCTTGAATATAATAGTAAGAAAATAATGGAGAAAACAGAAAGGTGCAAACACAGTATTAAATACACTTGTATATATCAAAACTGTAGACTTAGTTTTAGAGGTTGTAAGTACAGACACTTAAAGTCTCTTAATGGAAAAAACATGATTTTTAAGTGTGACCTTCATCTTATGTATCAATAATACATGTAATGATTGGTATATTGGACATACTTTCCCTCAAATGCACACATAACAAATAGTTCCCATGGCTACTATACATGTAAAACACAACAGATAATGCTGAGATTGAGTAAAACAGTGATAATAACATGAGTGAATAATTACAAAGCTTTTGTTACAGGACATTTATGTGTTGGAATAAGCTTTACTAGCACATTAACTGAGAAATATCTTGGAGTAAACTACAGGAAACACTGAAAGATTAATGACTGTATCCAATCTTACTTGTACAAAAAAACCAGCATATAAAGAAGCCTTTGGGATAAATTTGTATCCAATTTATTTTGAAAACATCTAGAAATGTAATGTAATCACTGAAGTATTGCATGTATCATTCTGAATAAAAATGTCATTCTTGATAAAAGCATTCACTTGAGTAAAATGATATGTATTCATTAGAACTATGCATATCTGCAAAGAAATGAGAAAAGGTATATATATATATATATATATATATATATATATATATATATATATATATATATATATATATATATATATATATATATATATATATATATATATATATATATATGATACAGATATCACTATCATACAGGTTAGAGAATTTTTCATTTGTACTCTGCAGAGATCTGAACCCAGGTCCATGGATAAATGGCACCCATCAACCTTGCCTGCACATATTCCATCATAACTAAGCATGCATCACCAAAAAATGATTTGACAGAATCAGTGTAGCAGACACACCGACATGACAACCAAGTAATTAATTCTCATCTATCTACAGTCATTCCAGATTCCTTTGATATATATATATATATATATATATATATATATATATATATATATATATATATATATATATATATATATATATATATATATATATATTTCACACTTTAAAACTCTAGCAATTCATTAAAATTACAGGTAAGCTAGTTACTCCAAAGACCAGCAAGCTAAATGCCCAAGAGAGGTTAATATGTATTTTTAAGAGATTTGCACTCAAGAATGATCTAAATTGCTGTAGTTGAAAAATTAAGTTTTGAATATTTTACTCTAAGAGTTTTTTGTGGTAGTATAAATATTATTAGTGTCTCAATATTGGTGTAAACTCTGAGATTGTAAACATGTAAATAAAAACAAGAAACAAATAGACCAAAATTAAAGAAAGAGAAATGCTATTTTCTTGAAAAAATGACTAACAGGTTTTAGTCAAGCAGTGAGTGTGTCTTGAATGAAGAGGGATTCATTTGCCGGTGTTAAAAGTACCATTCTGATATTATGAGAATTTTTCAGATGATTACTATTACATAGGTCTATCACTGGCAGTTTTTAAAACACAAAATCAATAAGATTTGATTGTGGTTTGAATGCACTCACTCAATGTATTTCTGATGCATAGATATGACATTTAATGGAAGAATCAACTTCTGTGGGGCAAATCCAATTTAAAAGAACAGAATGTTAGTGCTCTTGAATACATGACTAACATAACTTGACCAAATTCAAAGAGTTATTTTCTGTGGTCAATACCATATGGTGAGCTGTCATGTATTTCAACCATAAATAACTTGAATATGCCAAATGTCTGTGGAAACATTTTTGCACATTGTCCACAAGATCATTTTCTTGATGTTAGAACCAGTATTATCTGTTTGTATTATTCATTTATAGTTTTCTTTTAAAGTAATATGTGTATTGGAGTGTTACTGTAAAACATTATGATGACATTATAGTTATTGACAAATGTCAAGAGGGAATCATGCATACAAGTTTATTTTTTTCCCTAGCAAGTTTACACAACATTCATAGTGAAGGTGCCATAATTTCTTTCCTGCTTTTTGTTTTCCCTTATGATCAGAATGTCACATCATGTCATACATCTTCAATAGAGGACAAATTATACTAAGTTTGCCAACTTTTTAAAGAAAGGTAAACAGATTTTCTTAAAAGCAGTTTTCATAAACAAATTATGTATACTGCCTTTGACAGGGATATGGACCGTAGTTACAAAAAGGAGATACAGCATATGATAAGCCCATGTTGAATGTCAGGATAAATTGATCCTACACTTAAAACTCTACATCATAGTTTGATTATGGTTGGTTTGACTAAGTGAGTCAATAAAAATGCAAAGTATGGATTGAAACATTCTTAATTTTCATATGACATACATATGACACAGAAATGGGACATAATTGTTAATAATGCCCATAGGGCAGCCAATAGGAATTTTTTCTTATTCCATTAGGTGTTTCTAATACATACTGATGGAAGAGTTACAATAAAACATATTAAAATTACTATCCTATAAAAATTAAAACACAGAAAATATTTAGGAAAAATAATCTTATTTTTTTCTGTTATTTCTCAGTCCGAATTTAAAAAAGTTCCAACAATTGTTCCAGTATTAAGAATTTTGTGTTCTGTCCTGTATAAAACCAGTATAGTATACCATATTTACTGTACATATTGGAATACAATAAATTAATTTTCTTTCTGTCCCATAACTTAAGGTGAAACTATTTTTTGCCTAGGTCTTATGTCCCAAGACTAAGAAATGAAATAAATTTGTGCCCTCCCCACATGCACACTGCAATAAAATAGATAAACAAAATGCTTATTTGATAATAAAAGGAAAGAATCTAACCTTGCATTATTATCATTTAGTTGTTTTTGTTTTCCTCATCAGCATTAAAGAAAATATTGTATCCACAAACTCTGTATATGTAGCATAGGCATCCATTTACTGTAGAATTTACTGCTTATGTCAGATAACATTGTTAATGGACATGAAAAATTGAGAAACAAATCATGTTTGGTGGTACTCAATGGTTTAAATATGTTATCCAACTGAAAACTGCATCATACAAAATCACAAACAAGAAAGGGAAATACCAACTGCTTGCTTGAAGTCATCTGCCATTTACTTATGACATAGTGTCAGGTGCAAAATAACAAGATTGTTCCATCTACATGTTAACTGTATGACAGTATCTTGCAAATATATATTAATTGAAAATACATTCATTGTAAGTGCAGATGATATCTTTTTTGTTAGCATGGGTTACAAAAAGTATTATTAAAGCAAGTTATTGCTTTTGTACACTATTTACCCACAAATATCAATGCCCATTTGTATTACTTATGACTACAGATGCTGGTGAGCAAATTGATGCCCAGATGGTGAATAAACAAACTGGCAGCAAGCAATAAACTCACTGTTTGAACTTACTGACAAGAAATCAAGTATAAAGGTTATTTAAGAACAAATCAAGCTGACCTTGGAGGAAGCTGTCCTCGGATTCTTTAAGTGTGCTGATTTGTTTTGAAAAGGGGGGATTTTTTTATATTCAAAATTGTCCAGCATGCAGAAGGCAACTTTGGTTTCTTTTTACTGGTTTTCATGGGAAGTTTAAAAATAAAATGTAACAAAAGAAGAATGTTCAAAGAACACAGTATAGCGCTTCATACACTGATGACTATGAGTTGCCCTGAAGAATTGGAGAAAATAAAATAAAATAATTCAATGAATTTGTGGTCAGAACAGAAGATGATTTTGCCAACAATATCATCATTAAAGGTCACCGGCCATACACCAACATTTTTCAATTTACATCAGATTGTATTACATGATTAAAATTGATTATATTCACACAAAAAGAACAAAAAAATTATAAGTGTAAAGAAGAAATAATTTAATTACTTTATAAAGACGCATACAACACAGTTACTACCCCATAGCTACAATTTCCCACATATAGAGGACACCAGCCAAAAATGACATACATTAATCCCTACAAGACGATGTACATGCTTCTTGTTGTCAAAAAATAAAACATAACCATGAATATGGAACATTTAGATGAAACTTCTGAAAATTAATTTACTCTTCAGCCTTATATCGATATGCGTGCATGACACACTAGGTTGTGTCACTTTTTAAACTGTTCCATTGTTTCAATTTTTTTTGAAAATTCCTGTTAATACAGGTAAAAAGAAATCAATGTTGGCTTTTCTGTGTCGGCTGACTTTATTAAAAATATAAAGATCCAAAGGAACCAAGCTTGACTTTCTTATGTCGGCCGACTTCATAAGAAAAATCGGCAAATTTAAAAGATACCAAAGTCAGTTTTTGGTGCTGTTTGAGTTGTAATAAAATAACCTTTGTATTTGATATCCTGTCGGAAAGTTTAAGGAAAAAGTTTTTTGCTCACAACAAGTGGTGTTTATCCATCACCCAGGCTTCTATTTGTTTCCAGATGTGATCATAATTTTTGTTCACAGGGCAAATAGTATACACAACAATAACGTGCTTTAATAACTTTTTTGTAACCCATGCTAGTGAAAAAATTATCATTTGCACTCACAATGGATATATTTTAAAATAATGATTTTTATTTGTGAGATACCGTCGTATAGTTAACCTCGATACAATACAATCTTGGTCAGTTTGTACCTCATAACGTAATGCGTGAATGGCAAGTGTCTTCAAGCAATTGAGTGATATTTTCATCTCCTTTGTGGTTTTCTTATTTGACATATGTGATACACACTACAGTAATTACAGATGCATATGCAAACCAGCATCCACTACATACACAGAGTTTGTTTATATATTTGTTTCTTTAATAAATTTTGCATGATGATAAAAAGAAAAAAATGATAATGCAAGGTTAGTTTCTTTCATTTTATTTTCAAATAAGTGTATGTTTATCATTTTTTTGTATCTTGCAAGGGAGGTGGGTGCACAAATTTAACACAAAAATTAATTCCTGTCTTATTTGTATGGAATAATGGAATAATGAAGCAAATATGATTGAAAATATTGACTAGTAATGACAACCTTTTAATTTACGCACGCACACACTAAGACAAGTTGAAAAATAAAAACAATAAAATTAACTGGCAAGACCTTCATATTGCTGCAACATTGACAAAATACTCAACATTATGCTCTCTCTCTCATAACTGAATGTGCATTATATGCAGTGGTGTTACAACTTGAAGCCTAAAATTAAATATATTTGTTTTAATATCTCATGTGTACTACCCTTAGAAAAAGGTATACATATTCTGTACAATATAATCTGTATTGTTTAATAAATGAATATTGATTATTTGACCAGAAGTCTTAAACTGAGAATGTCATTCTGCATATGCATATATTTTTTAGAATAAAAAATGTATATAAATATTCTAATTAGAATCAGCAAGATATGTCTGCTTGTTTTTTCTCTAATATATATGTACACTGCAAAGAATGATTATTTTCTTTGAAAGAATATCAATTTTGTTTAAATTTAGTTTTTGTACTAAACTCTATTCCTAAAACATATGTTACATAGTATTTACTTGTTGTTTTAAGAAAAAGAAATTGTTCAAACTATTGATAAGTTGAGCCGAATTGTTTTTCGAGTTCGGACGAACTGTTTTGGGCCAGATTGACTATAATCGACATGATTGATACAACTTTCCCATCCCCACATCCTATTCTCTCTCACAGTTTGAATCCACTTTTTTCCTGGTAATTAGGGTCTTTCGGAAAAAGAAAGAATCCTTTTAGTGCATTATATTTGCTGTACAAAAGCATGATCTTAAAATATATCACATAGACATTTACATCAAGAAATTAAATGTTTGAATGGCTAGGTTGAATAAAAGGGATAAATGTACATCATATCCGTGTTTGGCATGAGGAAACTACCGCTTGTTTACGAGATTGCTAAATAAAATTTTCATTTACAAAAGTGGATTTTTAAGTCTAAGCATTTATATGGTGTGCATACATAACAAATGCATTTCGTTTATGACTATAATATAACAAGTTAGTACAAATTAGGTGGCCAGTGACCTTTAACATGGATAAATTTCCAGTGTACTTTGATCTCATTCCTGGATGGACTAGTCTTTTGACCCCAAAATCTTCCATACCTTAAATGTAAGCTATCCACAAATTTAGGTCAAGTTATGTGGGCTAGAGCTAAAATTATTACTTGTACACTTCTTTTTCAGTCATAGTAACCCATTTTTTTTAATCTAAAGTGGTGCTGTACAGTTTCATATTTAGCATAGGGTTATAATTTTAAAGAAAAAGAATTTCTCTGGGTTTCCTCACTAGTTATACTGGTTATTTAAAAGAGACTTTGTATATCTTAGGTATTGTTCAAAGAACCTTTAATTCCATTTATTTTGGTGCATGATTGATGGGTGTAATATGGGTTAGAGAGTATACAGTTTGGATAGTGTACTTTAGACAAATTCAGGTTGATTTTTGGAGCACAAGGAAGCAGTTATTTTAGTTAGCAGTGTGCTAAGATCATTTAAAATTTCCAAAAGTACAATATCCAAAGAAATTTAAGCCACATTACATGAAAGTAGCATATAGGTATGCCAACATTCTCTCCAATGTGCATGTTTAAAATGCAAACAACTTCACCTTACATACATCACTCTCTCAAAAGTATATAATAACTGGTGAGCGCTACCTAAATCAATAAGGTCTTTCTTACCCAGTTTGTAAGTCATCTGCAAATTCTGTTAAATGCTGAGATGTGGAAAATAGCAGAAATAATTTTTGATCTTGACATTTTGATACCCAAATCAATATGCTTTTTTTTATCCTAATTGCAAACTATCCCCAAAATTTAGTTCTAGTTGGCACAATTAACATTATTGTGCAGAAACCATTTTCTTCATATGTTACAATGACCATTTGTCACCCAAGCTATATAGGAAGTTTTGACAAAGGCACATGCTGTAGAACTAGTGTGAATAGTAGGAAAACTTAATAGACAGAAGCACAGACAGGGTTACAGCATCATAGCAGGATAGGCTATGCTAAAAGGCAAGCCTAAAAAACACTGTGCTCAGAGAGAATCAACTCAATTATCTCTTATATCCAAATAAACTTTCAAAGTCTTGTCATAAAAAGCATTTGGAATTTATGCAGCCACAATGTTGGCATCTTAAACCTTTCTACTCTATGTAGAACAGACTTCAGTTGATCCTTGTAATATTTGGAATGTCAACTCTGACATTTTATACTGATTAACAAGACCTATGTTTTGTATGGATTACATGATATTATTGACACTATTTAAAACAACAGAAGTTCTAAACATAATGTTTTTCATAATTCACATGATTTATTATCTAATTCATGATTTATTACCTAACTTAGCTTTAAAACTGCTATACTTAGTAAAATTTCTAAACATGTACATGGTACACAATAACTGAAATGATGCCATTTAATCAAAATTATCAGAAACTAAACTTTCTTCCCTATCTACCCATTAGGTGTACTGAACAGCTGACAGATACAATATGCATGCTGTCTCTCACTCAAGTTGTAGCTGTTACATTTTCAATTTACCCATACAAAATTTTTTGGCAGACTTCACCTGGTTTTTAGGTGGAAGCAGCATGTAATCTGCTTAAAAATGCCACTGGTCTACCTGCAAATCTAGAAGACTGTTTATCTATGTGAAGGTCCTTACTTTTATAACAACCTATGAAAGGTGGGAAGGTGTAAGTGAACAGATGATCCCACTTAATGCTGAAAGTATCCACTGCACTGGCTCTCTGGTCTGGAATTGGGAAAATTTAAAAAGGAATATTGTTGTTTAGCCTCGTTGCTGAAAGTCTACCGGGTCTCCCATCAGTAACTTAAGAATTGAATCTGCTATGGATTTGTGTAGAGACCAATCTGTGAGAACTATTTTGCCAATCCTTGACATACTACTTATTCTTGTTGCCAGAAATGTAGTGCACTTGGAAGGTAATCCCTTCCAAAGTTGCACAGTCAAAGATGTTACAAATCTCAATGCAGAGAGAAGGAACATGTGCCTCCCTGCTGTTTGGGCTATGCTACCACTAACCTCTTAACAGAGGAGACCATCATGCAATGACTTGTTTTGTCAATGCCCACCTGATGGGCTAAGAACACTACCTTCATTGTCAAATAGCTGGTGTGATTCTTCCTAGGGTCACAAACTCTGAAGAAATGGACAACTATCATCCCATCAGGTATCTGATGGGCTTGAAAATATATAGGAAAGGGGTTCAGGGGCACATATGGGGACTTTGGCTCAAAACTGGTTTCAATTTGTCTGCCAATTCAGATGTTGATGGAAATCCAGACTTAAACAAATCTAATCAGTCAAAGGTTCCCTGTGCAGTTTTCAATTTGCTATAAGGGTCAATTTAAGAGGGTGCAAGTGAAATCTACCTGGGGAAATCAACTCCGATGCAAAATTCAAGGTCCCCAAATGATCACTATGGATGAACAGCAAGATTTAGTCTGAGGACTAGAGCCGGCCATTGTGGATCAACCATAATTAAAATATTTTTGGACAGGGATCCCCAGTAACCTTATGTGTATGGCAATTGCTTCCATTACCCTTGTAAAAACTTGGGATATATAGGTTTGGCTGCATGAGAGAGTATGAAATTGGAAAACCTCCCCATCATGGAAATAAAAAGGAACATCATGTGAGGAGAAATGATAGGGATGTTAAGGTATGCACACACTGCAGGTTGACAGAAACCACCCAGTCACCAGGTTTATGTTATTCTTGACTGATGCAGTCTTCATCTTGAAAAGTTCCTCTTCTTTAGCCAATGAAAGTAGTCCTTACATAATATGTCTTTTGTAATTAGTTGTACATGACAGGTCAAATGTAGAAAGCTAAATATAATGCCAACATTCCTTGATTCTGACAAATCTGGGACATGTTTTAAAGGATTTGGAAATGATGACATTGCAAAACACATTGCTGTTGAACATAGTGAAAATGAAGGATTGAACAATGCTGTAAATCCTGTTTTGACACACAACATTTCAGATTTATCTGAGGATGAAATGTTTGACAGCCTTGTGTGCTTGAAATACAAGGTAAAAACATGTAGATGATTAAACAGGTGTTTCAGGTCCAACATTTTATTGGATGAAAATGCTGCATTTGTTCTTTCTTTCTTAGTGTTCTGTGTATTCTACTGGTAAATAATATTTCTCTAAAAAAAAGGTAGATAAAAGTGATATTACTGTTAATTTTTCCTCCTGGTCTTTAATCTTCTCAACATCAACCTCCCATTGCTGGATTACAGAGCCCAACTGCTTAGTGTACTCCTCATATAAACGACTTCTGCAAAGAAAGGTAATCAAAATCAGAATATTTGTGAATATATTCCATTTCAACTTCAGTCATATATATATATATATATATATATATATATATATATGAATGATAAAAATGCATGTCTGATATGATTACATGTACAGTGATGATTACATGTACAGTGTGACCATACTATAACATGCAACATTTGGATAAAACACTTGTGTTGAGGCTACTGAAATTACATTTTTCTTGTACTTGAAAATGTTTTCTTCTTAAAAGTATGAAAAATGGTGTGTAAAAAATGTTTATTCAGGGATCGAACTGGGCTTTGCCAATGTTGTCAACTGCAATATTTTTTCAACAAAATATACCATGTGGCATTTTTTTTGGCAACAACATTATTAACTGTTTAAACTAATGCAACATGAAAAGAAGCTAGAAACTTGGATAAAAAATGCACTGGAATCTACCACTGTTACATAATTGAATCCTTTATTCATACCAACAAACTATTTTGACAGTGCTTTGTTGAATCATAATCCTTTTATGTTGACATCACACCTAAGTACTGTATGCTGTTGATCCACTCAAATGTGTGGGACTAGTTACAATTGACCAACCTTTAAAAGCAGGAACAGGAATGACTAAAATTTACCAAAATTTTTTAATATGTACCCTGAAAATTTTTTTCCTTAAATTTCAAAGAAAAAGACTACCTCTTAAGCACCAATCATTCTATATAAATACTATAGCATATGCACATTTCATCAAAGCATGCCGACTACAATCTTTAGTGAAAACAAAGCACCTTTCATCAGAGGAAGTCAGCACCTAACATAAAAAATTGCTATGGAATCTGATGGATTTTTGCATTTTCCAAAGTTACCTGAAGATGCTAATATTGTGCTTTGAATGTTTCCTTCTTGCAGGATAAATGTTTATGATTGCTACTAATGGCATCATAAAATGCCAATTAAATTTCCAATCTTTTAAAACCATTAACAGCTGGTAGTCAAGTTACTTTTTAATTTGTTCATGTTTTAAATTCCTATGACTAGCCTCATCACTTGCATAACCTCAGTAACAATAGCTATCTCCAGCTGGCCAAAATCTAAGACAGTTTAAGTACATGTACATGTAGCACATAAACAACTAAAGCCACATACTATTAGCCACAATACTGTAGTGAACGTTTTAGTGACAGTGTCTGTTAACAATGAGATATAGATAAAATCAGGATAACCATTCTTTATATGTTTTATTTGTGTTTTTTAATGGGATTTGACTGATAAATGAATTTTACATGTGATCAAATTAATTAATGGATTGTACTTGACACATTATTAACTATACTACACAAAAGTAAGCTGTTAATCTACAAGTGTATTTCAGACTGGTTTTGTCTTCATTAATCACAAGCACTTTTATTAACCTTCTCTGCCATCTATTTTGGTACAGGCATAATTTTCTTCACTTAACTGACCTTGCTGCTTATAACACTGTTCAGTCTATGACATGGTTGGGTTCTATGGACCCCAAGTAGTGGGGTCACACTGTACTAATCTACTAAAAACTGCAGTAGTCACAATCACAAAATTCCTTCATTCATTACCTCCAGCTGTAATCAAAAAGGGCATTTACTCCTTCAAAAATCAAGAGACCAAAAAGATCTGGCAATATGCACATCTTTAAAAGATGACCATAATATGTACCATATTGAACAGCAATCCATTAAAAACAACCCACACGACAATTTGTGTTCACAAACTTCTATCATATACAGCAATGAGTTGCACTGGTAATAATGCTCTAAAAAAATTGCAGGAACAGACTGGTTTGTCAATATGTGCATCTTCAAGTGATGAGCATAATATTTACCAACTTTCAAGACAATCCATAAAAAAATGCAAGACTAGATGTGGTAACAATCTTGTGTCATACACTGCAGTTAGCTGAAATAACTTTAAGAAAGACTGCAGGAGAAAAGCGATATTTGCCAATATGCACAGTTAAAAATAAAGACAATAATATTTACTTAGTTTCATGTCAATCCATTACAAACTGAGGGCTAGTTGCACTAATGAGAATGTGTCATAGAATGCATTAAGGTAAAAGACAAAAAGATAAAAATTGCAGCAGCAAAGTGATTTGTCAATAGAGGAAGAGTAAATTAAACAATAAAGGCAAAACAGTATAAAATCTCTAAAATTTATGGCTAATATATAATATCTAAGTTACTTTTGCAATTCACATTTATTGTTTGTGTGTATATGTGTGGGGTGGGTGGATAAAACTAATCTTAATGACATAATATTTACCTGTCAGCTTTGCCTAGCTTGTTCTCCTGGGACAAAATTACCTTTGTCCTTGTCACCAGAACATTACTCAAGTCCAATTACACAATACTGACAGTATTTCATCATTAAAATTAGTTTACACCTATCCCCAACCACAAATGCATTTTAAAGGTAGACCTGACTACAATAGACTACAATTGAGAAGATTTATTATTTTAAAAATTCTTTCGAACTATTATGACATGGTGCACATTCATTAACTGGATTTGGCTATTTCATTGCCAGCAATTAGCAACTTCAATGGAAAGAGTCAAGTGACTTTTTGTAAATAGTTTGATCTGCACATGCCAGCTTATAACATCACAAGAGAAAACCAAATTGGCTAGTAATATGGCTCATCATTGTGACAGCCCATGATAATACCAATAAAACTGCTTTTGTTTTGTAACATTATTTGAAGGATGTTTATATTTTCCTTAGTTATGGCTAACTACCTCTAACACCCATTTTCATTAGAAACATTTACTTATGTTATATTTCATACTGCCTTGCATGTCAAAATCTTTCAAGAATTACTGTAAAAAGACTGTTTCTGAATCATTTCTTTCGCCAAAAAATGATATGCAAAAATTATGGACAAAATAACTGGAGAGCAAATACAGAACCAATAGTCTTTATGTCAATTATATATTTGGACAAATAAATGATTTCGTACAGCTGTTATCACATGTCATTCATATTAAGTATTTCCTAGCTGACATGGAATGTAGCCCAGCAATAAAGTAAGTGTGGAAATTTGATGAATGAAGAATCGAAAACTGATAATTTCTGATCCCATTTGGGAAAGGTTATCATTTACATTGCACAAAGTCATCTGAATTGCATTTAACAATCCCAATCATAGTTAATCAATTAAGACTGGAAGTTTGATAACTTACTTATCATTGTCCATAAATACAGAGTAAAATGTATTTTTGAAATTAATAATAATGTGGGAAAATAGTGATATTTTTTGCACTATCTCTCACTATTCTGGATTGTGAGAATTTGATAAACTATTTTCAGGTTACTTTTACCTGATAATAAAATCAAGGGCTGAGTCTGTGCATGTTCAATTGTTTAGCTCCTCTCTTTAATCCTTCTCAATTACTAATGTTGCCTCTTTTTTATTCTCAGTTTTACATCTTTTCCCAATCATGGTTAATTCCAAAATTTGGTAACCTACAGTGCATTTTCAGTGTCTGCTCACAAGCTGTAAGTTTTCTTTCCTTGTTGTCACTTATTAAAATTTGTTTTTATTTTTATATCAGTGTAAAAGAACATTTTTGCCAATAATGAGGATTTAATATCAATGCATCTGCTTCAAACACATACTAGCAAAGAGAATCCTGTATAACCAAAGTTATGCTTATGTAGAAAACATTTTATTAACAAAATTGTTTTAATCTTTTTAATAAAAAAGCTGCATAAACATTTTCATCCAATACACAGTACTGTATATATATATATATAGTTCTGAGGAGAAAAAATGCACGAACTATAAAAATATAAGTAAATATTAACACATCTTCAGCACTTGTGAGCAGTTTTTACATTGTTTCACCTTCTTTGCAAAAGAATTTGATTATATGGTACACTGCACTTTTATTTGATATTTTTCATATAAATAAATTGCCAACTGAAGATTTTTTTGTGATTTTAAGATTTCAAGATGACACAGACATTCTCCTACAGCTACATCTACCATCACACCTTTGCATGATACAATCAGAAAAATGCAGTTCTTTTTGGTGTGTTTGAGGTGGGTGGGGTAAAAACTAATTGTAATATTGTACTACTTACCTGTTACTATTACATTGCTAGTACTTTTCCAAGAGTAAAGTACCTAACCAAATGATGGAAATTACATCATCCTGTTAGTTTGAACCAGTATCTTCTAGATCACTGAATCAGCCTGCATTAGGGCCTCATACATTGGGCATGCATGAAGAATCCTCAAATATATTCCAGGGAGCAGCTTAAAGTGGGAACTCAGTATGGGAAGGGGGAGGAGGGAATCTAGAAATATCAACAGGTAAGTATTACATCTTTATTATTAGTCCCATCAAAAAAAACTACATTTTAATAACAGCAATATCTTGCCTGTTACTACTACATACCTAAATTTGATGGGAGGTCTGATGATCACAAAACTGTAGAACTGTAGAAGAAAGAAACAAACACAAAGCATACTAATCCTGACAGGTGAGCATGGATGGAATCTGTACAAACAACATTTTGGTAAAAAATAATTGAGCCCATTTAGAAAATGCCCTCACTTTGATGGAGCTAACAAGCAAAGGTAAAAGGAGGAAAAAGTAGTGTGAAAGTGCCCAATGTGGCTCTCATAACATCCTCCAAAGATCAATGAATTACACAAATCGATGAGGCAACAATGGCACGAACCTCATAGGCTTTAATTTTTATTAAGCGATAGGTAAACTCTATTACAGTTAATGCAATCCATCTCAAAATGGTGGAAGCTGAAATATCTGCTGTATCATTAATAAGGGGAGAGTAAATGACATTTTCTACCTTTCCTTCACCCTCAAAGCTGCTCATTTAAAAAAGAGGAGACTGACTATACAAAGAAGTCTGTCTTGGTCATCCCCAGCACAGATGGAGCTGAGACCAGGGATCTCAGCTATCAGTGGTGGAACCAAAGGAAGCCATGTATCTTGTTAGCAAAGGAGAGAAACTAACTCGAAATTCTTACTGAACCTGCTATTGCCCTGCTCTATGGATAGGACATGGAGTTTGTTCCTTCATCTTGCAGAAGTTGAGCAAGAAAACTATCTTTATTGTAAAATATTCAAGGGAAACTTCACCCAAAGGTTTGTTGAGGGAGGGGAGTATTGAGCGACCACAACAAAAGTGAGGTTCTATTTAGGCATCACAGAGCAAGACACTGGTCTCTGCAATTCAGAATACCTGATCAGGTCTACTAAGTGAGAATTCGTTTAAATGGCAGGATCTTTTGAAACATGAAGCTTGTTGGAAAGGGCTGCTTGAAAGACCTGAATGGTAGAAACTGAGCATTGTCTCTCTTCAGAATGGAAGAGAAGAAAATTGACTGCTGCACTCAGAGGGACATCTAGGGCTGAACTGTTTCCTACTATACCAATCACAAAAGATTCTCCATCTGACAGTATTATCTTGGTGGTTCATCTTCTCCTGAACTAAATGAAGCACTTGGCAATTAAGCTCATAAACATTTCTTTCCAGAGAGATCATTTCAGCTGAGTAAAGTGTGAAGGTGGAGAATCTGTGGGCTACAGAAAGCCCCTGTGATGCAACATAATGTCCTTCCTCTGAGGTAAGTTACTGGGATGGTTCTCCAGCAGATTCAGAAGATAGCCATGAATGCTGGTGACACAGAGGGCAATCAAAATGAGTTGAGTCATGGAGTGCCTGACTTTATGAAGACATGTTGGATCATCTTGAAGGTGTTCACTGTCCATGCCCTCTGTTTGGGGACTGAGGAAATATATATGGGGTATTTGTTTTTAAACTTGGTGGCAAACAAATCCATACGAATGTTCTGAGTCTGCTAAAGATTGTTGGAGGGACCATTCTATAAGAACTTTCTTCCCTTTCCTTAACAGACGATTGCCAAAATGTTTGTCCTACCAGGCATGTGGCATACTCAAACAAATATTCTTTTTGAAGCTGCCCAGCAAAGGAGATTCAAAATCCCCCCACAGTGAGAAGGTGCATGTATGCTACCACCATGTTCTGAGATCATCACACAGCAACCTTTTATTTGGTAGACACCCCCTTGAAGGACAGAAACTGTTGCCCTCATCTTCAAATTTTAAATGTTGAGAGCAGATTCTTCGCAATACCATAAGATTCAGATCCTCCAACTCCGGATGAGTGCAAACATTTAATGAATTTATATCACATTTTTGACAACAAATATATAGTACATACTTAAATGAATTTGCTGAGCAGGTAAATATTAAATGGATGATCTTTCTTTATATCACTGACAGAAAATACATAACATCCCTCCCCCACTTTTTGTACATTCCAGTCATAGGTACCCAACACCTGTCTTGGAATTTCAGTTCCTTTAATCTCATTTTCTTAGCTCTTCTTCCACATGCCCTGATGATATATTGACTTTCTGTGTCATCAGTTTGTGTAACAATCTTCAGTTCGCATTGAAAAATGAGAGCTTTCCTCTTGCTCTGCAGTTTTGACCATAGCAGATGATCTGAATCAAGCTCTACAATGGTAGATTTACTGTTTGAATTTATGCATCTAAATGACTGAGATCTGCTGCAGTTTTGCAGAAACTATCCAAAAATTTCAATTTAATTGTCTCCTTGATTTATTTGCATAACAAACTGATCCAATGATCAGCCATAAATGAAATTTATAGAGCATAATATTAGAAGCAGTGAGTTTAATGAATGTAAAAATGGAAGATAACTGATTTCTTTATGCTAAAATCATCTGATAAGGTCAATACTATTGTATACTTCCTCTTGTGACATTAAAAGAACTCCATGAAACTGCCAAAGTTGTACAGGGCCTAGGAGGAATATTTGAACATCTACATATAAACTTAAGGAAACTGCCAAAGTTGTATATGGCCTTGGAGGAATATCTGGACAAGTACATATAAACTTAATTGTCTTGCTAATCTGACTACATAGAGACAAAATTTTCAGACATACTGCATAAACTGTCACAATAATTTAGAGGTAACTGATCTTCAGTCTACATTTAATATCACTAATATATTACAGGTCTCTATTGCACAGCTGAATTTGCTAGTGTGGTTGGAGACAGATGGCCTCAAGAACTTACATAAATAAGGGTATACTCACTCTCATAGTAAGAAAACAACTAACATAATTTTGAATATGCTTCAGCTACATTTTTTGTGCGAGATTGTGGGCCATAAAGAATACTTGCCTGTGCTCTAGTGTGCCAAGGATCAAGGTAAAAGGAGGTTATGTCTGATCACGAAAATGTGGAATTCATAACATCATCCAATGATTAAAGAGTTAGATAGGCCCATGAAGTAACAACAGCTCAGATCTCATTGGCTTTTTTCCTTATGAATGTAGGATTCCTGCTGGTTAGAGACGGATAGGATCTCTTGTTTTAATAGTCCACCTAAAAATAGTAGATCAGCAGAGTCAGCAGAGCCCTTTAAAGGGAGAAAAAGTAATTTTATACCCTTTCTTTCCTTTTAGCATAGCAGCCAAGTAGAATCTTAATGCCCTAACTGGGCATAAAAGTCAATCTTGATTATCGTTTGCAGATGAGACTGTGGATCTCTATAAGAAGTGGCACGACCAAAATTCACTGGTTTCTGGCTAAGAAACCTGGTTGGAAAAGGATTGATACTGACTTGTAATTGCCATTGAAATTTACACAGCCTTGTTCAAAAGGTGAGGCATGAAGCTCACTCATTTGTCTCAATGAAGCTAAGGACAGCAAGAAAAATGATCTTGAGGATAAGATTCTCAAAGAAAGCTTAACCCAAAATCTCACAGTGAATTTTAGTTAATGACCACATGTCACACATGTTCTTCCATTCTGGAATAAGTGAGCAAGACACTGGTCCATGTAACTCAAAATACCTAACAAGTCAGCAATGTGATAATCTGAACTGATAGTAAAAAATCTAGAAAACTTGAGTGTGTAAATTGATAGGGCTGCTCTATAGTCATTGGTAGAGGAAACCAAGCTTTTTTTTCTCTTCAAAAAGTAAGAGAAGAAATCAGCTATGGCACTCAAAGATGGACAGCTATGATTAATGTGTTTCCTACTGCACCAATCACAAAAGATTCTCCATTTTGCATCACAGATCTCAGATGTGGAGGGCCTTCTGGCCTCATAAATGCACTGAGAAACTTTGCTCAAAAACTTGTCCTGGTAGATAGATTGCTTGAGATACAGACCTGATTACCCTAACAAGACCTTCTCAGTAACTGAGGTGTGTCCATATTGGTGTAGTTATTCCAAAAATGTTTGTTCATTATGACATTTTAATAATTTTGGTTCAGTATGACAAAGATTTTTCTATTCATTATGAAGCTTCAAACATCAAATGATGACAATTCTCAATTACATTGTTATTATGATTTTCTTGATGAAAATATTGTATCTGTTTAGGTATGAGGCCGCTTACTAGCTGGCCATATGTAGCTGGTTAAAACTGTTTAGTATTGTCATACGTGTGCCTGAATTTCACACAGACTTAATGGTTTCCATTCCAGACCATGATAGTTACTGTAGACTTAGTCTCCCTTCCCCTTCCCATTGCATTTGGCCAGCTTGACTCACTTTCAGTACCTGTTGACCCAAATTGGAAGGAGTAAAGCAACCTGTGTTTACAAGAAATAAAGGATTGAGGGGGAAAAACCTCTGAATAAAATGGTGGGTAAATAATGTTCTAACAACATTTCTCAAATATTAAACATGAGCATAATCTTAATAGTCCTCTAATATAAATATTAAACAATATTACAAATGGCATGTATGAGCAATGAGCATAACATCATGTTCAATAATGTCATTTTTACAATGGTAATATGTAACATTTTTATGTTGTACCAATGTTGTTCAATTTTACAGTATGAGGGGGGATAATTGTTTTCAAAGATTTTTTTTGTTTTTATTTTCAAAAGTAAGAACTGAATGAATGTTGCAGATTTTTATACATCAGCTTAGCCTTTTAAATTTTTTGTGACTCTATGCAACAAAGTTTGAAGTTCTTCCTGTGGCAACAGAATAACACTTGTGGATGAAACAATGAATAATCTTCTATTTTCAACTATACTGAACCATCAAGGTATAAATGTTGATTAATTAATCTATAATTTTTTTTTTTTGTTGAAGAAAAATAACATTTATCAACTGAGACTGAGAGATTCTTCTTTGGCAGTTTGTTCTATCACATCTGATGCATTCACACCCACATGTAAACACCATGGTCTACATACCAACATGTTCAATCTATACATGAACTGATAAATTTGTGTAGCTTATTTGTGTGACCTTTATCTGACTCATATCAAATAAATGATATTGATACTCAGGGTGGGGATGGGGTGCAAAGAAAAATATTGAGGATGGGGATGTGTTTCTGTGGTATATTCGTGGAATTAATGCTTTTGATTTGTGCTTGTGCTTAGCTCAATTGCATAAGATTTATTGTTGTCCAAAATCTTTTAAAGAATCAAGTACAATACAAATGAAACATTTTACAACCAAAATTTAAAGAAATTTGTTTAAACAGATGTATACATGCTGATATGCACAGATGTAAAAATAAAGAAGAAAATGCACATTAAAAGTAATTCAATTTTGATAATTACAGACATGAATAATCCATATTATAGTTGGTGGTAAATAATCCAATACTGTACTTTCATTGTTTCAGTGATAATTATGTACATGAGCTTTTCGTGAGTAATAAACACTGCGCACACAAATAACATTTGTCATGAACTATACAGTCTTTTAACTAAGTTGTTGTTGTTATTGTTGTTGTGGGGCTTAATGCCATTTTTCAGCACATGATAGGCTAGGAAGAAACTAGGAAATCACTGGAAAGAACCACCGACCCATGAGAAGCTACTGGGAAGCTTTCTCACATATCCACATTTGCCATATCTTAGACTCAAACTTAGAACTTACGCAGACAGAGGTGAGATGGCAGTGATCTGTAACGGAGAGCGCTTTAGACCACTTGGCCACTTAAGGCCCCTCTTTTAACTAAGTAACAACATTGATAAGCTAAGTTGGGAATAATTTGTTTAGTTGGAGGAGGTATAGGAGATTCATACAAATTTCTATTGAATTTTGTGGAATATTCAACCAAATGTGCAAACATTTGCACATCATTTTTGCAAGCCCTATCTTTATTTCATTGTTAAATTTCTTCTATACTCTGAATTAATTATTGTGTACATGATTGTGCTTATGAAAACTGATGATGCAGAACCATAATTGGAGAAATAATCTTAAGGAAACAATAGATTTTAAAGCAAACTTAAAATCAGCCTCTATTACAAGTTTTTTTTTTATATATAAAACTCAAAATTATAAGAGACAAAACTAAAGAAAAATACAATAGCTATGTATTGGATGTTTTTCAGTTTCAGCATACAAGTCAGTTGATGACACATAATTTACAAATTGCCATATCTTCAAGTATTGTTACTTAATTTACACATGTCAGATTATCAAACATTATGCTTGGTATCAAGTTCTGAACCTTGATTTTTAAAAGAAATAATTTGAATCAATTTAACTGAAATAAATATATAGTGCACATCACACACATTGTTACTATAATGCTTTTCTTGTCGTCAGTAACTGACTTTACAATGTTAAGGTAAGGACTACTACATCACAAGTATAATTTAGTATGCATATTTTGATAAGAATTCAATAAGTGCCTTGCTACAAAGTATAAATATAATATGCTTGGGACCTCAAGTAGCATACACTCTTAGAATTAAAGACTTAAATTGCACAAAATTAAGAGATTTAAAAACTAATGATGAAATTGGGAGAAGATGTTTACCATTTTTATTTGTAACCACATTTCTGAGGATGTATTTTACAAATACTCCATTGAATATTGATGACAGAAACATTTATGTATCTTTAGCTGTTAAACTAATTTTAAAACAGTGTTACTCTGCTTGAAAAAATAATAGCAAGGCCAGGATAATGAAGTCAAAGAAGCCATATAAAAGACCATCAAGTATGCACCAAGCCAATGAGGACAGACAAGATACAAAGTTAGCCACTTTATCTCTTATTTCATTTTGTCTTCTTATGTAATGTATTTGCAAAAGTGGATACATTTCTAAATGACAAATAAAACTGATGCTTATCCTAATGTTTAGGACTATTTTACCAGAGTATAGACAATTACAATTTTAATCCATCTTGTTTGATGGGGCAAGAGCTTAGACTTGGAACTTTATTGACTAATTAGGACAAATAAAATCTACTTTTACGAAAATTTATTTCACCAGCCACTTGCCTAAATTGACAAGTGATTGCAAAAGTACTTGATGTAATCATTTCAACAAAAATTCAAATAGGCCTGATGGCAATCATCTTTCCCTCACTCTGATACATCAAATCTATGCATGATGTCTTCTAAACACAGTAGTTGTCCTTCCTGACCTTTCCCACAAATATATGAATATTCCCTTTTATTCTTCTGTACTGTTAAATCTTTTAAAGAGGTTTATTATTCTCTTCGTCCTGACATGATGCTTATTGAATGTTAATAAAAAAAAGCAAGAGCTTGATGATGCTGATGTTTTGCATCACAAAATACATGAAGCTTAAGGTGTCTGAGGTACTCTGATAAAATTAGTCTGGTTCTCTGACCAAGTCCACTTAATTTAATTTGAAACCCAGATCCAGATCTAACACACAAACGAGTATCCAGATTTTATCGCAATCATATTTCCATAAATTGTGATTTTATTCTGTATGTCCATATTTTAAAGCCCATTGCTGTAAGACTTATGGCAAAATCATGACAGTTTCAATGGGACCTAATGTTGCAGCAACATGGACTTCACCCTCAATGATGAGTACATTCCATTTTTGATCACTTAAAATGAGAGCATCTGGCTACCCACCTTACTGACAAATTCAGCTACACAACAGCAATAGATAAGTAACTGCTGCTATTAAAATATTACCTGTTGCAATTGTCCATTGCCCTCATCCCACCCTGCTGATATCCTGGCAGAAATATTGTCTGTAAAAAAGGATAAGAAACTCTACCCATGCCCCAAGCCAGGTGCATGAGAGGATTGCATCATACTTATGTCAAACTGTTTTTAGACAGAAAGGAATATGCTTGCCTGTCATTGCACTTCTATGTTATGTAGTTTGTGTTGTTATTCCCTAACATAAGGACTTACCCATACCTTAGTTCTATAATGAACAGTATGAAAGTGTACCTAGATGCAGAAATGGTGGGATACACAAAATAACTCTTTATGTCCCTTAGAGAACTGATTTTTTAAAGTAAGAAAAGGTTATAGATATAGAAATGAAATTACAAAATGTAAATGCAGAAGGGAGACTAGTAAAGTGGTAGACACTCCCAACAAGTAAATTTTCTCTCTGATGACAGTCTAGACATAACATTCACATACAGCAGTGTCCTTGAAAGAGATGACCATTCTACACATGTGACACACTAAGTACATGAATGGATTGCATCATACTAACAAATCTCCACTCCATGGGAAGACTATTCATATTAAACTTACTGGGGTTTTTTACACCAAAAAGTAAAGCTGCACATTAGCAACATGTAAGTTATTTTTGTTGCTATTAATATTAGCAATTTTCCCTTAATGCCTGCTTGAGAGGTGTTCTTTAAAGCTTGATAAAATCATGTGACAACTGGAATATAAAAGTCATTGTTTCCAGTCTACATGCCACATATTAAAACCCCAGTATTTGCTGTCTGAAAAAAAAAGCAATCAGGTGTAAATACAGTGGGAGGGTTTCTGCATGCTCAGCCTCCAGCTTACTCCATCCAGCAATGCCACCTATCCATCACATATAAAGTATATGCATGCTTTTATAATTTATAAACCTGTTTTACTTAAGAACAACAAAAACTATTAAAATTAATAACTGACACTTTTTATGTAACACTACCTGTATAAAATTTCTTTTTTATATTAATAAGCTATAAATAATGTATTTTTTTACTTATTATTATTATTATTATTATTATTATTATTATTATTATTATTATTATTATTATTATTATTATTATTATGATAGTTATTTTTTTAAAATTCTGTATCTTGCCCAATCTGCCATTTTAAGAATTCTCCAGAGTGAACTTTACCTCCTATTTTCAGTAGATGTCAATGTTGAATGATATGAATGACCTTTCTTGTTGTTGTTGTTGTGGGGCCTAACACCATTTTTCAGTACATGATAGGCTATACATGGTGGCCAGTATTAATGGTGGAGGAAGAAACCAAAAAGTCACAGGAAAGAACCACCGACCCACGATAAGCTACTGGCAAGCTTTCTAACATATCCACATTCGCTGAATCCCAGACTCGAACCTAGGCAGACAGAGGTGATGAATGACCTTTAAATATTGGCTATCAATTCCTAACATTCATAGCACTGCTTATCTACATATCCACTTGAATGAACAGAAAGAAACAACTGATCAAAATTCCCAAAATTCAGAGATCTGCTGAGATAATGTAAAAGTGTGTGTGCAAGACAAGGTATTTCCTCTTAAAAAAAGAGGGATTTTTAAACAATAGCTTTCCCATCTTTTTTGTAAGTTGGAAAATAAACTGAATAACTGTGCATGATATAATAATATTAAGAATGTTCATATAAGTTATTGTTTGTGCCTTTGCTATTGCAGAGTTCTATATGACAGCATGTTAAACTAAGCATTCTATAGAAGAAACAGATTACGTAAAACATAAGCACATGTCTAACAACCCAAGTAAAAACATTTTGCTTGATGTAGTATGACAATACCTCTCATGAAGCCTGATTATTATTGTTTACATTCAATGAACAAAACTTCAATATCCAACAAGTATTACAAGACAACTAAAGTATATGTTTCATAACTGCTTTTTCAGACAAATTATAAAGACTGCGCCCCCCCCCTTTCCTCCTGAATACCAAAATGATCCAGCTATACCATGAAAAGAAATATTGCAGTTTTGTTTCTTTCCCTCTGGAGAAGCAGTCAAATCATTTACTTTTGAATAAAACCCTATACTTAGGAAGTTTGTCCCAATAAAACCACCATAGCTTTAAATTTTATCCTTCTGAAATGTGGGAGTATAAGCTGGTCCTTGTGTCAAAAGAACCTGGCTTGAATCAACAATACAAGTGGTCACAGGAAACCCAGACTGATATGGCCAATATGAGATTACCTTAAGAGCTTTAACAGCTTTGTCACTTATGATCTTACTCATACTTTCAGCAGAAGGTGAAAACTGTATGGTCCATTTAACTCCAGCTGCTGGACTAACTCATCCCCAAATAAATGCTCCTGTTTCTAGATTCTTAGGAGCAAATTGGTCAATTTTAAAATTTAGAAACAGTACTTCACTATTCAACATCCTCTCAGGAGCTTTTGAAAAAGCTTAAATGAAAATTTCAGTACAAACATATCTACTCATGGTAAACTAATGGCTGAAATTTAAAGTCACCAGTGACAACTACAGATTAGATATACAAAGATCATTTCACTAAACTGAGAAAAATTATTAATTTTAATATGATAATGCACATGTACAGCTTAACATTTGAATACCAATATATTTATTCTGCACCAAAAAGCAGAGATGTTACAAGGCAGGAAAGATGATAAGTTATTCTAACCTTCATTTTTTCTTGTGGGATTTCTCTCCTTCTGATCAATATTTTGATTCTGCCTTATTGTATCAGACAGGTTAATATGGTTAATATGTGCATCCAAACCCTGGTGCTATTAAAGACCAATAAATGTCTCTCTTCCATCTAAAGCTTGTTCAATGATATAATTTAGTAAACCAATAAAAGAATGCTGTCTCATATATCTATATATATATATCTATCTATCTATATATATCTATCTGTATATATATATATATATATATATATATATATATATATATATATATATATATATATATATATATATATATATATATATATATATGTGTTTAATCTACAAGGGAAGATTGAAATGTATTGAGAAATCCATAGAGATAATTCTCTGAAACAGAATCAAATAAGACTTCTACTTAACCATAAATCCCAGATATAAATTTTTTTAACATAAAATGTGTATTTATTCAGAATAAATTGGGGGATATGATGATCATGCTCATGATGTCTTCAGGGAAGTAGGAGCACCATATAAACCTGTTGTATGATCCACTTGGTTTGGTGACATTTAATCCCACAACAATTAATCCCTGGACAGTTAATGCCTGACACTTAATCACAGATAGTCCCGATGACACATTATATGCTCACAGATAGGCTAAGATCAAAAACAATTAACACCAACAGTAATCCATCAAATAAATAATAAGCTTATACATTATATGCTCACAGATAAACCCTCCGGTGGACATGTAAAATAAGAAAAATAAAATAAATATATTTAACACAATTTAATAAAAGGTAATCAGAAGTACGAAATTTAAATGTAAAGTGAAATAGAGAACTAAAAGCTAAATGTGTGACAGGTAAACAATGGCACGCAGATAGACAAGAACTTCGCTCCTCGAAGAGTAACGAGTAACGTTCAACAGCATTTTTGACACGAGTCTTCTGCGTCTAGTATCTCTTGGGGACAGACGGCTGCAAACCAGCGATTCCTTAAATAAAAGACGTTCTTTGCATCTGAATGTCTCTTGATTCCCTTAAAGTCCATAATGTGGGATGATGGCACTGAAAAAGAGCTTGTAGTGCAAAGTGCCAAACTTCCACAGCGTTTGTTGTTCTGGCAACACCTTCTGACGCTGTTTCAAAGTGACTGCTTGCCTTTCGACCTTGTACCAAAAGCGATCTTATCAGCCATAGGCTATTATTTTTTTCTAGACTCTACACTGATATTACTAATAATATTAATATTATTATTCAATTAATACTATTCCAAGTGAGTTTGTCAAGAAACTGTCTGACTTATATAGTGGGAGTTATGGTGGTTTTCTTAATTTATTAATTTCAGCCAATTCAGACCAAAATTATTCATGGGATCATACTATTGTATAAGCTTATTATTTATTTGACGGATTACTGTTGGTGTTAATTGTTTGTGATCTTAGCCTATCTGTGAGCATATAAATGTCCCTACACCATATATGGTTTGGTGACCTTTAATCCCACAACAATTAATCTCGACAGTTAATCATGCATATAATGTGTCAGTGGGACTATCTGATTAAGTGTCCGGCATTAACTGTTGCAGGATTAATTGATCCACATATGGTGGTTTCAACATTTTTATAATGACCCTTTGTGCACTGGAAACCCCATGGTCAAAGAAGTGAATTCATAAAGAAATTTATGTTCCACTCATAATTTTAATATTTTATATAAATATTTAAAAATGTTCAGTTTGGAACAGTGAAATGTATATCTCTTAAATCAATGATGTGATAAAAATCATAATAGTGTAATTATTTCAAGACCAACTGAAACACTATCTTGTTTAAAAATGTTCTTAATATCACTCAAAAGTTCTTTGATTTATCACCTGACCCCATAAAAAAAGTTCTAAATTTCAGTAACCGTTCATGAACAGATCATGAACATCAGTTCATGAAATTCAAGTTCTTGAACTTTTCCTCTAAGTTCATGAACTGTTCATGAACATTAGCTCAGGAAATTCAAGTTCTTGAACTTTAAAAGTTCATGAACTTTTAAGTACTGAACCTAACAAAGGCAATCAAATTACAATTTTATAAACTGTTTATGTATACTTGTAGTTTATCAACTATCCTTGAAGCAATCCAGTTTATGAAGATTTAAATCAGAATTTTTATTACATTTTCAAAAAATCAGTGATGAACAAAATATTTAAAATTAACCTCACAACTGTAATTAAGTAACAAGAATTGAAGATAGCTTGTAAAATGGGCTTTAATCTGTTGAACTTAAATGTGATTGAAGATTAGCAGTACATGCAAGTCAGTTGCTTACATACATCACCCAATTTCACAACAAAAAATGTTCAAATAAACACACTGAAAGTGCATTGTACAATATTTTTAAATACATCAAGTACTATTCTAAATATATTAATGTTTCAGTACACCACATAATTATTGTATACATAATTTTTAGACTTGTCATTATCGAGGAACATCTCAGGCTAGTTGAGGAGTTGTGTGCATCTCATTTTCATCTTTACCTAAGTGAAGTTTTGTTGCTTTTGGGCAAAAATTTGCAATAAAGAACTTTTAAGTTCAATAGTAAACAAAACTTCAATTAGAATTGTTGTAAAGGTGTGGATAAGGTTTGTAAAATTCCAAAATTAGTATGTGTTGTTCCTCAATAACAACAAGTCTAAAATGTATGGTGTTCTCTTCTACTGGAGTCTATTATTCAAACATGCTAAAGAGGAACCGTAGGAATCTATTCAATAAGAGTAAGGCAATGGATTCTAAGTTTCATGTAAGTAAATAATTGTAAACACATTTTTTTTTGCATTAAAGTAACCAGTACAACACCTTTAAAATGCATCCCATTCAGTCTCCTTGAAGATTATATGTATATGTATATTCAGTCAACAGTACTGATGCTATAATCGTTTGAAAATGGCATGTCCATGGCAGCTTGGCAAATCCTTATGACAGTCTAAATCTAATATAGCCGAAACTTCATCTGTCACTTCACAGTCTCTAAAAGGTTTTACCTTCCCGGATATATCACAAGTTGCAGCTTCAGCAGTCTTTTTCCAGAGTGTTGTCAATGATGAATAAACACCATTTATGTTCAAACTTAACACTGCTTGTTTGTACTTGATTACTTGCTTCATAACATAACCCATTCCATGTACAGACTTTAGCAACATTGCATTATCATCCTCAAATGGGAAACAGCTCCATGTTGGTCCCCACGGCTTTACATACTAAACCAAAACCTAATGAATAACAAGCATTATTAATATTGAGACCACTTGATCCTTGGCCATAAAAATCAGCAAAAGAAAAGTAAAACTTGTCAAGAACAGCTGCTAGTTAAGTTAAGAGGCCCCTTACTTGGGCCCTGAAGGAGGTAGGCTTGGTAGGCCTACACAGGTAGGCATATATACTCAGGAAATTTAGAAGTAGTTAAAATAGCCACAGACTTTTGAAACATTCCTTGCAAAAACAAAAAATTGCTAAGAAAAATAGCCCCCTGGCCAAAAGGGGCATTGTGCTTAAGCACACCTAAGCACAATGGTAAATATGGCACTATTCACATGTATTTTTTGAAGTTTTAATAACACTGAATTTTTATAAAATAGTCTTGTACCCCATGTGGGTACTCTTGATTCCAATATATAAAGTACTTTTTAGTACATTCTTTGAAATATTTCTCATGAAGTCCGATTCATGACTGATACACTAGTTGATTCAACCAAGGTTACAGCTACTCTAAAGACTGAGAAGAAATTAGATGTATTGGTACCAGAATGTATGACATTTTCAGGAAACTACAGACTGTATAGACTTGAACCATAAATCCTTTATAATGAAAACTTATTTTTATAAGTAAATAAATAAAATTTATATTAAACAAATATTATTACCTTGACAAAAATAATGTCTTACCAAAAGAAAATAGCTGATATTCTTATTTTGAACTTTTTTATGACTGAATAAAAGAATATATGGATTAATGTTGCAACTAAAGTTACTAATTTAAACATTTATTTTACCAATAATATTTGCAAATCCTAGTGAGTTTAATACTTAACCCTAGTAGTTAGTGCTGTGTTGTTTTGCTAGACCTTGAAACCAGTGCTGATTTGTTTCTAACAGCACCATCTGTGCATGCTGAACTGTTTCAAAACAATACAGACTTTTTGGGCTAAATCTATACAACAGCTCAGAACTATTATTTATATCAGATTGTTGTAAAATTTTATGGAGTAATGCATATATGCATGCAGACTGCAAACACTAAAAATGTCAATGAAACTGATGTGTTCATGGTTACCATAGCAACCAAATAGAGAAAATGAGTGGAAAACAAAACAAACAAAATGAACTGACAAGAAAAAAAGAAAAGACTTCCACCAAGTTGAAAGTTAAAATATTGGATGAAAGTCTTGATTATTAGATTCCAAAGTCACATACATTTCACACCGTTGTCGTAAGAGTGGGTTATTTATGAAGTGAATATCTCTCTCTCTTGTCCATTTCTTCTTAGCTTAATGAGAGAGAGAGAGAGAGAGAGAGAGAGAGAGAGAGAGAGAGAGAGAGAGAGAGAGAGAGAGAGAGAGAGAGAGAGGGGGGGGGAGGCAAAGCAAAATGAATTTTATAATGTGATAGAAATATTGCGATTTTCTTTATTTAAAGAAATGATTGGCAAGGAATGAATATGGCGAATTCGACACCCCTGTAAAACGAATGGTTGGTCCCTTTCAAGCATGTTCAGTTCTCACTCTGGATGATACAATGCATCACCCAATATAAAAAAAGGCTCTGCAATGACATTCTCAATGATAAAATTACCCGTAGCTACTAGATAGTTTAAGCTTGATTTAGTGAAACTTAAAAGTTGTTACTGTATGAGATGGCCATGTTATAGCACTTGTATATCAACACATGATAAAGTCAGAGCACTTTCATATCAACATGTGATATATTCCTGCAGAAAATTAATTCTCAAATTTAGAAAAATCAGTGTATAACAAACTTTCAATGAGTAGCTCTCTTATGGGATGTTTCACATGTGACTGCATAGTGAATACGATTTAAATAAACTCCTGTATTTCACATGCATTTTTTAAATGCAACAGTGTTTTGGTCCAGTCAGTTTTGGGAAAAGTCAGCCACTATCAGACTTTCGGTAAGAAATCTGCAGTTTCTAGAGATGTTCTCTTTCATAGCTTGTATCTTCTTTTTATGCATGTAAGTAGTCATCTAATGACAGTTATCTTCCTTTAACTTGCAATGAAGGGATCAAATGGGGGAAAAAGACTACCTCAAAAATGTAACTGAGACCAAGAACTCCAGGTAAAATTATATAGATTCCATGAACTGAATATTTTTGCAAGGTTCTACTTTCGAGGTAATATTGCTCCAGTAGCCTAATGGAGAAGCATCCACCTTGGATGCAGAAGGTTGGTGGTTTGAACCCCAGCCGAGTCATACCAAAGACTTTTGAAAATGGTACTTACAGCTGCCTCGCTTGGTGATCAGCATTTAGAGGTTAGTGCTAGGACTGGTCAGCCTGGTGTCAGGATAATGTGACTGGGTGGGACGTCATGCTACACGTCTGCAGCATGCGACCCCAGTGCTAAATATCACTATAGACTGTCACAATGCAGACATCATAGTGATATGAGTGAAAGTTTTTTTAAAGCTACATTAAAAATATAAATCATACATACATACATTCTCTAAGGGTAATAACGCTTAGTGCATGTTACACTTACTAGCATAAAACTAGACTGGTATAATGCCCCAAGGAGAAACCCTATCATTTTTGGGGTCAATGGTCAAGCTTTGCTATAACCTCATGTGGACATGGGCATTTTGTGCAATAAACCAGGAAATATAACACCCAGGGTCATGAAACTTCATAGTATATTGCCCTTGGTGAGAGGAGGAACCCTATTATGCTTAACGCCTTAAAGGAAAATGTCAGTATACAGTGATGACATGCACATAATTTTCACAGTACTCTGGTCTTTTTTCACAAGTTACAGCGAGTACCTTTCATCTTTACAGTTAGATAAAAAACTTCTATGCACAAGAAATGTCATTTAACTCTTCATTATGAAGGCAAGCCTCTTTGATTTGTGAACACATTTTCTCCCATTTCAAGATATGAGAGAAAATCCTATAATATATAAGCACACAATGAATTGGGTGAATAATGGTGTATGTGGAACCATTTTATTGTCCCTCATTAAATCCTGACCTCTCTGGTGAGACTTTCCTATCCCACATAGGTACTCCTGATGTATTGTTATAATTATATCATATTTTTCTTAGAATAAGCTAGTTACTAACCAGATTCTGCTGAAATGGAAATAGAGAGTTTAATAGGCTCTACCTCCATTGGAAATCTTTATTTTGTATTTTGAATACTAAGCTTTGTGAAATCTTTAACATTTAACTGTTTACACATGATGACATCTAGTGAATATTATGACAGTAAACAAAATACAATCATTGCTGTTTATCGTCTTTTTGTATCTAACTTTGTACAAGGATAGATGCATTAGAAAGCTGGAAGATGTTAAGGCTCTCAAAGAATATAACAAGTATTTACGATGGAAAGTAAGAAAACTTGAAGAGAAGAATTCTCTGCAGAAGTAAATGGAGAAGTAAAACAGCGGTCAAGTGTTCAAGAAGTCAAACAGCCTTCAGCAGATGGAGAATGCAGTAGTTTCTGCTCAGCAAGAAGTTACCATTGATGACATAAAAAAAGTGTAACACTGGCAATGTGATGAAGACATTTTTAAAGTTTTATCTCTAAAGATCTTCAAAAGGATGAGCTGAAAAATTCTAAAGAACAGTAACAAAAATTATTAAATGTGAGGGCACTGCAAGACCACCACTTGATGTTGTTATAAAAAAATGTTTACCACAAAGCTGAAACTGGCTCTGAATCTAGGTCACCAAAAGATACAGTGTTTCTACTACTGGTGTTTATCATGTCAAAACTAACTGAGCTGAAATTTCCAGTAAAATGTCAAATCCAGTGAATGAAGAAATCATTACAATAACATGTAATGAAACAAAAATAAATTTAAAACAAAGAATGTAAAACTAACATGCAATTAGTTTAATTACAAATACATATCAGCTAAGCCAAAAACTATAAAAAAAAATGTTCAGAACTTTGGATCTTTTAAATAAAAAAACCCAGCAATTTTAGCACGTTATTGATTGTGTCATTTCATGGATATTAGAGTTAAGTACTTATGAAAATTTAAACCAATCCATTGCATCATCAATTTTGATCAGTGTCATATGCAGAAACAACTTTTCCAGTACAATTGGCATCTATCTGCATCAAATATTTCATTCAGAATTCCAGCCTTATCTATACTTGAGGCAGCTCCAAGAGGATGCTGGATTTATTTCAAAATACAAGCAGGCCCAGCAATTAATTGTTCACTTCCAAGATCAAATCCTGACTTACAGTCCTGTGACATTCTTTACAACATTGTCACAAGTATCACCATCTACAACTGTTTCAGCATGCTTATTACATGTACAGAGATGCCTAGTTTTTCAAACCCACTTTTCTGTTTTTCCCAAAGGTAAGCTAATCATTACTTCAAAAACTGAACATTTTAAATAGAGTAGTGACTTTAATGTTCTTTCCATATTGGAAGCCGATTTAGAAAGGAAATATTAAACTGTTAGTCTTCAAATACCAAACAAGCCTTGTACTGATTATTTTCTCCATCATTTTACAGGCAAAGCTCATCAAGGCAATGGGATGGTAGTGGATAGGATCTGTGCTCTCCTTACTAGGTTTGGAATATGTAACCGTAGCCTCTTTCCATGTTTTGGTATGTTACCAGTGGCCCATTAATTGTTGAAAATTTACAAAGCTATGAATGATGCTTTGGGTAGGTGTTTCAAAAACTGGTAATGTATTCTGTCAGACCTGGTAGATGTATCATGGGCCTTATTCAACACTTCCCTAAGTTCCAAAAGTAAAAATCATGATTATAAGTTTTAGAATTATTTGATGTGAATTTTAATTGTATTTTTATTTTTGACTTTTCAGCCTTCAAACATCTGCTAAATAATTAGATGATGATGATGATGATGACTTTATAGAAAAAATGTCAGCAAGTACATCTGTTATGTCATGTTTGGAGCTGAAGTTTTTATTATTTAATTTTAGATGCCAGAAGAATTGTTTCCCTTAACATTTATTCTGCAGATGATGTCTCATACTTTACTTCTCTTTTTGACTTTTCAGCATTCAATATCTGCTAAATAATTAGATGACAAATTTTTAGCAAAGTTATCAGTATGTACATTTGCCATGTCATGTTTGGAGTTTGAGTTTTTACTGTTTAATTTTAGCTCTTAGAAAGAGTTGTTTACTTTTGCACTTATTTTGCGGATAACTAACTTAATGGATAAGGAAAATACAATTTAATTGAACTTTTATTGCATCAAACGCAGTGTATATACAGCACAACATAAATATTAATACAAATACAGGTTGTCAGGAATTACAAAAAAATGGAAGCAGTATACTTTCTATCAAATACCAATTGTGAACAACACTGATTGACCCTTCACTTTGCGATGGTAAGTATTTAATTTACCACAATATTTTCAATTCCAAATAACTACAGATACTGGTATTGTATAATGAATACTGTAATGAAATAAAAACACAATGCATATCATATATGCATTTCTGAACTGGAAGCGAGGCATAGAAATGTAAAAATATTTGAATTCACCATATTTTTGTGCACAGTAAAGATTTCCAATAATGCCCCTTGATTATCAATTTTCTTTTATGTCACACTTATAAGATGACACCCACTCTACATGAATCCAATTTTCAGTAAAAAGGATTTGACTTATAAGAGTATATGCTAGTTTTTTCATGCTGCTCTCTTACATTCTTTAATTATATTCTTTAATTATACAGAAAGCTTTAACCCAGAATAAGCAGTACTTGCTTAAATTTTTGGGTATTGGATCATTTTTAAATTTTCTCATTGATTCTAGGTGTTGTTAAATGGCTGCTTTACATTCTTTAGTGAACCTTGGTTTTGAGGTTCATTTTAGAGTTGAGGATTTACAAATGGAATCTAGAGTAATATAGATGTAAAATGTGGAACAGGATCATTGACATTTCAAAAGGTATCTGTTAAGTCTACAGTTGCAAAATGTTTCAAACTTGTCCCAGACAGTCTTTTTTTAAATTCCAATGTGGAATTGGCTCATCTATGGTAGATTTAATGTTCTTAAGATAGATTGGGAAGGTCATCAGCAACCTTCCAATCATAATCCAAAAGCAGAGGAGAAAAATAATCAGCAATATGTTCACCTCTTTCTCAATAACATGTACATGACAGGGTCCAAAAACATAGACCACAATAAAAGGGATGCCATACCTGCTGGACATAGAGAAAACAGTAGGGGGTGGGCAACTGGGCTGAATACTCCTTTCAAAATCATGTTGGGAATAATTGTCAATAAAGTGCTTTTTCAAACAAAACTTTTTCATTTTTCTGCATAAAATACTTTATTTTCAGGATGCCCAACCTCTGAATGATCATTAACATTATTCCAACTGGTTTCAACAACCTTCATGTGCATGTGAAAACACTGTATATTATGTCACTGCATTTTGTTGTTGTTTAGCCTGGTTCCCTGCTTCACATGCTCCCTGCATTGTACTTCAATGGGAGCATAAGAAACTAGGAAAAGACTAACTGCTGGTCCAATTCACAATCAAACAAGATTTCTTTTCTTTCAAAAGCTAGGGACATTTAGTTCAACAAACAACTTTTAAAATAAAACTCAATTTTTTTAAATTGTTTTATTAGTAAAAATACTGATGCTGTGATTTCATTGCAAGTAATAGTGAAACTTCTTCATCCTTGAGGAAATTCTGTGTACCAATTCAGGAATTTTAAGTTAACTACAAACTCTGAAACTTGCTTCCCCACAATGAACAATATTTGTAAAAAGGAGCATTTTATTGCACCTAGTATTAATTTTGCTGGGTTGCCTTACTATCTTTGATCCCATTTGTGAATGAGTAAGCTAATTTTAGACAGTTTAACTATATTACCTACACAGTAATATTTAGATGTGTTTGATTGCTCAGCTGAAATGAATTGGCCTGACAATGACAGGGGCTGCTAGCTCTTATGCTGGTAGGATTTGCATGCCTGTTAACTTTCTTTTATTCCATGCTCTTTATGGATACAAAAGATGTAATTAATGTGAAAATACAGTGATCAGCTTTTAATTTTGTGCCTGAATACAAGGAGTACTTTCACAAGTCAAATATTGAAACACAGTCAGCACTTAATTAGGTTCTCATAAAACATGCTTGTGAACATAGCTGTTACAGTAGACTGACACATTTCATGCTTGAATTGAAAAGGGCACATATCATTTTTGACGAATACACATAAACTGAACTAAAAGATAGAACTAAAACACATGTTTCACTTGATAACATCTTATTATTTAATTGGTATTTTTTTCAGTACTGCCTCAATTTGTGTTTGTGACATTTTCATTGATCAAAATTTTTTAAAATATTATTTACAGTGTAATAAAATTGTTGAATGAAAAGAAATTTTATTAAATAAATTATTTCTTATTGAAAGTTTTTAATTTCATAATGTTGATTCAGATTTTCAGGCCCCATCTACTGTTTTCAACCACAAAAAGAGCAATATATCAATGTTTCAGTTACCAGTTTTGATCAAGAGTTTCTTCATATTCAATGAAAAAGGGTAAATTTGTTTTTGTATTTTCAAGTAATAAAAATTGTATCCATGCCTGACCCTGTGTTATAAGCAGGTTTGCAATTTATCAGGGTACGAATTATCAAGGGAAGGTGTATATGTACCTGTTTTCTGAATGTGTACATGTCAATGACTTGGTACTATACAGACACAAATCATGTCTGGAATAAGCTCCTCCTGAGGCCTTGTCAACATTTTGAGAGTAGGTGTTAATAAAAGAGTCATTTTTAAGAGTGGTGTCCTTCCCCATTTAAAAGGTTTCCAGCAGACACTGCATTGCTGGATTGTGTTAACTTAAAAGAATATCATCTTAGTCCTCAACAATTCTACTGTAGTGTTCTTCATTATGAATTAAAAGTAGAAATGGTGTCATAATTTGATAGATTTCTTGCATGGGAAATCTCCTATTTGCTTATTTAACTGGCACAAATACAGGGTTAAATTTTTTTACGTGTCTGGCGTCACCTTGAATACATGGAGCATTTTCTTTGGCATCCATGTCCATAAATTAGCCAAACATATTATGCAGCTTTGTTGGGTCATCAGACCCCATGTGCTACAATTATGCTAGTGTTTTGCTTTTTTCTGTTTTGTGTTGTGGCATTATTGAATGTTGTAATTCTTGTTCACATCATGATTATTAGCCTGAACTACCATCTCATGAAATATCAGAGAGAGCAATGCATACACTATTAAATATCATCCATAATGGGTAATTTCTTTCTAAAATTCCATTTTTTAGGATTAAACTATCATTTTGTTTTTGAGTTTAAAGCCATTTTTCAGTGCAAGAAAAGCCATAAATGGTGGCCAGTTTAACTGGTGGAGGAAGAACCTGTAGACCCAGAAGGACCACTGAGCCAGGTGAAGCAAATGGCAGCTTTCACTCACACTGGCTGTGCCCCAACACTTGAACCCAAGTTCATAAGGTTCGATGGCAGTAATCAGCATTTTAGACTACTTGGCCATATGTGATGTCATTACCATGGAATGTGCACAATTTCATATGGACACAAGTTCGAACACATTGATATTGTAACATTTTATGACAGATAAAACTGTCCATAAAAATGTATTGTGTTGAGATTTTAGGGCACTCATAGGGTAAACTGAACATAGTCCTTTAAGGAATGCGGTAATGAATTCTATATAATCTTGTGGGAAATTATAAACAAAAATGCATATCTCTCAGAGAATGTATGAAATTCATTATAATTGTAAATAATGGTTACCGTTCACTTTGTTGCAGTTTGAAAATGTCATCAACTTTCTTATTGCTTGATTTCAGGGAGTTCTGAGTCAACTGTTCTAGCCTCTTTCTCTTGCTGGACAGAGTCTTAGTTATGTCAGCTGAAAGTCAAAGCATTTTATTTGAAAATTGATAACAGTGTAATCAATTACTAAAAAAAAAAAGAAGGGCATTTTACTGCCCAGAATCTGTAGTTTAAACTGGTATAAAAACTACCAGAATTTCATTTAAAAAAAACATTTCGGGACAAGGACAGAGTTTAGTGATCTATTTCAAGGCTATACCAATTTTAATTTCCCAGGAAAATCCATGTAAAAAAAGACATCTATAGACACTGAAATCATTATACTGCAATTAAAAAACAAATGATAAGCTACCTCCTTGGAAATTCCTCATTGTTTTTATTTGATCTCAATCTCTATTTGAACTGTGATACATGGGTCACAACCTGAAACCAACTACATATACAGTACATATAAAAATCTTCCTACTATGATTGCAATGCATCTTTCTGTAAATCTGATTTGTGATGTTCCCTTCCTGGGAGTCTGGAATAATGCCACTCTTAATCATTGTTATCATATGAAAAATAATGTAACTACCAAAACTTTGTGAATTCTAACCCGGCAGTTTCAAAAGATTTGATAATGTACAAAACAGATACACTGAGGGTATCACAATATCCCTGATGCTTTTAAAAATGCTTGGGGATATAAAAAAAGGGACAAGATTTCACTACTTAAACATAATTTTAAAGTAAAGTGCCTGCAATCATTCACAAAAGAAATCACGATTGGCAATGCTGACTATGAATGTATAAATATATGCTTTATAATATGTGATGGAAAATTCACATAATAGCCTCTAATTGAGTTTATTTAGAGATCAAGACTTTGGTTTGACAATTAGACCTAATGAAAACCACAAATAAAAGATCAATTAGAATATCATTGGTCTTTCTAAAACCATGTAGCCACAGATGTAATTTTGTGCATGTAAATACTAATTTTCACATTTGGCACAGTATGATGGAAAAAGGAGAAAAATTGATGATTAAAAACATGGATAAAAGTTGGGAAAAACTACAATACTGAAGCTAAAAAGGAGTAATTTTGACACTATATTTTTGAATGAAAATTGTAAATTAACAGTCAAACATTCTTATTTTTTAATATTATATATATATATATATATATATATATATATATATATATATATATATATATATATATATATATATATATATATATATATATATATATATATATACACACACACACACACATTGAGTCATCAATACATAAAGTTTTCTTTGTATATTTTGAGAAAAATGTGCTTCTTAATCTCAACATAATTTTTCCATTCATTCTGTAAATGTAAAAATTCAGAAGACAAAATATAACTGAAAATGTCTGATACATTTTATATATATATATATATATATATTTATCTATATATATATATATATATATATATATATATATATATATATATATATTTATATATATGAAATCATATGGCAAATAACAGCCCTTTCAAGCACACTAGATCCAGCAAGGGATCACATGTGTCAAGGATTGATTGAGATAGGTGCAATAAACTAATGACAAACAGTGCAAAACTAGTATCTAACTAGCCAGAAGGCTTTTGACTCTTTTTAAATCTTTTTCAAAGGCATATACAAAACAAACAAATAAAATATAGAAAATGTCATGTTTGTAAAAGCTCTACATGACTGTTTCTACATGAATTAAACCTATAGATGTATTATGTCTCAACCAGCCTATATAGGCTTGTCTCGGATACTTAGAAATATTTGTACTTAATTAGAAATCTATGAGCCATAGAGACATATATTACTTTGTGTACATTCATGTAATGTAAATTATATCCAGCATATATGATTCTATTCCGAATATTTCATTCTTATAGTAGTAATTAAAAGATATTAAGAAGATTTAGTAAAGTTTGAAAAGAAAATGTGTCAGCTGCAAAGCATAATTTTACTAGTGCATAGCTTTCTTTTTCTAGTCTTCTTGGTTTAGACTGCTTGCTTTCAATGTTTTAAGGTGGCATATCCAGTAAGATTCTTTTTCCTTTCTGGTTTTGGAATGTCAGCAATAGCGATAAGTGTTAGATCACTGAAAGTGTGGCCAGCGGAGGAGAAGTGTTCTGCAACCGGGCTTCTGTACAGCTTCTTTGTAATCCAATCAGATCTATGAAGGTTTATCCTTTTGTGCAGCTTTTTCAGTTTCTCCAACATACTGGTCTACAGATCTTACATGTGATGAGATAAATTACAGTATGTATATATATATATATATATATATATATATATATATATATATATATATATATATATATATATATATATATATATATATATATATATACTAGCACCAGATTAAATGTAACACCCAAACATGACCAAAAAAACCATTTAGCATATAGTTTCTTGCATAAATCCTATGTCTTTTTCAGTTAACAAATAACTACAATTGCTTATTCTAAAAGGCTAATATTAAACAATTTTATTTTCATTCATTTAGTCAACAAATAATATTTTCTAAGTCTTTAATTTGTTAGCATGCACTGCTTATGTATACTGACTGCCTTTTTATGTTTCAAAGTCATTGTCCTCTTCTCACCATGAAAGTCGATCATCATGCATGCATTACATAAAACTCCTGAAATAAGCAATGCATTTTCCTCTATACCCGACCTACAGTCAGGAGTAAGTACATGGTTTTGCTTTGAAGTGTCAACTAAGGAAAAAGGAGTGAGTTGTTCTTTTAGTCATTTATTCATTTGTAACTGTACTGAACTGGGAAGAAAAAATAAATGCAGTAATTGTCTGCAAATTCAGCATAAGCAAAATTCAATCATCCCATCTAACAACTACCAAGCCAAGATAATGCTAAAAATTACTTTTTAAAAAAATCTTTCTATGAAGCAATAGGGGTGGGAAATACAGAAAACAATGGTAGAATCATGGAAGTATATAATCAGCTGAGGTGTCTCAGTCAGATAATGTATGCATACAGGATCCAGTCTGGAGAAGTAAACAATTATACTTGGAAGTTTCAACTCAGGATAAAGGACTGTCCTGTTTTTTGGCCATTTATATATTTGGAACTGTTATTATTATTATTATTATTATTATTATTATTATTATTATTATTATTACTACTTTATTTAAAGAGGGTAACACAATTAGCTAAGAACTAATGTACCTTGAGGCCCTCATTCAAAGGGATTTATTTATTTTACATGCATCTCTGAAGCCACTTAACATACTGTGTTTGGAAAAAGGAAACAGAGTGGGCATTTCCAATCTCAACTGGAATACTATTCCTGAGCAAAGTTCCATAGTAATAGAAACTTTGTTAAATAATTCCTTATTTTGTTAAATAATTCCTTATTTGGTTTATGAATTTTTTAATGTTTGGTAGACATTGATCGCACGTGGGGAGTATTTCCGGGTAGCCTGTACTGGAATAGTTATTGTAAATATTCAGGAGCACTATTATCCAGTACATTAATTTGGCTTTTCTAGAACAGATTCAGTCTTCAATAGGTAATATTTTTAACTTACCAGCTAAATTTTCCTTGCTTTCATTCTGGATTGATATTAACTCAAATGCTCTTTTTATTTTTAAGATATGCCAGCTTTGCTAAGTTTTTATCATCTGAGTTACCCCACACTGTATTACAGTAGTCTAAATAGGGTTATATGTAACTGTTATAAAATAGTTTTATTCCAGGAGAAAGTGTCTCATCCTACTGAGAAGTCATAAATTTGAATTGACTTTTTTTAATGATATGTGTGATATGTACAGTCCATGATTGGTTATTGTCTACCAAAACACCATGTAGATTATCGTGACAGACCATTTGCAAAGTTTTATACTTCCATGTATGATACAATTCATTACTATAAAGTTTTGTTGTTTTTTTTCATGTTGAAATAAGTAATATTTTAGTTTTACCAGTATTAACCACCATGCCATTGCATGTGCACCAGTTGTCCAGTTTGTTTAGGGTATTCTGTAGAGAAATTTCGAGTTTATGCTTTGTGTTTTGGATGTTTGACAATGTTGTGTCATCTGCATAAGATCTGTAGTTAATATTAGGTCTCTTAGTACAAGTGGTTGGTCATTAATAAATTAAATAAATAGTAATGGACCCAGAATTGAGCCTTGTGGTACTCCACATCTAATTGTTCCAGGTTCAGACAGAACATTATTTATATAAACATGTTGAGTTCTCTCACTTAAGTATGAAGTAAACCATCTAACTGTGCTTTCATCACATTGGTAGATTGTCAGTTTCTTCAAAAGGATTTCATGATCCACCATGTCAAAAGCTTTCCTGAAATCTACAAATACAGATCCTATTATTCTACCTTGGCAAAGTTCTTGAAGCCATATATCCATTAGGGAGATCAAGGCAGTCAAACATGAATGTTACTGTCTTAAGCCTGATAGATTAGCAAATGTTTTGTTAAATGTGACATGAATGATTCATGGACATGATATTCAATCAATTTTGACAAGTTTGGTAGTATTGAGATTGGCAGTAGTTATCAGCATATCCTTAGGACCAAATTTGTGAATAGGAGTTACTTTTGCAGTTTTCCATATTTTGGGGACAGATGAGGTTGCAATACTTAAACTGATTAAGAATGTTATGCTGTCTACAATAGCAGAGGCAGAAGATTTAATGAGTCGTGGACCAATCTGATCAAGTCCTGTAGCTTTCTTATTATCAAGTTCACTGAGACATTTCTTAAAAAAGTTTTTTAATATTGGTGGAATAAAGAAACATATCTCCTTAGAAACTTTGCTGCTGCAGAACTTTTTCAGTTCATTACAGTTATTTTCAATCGCTGGTTCTTTTAACTTTGTGCTAATTTTGGTGAAAAAATCATTGAAAACATATGCAATGTAATTGTCATCAGTGACTATGGTGTCATTCACCAGAAGTGGGTGAATTTTATTTATCTGATCTTTGTATGTTCCTCCAGTGAGTTCATTGAAGACTTTCCAAATGCAGTTTTTGTCACTCATTTTGTTTTCAAGCAATGATTGATAATAACTTTGTTTAGTTTTATTATTCATAGTTATTATTTTATTTCTCCATACTTTATATTGTGCATGGTTTCCCATAGCCTTGAATTAGTCTCGTGTTTTCATAGTATCAAGGATTTCAGTTGTAAACCAATTAGGTTGGATTTCATTCTTTACTCAATGTACTTTCAGTGGTGCACGCTTAGAGACTACATCCATAAATAAGTCAATCCACACCCTCAGAGCTTCATCTATGTCATCCAACTTCTGGATCATACTCAATGGAACTTTATATAGGTCATTGCGAAATTGTTCTCCATTAAACTTTTTGAATGATCTGTAAGTGATAGTTTTGTGTGTATTCTTATTTCTCTTGCATCCTTTCTTGTCAAAAAAGTAGGATAGTGGTCACTAAGACCAACTTTTGGTATGTTAACACAAGCTATATTGTCTGGTAGGTTGGTATAAATGTGATCAATAAGAGTGCTTGATTTTTCTGTTACCCTTGTGGGGTTATTTTTCAGCTGGACTAGGCCTAATGATTCAATAAATTCCATCCAGTTGTTCCTTATTTGAGTATTAAGAAGGTCCTTATTTATATCACCAAGTATATACATTTCTTTCTCCTGTGCAAGAACATTTCCCATTTGTTTCAAAAAGTTATTGTTCCAAATTGCCTTGGAGGAAGGTGGCCTATAAATGAAACCAACTAGGAATGATTTTACATTATTTTGATAAATTTCCACCCAGATACTCTTAATTTCTTGTGACTCCAAGTCAAGCCGCCTTTCTGCATTTACATTTTCCCTAATGTATACAGCAAGAACTCTTCCTGCTGTCTCTCTATCCCTGCATAATGGTTTATTGTAGCCTTGACAATGAAATAGATCATCAACTGTATTGAATTAGATTGAAGAATAAATAAATGCAGCTATTTTCTGTAAATTCAGCATAAGCAAAATTTTAATCATTCCAAACAACAACTACAAAGATAAGACAATGCAACAAATAATTTTTTAAAAATCTTTAAATGAAGACAATAGTGGTGGTGGTGAAATAGGAGAAACCAATGGTACAACGATATACATGAAAGTATAATACTGGTTGAGGTATCTCACTCAAACAATTCATACATACCTGACCCACAGTTAGGAGAAGTAAATGGTTATGCTTTGACATTTCAGCTCAGGAAAAAGGAGTGTGCTGTACTTTTAGCCATGTAATGATGTGTATATTTTTAACTATTGAACTGGAGAGAAGAAAAAAATAAATGCAGTTACTGTCTACAAATTCAGCACAGGAAAAATTCCAATCTACCCAACCAACAACTACCAAGCCAAGATAATGCAACAAATTTTAAAAAAAATATCTATCAAGCACCGGGGGAGGGGGAATATAGAAAGCATTGGCAGGTTTTCGTCTATAGGGGTCGACAGGTATTCAATACACATTGTAGTACATCATTTAATTGTTGCTAAGCTCGCTTAACTTTCTTAAAGCCAAAAACTTAATTGTAATAGATGATGCATTTTAAACTAGACTTATGCAAAAACTGCAGCAATATTTCTTTCTGAAAGTATCTTTTCATAATTATAATGTTCTAATTTTATTAACATCCTGCTGATATATCAATGAATCATTTCACCATAACATATGCCAGTAAAAATACTCACATGCACACACTTGAACAAATAATGCCAAGTGATCTCTGCTTAAATTCATAGTTGCTGAAACACTGGCATTTCTGTGTTTGTATCTCTAGATAATCTTACCAGATTGTTTACAAAGATTGATGGTAGACTGATTTTTAATGGCAGTTTTAAAACATTACTGGTGATATATGTCTAGGAGATGGGAGCAAAGTGCCTTTCAATAGGATACACTGAGGCAGCTAACCTGGGTTGGCTTGGTTGCAATAGATGTTTTTGTTATTTTAACTGTTCTACTAATCTAATATTAGAATATTTTGCTCCAATTAGACAAACTATGAACATGCAATACTGCAGAACAAGAAATCATAAAGTTTGCATACTAGGCTGATGCAGCTGATTCATGTATAAGATTCCAAATTTTGCATAATGCTTTGTAAAATTAGAAACTGAAGGTTCTATGCATTTCAAAATAGCTGAGATGTCTATATACTATACACAACCAATATGAACATGTTTTCCCTTGATTGACATTTCATTGTATAATGTCTGTTCAATGCAGAATTAACATACTTATTTGGCACTGATGACTCTACAAAAAGCAATATTAATAATTAAAAACTGCACGAGATCAGCATGTTGCTACTACAACAGTTCATTCCCTGCACACCAATTACTAATCTGGTCTGCAAAGAACCATGTTTCTGTGATGTGACTCTCACATGACATCGCTCGAGGCCAATAGGGATAATCTAGTCCTACAGCCAGTGATCTAAATAAATGCTCTGCAGCTGCATGATTTACAACAGTGCGCTCAATCTCATCATCACCAACCATACCAACATTAGATATAGTTGCAATGAATTTTCTCAACTTGCAAAACTCTTTATCCATTTGTAACTGTTGACAGTTGGCAAAATTTTCTTGCAAAAGTCTGCTGATGGCTAATTTTTCACTTCATTCACTGGCAGCACATCACTGGCAATTATGATAATAAGTCCTGACCTGCATGATGAATGTCACAATGAATACAAGAAAAACCTAAAAGCACAAAATGATCACCATGTTTCACTTCCATACTGTCCAGTCAAATGACCTATGCAATATTTTGTTGTGTTCCTTAGGTTTCAATAAAACTAATTATGAATTCAATGCAGAATTTTTATAAGTAATTGACACTGATGACTCTGCATTACTATAATGATAATTACAGATTCAAATCAATATCAACTTAAATACAGATAAATGTCTCATTTATTTTTAGGTTGCTTTAACAAGCACTTATAAAATATTAATATTGATAAAAAGCATAAACATAATGATTACAAAGTTGGCAAAATATTGTTTGGAAAACTTTTAAATCAAATCTTTGTTCATATTGGAAGTTAGAGGAAAGTTGTACCAATAATATTTGTGATCAAATAAATTTATATGTATAGAAAACTAAAGGAATTGTTCATCATTAATGAAAAATTTATTGCTGTATGTCAAGCTTTACTCCATATCCACTAAGTTAAATAAAGGCTGACACATACATATCTGAAATGGTTTCATACTACTGACTGTTCAACAGAATGCTTCTGTAGTCATTTTTCAAGGTGGCGCTCACCAGTTATTATGTACTTTTGAGAGAGTGATGTATGTAAGGTGAAGTTGTTTGCATTTTAAAAATGCATAGTGGAGAGAATGTTGGCATACCTATATACTACTTTCATTCAATGTGGCTGAAATTTCTTTGGATATTGTACTTTTGGAAATTTTAAATGATCTTAGGACACTGCTAACAAAAATGACTGCTCCCTTGTGCTCCAAAAATCAACTTAAATTTGTCTAAAGTACACTATTCTTGGCAGCTATAAAAATATGGAAAATGAATTTTGCCAAACTAGACAATACCAGCTTCTAAAAGTGCAATGAATGAATTACCAAATACATAAAATGTAAAAAAAAAGTTATCGGCTCTATTTTTTACAATTTACCTCTGAAGTTCAAGAAGTGAAAATGAGCAAGTAGAGCTAGCACTTTTTTGAAAGGTGCACATCTGGAGTAAGGCCAAGCTGTATACTCTCTAACCCATATTACACCCATCAATCATACATCAAAATAAAGGGAATTAAAGGTTCTTTGAACAATATCTAAGATATACTAAGTCTCTTTTAAATAGCTAGTATAACTAGTGAGGAAACCCGGGGAAACTTTTTCTTTAAAATTCTAACCCTATGCTAAATACGAAACTGTAGAGTGCCACCCAAACTCATTTGCAATAATTATGAGGCTATGGATTCAAAATTTATTGACCCATTGATAGGCATCATAAGACAGGAAAATTGCACCAAAGGGTCAGAATTATTTTGATGCAAAATTTAGAATGAATTCTTATTTTCAAACTTAAAATCATATTTAAACACATTTATGGGTCTAAATAACTGGTTCTGACCACAGAGGTAGTGGCATCACACAGCATCCAAATTGTGTACAGATGATAACTTAAGCAATGGTACAAATATGAACAGGTAAAGATATGCATACTCTTATAAAGATTATACAAAACAGACTCCCTCCCCATAAAAATAATGACAGTCCTCTTTCAACTTTGATCCATAATTGACTTTACTTTTATAAGAATAAATAAGAAAATTAAAAAAGCACTTAACCCCCAACACAAAAAATTAAAACAGCTTGTGCAACTCAAAACCAGGTTACAGAATGTGTCCCCTTTAGCTAGGTCAATCAGTGCAAAGTGTCTTTGTTTGCATGACACTTAAGTTCAATCCCTGCACATACTGAGTTATAAAAGTTTTGCAACTGAAGTTTATTTGGGTTACTGTCACTGTTCCAGTGATCATATAGAAATCTGGGGGAGTTTGCTATTTAGTGTGCACAATGCACTAAAAGGTCATGGAAAGAAAAACAGCAGTCCTGTGATGACAAACAAGTATAAACACACATGGAAATATGAAAAAAATCAATACCAGTTCTGTACTTTTACTTGGCAATTGAAAGCTAGTTTCCTAAATATGTAGAAATAATTACAAAAAGGAAATTTATACTTGCCTCCAAAGCTTTCCAGCATCTTTTGCATTTCATTGCTAAAAAAGGAAGTAAACTGTCAAATCAATGCTAACAATAGTTTCAAACACTGTATATACCAATCAAGAACACTAGTCATATCTGGATGATTTCAACTGAGACAATGATGGAATTTTATAAATCAGGAACCCTATCTAATATTAGTTTTCTTAACCTCCTGCTTTAGTGATACATTAATATGATCCTCTAACCACTTCTTCATTACTTTCTCTCACCTTTTTAACAATGTATAGATACTACTTCATGCCTAAAGTGACTTTAGTTCATTGAAGCCACAAAAACGAGACATCTTAAAAAAACAACTTTAAGTGTCTTCTAAACTAATGAAGAGCAACACCATGAAGAACCAAGCATGATTCTGAAATGGCAGCCAACTAAAGAAGCATGATACAGTGATAGAAAAAGCTTCATGTAATGTATTTACTAATATTCTGTAATAAGAGAAACAAACTGCTTGATGGTTTGGACTTTTGTTCCATTGACAAAAATAATGATTGCTTCAGGTCCTCAACTTACTATTTATCTCCCTGTAACATACATCACTACAAGACCTTAATCTCTAGCTTTTTTTAAATGCATTCATCACATATTCTGTGGTTATATGCTTAAAAACATGTAGCTGCACTAGCAATGAAAATTAGGTTTTAACTTAGCTAAGACTAAGTTGGACACAAATTTTACTCACTTAAAATCATTCTCCTCTTGTTCTGCTGGTCTTTTCTTGGCAACTTTAGCTACAATAGGAGTTTCATCTAAAATTTAAAAAAAGAAATTGTGAACAACAAGATGCATGATTAATACATGTATTAATTTGTAATTAGTAAAGGTATCAATGAATATTCTTTATATAACAAAGGTAGCTCAATTAGATCACATATGTATCTAGTCACCCTAACGTCCCTAATAAATTGCTAATAATCTGCATGCATGTAAACATCTCACTAACATAATTTGTTGAAAAGAAGGTTGAGTTAATGTGTCAAGTCATAGCATCACAATGAAAATTTTAAACAGGTTTAACAACCTAAACAACCCATAAATAGGCATGCACAAACAGCTGACAAACAAGCAGGAATTTTACAAAAAATATGACATGTCAAAATCACTTAAAATCATGCTTGAAATATTTTATATAATTTTCTTCAAAATTCCAAACCAAAGGGTTGAACTGCCATGGGCTGAAAACTCCATATCCAATTTAGTATTCTTCAAACTACATCTACTGGTAAATTATTCAACAGAGTTTTAGCAGTATTAAGTGGCCATGTAACTTTGTTACATTACCACATTTATCACCACAAAAACTTTCCATTCCCACCATATACCTCAAACAATAAATATCGGTTAAATTCACACAATCAGTATGAAACTTGGGTGTCACTCTCACCTGTATTCTCTCATTACACCAATACAAAGGCTATATCATTCCCATACTATACCTCAAACAATAAATATCAGCAATACCAACATTAAATTCACGTAATATAAAACTCTGGTGTCATTCTTGACAGTACTCATTTGAGATGCACAATATTTATAGTTAATGTTATTAGTATCACAATGATTGAATGCAGTTTTTGGTTGAACAGGACACACATTTCTAAGGTTTAATTATTGCAAGTGTGAACATATTTGTAAATGTTATTAATTTCTGAAACTGCATGTATTTAAAATTTAAGATACTGTATCAACAAGTATCAGCCTTCAATTTAGTGTTTTTCTTTCTATCATATTTTCAGCAAATATTTATTCAAAATTAAGTGATTCCATACTACATAAACATATACTAATAAACATTTAGCAGTGGCAGATTAGGATGGGGTTCCCTTGTCTATAAAAAAACAGTACATTTTCACTAAAGTTGTGTAGAAAAATGATAGCACACACTCAAGAAACATGTAGCATAACTTCTCAATATTGAACACCTCCCAAAAATGTACACTGTTTGATTCACATGTGGTTAAGGCAACTCATGTTTACATACAAGAATAATTATCTCTTGATTTGTTATTTGAAGAGTGAAATTATGTTCTTACGCTTCTTATTTGACAGATGTTGATATGTAATGCCCCCAAAACTGACTTCCTCTTGTAAAATGTCTGTCAAATTTCTAAAATAAAAGGATTGAATTCATAAGTTTAATTTCCTTAAAACTGGAACTTCTGCGTCATGGCAACCATGTTTTATGGTTGACTGCACATTAACCACAGTGACCTCAACCTTTAGTTACAGTGTAGTCTTGAACCGAACATAATGTGAACTCTGGTCTTTGCATCCCAGAATCTATAGATTTCTTCATTAATCTAAGCACAACTCATCCACAGACTCTAGTCAAGGAACTAAATCCAGAACAAAGATTACACTGCAAAAACCGTTTTTCTGTGAGCACACTGACCATGACCTTTTGATGCCATATTCAACCAGACCTCTTTAAGTTCACAGTCTCTGCAAACTAGGTATGTGATCTTGTGTGTGTGTGAGAGAAAATAATATGACTTTATTTAATGAGGTAAATCACTTACACAGCAATTTAACCTTGACTCTCTCTAAGATATATTCATCAGCATAAGTCATCCACAAACTTTTAGTGGACGTACTTCATCAAGAGCTTAAATTTTTGTGTGGACACCATTTTGCTTTCTTCAGTTGCAGAAAATTTTACTATGAAATCAACTGGCTTCATTAATAACCAATTACAAGCCAGCCACTAAGTTAGTTCAAACCAACATGGTAAAAGCGATGTTATTATGTGGAAGCCATTTTCTCCTTCCAGTAACACCAACATTGATATTAATAATTCTGACCCCATTCCCCACCAAGTCAATAGGCTTCTTTCTTTTTCCAAATGCAAGCCATCCAATGTTTGGTCCAGGTATGTAATGTTATTGTGCAGAAGCTGATTTTCTTCTTATAGTCATAAGTGACCTGGAACTTTTGAACCCATACTCTATATGCTTCATCCTTACCCCAACCACAAGCCATCTATAGTTTGTTAACCATAGATGGTGAAGAACTCAATTTATCTTTCTCTTTTGCAATCAGTAACCTTTTCCTTTGACACCAAAAATTAATAGGATTCTACCTACTGTAAAACTTCAGGTAAAATAAGTACACATGTATAAAACACACCCAGACTTGCGGTGCCATCTTTGTATTACCCTACAATAAAAAACTTCAATAAAGTTACATCTAAGTATAATACACGCCCCAAGTTTAGAAAGAAAATTGTCGCTTAAAAAACCTGCATAATATACCCAAGATTTTACAGTACTCCATGTGCAAGTAATCCAGAATGTTATTCTACAGAAACCACTTTCTTCTTCCAAACTCCCTGATTTTTGGACTCCAAAAAAATAGCATTCTTCCTTGTCTGATGTGCTAGTCATCCATGAAGTTGGGTCACTTTGGATGGTGGACAGCCCAAGTAGTTGTGTACAAAAGAAATTCAAAACTGAGGAACTGATTTACATCAAAACAATATACTCCACCTTGTAGCAGACATGTCAAATAAATAACCAACCTAATGCTGTAATAAAACCATATGAGTCTGGATATGTATTTTTCATCCTTGTTTAGAACAAGTTATTAAATTACTCCAGCTGCAGAGTATCCCTAATTGAACATACAGCAATGGGTCAGGTTTCCATTTAGTCCAAAATTTTGATTACTCTGAGAACTTCAACAGTCTCAATTTAAAATTTCACTTTCCATCAGGAATTTATGATGAGCTAAAAAAAGGCTTTAGCTATCATGGTGGCAAATGTAATTTGTTGTTTATGAGACTCCTTTCCAAAAATATGAGGTTGAATTTAACCAAAAAGCTCAACTTGCTGAAACCAATCTCACATATACAAGTCAGGGCAGCTGCCAAGAAATTAGTAAAATGCTTTATTACATTGAAATTTATTTTCATTTATAAAAAATAAGTTTTACTTATAGCAGCCATGTTACATAATAAATCTGCATCACTGGTACAAATTTATCATGATGCTTTCTGTGAAGCTTTGTCAACATCAGTTGATAGTTTTTAAGATGCTGTTTAAATGTTTTTTAGTAACAACAAAATAGCAGATTGATATCTTTTAGATAAAAAAAAAATCATGTAAAGATACTTTCTGTCAAATTCTTTGGCCAAATTCTCTCCAGTGGTTTCCTGGGAAGTCATTTAAAAGTATTCACTTTTATTAAGGACAGCCATATCTGATGGCAGATCAGCATTATTTGTATAAAATTAAAGAAGTTTCATGTCAGGATTCTTTGTCAAATCTGGTAATTTTAGTAATTTTGTTGCAAGTTAATTTAAGGTTTTTGTCTTTGATAATGGTGGCAATATTTAATGATGAATGGACATAGTTTAAACAAAGTTAGTGGACTTCACATAAGGATGCTGTCAGTCATATGTGCAAATAAACGATCACTCCAAATGAACACTTCTAATTGGTTCATTCCATGGAAAATTTATCAAAAATAAAATTAAAAATCATTAAGAAGTGCCACATAGTCTTCACTGTTAAGGCAACTAGTATTAATAAATGAAATTTGGACTTTTAGTTACATTTAATACCCTACTTCATAACTAGAGAAAGCAATAATGATTAATGATTATTTTTACAATACAAAATCTTCTGCCGAAAATAAACTATAATGCAGCATTTTCCAAAGCCTATTTAATGTGTATCAAGAGCAAAAATATGGTATCTTCATATCATATATATAGTGCACAAAAAGTTTAATATTTTATAGTATTACAGTACAGATTTTAGCTATGGTGGATTATCATTGATGAAGTTGCATATAGTAATTTCATTGCTACATGTCTTCCTTGTATGTACACACACACACACACACACACACACACACACACACACACACACACACACACACACACACACCAAGTCATTCAATTTTATGCACTTTATTCACTTACATTTACCATTTCCAAAATATCAACCATTCAGTGTGATACATGTACTACAGATTTAATTCAAAACATTAAATATTCCAGTAAAGCAAGCAAATGTCTATATATTTCCTCTTATTCTTCTTTGCATGCTTATAACCAGATAGCCCTTTGCCAGAAAGTTTGTATTTTATATCACATGCTTTGATCCACTTCACAAAAATTGACTTTAGCTTTCTGCATAACACAAAACATCATAAAGCAACACATACTGCATACAGAAAAACAAGTTTATAGGGAATATCATACAAAAAAATTTAATTAAGCTTATTAAATAATTTTATCATAATTTGGGTTTTGGGAGAGTTGTTCTTGAATGCTAAATGATTTAAACAGGGAAAAATCATGATGGTATTGTAAGAAAACTATGTACCTATGAGAAGAAATATGAAATACAGATTATTAATCATATTTTTAAACATTAATTGACAATTTGGATATGCTGGACACTAGTCTCTTGAATGTAATGTTTAGAACTTCAAAACTCTCTTGCAGCCTGCCTAATTCATTCCTTGAAAAGGGACAAAAGACACAAAGTTACTTGGGTAAGGTTGTATTTTCAATTTGTTATCATTTCTTACCACAACTACAAATTAAGAAATTTAAAAAGGTCTGATAAAGCAAAATATCAAGATACACTAAAAGGATATAGAAAATATGTACTGTTAAAAGAAAACAAATTATTTGCAATCATACACAAAATATTAATAATTTGAAATAAAGAAAAGTAGAGAATAATGATATAACTATAAAATATCTTGTAAAAGTGTGCTCTTCTTATAAATATGTGCAAGTTAAAACTGAAGAGCCACTTACTTCTGACTATAAAAGTCAGATTCATATGAAATTTTATTCATCCACCATTGTAAACTGTATTATTGATGCAAGTTAAATTAATATCACATGCTGAATAGATGACTGGAAGCCTATCATAGCATGACATTTGATTCTTTAAATTAGAATAGTCAATAGCTTTTTATGACTTTCCTTACTGATGAGAAAAAAAGAGAATTAGTGAAATGTTACGGTTTTATTCTCAGTGCAATGTATCTCTTTTCCATTCACATATAATGATAAGACATTCAACATATTCTTCTAACCATTTAAATCAGTGTTTACCAGTGTAATCATTATTGATTGGTCTGGTTTGGTGTGTTTATTCAGCAAAAGATAGGCCATACATGTCACCCAGCATATTTGTTGGCAGAAGAACTTGGAAAGATCCACAAGCTTAAGTGAAGATACTAACAAGCTTTCTCACATACCTACATAGGCTAAGCCAAGACTCAAACCCATGCAGACAGAAATGAGATGTGATTCCTAAAAGTGAGCTCCTTCGACAACTCACTATGTTCCAGGTTCATGCAACATGATGGTTACTTTTTGTCATCATTATTTATAATTTTGTGCATATTTCAGTTAATATGGATTTGAAAAAATTAAATACATTGTAGATGCAAATATTAATAATACATGAACATAATAACTTAGAGTAGCTTGCAAAGAATCTGACAAGTTTATAAACATTTTTTAATGATAAATAAATTAAGCAGATATAACCTAGACTTCTATTGTACTGTGGGTCTTAAAATGAACAATCAGTAATTTTAAAGATACAAATCTTTAAGATATTACATGTGTCTATTTGTTGTTTTTGCTCTTTATTAAAATAGATTTAATATCCAGTTTAAATCAGATGACTGAAGAATATAACTGGTAAACATACACCATGTACATTCCAGGTTATGGAAGGGGAGTTACTCTTATATCGCTGTAAAACCAAAAAATATCAATAAGGTGGCATACACTTGTCCTAATGTTGGACCTTGATGTTTATATTCCAAAGTGTCAATAACTTTAAACATACCTGTAATCTGAGGATGTATATTAAACAAACCAGCAGCAAACATATATTTACAGTATAATACTTTAATTAACGCATCTTTAATTCTTTTGTAAACGGCGAGAATGCCTGAAAACATTGTATATCCTCAAAATTGTAAAATTTAAACAATAGTTAAGATTAGCATTCATAATATTTCTTTAAAAAAGAAATTAAAGACTGGACTGTATTGTTGCTGTCAGCAATTTGCTCTTTGATTTCTTGTAGCCTGGCTTATTTCACAGATGGTGTTACCTCACACTTTGTTACTAATGTATTCTGTTTTGATGAGACTTGGTGCTGTTAACATTCTTCTGTCAATTTCATCATGATGATAGATTTATGTTTTTTGTGTGTGTGCCTGTCTTTCTGTCTGTCTCTATTATATATATATATATATATATATATATATATATATATATATATATATATATATATATATATATACACATATACATGTATCTGTTTGAGACTGCAAATTTATATTATTTCAATCATTTCTTAAAGTCTTAATGTATAATAGATTAATTTTGAAACAAAAGCATACAACTGATAAATGTTTTAATGGACTTAATGACCCACGATAATGTAAGAAAGTTTTAAAGTCAACACCTGTCAATTGCAAAATTAATCAGGACTTTGGGAAAACAACATTAACATACTTCACATTTTGATACTTATATGTTACCAACGATTTGATCTCCTTCTTCTTGACAAATATGGTAATAAAGGTGGCACTCTATAGTTTCGTATTTAGCATAGGGTTAGAATTTTAAAGAAAAAGAATTTCCCCGGCTTTCCTCACTAGTTATACTGGCTATTTAAAAAAGACTGTATATATTTTAGGTATTGTTCAAAGAACCTTTAATTCCCTTTATTTTGATGTATGATTGATGGGTGTAATATGGGTTAGAGAGTATACAGCTTGGCCTTACTCCAGATGTGCACCTTTCAAAAAAGTGCTAGCTCTACTTGCTCATTTTCACTTCTAGAACTTCAGAAGTAAATTGTAAAAAAAGAGCCGATAACTTATTTTACATTTTATGTATTTGGTAATTCATTCATTGCACTTTTAGAAGCTGGTATTGTCTAGTTTGGCAAAATTCATTTTCCATATTTTAATAGCTGCCATGAATAGTGTACTTTAGAAAAATTCAGGTTGATTTTTGGAGCACAAGGTAGCAGTCATTTTAGCTAGCAGTGTCCTAAGATCATTTAAAATTTCCAAAAGTACAATATGCAAAGAAATTTCAGCCACATTACATGAAAGTAGTATATAGGTATGCCTATATTTTTTCCACTGTGCATGTTTAAAATGCAAACACCTTCACCTTACATACATCACTCTCTCAAAAGTACATAAAAACTGGTGAGCACCACCAAAATCATTAGACATTATCATATGACAAACTGGTTAACAGATTTTTATAGTTATATCAATTTTAAGAAGATACAGGTTTTATCTGAGAAAATGGGATGATGACCATATTCATTGGTACATTTTTAGAATAGTGGACTCGCCAACAATCCCCACATTTTCTCCAAATTAAACGATTTAGTTATTATGGTCATCCAGTGTACATAAGAATATGATAGGTGGCATTTATGCAGAAAACTTTGAATACCACAATACCATATCACTAATAATATTGTAGGAAGCAAGAATAGTTGAGCACTTTATGTATAAATTTTAGTATTTTCTTGCAATAATATAAAAATTAAAATTTACATTGAGAGAATGTGGGAACAAACCATGGCAGCTTGAAGATATAACATGAAGAGTGACTAGTTCAAAGCATTGCATCCATTAGCAAATCTAAATTTGACGAGCATGGTATTTTGAACTTTCGAGTAAACCATACAACAAAGAAGGAAATCTACTACAGGACAAGTCACATAAGTTATGTAGGCATTCAACACCATTTCAGCAATGTGTTTCATTTTTTAGAAATTTATTTTGCATACCTTTAAGTGGCAAGTATTCATTTCATTTGGATTTGTATATATCGATATCCCTTTGGAAGGTCATTTATTTAGATGTCCTGAGAGGTGCTTACAGCAAAATCAATGTTAAAATATGTAGAGATTTTGGAAATGAATCTAAGGTGTGATCCAGTGCAATCCAGATTGAATAATGCATGTTGGGATGTCCCAATAAAATCTATGCATATTGATAAACAAATTTGCACTACCCTCAAATGTGACAATTCCACTCAATATGCTCTTAATTTGACCCAAGGTTAGCACAATGCCACTATTGTAAAAGTCCATAGTGATAGCTTTCGTCTGGAAGTTTCATGGTGACAGCTTAGTCCTACACTCAAGACCTCGACGCTCATATTTATGTTTTGGGCGTATGTAAAACACAAATAACGTAATATGTCTTATATGTTTAGGTGACAGTTTAAGGTGCAGATCATTAAATAATCAGGATGGAATCAACTTTTGTTAAAGAAAATTAGTGTTAAATTTTAAAAGAATAATTTATATTTATTTCAAATGCGTATTACGCATACATGACCCATGTGACTTGAACTATAGTAAATGTTTGCAATCAAACTTCAATTTAGACTAATTCATGTGGTTAAACTTTTCTTCTTTGGTATCAATGCTTTACGTATTTGATTTCAGAAATCTGGTTTTCGTCATCTTCTGAAATTAGAATGAACATCATACACATCTCCCAATTTGTTGATTGCATAAATTCAAAGAACCATCTCAATCAAACACGACAGCATACACCGACCCACTCAATTCATCAAAACTATTGATGAACATTTTTTTTTTTCTCTTTCTACGAGACAGAACCTCGTAGTGGACTGCAATGTTGAGGACTACTGTGCTGTGAATCTTGAATATTAGAATCATCGTCTGATGCTTTAGATGGCACTGTAGAGACGCCGTCAACGTTTTTCTTCTGCTTCGGCATTTTCTTTCGATGATACGTTTCTGTAGCAGACGAAATGTTTTAATTTAGACTGGTATTATTAAAAACTTGATCTAATCGCAAATATGAAAATTCTTTCGATAATCAGTCTATTGTGTATTGCGCAGGGTCGACTCCCGCGTTATCCAGCGTGCAATAAACCCGAGGTAAATAAACCTTTAAATTTGAATCATTGACGCATTTTGAGAGTGCAAAACTCTATTAAACAAAATAGTACACTTAACGACAAAACAGAGTTTTAATAAAACTAGCCACTCCTTAAAGTTACATTTTGTTTGGATCTAGATTTGCAGCACCAACTGGATTTGGATACATGCAATTTAATTTCATTTACATGCTATTAAAAAAAAAAATGCTCGTCTCGCTTGAGATAGATTTTAACTAAGTGTCGCACAACAGAGCCGTATGAAATCATTACTGATTTTTTTTTTTTAACAAAAGGAAAATACTTGACATCTGGAGGCTGCGGCGAAATGGTTATCCACCAGGACGATCAGAGCGAGTTTATTTTCGAAATGCTTTAAATTTCCTAAATAGCCATACATTCGGTAGCCTGTTTTTTGTGGGGTTTTGTTTGTTTGTTTGTTTGTTTTGTTCGAAAAGACGTTTTCGTGTTAAGGAAGGATTATGGATGTAATAACGGAAGCATACGGAGAAAGAGAAATAACTCCAATCGTGTGGAAGATAATGGGCTGGCATACCTTTGCAAGCAGAAGTTACCTCCCTTGCAATAGGAAACTACCAACTATCAACCAAAATATCAAAATCCTTGGAATTATTACAATATGGACATTATCAAAAGTATGTTTATTATACATAAATAACACTAACTATTTATAATTAATATGAAGTTGTGAAACTGGCTAGCTACTTTTTCAAATGAATGACGATGTATTAACAAAAAGAAATACCATCAAATCTGATGTCAATGAAGTGGTGCCTCAGAGACCAGTACTCACAGACCAGTACTCATTGGTACTTTTATCAGTGACATTTACTTCTTTCATAAATAAATGTGATCTTGAAAACTGATGATGACAGTGCTTTGGTATATAGACCTAGCTGTATCATTTGTGAGGTCCAAGGTGCCATGCTGGCTAGTCATACTCCTTCCTTCAGTACACTAAACTCCATTAGTGACTTAGGATCTTCAGTATTTTCTTCTTCACCTACAACATAAGAAAGCATTAATCAGAAAGAACAAACTTTGCATTCACTTAATCAATTTTCAAAGCATACAATCCAAACGAGGTATTCTGGGCTAAGCTAGAGTACGCTAATCCTAACATTATTCTTGCTAGTGAGATTTGGCTCAACCTTTTCAATTTTGGAATGGAAAGAATACTACAAGTTCATTGCCCGGAGTAGCGATCATCAAGAAGCATGGCATAGATGCCTCAGAGATCGATGCAAACACTACAGCTGTTGTTGTTGTTGCATCATTTGCCTTCAGGGGACAAACAAAACCCATCATTGCTGATAGCTTCTACCATCCCACCAACAACAATGTTGAGTACATCCAGGAGATATGGAGAGCAATAAATGACCAAAAGACCACCACCTATGGCTAAGCAGTGATGCAAACCTTCCAGACATTAACTGGACTACTGACGCCTTAACAGGACATAGCTACTCAATATCCATCAACCATGGCTGCAGAATTTAACCATTTTCCAGTGGGTTTTGTCCTAGAGCAAAACTCATCAACATCAGTGAATACTCTATGGTCTATCTTCAAACATGAATGCATAGAAACCATGAACACCTTCATACCCTCTATACATACATACATCTACACCCTTTGATCAGCCATGGTGTAACCAATCTATACATCAACTGGCAAAACAGAGAAAAAACATGCTCTGCAAATTCAGAAGAACAATCAGTCAGCATGCAGGGACACCTTTAGATTCATGACATGGTTAGCGAGCCAGGCACTAAAAACAAGAAGCTCATCACTTACATCAGAAGCATAAAGTGTGTGAAATCGCTCCATTGAGGAAGGATGGTATTACCTACTCTGACACCAATGACAAAACTGAGATCCTCAATAGTCAGTTCTCTTCAGTCTTCACTAATGAAGACAATTACAACCTTCCTCAGATACAATCAACTTCTTCTCCAGCTACTCCTTTACTCCTTATTCCAGCAAAGGGTACGAAAAACCTCCTAGAATGTTTAGACTCACATAAAGCAAGTGGTCCAGACCCATCTCATCTCCTTTCGTCAAGGAAATGGTGCAAGCAATTACACCAGCTCTCACCTTAATCTTTCAAGTATCACATGTTCAAGGTCAAGGTCTATTATTCAAGAAGGGTGATAAGAGTAATGCCTCCAGCTATAGACCAGTTTGCTGCAAGTCATGGAACACATTGTCCACAGTCATTTGATGAAGCATCTGGAGCAAAATGACATCCTTTGTGACCAACAACATAGCCTCAAAAAGAATAGATGGTAAACAAAAAATCCTGTGAGACTCAGCTAATTACTACTGCTCATGACCTTGCACTCAGATTAAACAATATACAACAGATAGATGCAATCAAGCTCCAACACTTTGGTGCCAGAGACCAAACACTTGCATGGTTATAGAGCTCTCTAGCAGACTGAAACCAACAGGTCATGATTGACAGGTTTATATCATCAACCTCCCCAGTGACCTCAGGTATCCCACAGGGAACAATACTAGGGCCTCTCCTATTCCTAGTATATATCAACAACCTGCCATCAAGTATTTTCTCCTCAGATAGACTCTTCATCGATGACTGCCTACTCTATAAAGTAATTAATTCCCAACAAGATGCAATATTACTAGAAGAAGACCACAAGTTACAGGAGTGGGAGAGAAAATGGAAAATGGATTTCAACCCATCCAAGTGTGAACACATATGCATAACCAAAAAGCAATGGGTCATTAACACCTCCTATTCTATCCGTATTCAATCAGACAACATCTTTTCTGCATAGAAACCTGTCATCCTGTCCAAAACACATCAAGGTTTGCTGCTACAAGATGCTTGAATTCTGACAGCTCGAATACACTTCTATAGTATGGGACCCAATCCAAAGCCAATGCAGCCAAACCAGAAATAGTCCAAAAGTGGGCAGCAATATTTTGTCATAGCGATGAACCAGTAGCATCACAACCATGCAGAAGGACCTTCAGTGGGAAGACTTGAAAACCCAACATCAACAGAACAAGGTCATCATAATGTACCAAATTGTTAACCAACTGGTTGAAATACCAACAACAGGGCACATGATCCCTATAAAAACTTGAAACAGATGCCACACCAACTGAAATAGGGTACCATGCTGTTTCGTGTATGCAAATAATAACTATTTCTTACCCACAGGCATTCGTCTTTGGAACTGTTTGCCAGCAAAGCCATTACAACACCCTCCATTGATAGCTTTAATGTCCACGTTGGTGCTGCATGTCCGATGTCATAGCATGTACACTGTGTATTATTTATCCTGTTTTATTTATCCTGTTTTTATCTTGTACAAATAGCTTTTTACTTTCCATATGTACCTAGTTCACCAGTGTGACTATGCCTGTGTACAGGCCAAGCACTTAATTGAAAGAAGGAAGAAGAGGAAGAACTTTCTGCTAATTTAAGCATGGGAATTCAAGGCAGCCATCTTGCTCTAAGGCATGTTCTGTTGGCATATGTCTACTATGTCTTTATTATTGTGAAATTAACTCATCTTATGCCTTGCAGCATACATAATGACAGATAGCTCATTCTGTGTCTTACATGCAGCATACATAATGATAGACAACTCATCCTGTGTCTTATATACTGAATACATAATGATAGACAATTTAGCCTATGTCGTATATACTGCATACATAGTGATGGATAATTATATGCCTTACATTCAGAGACTTTCAAATTTCTGATTAATAACTTGTTTTAGATATTTAAAGAAGTCTTACAAATTTTTGATCCACCTTTTTTGTGGGGTTGGGGTAGGTGGCTAGGTGTGTTGCTGTAATAGGACTAATTTAGTATGCTGATGAGAAATACATGGAAATAGTACTACGTTGATTTCCAATTGCTATTTTAATCTTAAAGATACCTGTATGTTGTTTTGTTCAGAATGTAATAATAGTACAGGTAGAGAAGGTTCATAGGATTGGGTTAAAAAGATAAACTAACAAATTTTCCTGTTGTAGCATTTTCATCATGCAAATCACACCTCACAATGGAACCTTAAATAAAGTCATGCATGCATTTGTCTCTGACATAGTTTTAATACATAAAGATTCCATGATTTCAAGTGTCAGTATTAATCAAATTATTTTATAACCTTGTTCTCTTTTACATAGCAATAAAAAATGTGTTGACATCAACCAACTTTGAAATTAATAATAATAATAATAAAGGCTTGTTTCAGAGGGTGATTCAATTAGTTACAAATATGAAACTAATCTACCTTGAGGCCCACCATTATAGGCATATAAGATACAAACTAATAATTTGTTCACATGCACACATGTACACACACACACATGCACACAAATACCCATTATACAAACAACTATTCTTATAAATGCTACATTGCTTCAAAAACAAAATGAAACACAGGAGGTGGGTGGTGTAACATATACCTTAATGAGTACACCCTTTTTATGATTTCATTCTTTTAATACACCTGTTGACGAAGGAAGAGATGCTTGGAGCTGATTTAATATCATGTGAAATGTTATTCCAAACAAGCACACCTGAAAATTGAAAAATATTTATAAATAATTCCTTTTTGGCTTGGGTACTTTGAAATTTTGGCCTTTAAATGATCTTAGATTTGGGGTACCAGTATACTGGTATTCTCTTTTCAGGAATGTGGAGTATAGGTTAGTGGGGGCAGATTTTGTAACAACCTTGTATGTTAATTTGGCCTTTCTCAAAATTATTTTGTTGTGTTTTGGTAATACATGTACTTTGAACGTGAGCTTTTCTGTTTGCTGATCAAGAATTATTTTGCATGCTTTTTTCTGGAGTCTGGAAATTTTTCTCATATTTCTAACAGTTGTGTTCCCCCAAATTATTTTACAGTAGTCAAAATATGATTGAATATAACTTTTTGTAAATATAACTCTGTAATGTAATGGAATGAAGGCCTTGATATTCTTTAGGGGCCAAAGTTAAGAGTCTATGTTCTTTGAAATATAATTTATATGATGAGACCATTGCAAGTTATTATCTATAAATATTCCAAGAATTCTAATCTAAATATATCATTTTCAGATCAGTGTTATTATAGAGAAAATACAGCATATCAGTTTGCATCCTTGCTCTTTTCTTTTGCTGATAAAGAATTATTTTGAATGCTTTTTTCTGGAGTCTGGAAATTTTTCTCATATTTCTAACAGTTGTGTTCCCCCAAATTATTTTACAGTAGTCAAAATGTGATTGAATATAACTTTTTGTAAATGTAACTCTGTAATGTAATGGAATGAGGGCCTTGATATTCTTTAGGGGCCAAAGGTAAGAGTTAATGTTCTTTGAAATATAATTTATATGATGAGACCATTGCAAGTGATTATCTATAAATATTCCAAGAATTCTAATCTCAATATGTCATTTTCAGATCAGTGTTATTATAAAGAAAATACAGCATATCAGTTTGCATCCTTGCTCTTTTCTGTTATTTAGTTATCATCAAGACTTTGTTTTGTCCATATTGAGGATCACACCATTTTCCTTGAACCATAGTTGAAGTTAGTCTGTTGAAAGCAGTTTGAAGTGGGTTTTTTTCAACTTAAGCTTCATTACTTTGTGATCAGCATACAATTGATATAATACAGTCAAGACTGCCTCTTCTAATTTTAGGGGTAGGTCATTTATGAATAAAACAAATAACAAGGGCCTCAGCATAGAACCTTGTGGCACTACTCAACTTCTCATTTTAGTTTTAAATAGCTGTCCATCTAATGTTACATGTTGAGACCTATTGCTCACGTAGGATGTGAACCACTTAAGAGTATCTTCACTGCATTGATAGATTTTTTACTTTTCAAGAAGAATTTCATGATCTACTAAGTCTAAATGCCTTTCAAAAATCAATCATTACAGTACCAACTAACTTTACTTTATCTTAGGCTTTCAATCACTTGTCAGTCATAGAGATATATGCAGTTTGACAAGAATGATCTTTTTGAAAGGCAATTGATTGTCTTGAAGTAGATTGTGGTCATTGAGATAGTTCATAAAAGAACAGTGTACATTCTTTTCTAGTAATTTAAAAAGGGATGGAAAAATAATCAGTCTGTCATTATTCAAGTCCTCTTTGGATCCAGCTTGATGTAGTGGTGTTACTTTGCAGTTTTTCAAATTGAGGAAATTGACTCAAACTGTAATTACACAGAAAGATAATACTATCAGAAATGGAGCTGCCTTAAGAAGCCTTGAACCTATCATTCAAAGACTGTATTTTTGAAAACATCAATGTTTTCAAGGTAATTCAAAAACAAACTTGGTACTTATTTCTGGGTTTTCAAATTTAGTATCATTTGGAAGTTTTGTGGAACAAAAACATTTTAGTTCTGAAAGATCAGAGTCTAACTTTTGTTTTTAATCTTGGAGGCAAATTCTTTATAAAGAATTCATTGAAAATATTTGCAATATCATATGAATCATAGACATGGTTTCCATCATTAATTATGGATGAAATATCTGTCTTATTTTTATACTTTCCAGTTCAAAATTACTTTAAAATTTTCCAAATATTTTTGGAGTTATATTTTTTTGTCATAAATAATTTTTTGGTAGTGATTTCTCTTGGCTTGTTTAATAATTTTGCTTAATTTATTACTACAGATTTGATACTCACCTTCATTACCAACAGATTTCATGTGGTCTTGTCTCTTCATAGTATCTAAAATTTCTGTGGGGATCCATCCAGGTTGATGATCATACTTAACTCTATGTGTATTTAAAGGTGCATGTTTATTAACAACTTCCAAAAGCAAATCAGACCAAGTGCTTAAATATCTTCAGTATTTTAAAAAATTTTGATACTAATCCAGTCTATCTGGTCTAAATCCTTGAAGAAATTTTCATCACTGAAAGCTTTAAAAGACATGTATGTGATAGATGTATGAACATTCTTTTCTCCCACATTGTTGTTTTGTTTTCTTTTGAGAAAAATTGCAAAGTGATCACTGGAACCAATTTTTTGGAAAAGAAATTCTTGAAACATTTTCTTTAGTATTTGTGTATATATGGTCTATAAGTGTTTCTGAATGGGATATTACCCTAGCTGGTTCATTGACTAATTGTGATATCCCTAGAGGTTCAACAAAATCCAACCAATTTTTCTTTATTTCTTCATTTAGTAGGTCCCTATCTATGTCACATAATATGTAAAATTCTTTCTCTTCGTATATAACTTTCTCTATTTGAAATTCTAAATTTTCATTCCAGTCAATATTTGAGTATGGATGACTATAAATGAAACCCACTAGACAGGGTCTGGCTTTTTATGGAGTGATCTGAATCTATATTAGTTCAACTTTTTTGGATTCAAAATCCATCCTTTTTTTGTAAACTGTACCATTTTTGATATATGCTAGGAGTACGAAAACCTTTTGCCTTTCAGTCTCTGAACCGGTGTGTTATCACCATCAATGCAGGGAAAAGTATCACTTTGACTTTCAGTTATTTTTTTTGTCTGGAGAAGATAATAAGTCTAACTTGATCTATTTTCCCTCTGATGCCTTGAATATTTATATGACCTATATTGACACCTATCCTGAAATTCTTAAAATCATAACTGTAATGTTAACAGGATTGCATCGACTTTTTTGGGCACTCAAGGAGAAATAAATATTTCTACATATATTTGCATTGCTTGAATTGCTGTCATTTTTATCCTTTTTGCTTTGGACTATACCTATTGTGATGAAGTTGACCATGGGTAATTTGCAGAAAATGCTCATTACAATTAGAATGACCGTTGGTAGTATGTGAAAGATTCCTATTGCTATAAGGTTGACCTTTGGATAATGTGTAGAAAACTTGTATTGCAATAAGGTTGACCTTTGGTAATGTGTGGAAAACATGTATTGCAATAAGGTTGACCTTTGATAATGTGTGGAAATCTTGTATTACAATAAGGATGACCTTGGGTAATGTGTGGAAAATTTGTATTGCAGTTAAGTTGACCTTAGGTAATATGTGGAAAACTTGTATTGCAATAAGGATGACCTTGGGTAATGTGTGGAAAATTTGTATTGCAGTTAAGTTGACCTTAGGTAATGTGTAGAAAACTTGTATTGCAATAAGGATGACCTTGGGTAATGTGTGGAAAATTTGTATTGCAGTTAAGTTGACCTTAGGTAATGTGTGGAAAACTTGTATTGCAATAAGGATGACCTTGGGTAATGTGTGGAAAATTTGTATTGCTATAAGGTTGATCTTGGGTAATGTGGGGAAAATTTGTATTGCTATAAGTTTGACCTTGGGTAATGTGGGGAAAATTTTGTATTGCTATAAGGTTGATCTTGGGTAATGTGGGGAAAATTTGTATTGCTATAAGGTTGACCTTGGGTAATTTGTGGAAAACTTGTATTGCAGTGAAGTTGACCTTAGGTAATGTGTGGAAAACTTGTTGCTATAAGGTTGATTTTGGGTAATGTGTGAAAAACTTGTATTGCAATAAGGTTGACCTGGGGTAATGTGTAGAAAACTTGTATTGCTATAAAGTTGAACTGGGGTAATGTGTAAACAAATTTTATTGCTATAAGGTTGACCTTGGATAATGCATGAAAAACTTGTATTGCAGTGAGGTTGATCTTAAGTAGTGTGTGGAAAACTCATTGCTATAAGGTTAACCTTTGGTAATGTGTGGAAAACTTGTGATGAGGTTGAGCATTGGTAATGTGTAAAACTTGTGATGAGGTTGACAATGGGTAATGTTTGGAAAACTCATGTAGAGTCAGATTTATAAATTGTCTTTTGACCTCACCCTTGGTGCATTGTAAATGTTCATACCATTTAGTTTATATACTTCTGCCATAAGGTTTAGTGTAATTATTAAGATACTATCCACATGTGTTACTAATTTCATTTACACACAATAACTTGATGCCAAATGTTGGATGACTTACCCTTAAGATAAGGAAGAAGCCAATTGATTTAGTTGTGAAAAGGTCATGGTTAATGTGACTGGCAGAAAAAAAAAATGGCTTGTGAACAATGACATTAGATCTGCATCACAGAACTGGACTAAACGAATTGGTGAAAAGATATACCCTATTGATTTTGTGGTCAAGGTTATTGAAAGAAGGGAAATGGTTTCTGCCAAATGTTTAATTTACCAACCATATACCTTCAGAGTTTTGTAGGTGTCATCTTACATCTTGATAAGAAATAATCTTGTTGATTCTGGGGCCAAAGGGTCAGAAGTCAGTTTCACTTTAACTGAAATACAAAATATAATTGTTATGTAATAACTGTGTCATTGATACCTATAATCACTAGTCAGTTTTGCCCTACTGTTAACTACATGGAGGACTGCAACCAATGAGTGAGCATATAACTAATGGTACTCTTGAGTTGTCTGTACTTCATTCACACAACTTCTATTGAAAGAGCTTTGGGGGAGTTCAGCATAGTAATTGCTTTGGTATGTATCCATCAAGACATGTTAGTGATAGAGACCTCATTCTTTACTATTTTTTCCTATGATTGATAAACTAATTCTGACAAAAGGTCTCAGGAATGGGTTGTTCCTGTATCACAAACAACTACATGCATATTAGTTTACATGACTGTTGTAAAATCCATTTCAGGCAGTAAACTAAACTAAGCTTTTACACATAAATGTTGTAGTCTTGGTTTAAGTCAGGGGTCTCAAACTCAAATTACCCTCAGAGCTGCATGAGGGCATTTTTGATGGCTTATGGGATGCACCACCTTTGTTATCTCTCATGACACCTTGTGATGTCAATCATTTTGTTGGCCACAGGATGTGGTTTGGTGGGCTGCATGTAGCCTGTGTTTGAGACCCCTGGTTTAAGTAGTATTCACTTGAAATGACCAAATAGTAGTGATCATAAAATTTGAAATAAAAATTCTAACAGTTTTTGCTTGATGAGTCATTAATACATAGTTGTTACTAAAATGTTTTAAATGAAAAATTAATTTCAATTTAAATGATTTAAATATAATACCATATCCAGGATTGTAGCAAACCTGAGAATAATATGTCAAACTCTGTGAGAAATTGGCCTTGAAAATGGTATATGTAGAGGACCTGCATTTAATTTTAGACCAGTTCAGTCAATTACATTATTATTCTTAATCACTAAACATTCATTTATAATCTTTTAGGTCACCAGCTTGGGACACCTTGGTACAAACAACTCAGCATAAGAAATACTTTATTCAAATTTAACAATGTTTCATTGAGATTTTAATAATTTAATTGGGATCAAGTGAACTATGTGACTGTCACAGCTAACCTACTATTGCTTGATTAACATCAGCAAATCATATTAGAGAACCTGGGAGGTCTGGTGGTACCATCACACAATGTGCCACAGACCTGAGTCTGTAATGTATATTCTGTTGATTAATCCTAACTAACTGCATATAATGATCTGGCAGATATAGGTATGAGCATTTTGAAATCGGACCTAACTTATAATTAAATATATAAGGTACCAATTTATGTGGATTTATGGTTGCTAATTTAACCACAGATCAGAAGGCACAGTAAATAACAATTGACTGGTGGAAAAAAAACAACAGATTTTGTCTCACAGTTGGCATGGTCAAAACTAAAAATCAGGTACTGATGAAAATCTCATTTACTGCAAAACCACCAAAGAGATTTAAGTACACAAAAATACATTTATGAATTCACCATATAAAATTGCAGGTCATTAGGTTTTGGACAGTGTGGCACGTTGTGTTCGGTTCCTTGTTGAAACAAGTGGATGTTGTTACACATGTTTTAGAACACTCACCAATAGATTTTAACAGATTTTTAAAATTTTTGTTGAATAATGTAAAATTGTTTCAAATTGTTACTTAAATATTCCAGTTTGTGACTAAATAAAGAATTGTCAAGTAAAAATGGCAAAGTGGATAGAAGAGGATGACTTGTATAATCATCATATAGCAATTAGAAAATGATATCAGTCCTTTTTATTAAAAGTTTATTCCATGTTTTGCACCAAAAACATTCTACAGATTCAATTTAACTCACAGTATTATCCTATTTCAGTCATGTGAAAGCTTCATTATTTATTACCCTATCTAAGTGTGACTAGTCTGGCAGACTGCTGATTAATATATTGACCAGTCTAATTCTTGATGTATGCAACCAACTTTAGCTAATGGTACTTATTTGGAAATATGTGGACATGGTTACAAAATATAGACTTAGTGAGCAGTACAATGCTGACACTAAGTTAAACTGACATAAATGGTTAGGCTTTATTAATATACAATCTTGTCTCCAGAAAAGGAGAGTTAAGGCCCTTGATTTGTGAATCTGAGGCTTGACAATATAAAAGCAAATCTGATCAAAGGATTAGGTTCACCTGAACCTCTAATCAAACCTAAAATATGGTAAAAAGATTCATATTGATGGATTGACTTGACTTTGTTATAAAACAATGCCAATAAATATTCCAATTGATATATATGCAGCCATGTATATAATGTTTGTAACAAGTGCATCTGTTTTTGTCTCTATACACTTTAGTTGTGAAAATTAACATAATGAATATACTTTATATATGCATATAACTATTCCACCTAAAATGTTGTTAATGCATTTATATATTTATTCTACTAATACTTACATGATGGTAGACTTTTTGCATGTAAAAACTTGCATATATTCTTTTAGAAATCAAAATCAGATTACTGTGATAATGATATTTTTATGCACTATAAATTTTCAGATAACTTAATAAAATCACTATATTTACCTGAAAAAAATGTTACAGCCTTTATCCTATTTTGTAAATCAAATTACATATTGATCCCCTGATGTATTGCAGTTTATGAATGAAACATGTAAAACAACATTCACTTGTTTACACTGTGATCACTGTTATTAACAAATTCTTAGATCCATATATGTGATTTAGAATTATTTCGAAGTTGTGAGATTCTTCATCATAAAAGATTTTTACAGTTGACTTACATTGAAAGTTTCTTTCTGAGGCCAGGCTCAATGTGGTTTGATGACCCTGATGGGAACTTGGCAAGGCCAGGCTCAATGTATTGTGATGACCCTGATGGGAACTTGGCAAGACCATGCTCAATGCAGTGTGAGGACCCTGATGGGAATTTTTGCAAGGCCAGGCTCAATGCAGTGTGAGGACCCTGATGGGAACTTGGCAAGACCATGCTCAAATCAGTGTGAGGACCCTGATGGAAACTTTGCAAGGCCAGGCTAAAATCAGTGTGAGGACCTTGATGGGAACTTTGCAAGGCCAGGCTAAAATTAGTGTGAGAACCTTGATGGGAACTTTGCAAGGCTAGGCTCAAATCAGTGTGAGGACCCTGATGGGAACTTGGCAAGGCCAGGCTCAAAACCATGTAAGAGACTCAGGTGGGTAGTTAGTATGAAAGTCCAAGTTCCAAGTTCAGTGTCACAGTAATCTGAAATATAAATTAGTGGCCACCATGCCACGATTCATGTTTGGGTATAAATTTGGAAGCAACAAAGATATTATTGAAACTTTAGCTAAATTTCTATGCACCTTGTCTTGTTTGTTCATAGTCTTACCCCCCTGCCTCAGTCTCATGGTCATCTCATGCATGCATATGGTAGGATAGTGCATAGCTGCAAAATTTTCAGTGTTAAAATTGTTAAACTTTTTTTGCCTTCATTTCTCTTTAATTTCTGCAAGTTTCGCTTCCTTAGCTCTCATCCAGAATTGTAGCCAAGTGAGCTTATTGTTTGACCCTGCATTGACTGTCATGTAGTGTGCATAGATGAACTTTTGTTATTTGGACATCTCCTCAAAACCACTTGACAAATTTGAACTAAATGTGATAGAAAGCATACTGGCATGTAGGACTTTGATGTTTATTTAAATGATACTGATCAACCATCAAAGAAGGCCACCATTACTAAACAAAGAGGGTTCAAGCCTGGGCTTGGCCAACAAGGGTATCTTGCCAGTGGCATTCCAGTATGGTTGGTGATTCTTCCTCAAATGGTTTTTCCTTCCACCAGATATATTGAGCATATGTCATATGCTGGAAAATGTGTTAAACCCACAAATGAACATAAATATGTTTACAAGACTTTTTCTTAGAAACTGCTGAACAGACTTTGACAGCATCCAGACAAAAGGCTTTCATATTTATGTAAATGACACTGATCCACCATTATATAAGGCTGCAGTTACCATAGACTGGAAAACTTTTACATGACCTTGTCACAAAAACTGGTCAGAAGAATTGATTGAAAGTATTCTGTCATGAAGACCTAATTTTAGCAGTGATGCAGTGCTGTCACCAAATGCCATTTCATTGTCTTTGAATAAGAAACATTTATCAAATTGTTCCATCAAAAAGACTTCAGAAAAAGTGAACAACTTTGACTTAAAGCATAATGGCTTTCCATTGTTGTACAAATGATGATGCTTTGCTGTCAGTGATGGATGAATATACAAATAGTGGAGAAACCCTGAAACAGTAGGGTTTCTTTAACATGTAAATTTTAATAGCATATTAAGAAAGTTCTACAGAAAGCATTACCACTAATTCAGCTTTTTTTGGGCAACTGCATTTGCAGTTGGTTGTAATCTAGATATAGCAGGTGAACCATTTCAGGCTCATGTTGATCTATTTGTTTAGCTATTTTCAAAATATTACTGGTAAATATTGAAATTTTGGGGAAGAAGTAATGATAGATGCATCAAAACTCATAGCAAGCTGTTATTGTACGATTTTTTAATTTTTGTATAATTGCTTTTAGTTCATGTTATCTCCTTTAACAGCATAGCACATATTTATTTCAAAACCAGTGTGCTTGCCCTTGCTAATAATAATGGAAACACTGATTTAGAAATTAAATGTGTTAATACATGTTTGCTATCAGTCATCAGTCTGATTCTGATGCAGATCTCTGACATTACAGAGATCTATGTGCACTGCATTACAGAGATCTATGTGCACTGATACAAGGTCATCATCAAACAAATTGCAATTTTTTTGTATTTCTCAAAGTGAAACCTTCGCTGGTAACATGTTGTTATTAATAATAATTCTCCCTAAGAGGAAACATAATGCTTTCTCTTGTAAGCTACTTAAAAACAAATTTCTCTGATTCAAAAAGTCACCAGAAGATGAACTTTTAGCTCTGCCCATCAGATCTGATTTATTATTAGATCTCAATTTTAATAAGATTGATGTGCTGTCTATCATTGCCTGAAGCATAAGACCATTTCTCGTAAATCCACATTAGTTGGCATGGCAACATCCTTGGCTATGGTCCAACTTGCAACTAGTTATTTATTGCCAGAATAAAAATAATTATGTCTTATTTACTACTGTACTTCATCTTATAAAATCAAAGTTTTTCTTGTGACAGTTATGTTAGTACCATTATAATTAGTGAAGACAATTGCAAACATTTTAAGTTATACAAGATATGTGGTGGCATTCTTCTGTGGTTGGATTATTGCTCTGTCAACCCTGAAGCTTTTATGATTACATAATGCTTCATACCTTGCTAGTGATAGCATTGGTCAGTTACCCAAAGGTATAGACCATTCTTAGAATGTATTCATGTATTCATGTGACCCTGGGTCAACAAATACAAAATGAGACTAAGCTAGGCACCAGCTTTTAGATTTCTTAGAGCCTGGAGACCAAATTATGGCAGATAATGGTTTTGTTAAAATTAAAGAGAAAATTATTTTAATAAACAGATAAACAAAATATCCCATTCATAAAATGACAATTTATTTTAGTTGTTTAGATATGATTCTTACCTTTTTTTTTACTTTATCTAATATCTGCATATACATATTGGGTGTTAAAATTCATCAATCTACCAACTCCATAAAAAATAATATTAAATATAATCAATGAAGAAGTTCAGATAAATATGGGACCAATTTGTGTGTTTGGGTCAGGGTGCTTGTGTGTGTGTGTGTGTGTGTGTATATGTATGTATGTATATATATATATATATATATATATATATATATATATATATATATATATATATATATATATATATATATATATATATATATATATATATGGCTTTCAAACAGCTTTCAACAAATAATCCTGCTATTTTGTGGTCAAATATATAACTGCTAGTCTGTTTTTAAAACAAAAAATGCATTTGTATAAATAAAATCATATATCCATGTTGTCAGTTGACCAATTACATGTATTCAGAGAAGAAAAAAAAATGTCATTTAACGGGAAAATCCCAGTCCCTCCCACCCTCAGGCACCAAACACAGCAAGTATCATAAAATCAACTTTGCTGTGCACTTCTGATACAAATTAAAATGAAAGCATACCAACATGTACCCAAAACTATTTAAAAAACACCATAAAGTGACTACTGGTTTTGGGTACATTTTTGGTTAAAAGTGCAGTTTGTGTCACTATGTACATTTTGTAAATGTTTTATTCAGACGTGTGTTTTGCCCACAGTGATGATTAATCATGGATGTACATTTAAACCATTAAGAATGGTATATTGACCTATGTTATTATTTGCCTGGTGTTGTAATGGTGATAGGTCAATTTTTATGGCTGTCAAAAGCCACAGTCAGTGCCATCTACTATCATGAAATGTTTTAGCAAAACTATTGAATTGAGTAAAACTATTGAATTGAGCAAAACTATAGAATTAAGATGTCATTTTTATAGCCAATTTATAGCCAATAATTCCAATTTTTATGAATTTTATTGGATGTAAACAGTCACGTTATAATGAACTGGAAATTTTTAGACACTGAAAAATTCTAAAGACAAATTTTGTTTCCTTGTTTCCATGTCATTTTATGTTAAATTTTATCTGTATCAACCCATTAAATCCAAATAACAACAATAACTCGCCCACCCATTCCTGTGATTTCCAATCAAAATTTACAAACCACAGATAAAACTGGACCATTATAAGTTTAAAACAATGTAACTGCACAGAACTTCCTGCACCCCACCACTCATCCCTTTTGCTTACAGAGGCTTATGATAAGTTTTAAAGCCAATCTTCGGAAATTATTGCATTTCACCTCGACAACATGTTATAGCAGCGGTTATTAAAGGTCAGGGTCAAATGTCAAACAAGTGATCTCACTAAAAATGGACATGATTTTGCTTTTGAAAGATTGAAATGCAGTAGAGCACAGGAGTAGTTGATGAAGCTAATTCATATTGCTCTAAATTGTAGATGCCTCCTGGGTTTTGATCAAATATTATTGGACTTGCTGAAGTTCTGCAGATGGTGATGATGTCACTGTTATTAACAATGTACCATTTTTGTGTGAAAGATTTTGAATGTCAGAATAGCATTTATTCTGACAAGCATATGGATGCAGGTAGGAGACCAGCTTTTTCTGAACTTATTGATTGATGGTTTACAAAATGATAGAGTATAAAATATTCAAGACAATATCGTGTATCTCCAAGCCACTAGCTAAAAGTAGATTTCATATTAAAAGCATATTTTGGTTTGTGAAAATGTCTTGAAAAGCATTGAATTGTATTATTTGTCATCATTTATATTGTCTTCATACTACCTCCTGCTTGGATCTGATATTGATTTGTTTGGACACTCGATGACAGATTATATTCAGTGTTGTTTGATCTTGGTGTAGAAGTTGACAGTCTTTAGTGTGATCATATTGACATTCTGTCAACGTGGGTTATTACTGTGGTGCTTGAAATATAAATGATTTGTTTTGATCTACTAAAAAAGAACTTACTAACTAGTCTGCCTATCCATTAACCAGTCTGCTTGTCCATATGATATCTCTTCCCATTAACCAGTCTCCCTGTCCATAGGATATCTCTTCCTATTCACTGTCAGCTCAGTAAGGATAGTATTATTATGTTGTTGTCTTATGTCATGTTAGGTACAGCATTTTTCCTACATTAAACTGAGGAGACCCTTTCCAAATGTTTTTGAAATGACTGAATACATGTTTTTTTTCTGGAGGGCTGGCTTTGTAAACTTTGTTGAATAGACTGAAAAATCATTCCATAAAAAGCCAAAAGTTGAATAACTTAGTTTCTAAAAAAAATATGCCCACATGTCTCAATCCTGCCAATTTAATGCTGATTTTTTCATCTTGGTAACATGATCAGCCACTGTTAATATTTATTTGCTACACATGTTTGATCTAAGTACATGTACTTTGCTAATGACCACATAAGGCAAAGTTTCTGTTGCTTCGTATCTTGTCTACTTGTATCTGATTTGAGGGCAAATATTACCAGCTTGTTGTGCAAAGAAATATGTCACATCTAATTCTGATTAGTGGTTATTGTTTGTTTAAATCCAGAGAAAGACAATAACCACCAATCAGAGCTAACTGGCATATTCACTGCATCATACACCAGAAATATTGGCATCCAAACAATGTTAATTTAGATACAAAGCATCAATACAAAACAATGTGCAGAATTGGTTATTAATGATCTGTAAATTAAATTGTAGGTTGGGAACATGTTTGTAATGTCTCTTATTGTGTTAATATATGTCATTAGTAATCAATGACTGATTATGCCGCCAGGATTTAAAAAAAAATAAATTAGTACAGAATCAGCAAAAGAACACTTAGACTTCTTTTACATAAGATTTCCTTTGCATGTGGAAATTGCAGTTTCTTCTTGTCTTTAAGATAGCACTGAATTGACTTCAAATTTACATGAAGATATGAAATTGGTAATAAGATATTTAGAAACATTCATTAGTGCAAAAGAAAGTGCTTGGTGACCAAAATTAATAAAGCACCTAATGAAATGGAGCAGCCTGAAATGGCCTAAAAGGAAGAATAAAAATGACTGACACATAACAGGAAGTCTATTGGATGTACTCTAATTATTAACAGTATGTCGCTACATAAAATGACACAACCCATCACTGACAAACTATCTAAAGATGAAAAGACCATAAAATTGGATATGTGTATTTGATGATGTATGTGTCTTGGGCTGTGTATCATGAATTATATCAATACATGGCAGAGGTGTATAGATGTACACACACAATATTGGTCATTTTGGTTAGGTGCCCTGTGTGACCAAGTGGTCTAATATGCTTGCCTTTACAAATCATTGACATATCATTGTCCACATTTGTTAATGTCTCAGCTTGGCCAATGGGGGGAAGTGTGAGAAAGCTTGCCATTAGCTTCCCATTGGTTTTTTTCTGTGGTTCTTCCTCTACCATATATACTGACCACTATGTATAGCCTTCCATGTACTGAAAAATGGCATTAGGCACACAAACTCAAACCAAACCATTTTGATCTCACATTCAACAGGGGTCACAAGAGGTGTGTATGATTTGGATTTTTAACAAAGCTATAACAGTGTTTCAATCAAATTGCTAAGATGTCTGCAGTGTGGCAGTTTATAGTGATGTTTAGCAATGAGGCATCATGCCACAGACATGTAGCATGATGTCCCACCCAGCCACATTACCCTGACTCCAGGCAGACCAGTCTTAACACTAACCTCTTAATGCTGAGTGCATAGCAGGCAGCTTTTAGTACTATTTTTATAATTCTTTGGTATTACTCAACTGGGAATGAACCCAAGACATTCTGCATCCAAGGCAGACACTCTAAAAGCTAGGCTACCAGAGCATTGTTTAGGTAACAAGTGGCTGAGTGGTCTAAGGTGTTCATCTTTGGAGATCACTAATATCTTGTCCCTGTGTGTGTGGGTTTAAAACTTGGCTCAATCAGTGGGTATTTGACAAAGATTGACAATAACTTCCCATGCATCAGTGATTCTTCATGGTTTCTTCATCCATTGACAGCTAGGTATAGCCTGTTATGTGCTAACAAATGGTGTTAAGCATGCAAAACTTGCAACAGATGCTAAGGAAAGTGAGAGACAGCAGCCACAATGTCAGTCCATCACTGTTAACTTTCAATCAGTATTGTTGTATCTTTGGTTTGTTTTGGATTATCACAACCATATCAAGGGTCAAGGAACAGTAACTAAGAAATGAAAGATCAGTACAATAAAAGGTTATGGTCGCATGGTTAATGTAGGTGCCAAATGGTTTGGGGATCTGGCAGTACCAAGTTATTGCCATTGATATACTATTTCCAGATTTTGCAGAGAAGTTTACTATGAAGTATAGAATATCTCTGGAAATTAGTAGGTCAAAGGGTAGGGTCATAGAGGTTAGTTTCTTAAAGTTTTAATGCCCTACCATAAGAGTAGTAGAGCATAGTGTTACCATTGTTTGTCCATCCATCCATATGTGTCACATATTGATCAATTTCAGGCACTGTTGTGTGGTATCCATATTCTATGAAACCATTTAGTTTTTTATATTTCTTTTTCTTTGGAGTCTGCCTGTGTCTCAGTAGACATAGGACTTAAACCAGATTCATCATAGGGCACGACAGATCAAAACGTTCAAAGTTGCAATGAACTGTTTTCAGGTTTAAGGTAAATTGTTGAAAATTTTATGAAGTGAGATCATTATATATTCTGTTTCCATAAATATATTTCCATGTTTCAGATTTGGTGCATATGTTTAATATAAAAAATTAAACAGTGCTTAAAAGGTGAAAGGTCAAGATCTTAAGGGATGTTTGATTGTGTTACTAAGACCACAATGAAATCCCTTTGTTGTTATGGTCCAATTCTGACGTCACTGCTGCTAGTTTGCTTGCATCCAGTATTGCCTTTAGTAACTGATGTTATTAATATGTCTCTCTCACCTGGTGAATTCCCATCATTTTACAAAACTGCCATTGTAAAGCCTCTGCTGAGGAAACCAACACTCAACCATAATAATCTAAAGAACTACCGCCATTTCTAATCTCCCATTCATGTAAAAAATCTCAGAAAAAGTTGTTCTATCCCAACTTGTATCTGAATTCAAACAGCCTTTTTAGCAATGTACAGTCTGCATATCGACCTCGCCACAGTACTGAAACTGCTCTTCTGAAAGTAGTCAGTGACCTTGTCTCTGCTTTGGATGTCGGAAAGACTACAGTCCATACTCTCCTTGACTAGTCTGCAGCATTTGGCATGATAGACCATGATATATTACTTCATCATCTCCAGCATGTATTTGGCATTCAGATACAGCCTTACTTGGGCTCAAGTCTAACTTGGTCAACAGGACACAAATTGTGAGCCTTACTTTGGCTCAAGTCTAACTTGGTCAACAGGACACAAATTGTGTCCAAAAATGGAAAACACTCCTGCACAGTTGATCTATGCTGTGGTGTTCCACAGGTGTCTGTTCTTGGACCTATTCTCTTTATACATATATACGATAAACAAATTAACACAAAACGTTTTGTATTTGCCTTTGAAAAAGACTCATTAAGAGTCGAAAGCGCTTAGGCTAGTTAGTTACTAGTTTCATACTGTTCGTTGTCAGTTTTATTGCATATATATATATATATATATATATATATGCAAGATGCTAAAGCTCCTCTTCTGACACTCATATTCTCATTATTACCACTATGAAGTTAAAATCATATGGACAATGTTCTTTTGCATACCAGGGCCCAGCAAAATGGAACGAATTACCCATTACATTTTGATACAAAAACACAGTGAATTCTCATTCAAGAGCGCTCTTAAAACTCATCTATTTCAACGAATTGCCCACTACATTTTGATACAAAAACACAGTGAATTCTCATTCATGAGCGCTCTTAAAACTCATCTATTTCAACTGCAAGAACAATCATTAGGACCTAATATTGTATCCTTATAATGTATCCTTACCTTAAAAATGTACAGCATGTTTTTCTTTTTCTAATTTTGTGGTGTTTGTTTTTTATTTTTGTAATCATATTGTATATGTTTCATATTCCTTTTTAAGTATTGTCAAATGTTGTAAAGCGCTTAGAGCTTCTAAGGATTAGGCGCTATATAAAGTCCTCGTAATTTTTATTATTAATAATTATTATTATTATTATTATTATTATTATTATTATTATTATTATTATTAAATATATTATTATTATTATTATTATTATTATTATTATTATTATTATTATTATTATTATTATTATTATTATTGGGTTTAACACCATTTTTCATCACAAGATAGGCTATAGATTGCGGCTATTATAACTGGTGGAGGAAGAACCCAAGAAAACCACAGAAAGAACCACTGACAGATGGGAAGCTACTTGCAAGCTTTCTCACATACCCATATTGGCCCAGCCTGAAACTCGACAGAGATGAGATTGCAGTGACCTGTATAAGTGACATCAATGCAGCCAAGACAAGAAAATTATTATTATTATTATTATTATTATTATTATTATTATTATTATTATTATTATTATTAGTAGTAGTAGTAGTAGTAGTAGTAGTAGTAGTAGTATCATCATCATCATCATCATCATCATCATCATCATCATCATCATCATCATCATCATCAAATTAACAATCTAATATATTATCAAGAGTTTTGGCTCTTATCCAGTGAAACTTACTACAGTTGAACATGAATCCAACTGAATATTAACTACACTGCTCCCATCATGAAGTCCATTGCTTACTTAATGATTACATGATTAATGTTTGTTTTGCTAGTTGCAATTAATTTACAATTTACATAGGGTTGATCTGGCAGATTACAAACTATTTAATCAAGCAAAATGGAGAAAACAAACTGATAAAACATTTTGAAAACTGTAATTTCGCATTTTAATTAATGACCTATTAATTGGAATTTTCTCAATGTGTTGACATTATTTGCTGTAGTTTCTAAGTTTAGACAAATATTCAGTTGGATTTTACAAATGGGAGAAAATCTTGAAGCTTTAAAAAGGAAATTATCTTGCAGTTTCTTTGTTCAGTGCATTGGGAAATAAATATGTAGTGGTTTTGTTTACGTACCATATACTTCAGCAAAGGAGATATTCAACTAGACAAAGGATAATCCCTGATCTGTCATTGCATAAAACACCAGCAGATCAGAGTATGTTTTACTTGTTCTATTCTTCCTAACCAACTCCATTGACAAAGATCTGTCTTCATGCTGTTTGCAATAGGATCTGATTTATATTAATGTATATATGGTACTCTGAATTATATGCATATATATGGTACTCTGAATTATATGCATGTATATATGGTACTCCATTTATATGCATTTATATATATGGTTTGCTGGTTTATATGCATGTATGTATGGTACTTTAATTTATATGTGTGTATCTATGATACCCTGATTATATGTGTATATATATATATATATATATATATATATATATATATATATATATATATATATATATATATATATATATATATATATATATATATATAGAGTACTCTGAATTATATGCATGTATATATGGCACTAAAATTTATATGCATTTATATATATATATGGTATGCTGGTTTATATGCATGTATGTATGGTACTTTGATTTATATGTGTGTTTATATTGTACCCTGATTTATATGCATGTATATATGGTACCCTGATTTATATGCATGTATATATGGTAGTCTGATTTATAAGCATGTATATATGGTATGCTTGTTCATATATATGGTACTCAAATTTATATGCATGTATATATGGTACCCTGATTTATATGCATGTATATATGGTAGTCTGATTTATAAGCATGTATATATGGTATGCTTGTTCATATATATAGTACTCTAATTTATATGCATGTATATATGGTACTCCAATTTATATGCCTGTATGTATATGGTAGTATGTATATGGTACTTAGATTTATATGTATGTATATATGGTTTTCTCATTTTTATATATATATATATATATATATATATATATATATATATATATATATATATATATATATATATATATATATATATATATATATATATATATATATAAAGAATACAAATCATATGGCGAATAACAACCCTCTCAAGCGACCCACCAAGGGATCACGTTTGTCAGGGATTAATTAAAATAGATGCAATAAACTGACCACGAACAGAACAGTACGAAACTAGTAACTAACTAGCGCTTTCGACTCTTAATGAGTCTTTTTCAAAGGCAAATACAAAACATGCTTGTTTTGTATTTGCCTTTGAAAAAGACTCATTAAGAGTCGAAAGCGCTTAGGCTAGTTAGTTACTAGTTTCGTACTGTTCGTCATCAGTTTATTGCATCTATATATATATATATATATATATATATATATATATATATATATATATATATATATATATGGTACTCTGATTTATATGCATGTATATATGGTAATCTGATTTAATGTATGTAATGCAAATATGTACTTTTCCTTGTATAAATAATCTACATTTTCATTGACTAGAATAGGCATTTGATATATTAAGCTGTAGTTGGCTGATATGGTTTCACTTTTACAAATGTTATTTACATACATTTTACTGGAATAGTTAAGTAAGACTAAAGCTGAAGACCTTGATGAACACTGGATATTCCAGGTTGTGTACAGTTTAATTAAAAGACATCTCATTCATTGAGAACATTTTTTGCTCTTATTGCAAGAATAATCCTATTTTTTGGTAGAAAGCAACAGCTCCAGTTTCATAACTGCCAAAGCATTAAAGGAGGCCAACATTCAATTTTAATATTTTTAAGGTAGGATTATACTAAGTAATAAACAATCACTTTATGACAATTTTTGAAATGTCAGAAAAATGCTAAATTTTATGAAAAAGAAAATATAGCTATAAAATAATGTAAAAAGTTAAATTTTGTGAAAAATGTTTATAATAAGGCAAGATGGACATAATTGATTTTTTTCTTGATGGATATATTTTCTTTATAAAGAGGTTGAAAGTGATAATAAAATGAAGAAAAAAGGATTTGTAAACATCTATTCACAACAGGTCCTTCATATAGTATGTCTGGAAGGTTTTATTACATTTCATATAATTAGGATTTTTTTGTGATCTTGTTAATGATATTAGAAGATATGTGAGAAATAGTGTATGGTGTTCAGACAGATATGTCATCTTGAAATGAAAATTGTTGCTTTATTACAGAATGTAAAGAAGGTCAGATAGAACTAATTCATTTTGTTAATTTAATCACTTATTTAAAGCCCCTGTGACATCACTAGCATTTAAAGTTACCAGTGTCCATGTCACACATTGCATCCCATCTGACAAATTTCATTTCCACTTGGTAACTTTTGAAGAATTTAGATTGAAAACAAATTTGGTATAAGACTGTGAATGAATTGTAAGAAAAACAAATTTGGTATGAGACCTTAGGAATAACTAGGTCAAGTTTTATTTTTAGCTGTACTGGCTATAGATCAAGCATTTTGGGGATGGTCTGTTATCACTCTTGAACTATTTGGAGGATTCCCATGAAGCTTTGGTGGTGCTCACCAGTTATTATGTACTTTTGAGAGTGATGTATGTAAGATGAAGTTGTTTGCATTTGAAACATGCACAGTGGAGAGAATGTTGGCATACCTATATACTACTTTCTTGTAATGTGCATGAAATTTCTTTGGATATTGTACTTTTGGAAATTTTAAATGATCTTAGGACACTGCTAACTAAAATGACTGCTCCCTTGTGCTCCAAAAATCAACCTAAATTTGTCTAAAGTACACTATTCTTGGCAGCTATTAAAATATGGAAAATGAATTTTGCCAAACTAGATAATACCAGCTTCTAAAAGTGTAATGACTGAATTACCAAATACATAAAATGTAAAATAAAAGTTATCATCTCTTTTTTTTACAATTTACCTCTGAAGTTCCAGAAGTGAAAATGAGCAAGTAGAGCTAGCACTTTTTTGAAAGGTGCACATCTAGAGTAAGGCCAAGCTGTATACTCTCTAACCCATATTACACCCATCAATCATACATCAAAATAAAGGGAATTAAAGGTTCTTTGAACAATACCTAAGATATACAAAGTCTCTTTTAAATAACCAGTATAACTAGTGAGGAAACCCGGGGAAATTCTTTTTCTTTAAAATTCTAACCCTATGCTAAATATGAAACTGTAAAGCGCCACCTTTGTGCCATGATCTTCTTGGCCCTAAATAAAAATGGTGTTGCTCAGGCATATGTTTGGCTACTGAAGTGACCATCTTGAAAATCTTGGTTTTGCTACTCTTGAAACTGATCATCATACCAGAATGGGGTTTTAGCTATGATGTCAAGATGGTCCTGACTGAAAATGGTGCCAATATGGCAGCCATCTTAATAATCCACTATTCCTTATGAACAGAAAGACATATTGACATGTGGTTTTCACCAAAAGATGGTTTATGGTGTTGACTTGGTTCTAAATAAAAATCCTGCTGAGCTGATGCCAACTAATATGGATACAATATTATCATTTCTGAATAGATGGTTGAATCAACATGGGGTTTTCACTGAAATAATTCTTACGATTTCTAGTTGGTGTTAAAAGAATATGGTGCTGATATGATATTCATTGGACCACTACAGCAACCATATTGAAAATCTTGCTAAAGCTAATTCTGATTGGTTGGTTGATGGGCTTAACGCCATTTTTCAGCATACTATAGGCTATTCATGGCGGCCAGTATTAATGGTGGAGGAAGAAACCGGGTAATCACCGCCGAATCCTAGACTTGAACACACGCAGACAGAGGTGAGATGGCAGTGATCCGTAACGGACAGCGCTTTAGACCACTCGGCCACTTTGGGCCCTGATAATTCTGATATTTGAAATATATATTATACAGAATTATAATGATTACAGTAGGAATCCTTGTATCCATTGACCCATCTGTATTTCTGTCTTTCATACAGTATTGTTAGTGCATCTAGGTCAATGGTTTTTTTATACCCACCATAAAAGCCTATCATTTTATGTTAATTTATGTCCATTCATCTGTCAGTCCATCTGTCTAATACAAATTTTGTTTCAGCACAGTAACTTGAGTTGTCCTGATGATATGCATATCAAAGATCACTTGTCTCAGAATTTGCCCTTTTGGACTTGCAGCGTACAGCACAGTCTTGTAATGCAGTTAGTCTTCAGACTTTTCACCAGAGCACCATGAAACCTGTTATGGCCATCATCTGAACAACATTAGCTCTTTGTCACAGACCTGGACCAAATTTTGTGGCTTTTATTGGGGTAAGGAAGAAGTCTGTTAAAAGATTAATGACAATGATCACTTAAGGACTGAATGAAAAAATGGTTTCCTCACAAACACTTAAGTTCTCAACTATACATATTCACCAATGTTTGTTGATGACTTGTAAGAAAGTCATCTGTTGATTTTGGGATCAAAGAATGAGGTCACTGGCTTAAAGAGGAAAACTTTTTCTACAATTGTTAATCTTCTACAAATTGTTGAACTCTTGTAGCTTCAGTTTTTTCTTCATCAGAAATGGACATTCTGAAAATTTATCATAGCATGCAGACACAACTGAAATTCACTTTTAGTTATACTTTCATGTACTCTAGGATAATTTACTCCATAGTTCTACATGTACACATACTACATACATGCTTTACCACAAAACAAGCAATGCTTCTTATAAAAATTGTAAAAATAACACTGTAAATAATAATAATAATAATAATAATAATAATAATAATAATAATAATAATAATAATAATAAAAATTTATAGGTTACTCAGCTATCACAAGACTATTCTTCCTTGAGACCTCTACCGATTATGCATATATATATATATATATATATATATATATATATATATATATATATATATATATATATATATATGTGTGTGTGTGTGTGTGTTATATGATTTATTTTCTCAAAATTTTGTTTTAAAAAATAATTATTTGTACAAGCCTTTAGTGTATTAAGTGTAATTTGATGTTATTATTTTTATAGGAATCAGTGGATGTATTTGCAGAAACCATTTATTAGAGTTCCTCATTCCACATTCTCTCACTAACATCAAACAATGATGTCTCATGTAATAAAATAGACCTACCAGAAAGAGCATGATGATTTCTTGATAGTGTGAATAATATAAACCTCAAGGAAAATAAAATTAAAAAATGAGGAGGAAAACACTGATTTTTTTTGATAATATGAATAATTGGAACCCCAGGAACAAACAAAAAAAATCAGACAGGGAGGAGGAAAACAATGATATTGAAGATGATGAAATAGAATAAAGATAAATTGAAGGACAGAGGGTGATTTTATCAGTAAAGGTTATGATTGTTGAGAAAATTATATTGCCAGACAGAAATAAAATTAAAGGGTTAAAATTGTAATCATGAGAGAAATGCTGAACTGATGAAGAGTCTTGCTGGCAGTAGAGACTGAAAGGATTATATTGCCCAGTCCTTCAAGCCCTTGCAAGTCAAATTTTATGACACATTTGTACATTAAACACAGTGTGTCATAATACCTTTCATGCAAGGTAATGGTGATATTATTATTCACAATGAAGGTCATAAAACCAATTAGATACATGTGAGTGTTATAGGATAGAAAGAAGGTTGGCATTACATTATTTTGCCTATGTTTTCAAGCCAAAATTTATGATTGAAGATAATAAATCAATATGAAGTATGACATTAGTACTCTCTGTGTGTGTGTGTGTGTGTGTATGTGTGTGTGTGTGTGTGAGAGAGAGACCCAACCAATATGGTTAAGATTGCAGACAATCAAGATTGTTATAGGATAGAAAGAAGGTTTGTATTACATTATTTTGCCTATGTTTTCAAGCCAAAATTTATGATTGAAGATAATAAATCAATATGAAGTATGACATTAGTACTCTGTGTGTGTGTGTGTGTGTGTGTATGTGTGTGTGACCCAACCAATATGGTTAAGATTGCAGACAATCAAGATTGATAATTGTCAAGACCTGTTGCAGACTCCAGGACAGTGGACTGAGTAGACATCTTCAGGGGTATTTGTTTATGACTGTTATGGGATTTGGCAGGAATTGCAATCAGGATATTATGACTGTTAGGGGATTTGGCAGGAATTGCTATCAGGACTTTATGACTGTTAGGGGATTTGGCAGCAATTGCTGTCAGGACATTATGATTGTTAGGGGATTTGGCAGGAATTTCTATCAGGACATTATAACTGTTAGGGGATTTGGCAGGAATTGCTATCAGAATATTATGACTGTTAGGGGATTTGGCAGGAATTGCTATCAGGACATTATGACTGTTAGGGGATTTGGCAGGAATTGCTATCAGGACTTTATGACTGTTATGGGATTTGGCAGGAATTGCTATCAGGGCTTTATGACTGTTAGGGGATTTGGCAGGAATTGCTATCAGGATTATTATGACTTTTAGGGGATTTGGCAGGAATTGCTATCAGAATATTATGACTGTTAGGAGATTTGGCAGGAATTGCTATCAGGGCTTTATGACTGTTAGGGGATTTGGCAGGAATTGCTATCAGGACTTTATGACTGTTATGGGATTTGGCAGGAATTGCTATCAGGGCTTTATGACTGTTAGGGGATTTGGCAGGAATTGCTATCAGGATTATTATGACTTTTAGGGGATTTGGCAGGAATTGCTATCAGAATATTATGACTGTTAGGAGATTTGGCAGGAATTGCTATCAGGGCTTTATGACTGTTAGGGGATTTGGCAGGAATTGCTATCAGGACTTTATGACTGTTATGGGATTTGGCAGGAATTGCTATCAGGACTTTATGACTGTTAGGGGATTTGGCAGGAATTGCTATCAGGACTTTATGACTGTTAGGGGATTTGGCAGGAATTGCTATCAGGACTTTATGACTGTTAGGGGATTTGGCAGGAATTGCTATCAGGACTTTATGACTGTTAGGGGATTTGGCAGGAATTGCTATCAGGACTTTATGACTATTAGGGGATTTGGCAGGAATTTCTATCAGGACTTTATGACTATTAGGGGATTTGGCAGGAATTGCTATCAGGACTTTATGACTGTTAGGGGATTTGACAGGAATTTCTATCAGGACTTTATGACTGTTAGGGGATTTGGCAGGAATTGCTATCAGGACGTTATGACTGTTAGGGGATTTGGCAGGAATTGCTATCAGGACTTTATGATTATTAGGGGATTTGGCAGGAATTGCTTTCAGTACTTTATGACTGTTAGGGGATTTGGCAGGAATTGCTATCAGGGCATTCCTTGTCAAAGACCTTGAGAGAAATGAAGAGCTTCATATTATTCTTTAGCATTCTTTTAGTCAGAGCCAGGAGAATAGGCCTTATGTGAAGGCCCAGGGCCAGTATAATAGGCCTTGTGTGAAGGCACAGGGCCAGGAGAATAGGCAGTTGTGTGTAGGTACAGGGCCAAGAGAATAGGCAGTTGTGTGAAGGTACAGGACAGGATAATAGGCTTTGTGTGAAGGCACAGGGCCAGGAGAATAGGCAGTTGTGTGAAGGTACAGGACAGGATAATAGGCCTTGTTTGAAGGCACAGGGCCAGGATAATAGGCAGTTGTGTGAAGGCACAGGGCCAGAAGAATAGGCAGTTTTGCGAAGGCACAGGGCCAGAGAATGGAAACAAGGGTACCAGAAGTACTAAACTGGGATACAAGGTGGAAGTTGTAGATGAGTAACATAGAAGGGACAATAGGAAGGAAACACTCTCACCTTTAATTTCACATGATGAAATAACTGGCAACTTGAACATGTCTTTGTATTGATGAAAAGAAATTGCCTTGAAAAATTGTCCTGTACTGGTTGAATTCCTTGAAATAGTTTATTAAATTGTTATACCTTTTACCTTATTATTTGATATATTTATACACCTAGACTGTCAGCCTTGCTGACTGGGGGCTTGGAGCTATTTAATCTTTTAATTGTCTGTGCTTCTCTGGTGTTAGTAATAATACCATAGGGGGAACATGACATACTGCAACTATTATAACTACTAGTCTTAGATATATATTTGCTTAGAACAACCCTCAGTTTATTGCATGAATGTTTCATGTTGACTTAATGAAAAAGTTATAGATCAGTATTTTTAAAAAAGCGTGTTTTTAACGAAAAAGAATAAAATAAATTTAACTGTAGATTTTCTTGGATTGTTTAGTCAACCATTTTGATCCTCCTTGTTTTCCTAAATCATCGATGTCAGAATGTAGCCTGTAATTATCCATTTTGTTTGAAATTTTGCAGCAGTAGTTCAGACACATTTGTTTCACCATACATTATGACCTTTTAATTTCAAGAAAGATTTCTTGGAGAATGGACTCAGCTCACAATTTATTATGAAACTAGTCCCTGTGTAAATTTTAGTAATTTTAATGGGCACTTTTATTTGAATTTGGACACTCTGTATAGTGCTGGAAAGTATGTAGAGAACATATGTTGAAAGGAGAGGTTGCCTTGATTTGTTATAAAATTTATAAACTTATGAATATTTTTTATACTTTTTCACCAACATCCATTCCTGGAAATATCTTTTATTTCAAATGCTTCATAAGCACATTTAGCTAATATACATATTATTTATTACAAGAAATTATCATTTGAATGCACTTTTACCTGGATGGTGTATTCCACAAGTACATTTTAATTAGATTTACATAGTATACTAGCTGCACTAAAAGAAAATAATATTCATCTTCAGTAACATGGTTGTCACATAGTATGCTATTGATTCTATTGTTCTCATATATCACAGTTTAAATTCTCAGATTATGAGAAGACATTTGAAGTTTTTCAGAACTTGTCTATGTTTATGGTTACTTAAGAATTTAATTATATTCAGGGCAGATTTTTGTTTTGGTTGTTTATAAAGAGACAGCTTATCAGAATTTTATCATTTATTGTTCTGGTATGATTGATAAATCATCCGTAACCCTTTTGTTCAAAAAGTGGAATAAACTTGAGTAATTTACAGAATTGGTAAATAAAAATATCACTAATTAGATTTGACAGCAAATGGCAAACATGTCAACCATTTCAAGTTTGGCATGTCTCAGGTTTGGCATCTATAAAATAGCATGAGGTTAAATGTTGATGAATGACAATGTTATAATCAGTTGAGTGTGCCACAGTCAGTACCGTGTGGCCTGAGATTTATTTTTATTATCAAAAGTTTTTTTGCCATGTTCTACTACCAGGAAGTTGGATCTTAAGTCTTACACATTTGCCTTATAACCGATGAACTCCTTTACCCCAATTGCCTTGGCACTCAATAACATATTTGTGTTACTCTGCCTTAAAACACCAAACCAATTATTTTGGTCACTGAAATTCTACAGATAAAGGCGCAGTAGGTGCAGCAAGAAGTTTATCAAAAAGACTATGTGCTGCCAAATTATACAGCAGAATGCATCAAGGTCATCAGAACTAAAGAAAGAAAAATGGTTTAAGCTAAATAGCTTTAGTTGTATGTCTTTTACCGTAACCAAAGTTTGTTTAGTGGCTTTCATTTAATATAAGGAAGATACTTATTGAATTTGGATTTTCTATAGGTCATGTATTCAAGCAATATAAAAGGATTTTACATGATGCAAGTATAATAATACAATAATGATAATTTAAGACTTTATGAATTAACCTTATAATTGAAAAGTTTCAATGACCTAATTATATGCTTGAACTCCTCATTGTCTGAGGTCTTTGGACTTCTGATAAGTTTCTCCCTACCTATCTGTAATTTTTGTTAAAAATAGAAGGATAGAAATATCGGTTGTACAGAAGAAATGTATAAAAGCTATACAATGATGAAATGTTGACAGAAACTTTATTGAGAGCTGTCACAATATAATTAAGAAAAAAATCCCTCATGAAAAAACATTGATCTTCTATTTAAATTGTATGATGTATTGATGCTATTGTAGACAAAAGTAACACAAGGGAGAGGCAAGAGAATTAAGAAGTTTCGCATATATATTATAGTGACCTTAAAGATATTATGATCTACAACATTTTTTAATTTTCTAACCTTACATCTTCAGTCTGAAAATAATAATAATAATAATAATAATAATAATAATAATAATAATAATAATAATATTACTAATATTACTAATAATAATAATCATAAGTGGACTTTGCAAAAATAAGCATTACAATATTCAAGGTTGCAAATTATTTGGTTTGGTTTTTTGATTTATGGCACAGCAATACAAATAGGTTATTTAGTACTGAGACAGAGTAAAGTACCCTGCCCAATGACATTACAGTAACAAGCCCAGGTTGATCCAGTGGCAGGATTTAAACCCTAATTCTTTCAATAGCAAACCTTGCATGCTAACCACTCAGCCAACACAGTTCCTGTTTCATAATTGCAACTGCATTTTGATATGAAAAAGTTCCCATCTGTTGTGTTTATTTTCCAGTGATTAACCATAAAAGGGGCAATTGCTGGTTGCTACATGGTAACATTTACAGACTGATTACAATTTTTGTTTTTACATAAAACACACAAGATTTAGGCTGCTATAATGACTGGATAATTCAGCATATTTCATATCATTTTGGAATGGGGAATTTTTTAAGATTCCACGGTGCAAAGTTGAAATTGTATTATTTATTCATAATTTTAATGAATATTACTAATGGACATGTTTTCTGAGAATGTCTGTACAGTATTTAATATTGCTACATTTCATTTAGTTAAAAACGTAAATACTTTTATTCTCCATTGCTTGTTTAACTGTTTCCCTTTGCCCTCATTTGTGCATTAGAGACCTCCAAATTGTTAATTTGACACCATTTTGGATATTGAGGTTTGTTTTTTTACTCAGTCTTACGCCCCCCCCCTTTTGACACCAAAATAATTTTTTACTTGTTATTTTGCATCCCTTGTGAAGCACTATGTTTAAAAATATGAGCAAAGAATTTGATGTTATATGGAAATTTTACAAGATTATGTATTTGAGCTATTTAAGTCATTATTATTATTATTATTATTATTATTATTTTTATTATTATTATTATTATTATTATTATTATTATTATTATTATTATTATTATTATTATTATTATTATTATTATGAGCCTGTCTGTTTCTTTATAGTACATTCACTATTTTTGAGTTCATTAGCCATTTTTGAGTTCATTAACTATTTTTGAGGTAACTTGTTTAACTATACAAACTGTACAAATAGCTGGCCCACTGTGTGATTATCCTTGAATCAGTTAGGTAGATATCTTAATTTGTCCTAATAGAAAATATTTTAATCAACTTGCATGTTTTCACATCTTTTCCTTGAACAAGCATTTAAATCTCTAGCTTTGAAGTGTTTTATCAGTTAGATTAATTTGAATTAAATCTATGTGAACCAATTTGAACATTGCTTTATCTAGGAGACCAAAATATTACCCAGAGTCAGAGGTGACAGGATTAGGTAAGGATTTACTCCAACAGTATAATCAAAATTGATTTACGATTTTTGCAGCAGTTATAAATTGCTTTTCTGTTGGTAATACATTTGCTCAGATGGAAATAAAAACCCACTGAAGAGTGGTTCGATAGAGTTTGTAGCAATCAGTTGGGCAAAATTCAGAATGCAGGGGTTGATACAGGATTTTTTAGAGGAGTAGTTTGAAAGTGGGGAGTTGGTTTTGTTCATAAAATAGTTTTGCTTTTTTTACATTTAAATGCATAAATATACACTATCTGTATTGGTGAGGTGAGGTTCACTGATTACAACTCCTCCAAATCCACTGCTAGGATTGTTCACAAATTCACTTAAGGAATTTTACTTCACCAATTTTAGGTATTCAAAGTTACATTTCCTGGAGAAACTAATAAATTTATTAAAATGAAATGATGATTTTTCTCTCTGTCATTCCTTCTTTACATTATATGTCAGTCGCAATGTAAAGGCCATGACAAACTTGTTTGCAAAACATTTGAAGCGCAGATATTATATATGGAATGCCACAGAATGATTTGAAGACATCAAGTTCATTAATATGCTGCCAGTTGATTGCATTATTGTATTAGCTGAAGAGCAGTTGAGGTTTTCCTGAGTAGTAGTTGAGGTTTTCCCATGTAGCAATTGAGGTTTTCCTGAGTAGAAGTTGAGGTTTAGGAGGTCTAGATCATTTTGTCTCACTGCGTACAGTTAAGGATTCACTATTCATTTATTTTGTTATCCCTGTAACTTGTTTGAGGTTGATACATTGGTTTAAATGACCACCATGTCTTATCAGTGAACCACTACCCCAGTAGATGGAAGAGTTAACACACAAAATTTCCTTTTTCTAGGTTTAATTTAATCAAAAGTGAAGGATATCTTCTGGAAACCAGTGTAATAGATCTGAAATATAACTTGAGCAAAATTATTCTCTACAAGAGTGTATCAGCATTTCTGTCTAGAGTGCATGGGAGTGCATCATCACTTCTGTCTAGAATCTCTCTGGGAGTACATCAGCGCTGAATCTATCTAGAGTCTGTATGGGAGTACATCATCACTGCTATAATATAGTCTCTATGGGACTACATCAGCACGTCTCTCTAGAGTCTCTATAGTACATCAGCACTTCTGTCTAGAGTCTCTGTGAGACTGCATCAGCACTTCTCTCTAGAGTCTCTATAGGAGTATATCAGCACTTCTGTCAGAGTCTCTATAAGAGTGCATCACTTCTATCTAAAGTCTGTATGGGAATGCATCATCACTTCTATGAAGAGCCTCTATGGGACTGCATCAGCACTTCTCTTGAGTCTGTATGGGAGTACATCAGTGCTTCTATGAAGAGTCTCTATAAGAGTGTATCAGCACTTCTATCTTGAGTCTCTATTGGAGTTCATCACTTCTATCTAGAATCTGGGAGTGAATCAGCACGTCTGTCTAGAGTCTCTGTTGGAGTACATCAGCACCTCTAAAGTCTCTATGGTATTGCACCAGCACTTATATCTAGAGTCTGTATGGGAGTGCATCATCATTTACATATTGAGTGTGGGATTGCATCAGCACTTATAGGTAGAGTCTCTGGGAGTGCATCTGTCTAATTTCAACTAAAAGCAGAGATGTCACTAATTTGAAGATCCAGTTTGTGAACCCCAAAGCTATAACATCTACTACTTCCAAACCACTTCCTTCCCTCTTTAAAAGACACTAGAAAAACACCATGCAGGTATGTCAAGTTAGAAAAGAAAACTGACTACATCCATTAATGCAACCTTAAAGGCAAATATCAAGAGGTTCATGTGCATATGTGAAGTTCATTGGGTCAAATCAGGTGATGGCTACTCAACCAGTCTAGATAAACTTTCCACATGTAAGGAATGCAAAAGAAAATATGTTGTTGTCCACTAGTGACATAGATTGTTTTAAAATATAATGCAATAATAATAGAAATTTTTTTTCTATAGTACAGTTCTATCTTAATATACCTTAGCTACATGTGACAAGGATGGATTTGGTTTTGCAAGAAAACAAATACCCAGCAATCATTCAGTCAGTACTGCCAGCACCACACCTATTTAAGTTTTTTGTCCCCTGGTGCAGTAATAATAATAATAACAACTTTTAATGGTCTCAGGTAGGTTGTTTGTTTTATATGGTACTTACTGTACATTATTTGATTTTATCATGCAGATAAAATGGGAACTAAGTGCTTTCCAAAGGACAGACTAGTTTTGACAAGTACCAAACCTGCAACCCATGAATTACAAGCCTGACATTCTATCAGCTACAATACAGCGGCTCCACTACTTATGTTGTTGTTGTTGTTCTGGGCTTAATGCCATTTTTAGGCTACACATGGCAGCCAGTATTAATGGTGGAGGAAGAAAAAGGGAAAGAACCCACTACTTATGTAATGAGTTTGACATAGAAAGAGGGTAGCACATTAAGTTGCATGGTGGTAATTCTCCTTATATTACAATGACATACTACTGTATGTCAATACAGAAAAACAAAGTTATTAGTTCTCAATCTTTAGTATATTTGTAGGCTTTTACAAAAAAAACAAAAACATTATATATAATAGTTTTAACAGTTTTATGGTGCATTGCCGAATTGTGCGATATTGTATCTTTGTGGTTTAAAAGCAGCTATAAACTGGGGAATACAAAGGGCTAACAAAAACAAAATCACACAGATATGAACATTGTAGTTATTGTTTTGTGCAACAACATGAAGAAATTTCATGTAGTCATGAAAGGTATTCCTAGTACCCCACAGAGCGGAATGCCATAATCACTAAGCATTAGAGTACTTGACATGTGGGGAGTTGCCACTTCAGTTTTCCCAAGGCATAGGCAAGTGATAGAGAATATAGACAATAAATCATTTAAAAAGCTCTTCTCTGTCTGAATGTGACAAGCATTTCCATACTTTTGAAAGAGAAAGTAAACTGGATCATTTATATTGGCTAGATTGTTGGATATCGACACACTTGTTCCTCTAGATAATATCCCATTTTGAGCCTGTAATATAGTAACTGTACTTGGTTCCAGAACTATCTATTTAGACATGGACCCTTTATCCACTTCAAAAAATTGGTCTCTTTTCCTAATATGATGGGTTTAATGTTTAGATCACTGCATTGAAGTAGAAGAGAACTATTGTACTGCCTCTAGCTTTGGAGTCAGTTTCTTCATAAGAAGCACTTATGCATATATGCCCCAAGTGAATGAAAAAATTTATTTCTTCATAGTTCCTAGGCAACAGATCTGAGTGGATTTCAAAGTACCTTCACTCAAGAGAGAGAGAGAGAGAGAGAGAGAGAGAGAGAGAGAGAGAGAGAGAGAGAGAGAGAGAGAGAGATTTTGTGAAGCAATGCAGCTTGATGAGCTACAGTCTCATCACAATAATAGATCACTGCAACCTATATTTCATACTTTATTGATTTGCCATAAATTTTGAGTTTTAAGTTAAAAATTTTTATTTTATTTTTATTTTCCAATAATAGGCTGACACAAGGCATCTTTGCAATCACGCTTTTCTGGTCATCAGATAATCTAGGGACAATAAAAAGAAAAGAAAAAAAACCACATCCATATTGCACAGAATTTTTTAAGAGACACAAATTAGATATACAAGTATACATCGTCTAGGTGATTTGTGATATTACAGTATTTTTATCCTGTTATCCATCAAATCAGACCCAAATGAATATAATGAATTGCAAGGTGAGAAAAGGATTTTTACACAAGTTACATGGTTGAGCTTGGTACAACTGTGGAAGTCATATTTCTAATTCAATTTTGATCCAACTTCTAATATGGGTTTATATCAGCAAGATATTGGAAGGGTTAAAAAATAAGTAGGATCCATGAGGTGATGTTGCTGCTATTACCATGTTTGCATCTGAATGGCTGGGCTATTTACCAGTTTGCAGCTGATTGGATAGTCTTGTTACCACTATTGAACCATGGTTTTGAACCAGTTTTGAATAAATTTGCAGTATGGATTTATTTCATCATTTTGATAAGGAGTGAGACCTATGCATTTAATGATGTATTCTTACATCTGATATTTTATACAGCAAATTCAGTCTAAATAATAAAACAAAATGGAAATACAATATTAATTTCAAAAGTGGTTTGTAACTTGGTTGGTCATGTAACATTGTAAATACTAATGAACAAGACATTAATACCATCTTCTATTTGAATTGGCTCTGAAAACGTTTGTTCTTTATTGGCACGTGTCCTCTTCCTAGAGATTGAACATAATATAGAAATTGTTAAATGGGTCTTGCATAATGTGTTGCAAGAATGGATGATCCTTGTTTCCACAAAGACTGTAGTTTCACTTTATTTTTATGTCATGATTGTGTGTGTGTGTGTGTGTATGTGTGTGTGTGTATGTGTGTGTGTGTATGTGTGTGTGTATGTGTGTGTGTGTGTGTATGTGTGTGTGTTGTTTTCACAGTTTGTTTCTGGAAATATTGTAAAGAGGTTGCATAATATTTTATTTTTTAAACTATAGAAAATGAAGTTGGTTAATTTGAAATTTTTTGTGTGCTCCTATTGGGTTGGCGCCCTAAGCATGTATTTAGTATGCTTAATGGGTAATCTGGCACTGGTTTATAGTGTAAGGAGTATGTGACTCAAAACTTGTAACAGTCTAACACAGTATTAAATGGGACAATATATTTCCAAATCTCTGTCAGTAAACGGAATCATTTAATGGGACAATATAGTCCTCAATGCCTGTGTCAGTGAAAAGTGTATGTTGTGATTGAATGTTTTTCACTATAGCAGAACCACTGGAATTCCGATACAGAAAATCCATGGTGATCTATTTATACCAAGTCATAAATTGCCTATGATATCCTAAGGTGTCATATACATTTTGTTCAGACTACATACTTTCTATCATGACATTGTTTTTGCAGTTATTAAGATTGTATGTTAACTTTATTTTTATATTCAGTAGAGACAAAAGTCAGAGACACTTCATCCTAGGTCCAGTCTCTCTTAGCTTAATGACACTGGTAACAAGTGGTATCCTATCAGTGAGATAAAATGCAGTCATGCATTTTCAAGCCTCATAGTAGAAGTTGATTTGACAATATTAGTCATTCTTCCCACCAACATTTACATCCTTTTTTAACTGTTTCTTTTTATCCAAGTATTAGTCATTTTAAATATGTTTTACTTTGTAAAATGTTGCAATTTAATTTAAAATCATTTTACTTTATTTACGTTCATCTGTAGCTTAATATAGTTTCTACTGAAACATTTCTTGGCATGTCCAAATCATATTTGTAGTTTAGATGTTACTAAATCAAAAAATATTTATTTTTGGTTATGGATATAGTTAAACTTGATTTAAAGATCACCTACCTGGAGAAAACACTTGCCTTAATGGCCACTTTTGCCAGATCCCTAACTCATAAATAATGTAGAAATAAACCTTTACTAAGAGACATTGTTTTTGACACTCCCCAAAGATGACTGCCTAAGATAGGTTTAACTGTAATGTATATGTACCATAGTATCAAAAATGATTCAAATCAACAAGGAAATATATTTTTTTAAATATGAACCTTAAGCAATCATTGAAAAATATGCCTAATTAATGCTTTTGCTGTTTTTTTTTTAATGGTGACACATCTGTATGTATACACAAAGTATATGTCTTTTGGAGCAGAGATGATTAAGAACTATATTTGGATACATATTTCTTTGTCTACCTTAAACTGTCAGTCAGAGTATAGATTAGGCTAAGTAGGTAGGTGTGATATGTTTGAACAGTTTTATAGACAGATAGTTAAAGTAAACTTTCAATATAGTTTCAGAATTGTATGTCTTTGGAGTAAACCTGCTATGAAAGTTTATGGATATATAACCTCCGTTGTAGGATTGTGACTGAATTACCTCCACTGCTGTATACAAATTAGATTTACCGGTAAGAAACATTCATTCATATTGTTTTCTGAATGTATTAAACTTACTTGTCAAGAAAACATAAAAATCGTGATTATCATATATAAGCATTAATAGATAAATAAGGTTGTGATTTGTCATCTGCTGACATGAATACAGACTGGATGAGATGGCCTAATAATACATTGCATGATGTTCATTAAAAATTTCAAAAGTATTTACAAAGGTCAGTGTCATTGTTGTTGAGTTTGTTTTGGCATGAGCTCAACATGGTGATTACTTTGGCATCAGAGTGTGCAGCCATCCATACATCCATCCATATTCTAGATTAACCTCAAAATATAAAGTTTGTATGCATCTCTTTTGTAGCAAATAAAAGGTACCATAAGATTAAAGAGGTATTTTGACCTATTTTTGACAACCCACATATATCCCCAGTATTTGTACATTATGTAAAGGATAATATTTTGAAAAATAATTCACCTGATCCAACGATAAGTACTTTAACTTATCTGTTCATCTGTGATAAATATGTCAACTTATGATGTTGTCCATCCATACATATATGCATCTGTGATAAATATGTCAACTTATGATGTTGTCCATCCATACATATATGCATCTGTGATAAATATGTCAACTTATGATGTTGTCCATCCATACATATATGCATCTGTGATAAATATGTCAATTTATGATGTTGTCCATCCATACATATATGCATCTGTGATAAATATGTCAACTTATGATGTTGTCCATCCATACATATATATATCTGTGATAAATATGTCAACTTATGATGTTGTCCATCCTTACATATATGCATCTGTGATAAATATGTCATGTTATGATGTTGTCCATCCATACATATATGCATCTGTTCCCTCTTTAGTTTCAGGTAGTGACTTGACTTCTCCACTTTCAACTGTTGCATTCTTTGTAAGAAGTTTGCATTTGGGGAAAGGGAGAAATTTTATGAAATTATGCTCGAAAGGTCCAATGAACTGAAAGAAGGAAAACTATTTTTATATAATAACCAGAATAGTGTGCCAGATTCCTTGACTAAACTATGTTAAGGAACATTTGAGATCAGACATCTATTTGTTTAGGAGCCAGAAAGTCAAAGGTCTAAATCAAAGCGAAAATTTTTCACAATATCTTACGTTTTGTATCACCTACTTTGACCAAATTTTCTTGATGGCTTGCATTTGAGATGAGGAACACACTTGTTCATTTTGGAGTGATAAATGTCAAAGTTCAAGGTTATTGAATGAAGAAAAAAATAACTTGAAAAAACTAATTAATTCTGTACCACATTTTGACCACTTTATTGCTGGCTTGCATTTGAGATAAAGGAGACACCAGATCATTTTGGATGATAAAGGTCAAAGTTCAAGGTCACTGAATGAAGAAAAATCAATTTTAAAAAACAAATCAAATTCTGAACTCATCTTAACCAATCTTTATACAAGTAGCTGACTTGCATTTAAGATGAAGAAGACACCTTTTGATATTAAAAAGTCAAAGGTGAGCGAGACATCAAGACTTTGTTGTCAGTTCTCCTAAGAATAATGAACACAGCTGCATATTTTGTTTCCCCAGATACATTTTTCTCTTGTGGCCTTTTTAGTTATCCAATTGGAAACCTCAAAAGTACCTACTGTCACCTCAGATTCCTCTGGGACCTGATTTTTGTCACTGCCTGAGTTGATGGCTATATTGAGATTGGTTCCTGACAGTTCACAGCATTGAAATCTACTAATTTCTGTATAAAGAGGTATCAGATTCAGGTGGTGTGCTCAACTGGATCAAGAAAGGGTAGTTCTTCATGGACTGTGTTCTCAAAAAGAATTGACCCTTCACATCATAAACCTAGATATGCAGGCAGTGCTTTTAGCCCTGTAGGTGTGTGTCAGCCTCAGTGGGTGTCACTGTGCTGTGATTGACTGGACAACACATTTTCTGCAGTTATGAAGGAGGCACACATGCCCTTCACTATGCGTGAAAGTTTGTAACATCCTCTGGTGAATGGTCCCAAAGGAGAGTCTACCATATTTCATGCAAAATGAATATCTTGGGAGAAAGTCTATCCAGATGGAGCCAGATATGGTCCTCATCAGATGGTCTCAGCACCAGTCACAAACAGTTACTTTTTCATGTGCGAGGGAGACCATTAGCAGATTTGTTTGCTGTGAGATTAAACAACAAGATCCTGCATTACGTCTCTCCAGTACCAGATCAAAGACCTGGATAATGGATGCCTTCAGTTTGAAATTGGATCATCTCTATGTTTGTGCCTTCCTTTCCAGCAAAATAATTCTGCATGTTCTCCTGTTCTCCACCAAGTCAGGATCTCAATGTCTCAGCTCATCCTGAAAGCTCTTCTTTGGCACCAGCAGTTATAATTTAGCAATTTACTCTGCCAGTTGGTAGACAGGCCCAGAAGACTACCCACAATGAGAGACATACAGCTGACTCAGTGCCTGGATGGAACCTTTCTTGTGACCTTTGGACCATATCAGTTCCCCTTATAAACTTTTGAATGAAGCATCCTTTGAGAATCTTACCCTAAAAAGAGTTTCCCTGCTGTCTGGCATATTGATGAGGAGGAGAAGTACAATTTATGCCTGGTCAGTGAAAAGGGGTTGTTTACAGTTCAGTGGTTTACTGTTTATTATTTACCAACCCAAGTTTCTAGGTAAGAATCAACCGCCTTGATTTCCAGTCTAAGATGTATCTGTGCTGGGGATGATCAAGTTAGTTAACTTTGCTTATTTAGGACCTTATGGTTTTATGAAAGGAAAAGAAAAAATTGGAATCATCTCTTTCTCCTTCTCAAGGTTTCCTGTAATAGTTTGATGCCTAACTTTCCAGGTGGTCTGTCTTCAATGTAACAAGAGCTTATCATTCTCTCAAAATGAGAGGGATCTTTCCTTCATGAGAACCTAATTCCACAAGGTAAGGGCTATTGCTGCATCTTGGGCCTACCCTGAATCACTCCTCATTGGAAATATCATGTGAGTCACATTCTGGTGATCTCACAATACTTCTTTATCCTTATTCCTTGGATCTTTGGTGCACTAGAATAAAGGTGTTGACTTATTAGATCCAGTTGTGAAAGCACATTTGTGTTGCCAAGCCATCCACAAGCCATCACTATAAAACACTTCAGCATTGAGGCCACCAGTCTTCATTATAACCGGTAAATTCAGCAATGAAATAGCAGTAGGTGATATATTACTGCCATTTAAATATAGCTTTTGGGGGATAAAACTGATTTTATTTATGTAATACTTATCTGTGGGGCCCCGAGTGGTCTAAAGCATTGTCTGTTACGGATCACTGCCATCTCACCTCTGTCTGCATGGGTTGGTTGAGTCTAGGATTCGGCGAATGTGGATATGTGAGAAAGCTTGCCAGTAGCTTCTGGTGGGTTGGTGGTTCTTTCCGGTGATTTCCCGGTTTCTTCCTCCACCATTAATACTGGCCGCCATGAATAGCCTATCATGTGCTGAAAAATGGTGTTAAGCCCAACAACAACAACAACAACTTACCTGTACCATTGCAGCAATACCTTCCCTCCCCACTCTGATGTCCAGTGAAGTCTTTGTCCAAGTCAAAAGAATTAGATATTTGGTATGTTGAATATGACTAAGGAATCAGTATAGGATTATGTTCTTTTCAGTTCTGGACCCACCAATTAATAATTGGAGGAAGGAATATTTAGTTTGCACTGGGGACTTAGCATCCCATGAAAGTTGCTGTAACAGTAGGTAAGTATTGCAGAATTGTCGCTAGTTATACCCTAAATAACTAAATATTCTTTTGTAACTGGTACAAAAGTATTATAACCATGCTGTCCCTCTTTAATTGGATATGCAGGCTTTCTTCTCTTCTTTTCTGAGAAAGGAGAATGAGCTATGTCTTCATGGGATATAGGATAGTCCATTCTAACACACTCCTGTTCTCATGGGAGTCTGTCATTGGTTTTGATCCACATTTTTATATTATCAGTGATTTTGAATTTCGTAGACTGGTATCTCACTGTATACTTCAAAGAGTGGTATCTCACTAGTAATGCATAGATGGAACCTTTTGTGTGTTATTTCAGCATTATCCCTACCCACTTATGATGAACCTTTGAGTGAAGCTTCCTTCAGAAAAAGTTCCATTACGACAGTTTTTGTGCTTTTCTTAGCATAGAAAGAGTGAAATGCCTTGTCAGTGGAAAAGAGTTGCTTGCAGTTCAAGGGTAACCTATGATCAGTTTCTCTCTGCCAACCCAGGTCCTAGCTAAGAAAGAGTTACTATTAGCCTTTGTTCCTCATGAGATTTTCAGTCACTGCTTTATTTGTGCTGGGTATGACTGAAATAGGTTCCTTTGGAGATTAAGGTTTTATTTTGGCTTCCTCTAAAATGAAAAGGAAAAGTTCCAGATTGTCCCTTTCTCCCTTTCAAAGGTTCCTTTGATCTTTCAGTGGCTACTATTACCAGGTGAATGTTCCTCAGTATAAGGAAAGCTTATCAGTCCATCACCAAGAGGGATCTTTCTTTCAGTATTTAAGTACATGTATCTTGGAGTTACTTGCAAACTTCTTCTCTTTGGATGATTGTCACATGAGCCACCTTCTGTTGCAGCATCTTGGTTCTACTTGAATCATTCCTCATGTCATTCAAACCAGTTCTTCTCTTTGCTTTTTTTTTTTTTTTACTTCAATCTTCAATGCACCAGAGTGAAAGTATTTATTTGTTGGGTCCAGTTGTGGTAGCACAATATGTGGTCAAGCCACCTTACCAGCCTTCAGTAGGAAACACTTTTACAGTAAGGGTAAATGCATTTTTCTGATTCCAGTTTTTGTTTTTATACCATCAGCCTTCCTCCTAAATGGTAAAGTCAGCAATGCTATCATGGCAGGTACTGCTATTAATATGTATTATTTTTCTGAGTGATAAAACTAATTTTAATTATGTAATACTTACCTGCTGCTGCTGCAATGATTCCCTCCACATCTTGATGCCAGGTAATCTTGGTCCAAGTCAAAGGAGAATGATAGTCCACATGTTGGCTCTGACTTATGAATCAGAAAAAGGATGGTGTTCCTTTCAATTCTGGACCTTCAGTTACTAATCAGAGAAGAGAATATTTAGCTAGGAAAAGGGACTTAGTGTTCTCGAAAAGGCAAGAACTGAAATAAAAATGGGTAATTACTCATATTACAGAATTAAAATTTGTTTCACCCCACCACCACAACCATGTATGTGTTCATTGTTATTGAAGTATATAATTGGTTCCATTATTTCTTGAAGCAATACTGACAAAATTCATTATGTGTTTGTAATTTTCCTTGCCTAAATTACTTGACCGTCATAATTAAACTGTTGAATTTTTGATGATTTGTTAATAATTTTTCTTGCACCTGGTTCACTGGTAATTTTCCGATAGAATTGTTACCGCTGTTTTTTAGAGTTGATTAAAAGCATGTTTCTTTGTAGTCTTAACCATTTAATGACTTTTTTTCATCAGCAATGTAAGTGGTTATACAGTCAAGTTAGAAGTAATTTTTCTCTGTGTTTTCAGTGGTACATGTTATATATATATATATATATATATATATATATATATATATATATATATATATATATATATATTATGAGTGTATGTTTTCTCAGCTTTCAAGCCATCTTACTTTATAAGGATTAGAGGAAAGTGATCATTTAAACCTACAATGCCTTTCAAAATATTGATTTTAGACTATTTTTACAGATGGGGTGGGTGAATTATAAACCACACCAAAAGGAACATTTTGCAATTGACTGGTTGACCTGAATCCACATTGCTACAATTTCATCTAATTCAAGATTAGTTTTCTTTTGATCTGATACACATCTTTAGCTTAAATTTTAGGATACCTCCACCACTTGAGGATTCCCCTCTTCTAACAGGTATGTCAAAACCATCAGTAATATGATTGCCATAAAAAAGAGTGTATTAAGTTATTTTATTTTTTATTCAGGTAAACAACATTTCATGCATCACCGAATATAACACTAGGACATTTACATACTGTAGGGAATTGATATTGACACAGATACTGTGATACATTAACTGCCATACAAGATTTAGAGTTGTTCTAAAATTTTCCCTTTTTGTGAATTTTCAGGCTGATATGGCACCAGCTAATGAAGGAATAGAAATTTCAAATTTTCAGACATGTATTTATATCTTTTAACTATTAAACAAATATTATTCAGTTTTATGACATATTTTGAATCAACAAAACTCAGTGGCTTATCATCATAGATATGTATGTTGTATTATCTTTGCATAATATTTTCCATTTATCTCAAAATTATCAGTTTATATTGATGTTGTCATAGAGGACGTATAATTTACTCTAACTTTGCTTTACAAAAACTGTTAAATATTTTTGGTTGTTAAAATATATTGGACAGTTTTGTATTGAAAATTTTCATATTTAGTATCATATATAACAGATTTTGACCAGGTGTCTTAATAAAATGTTCAAAATTAGGTTAAGGACAGATTTTCATTTTATGTTGTGATTTAGTATGTGTAGTTCTGGCCTTTTTCAAAAATTCCTTGTAAAATAGTTTGGATGTCTTTTTTACACTCTAAGTAGAAATTGCACTTTTGGACTGTTTCTGACTGCTCCAGAGGCCTAGTGGTTAGAGTGTCTGCCTTGGATGCAGGAAGTCACGGGTTGGTTATTACCCCTCCTGAGTCATACCAAAGACTTCTAAATATGGTACTCACAGTTGTCTCACTAGTTGCTCAGGATTAAATGGGAGAACTCTGTTTAATTCAAGGTCAAAAGTTTCAAACATGAAGGTGACTTTGAAACTGACTGGAAGAAGAAAAATGGTTTTGTGTAATAATAGATATTTTCAGTGTATTGTTGCTAGACCTTCTAGATGGCATGAACTTGGGGGAAAAAATAATCTGTCAGTTTTTGGGGGGAAAAGGTCAAGGTCACTGACTAAAAAAAAGAATAGTGACTTCAGTAAAGTAGTTTCATTTCTCCATCATCTTTGGTTATAAAACTTTTTGGATGATTTTTTTTTGGGGGTATGGAAGAAGATTATTGGTTGGCAGTCAAGCTCACTGTGACTGACAGAAGAATAATGGTTCCCACACAAAAAAATAATTCAGTATCACATACTTGTACCTCAATCAAATTGGATATCTTGCACCTGGATTATGAATTAAACCTGTTGATTTTCAGATAAAATGTTTAAAAACCAAAATCACTGTAGATGAAAATAGGAAGAATGGTTTTTGCACAATAAGATTTCCATTGCCTGAACTGAACTTTGTGGATGGCCTGCACTGGGGGGTAAAGAAATCTATCAATTTTTAGATGATATGGTCCAAGGTGAAGGTCACTTTAAAATAGACAAGAGTGGTCTCTTCAAAAAACTTTCAGTTAAGTATACAGAAAATTTTTAAGCATATGGTGTACTTTTGTATGGATTTCATTCAATTTGTTTCTTTGAAACAAAGAATGTGCACATCATTATCATGTTATGACAGGACTAACGTAAGTTGGTCTGGCTTACTATTGATACATTGGATGCTGAGATGTTCATTATGAGGATCTTATCCTAAATGCCTTGAGTTAAGATGCTATTTAACCTGGCTAAAATGCAAGACATGCAGGTCTTGAAGTTGTTCAGTACCTACTATTTCAGTGATGAGTGTTGTTTTTTAGAATTTGACTACACATCCTTTTAGATGGCAATTATTCAGTTTTTTTGGATTATCATAGATCCATATCTCTTTAGAAGGTCATGATTTACACACCTGGTGAAATACATATAACAAAAACAATGTTCAAGTATTTTGACATTTATGAATGAAGTTAACCTAAAGGTGTTATCTAGTACAAACCAGAGTGAATCTCATATGCTGTGATGTGTCAATGAAAAACATAGCTGCATGCAAAAGAAAAGATTTGTACTACCTGCTTTTTCTTATGATAGACTCAACATCCTCTTTTCTTGACCCATTTTGGTACATGGTCAGCATTGTACAAGTCCCTATTGATAAATAAGCTTTGTATGGAAGTTGTTTGATGACATTTAAGGTGCAGAGCTTTCAATAGTCACAAATGAATAGACCTTGATTAAACTATATTACTATTACATTTTAGAACAACAATGAATATTTAATTTAATTTGATTAAATGTGCCAACAAAACTACTGTATATTGACCTACACTTTAGATGTGCATGCAAGGAGATTAGTTCTTCTGACAAGGAGTATGCAAATATATTCATATTGTATTCATCTAGAATCATCATAATCTGAAATACAAATGTTTGCTTGTGTTGAAAAATCAGTAGTACTTGAGCATTTGGAATCAATTAATAAATTACCACATCTAAGATGGCTATCACCAGGGGGATCAAAGTGATTCTTACAAAGAATTCACATAAATGTGACAGAACTTGATGGGTCTATCATCCATCCTGCAGATAAATAGTTGCACTGTGGAAATAATTGACTAACAGGTGTAAGGTCCTTTTAATTATTTAAAAAATAACTGTTCCTTTCTGGCACAAAGCATTATTCATTACAGTTCCAAGATAGAAAGTATTCTTTGCAACCAAGATGGATTTTTTTCCTTTTATTTTTAGATTTTTTAAAACTAAAATGATGGACAATGCATTACTTGAGTAACTGTAATTTATTTCAAGCTATCTGGGAACCAGACATTTGTTGTTGTTTTTTTTTTATAAAAACAAGTATTCTAGCCCTCACCTCCCACCCTTTGAAATTGTAATACTCAGTCCCTAACATGAATGAATATACATTGTTTCAGTTTCACTATATTAGTAGCAAACATACCATATATCCTCACTTTTAAGTCAAGTGAAGCTGCAAACAACAAAGATCCTGATATGCCATAGTATAATGCACCATTATATCAGGGTCTATGATGTTTTTCTGATTACCTCTATCAAACTGCATAGAACTATATCTGTTGGCACATTATGCAATACCAGATCTGGATCTGTGCAGTTTGCAGTTGGACTCCTAAGCAGGTATATACAGTAGCAGATGATGTATCAACTTGTACTAGACTGGAGTAACAATAATGTACTTAATATTGGAATCCTGTTCAACTTCAGTTGTAACTACACATTTTTATTAGACATTCTTCTGAGAAAAGAAACCATGACTGACAAGGTGTGAAATGTTGATAGAATAACTTCAAAAGATTTTTATCAGTCCACAAATCTCATAATAGTATCGTTCACACAGCTCATAAAAATATCCATTTATACAGGACCTCATGGCAGAAATACCACAATATTAAACTGTGTAAAAGCACCATTCTCTGTTCATTGAACCTACTTGTGTGTTTTATAAAATGTTTTATTTTCAATTGGCAGAGGAGACATTTTTTTGTTTTTTAATTTTTAAAGAAAGAATTTGGTATATGTTTCAAGATGTGCTGAAATTCATTGGCGCAACACTTTCTCTGTGATTACAAATGGAAATTGCAGCTGAAATCCTGTTGTTTTCATTTGTGATTGTTGTAGAGTTTTATGAGTACTTGCCCAATCATCATACTGGTGGCATTGGACCTGTTCTACTCAGCCAAATACCATTTTAATATCAGTAAAACCATACCTGTTGAAACTGCATAGCTGGTGCTATTCCTGGTGGGAAATACTGAATGATGAGAATTCATCCTCCCATTTAGGTGAACCAGTTTCAATAAGTGTTGGAGGATCAGCATGTAATATGTTGATTTCCACTTGGGTCAGTTGATTAATTGCCTCCTCACTGACAGATGACAATTGATTCAGGATGTTGCAGAGTGCACTGCCCAGCTTTGAAGTACATGTATAATTATTTTTTTGTTATTAAGCAGTGTGGCACTTTGGCACTCAGTATTGGAGCTGTTCCTGATTGTGTCCTGTAGACTGTTTTCAAAGCAAGGCCACATTTACCTGGATGAAGATTTGCTATTGTATCATCAGTTATCTTGCAATAAATTACTACATCTTTTAAGAGCATATTTTTCATAAAGATCTGGATTATACACTTGATTGAGTTTTTTCTCAGTTAATTTAAGCATTCTTAAGAGTTATTAGGATTTGTTCCATACATGTTTTGTAGGGCTTTCCATTTGATTCTTCATATTTCCCCTTTCACGGTGTTAGTGGGTCTAATTTGTGCATTTTTCTAGCTAGGGTAGTCATTTTGTTAGATTTTCTCAACCATTTGTGATCTAAAACACATTTTGATCCATTTTATTGTCATTATGAATAGTTGTGATTACCTATATTGTGAATTGTGATATTTTTATACTTGATAAAGTAGGTTGCCCAACAGTTTTTACTTTCATAGCACATGCTCAGTTATCAAACATACTTTTTTCGCCATCCATAAGTCAGTAGTGTCTTACCAGGAAGTCTGGTGTTTGTCTAATGTTAAGACCTTTTTTGGGATTTTCTCATTGAAATCATTTCATGATGTCATGTAAAGTTTTCATATATAAAATAATAAATATTTTTCAAAAGTATGAAAAACAGTGTGTTAAGAAATATTTATCATTTTGGGAAAGAGATCTTGTGCTCTTTGGTAGATGATTCTAGCTATAAAGTTCATACACATTCCTGGCCCATTGAATCTTCCACATTGGATGCTAAGTGGCTCAATTTAGCATTTTTAGGGTGACTTAGACTTGCCTTCAATGAACACTCTGGAATCCTTAGAACAGAAAGCCTAGGTTACTAGTAGCCACATACTGACCTCATTAGCAGCATCATTTATCCTGCTGAAAAATGAATCCCTGTCACCAATTCTCTTCATCATTTGTTGGAAGCAATAACAAAATCTATTCATGTGTTGTCCTTATCCATGGTCTTGTCATTGTAGCTTCTTTACCTTCAGAGGTGTTAATCCATTACATTCCCAAGGTAGAGACAGTAGGAAACTTCAAAGGGCTTTCCCCTGGAGGCAGAGACTTTCTTTGGATAACTCATCCCTTCCATCATAGGCTTGGTCTAGTGTAATGGTTGATAGCTGTGTCCTTTCTCTCACTAGTCTTGGCTACTAGCTGTGGTTTTGGGATCTCCCTCCTCTTGTAAAGTCACCCATTTCCTTCCACCAATTAAATCTGGTGCACTTAAAGAAAGAGGTTCACACACTTCTTCAGATGATTACAGTAAAACAACCACTCCCAAATTTCCTGGTTTCCAAGAGTCCTAAGTCCTATCTGATTATCAACATTTCCACCCTAAACTGATTTCTGCTGGAGTATCCATTCACAATGGAGACCACAGCCTCAGTCAGGTTTGCCATAAAATCTGATGATTCGGTTGTCTCCATTGATCTTTTGGACATGTACCTTTACATCCCTATATTACATCTACATAGGAGTTACCTACCATACACTTTTGTTTGGATAGTGAGTTCTTCCAATTAAGAGCTCTTGCCATTTGGCCTTGCCTCTGTACCCAGAGCTTTTACCAGAAGAATATTTTGGTGGATAGTATGTCATGGAAAGTGATGATAGTCTTCACAAAATGGTCACTCCACCAGTCTGTATCAGACTCTTTGTTCCTGCTTTGGGAAACACCCTTGATGGACTTGTTTGCTACCAATTTAAACAGAAAGCTCCTTTTTTACATTTCCACAGTCCCTAAACCAGAGGGACTGGGTAGTAGATGCTTTCAGCCTGAAGTGGGATTGTATATTCTCTTATGTCTTCCCACCTTTCATGATGATCATACAGATTCAACACAAAGTCTGGCATTCCACTGCTCAGATCATTTTGATCAACCCTCTGTGGTACAAGCAACTGAGGTTGAACAATCTTCTACATCTGTTGGTGGACCATCCAGGACATTACCTCAGAGGAGAGACATCCTGTTCAAGCTTTTTTTCTTCCTTTCCAAGGGATACATTGCTCAGTTTTAATTTTAAGGCTTATTCCATCTCTCTCAAATTTTGTTTAAAGACCAGGACATCAGAACAGATTGTCACTTATTAGACTTTATCATGGTATTTCAAGCAGCAAAGACCATTGTCTTGCGCTCTAATGATTCAATGGAATCTTTCTTGTGTTGTGTGGTCTCTCGATAAATCCCCTTTGAACCTATGGTTGAAGCTTCCTTCAGTAACCTAACCCTCATAATGGTTTTCTTATCTCTTAAGCATCTGGGAGACAAAGAAATAAGTTTTATGCCCTTTCCAGTGAGTGGTATCACTTTCATTGGTTGATATAAGTTCCTTTCCTTAGTCAACCAGATTATTTAGTAAAAAGAAAGCTTCCATTGGTTGATCCACTCCCAGGTGAGATCCACAATCTCAACTGTATCTGTGCTGGATATGATCAAAATAGACTTTTATGTTCAGTTAGGGCTTTGCTTATTTGGCAGGCTCTAAAAGGAGAAGAAATGATAAGAAGCATCTTTCCTTCCCATTAAAGATAATACTAATATTTCAACTTCAATCATTTTTAGGTGGATTGCATTAAATATCATCAGAACATACCAATCCCTAACTGATAGGGATCTATCTTTCATGGAAATTAATGCTATGAGATTCAAGCCATTGCTGCTTCATGGACATGCATAAATCATTCATATTTGGAGGATATGATTAAAGCTGCATTTTGGCAGTACTTTTTCATCCTTTTACTTCTGCTTGTTAACTCCCAAAACAAAGGCATCTTCTTACTGGGCCCTTACATTGTTTAGAAAGTAGAACATGTGAACTGCATCCTGCACTTTCCTTCTCCTTAGTGAGTGTGAGTATTCCTTGTTTTTGTTTTTATTCACCATTTATGGGATCATCATTCATCCACATAAACTGACAAATTCAGCTATACAATAGCAACAGGTATGTATTACTGATAGTAAAATGTAGTGTTCTTCAGCTAAGAAACTAATTTTGATGATGTAATAGTTACCTGTTGCTATTGCCATATTTCATCCGGCTGCCATACACTGATTGCTTGCTAAGTTAGGCATTTCCTTAGGAAAAGAAGGAAGATTCAAGAGTATTATAAATGTCTATGGGGGTGGTGGTTCCTAAAGGGAGAATGAATTCTCATCATATGACTTCAGTGTTTTCCACCCAGAAAAGTACTAGCTATGCAATAGAAATAAGTGTTACATTATTAAAATTAGTTTCATCCTGCATATCCAAACTAAATGTGACATGACTTACCATCTGTTCTTTCCAGAAAATACAGTTTGTTGTGACAAATGTACATTTTGAAGTTAATAATACAAAAGTTGAATTTCCTTTTTTAAGTCCATTTCTTTTATTTTCATCATTTGTATGCTATAAATATGTTTTTAGTCTTTACATTTGTATACTTTTTACCAAAATTAGGCATTGCTGTTAATTTCTGTCTTAATTATCAGATCTGATACTAAAAACATGAGGAAGCCATATTCACTTAGTTGGCAAAGTTTTGAACTTGTAAATCCAAGGGTCAAAGGTTCATCAACCATTAAGGACAACCTAGGTTGGCTGTCCTTAAGAAACGGCATGAATCATTCTAAAGAAAAAGGATCCTGACACATATATCAGTTCAGGGACAGGCTAAGGATAACTTACAGTATACTGGTTTCCCCAAAGTGGCAAAATCTTTCCATAGAAAGGAGATTACTATAATTGGGGGTTTCATTTTTCACTCTGACCTTTAGTTTCATTGTGTGCTTGTTTACCAGTAATTGATGTAAAATATGGTATGCAAAAGTCTTACATTTTGTGTATCATAATGTCAAATTAATCTGCTCATGGTATACTTGCTTGTTCTTAAGTTTTAATTTAATCAAATCATAAGTAACTGTAAAAATTTATCTGCAATACCATTATGGCCAAGAAGTTGTTTTTTGTCTACAGAAAACATTACAATTGTACTTATAAAATTGGCTGAAGCAGGAATTTCACCCATTCATATTTTTCTGTCTCAGATGATATACTCCCTCTCCCAGTTCCTCTTGTAGATAGAATGTCTTTTTTTTTGGATTTATATTTCTTCACAACCTTGATATTATAGATAACCCTGGAAGATGAAACTTCATAACTCACAATGCAGTTCATCATTTACTTAAATGGAGGTTGGCATAACTTGTAGAAAAGGATTTTTGTATCAAAATTGTAAAATGCATGCTTTTAGAGAAAAATTTTTTCTTTACTACAGACTACATGCATTGACAGCCAAACATCTGTATGACAGTAACAGCATGTCATGATAACCAGTTGTAAAGTTCTGTAATATCTTATTTTCTAATCCACTACCAATGAATTATTTCATTACATTATTACATTATTTCTACTGTATAATAAATAATGTCCATATTATATGTATACACATACAATTAATATCTATCTGTACATGTGCAAATATTTGCCCTTATAACTTCAGTGTCAAAGTACATTTGTAGAAATTTTTATTAATTTATTGGTTTTTTCATTTCCTTATATTTCCTGAATCACTTGATTTTATTCATGGATGGAATGAATTATTATGAAGCTAGGACAATTCAATATGTGACATGCATGCTTAGCTTTGACTGTATAGTAAAGGACACTTTCATAGGAAACTTGTTTCAGGTTTTGGGGATTGTCTTCATACTTGGAGTGGATCATTAAGAAACTAAGACAGTCAATTTGCCTCAGGTTGTTGCATTCATACATGAAGCAAGTTCAAACATGTTACTGCATGCTCCTGTATTTTAAAAGTTTTTTGTATTTTAACATGGTTTTATATTTCATATTTGCTTATTTGTGGATATTTATGGACTGTTATGCCCCTACCCCACCCCCACCCCCACCCCCAGACATTTAACACCTGTTTTATTTTTTGATTTTTGTGTATGACAAAACCCTTATTACTATGATTAGGTAAAAGTCAATTAAGATAGACAAATTAGTTTAAATATGCATGTTTGTTTGCATATATAAATTATGAAATGAGATTATGTGTATAGCAATTATAGCAAATATTTTTTTTTTAAAGCTCTTTAATGTTTTGGTCAGCATTGGGGTCATAGATGTTTTACAGATACAAATTTAGCTGAAATTGATTTCTTGGATATTTTTGACAAGTTCATGTGATCACTCAGCGTTTTCATTTTTGTGTCACACTAAATATTATGGATGACATGTTTAATCTTAAAGAAAAATAACTGTCAGTAAGATCTATGAATAATTTAGAAAGGTTTACCCTATTTTTTGTCAGATCACTGCAGTAGATAGAAGATAATACACCTAAGTTACTTTTTCACCTGCTAGCTATCTCAAACGGCACAGTGGTAATCCTTGTTGTTAAGTTGGTCACTGAATAATCAGGTTATTTTACTGGTATCTAATTATAAACTTGTTCTGAAAAAGAAAACAGCAACTGAGTTTGGATTTATTTTCATTGTTATAAGTTGTACTGGTTGGAAACCAGAAAAGCTTGCATCTGTTGCCCATTAAAAGTTGTTTATTATTGCTACTTGGAAGAAAGTCATGAAACTTGGCATATGGTTACATTTTGTGATCCTGTTGGTCCCTAAATAAAAATAATGATCCATTAACATCCAGTATAGCTGCCAACCCATCATGAAAATCATGTTGTTAATCATTATGAATTATAAACATAAGGTTTAGTGAAAGACTTCTTATTACTTGAAGATGATCCTAAACGAAAATGATGCTGACCTACATCCATGATGACTGTCATGACAGTCATCTTAAAATTGCTAAAAATCATGCTAAATGGATGGTCATACCAAGAGGGGATTTTTGCAGAGAGATTTAGTAGTCCAGAATAAAAAAGTACCATTTTCACATAAAGGTAGGCCACCATATCTTAAAAATCTTACCTCTGCTTCTTCAGAATAGGTATGGGGTTTTCCATTCAGTGACTTCTTTCTTTTTGGTCCTAAACAGAAATGCTCCAAATCAAAAATCCAAAATGGCTGCCATTGTGGTTATATTAAAAATTTAGTTTTTCTTCCATAACAAATCATCAAATCAGGATAATTGCACTGAAGGACTACTTAAGATGTGCAGGTAGTCAGAAATTAATGCCACAGTTACCATATTGAAATTTTTATTATTGCTGCTCCTCCTGTACAGATCTTAAGATCAGCTTGGTGTCTTCACTAAAAGACTTCAAATGAAATGTTGATCCAAAATGGCCATTGTGGTAGCCATCATAAAAATCTTGCTTTTCCTGCTATTTATGAATAGACTGTCATATCTGCAATGGTTTTTCACTAAAAGATTTCTTATGTCACTGGTACTAAATGAAAATGGTTTCAGACTGACATCCAATATGACCATCTTGAAAATCATTCTATTGCAACTCCTAAACAGATTGTCATATTGGCATGTATCTTTCATTAAAAGTTGTTTTGTTTTGTATATGAGAGGTAGTTTCAGTCTAAATAAAATAGGGCCAGATGATTGCCATTTGATTCCTGGAAATTATTTTTGCCTAGTAGACCATGAGTCTCTTTGTGAGATTCTTCTTCCACATTTTAAGTTCAGATTTGCATTATTGTCAGTAAGGATGTGGTTTAAATCATTGTAAAATTTACAGAGGAGAATTAATGTTTAATGCATAACTAATGGTGAAGACAGTAATGCTTTTAATTTTACTGCCACATACATAATAATTTGTCCTAAAGGATCGTGTGTGTGTGTACATTCTAGCAGTCCTTGTGATGTCTCAGCAAGGGACCAAAGTTATAAAAGAGCATAGAGCAGTCTTTTCTACCTAAATGTTATCTATTGAGGACAGTTGTATAGCTATATATAGTATTCTTTCATGTTTTATATACTACTGAGTTGAGTGTTGATCATTTTAAATTGACTTTTGATGTTTTTATATTGCACTTGCAAGTTCAATGTTTCTTGTTAAAAAGTAATATTTTGAATTTTTTATTTAAAGGCTTTGATTTTTGTTTGTTTTTATAAAGATTTAAATTAAGCACACAAACACATTTTTGATAGATTGATATTGAACACACAAATGGTTTAAAAGTTTATTGATTGATGTAAAAATAAAGTTGGTCTTAAAGGCTACTTTTTCATTCATCTGTATGTACAACATTCATTATAGTACTGTCCATGGGAGTCATAGAATATATACTACCCTGTAGCAAGACCACCTTATAATGAAGTACATTATACAGTCTTCCATAGTAGTGAATATGCAACCTTATAGTGAGGCAACATTATAATAAGCACATGAAACAGTATTCACTCATTATAATGGTGTCCATGGGAGCCATGGAGTATATTGCCTTATAATGAAACCACTTTATAATGAAGTACATGATACAGCACTCATTGTAGAGCTGTCCGTGTGATACTAGAATATAATGAGACTATCTTATAATGAAGTACATGATAAATTACTTTCTCATTATACTGCTGTCTCTGGGAACCATAGAGTACAATGCCTTATAGTGAGACCACCTTGTAATAAATTACATATGCAACATATAGATAATTCCGCTACAGAATAATGGTAAAATTCATGGCCATGTCTACCTTATAATGGAAACTGTGCAATAATGAAGGACTGTATAGTGAGGTAGCACTGTATAAATATGGGAACTGATTTTAAAAATTATTTTTGTCACTACTCCAGAATGGATGTTCAAATCAACGTCAGGTAATGTCAAGTTGGTCCTTAATGAAAATGGTGTTTGGACATCCAATATGGCTGCTATCACTACTTTCCCAGAATGGAGTCATATTGACATTCGGTTTTATCATAAGATATAGCTTATTCTAAATGAAAACGGTACTGATCTGATGTCAATGATAGCTGCTATAGTGGTCACCTTGAAGATATTGTTATCACAACTCCATTAGAATTCTATGGTCATATCAACATGAATTTTTGCTGAAAGACTTCTTGTGACCAAAATTGTTGTTGTTATTGTGTTGTTGTTGTGGGGCTGAACACCATTTTTCAGCACACGATATGCTATACACCACTGCCAGTATTAATGGTGGAGGAAGAAACTGTGAAATCACCAGAAAGAACCACTGACCCACGAGAAGATACTAGCAAGCTTTCTCACAATCCACATTTGCCCAATCCTAGACTTGAACCCACACAGACAGAGGTGAGATGGCAGTGATCTGTAATGGACAGCTCTTTTGACCACTTGACCATTCAGGTCCTGATCAAAATTGTAAGAATCGGATGTTCTATATGACCACCAAAGCAACCAACTTGAAAGTTTTCTTAAAGCTACTTCACTTGAACAAAAAGCCTTACCGACATGTAGCTTTTGCCAGAATACATATTATGGTGTCTAGTTAGTCCTCAAAAAAAAATAGTGCTGGTCAGACAGACTCTATGGCTACCACAGTGGCCATCTTGAAAATTTTGTTCTACTTTTCCTTATCAGATGATCTTATTAGCAGGTGTTTTCACTGATAGATTTCTTATATTTAGTTGGTGGTAAATGAAATGTTGCCAGTATGATCTCCAATATGAGTGCCACCATGACCATCCTCAAAATCCTACTACTACTTCTCCTAGGTGGCCTGTAATAACACCAGAAGAATTTCTTCTATTCCAAAAATGGAAATGATGATCATCTGATATCCAATATGGCCACAATCACATCCATCTTGAAAATCTTGTTGATACTCCTCCAGATTGGAGCTTTATCAATATGGTGTTTTGTTGGTCCTAATGTTATAATGTTGGCCCTAAAATAAAATGGACGCTGATCTGACAGCCAATATGGCCACCATCGGGTGACCATATTAGAAATCTTGTTATGGCTACTCCTCTTAAATGGAATATCATTTTCACATGAAGTCTTCATCAAAACACTTCTTATGGAGTCCAGTTGATCATCAATGAAAATATTACAAATAAACCTTCATCTTGAAAATATTGTTATCTCTACTCTTCCCAAATGGACGCTAATGTTAATGGTAATGGGGTTTTATCCATTGTCACTTGTTGTGATGCCTAGTAGATCCCATGGGAAAAATGGTGCCTATCTTACATCCAATATGGCTGCCATTGTGGCTTGTCTTGAAAATCTTTCTGTCACTATTTTCCCTGAATGGATGATCATATTGATATGGGTTTTTTCACCAAAAGAATTCTAATGATGACTGACTTTATCCTCAGTTAGAATAGTGCCAATCTGACATGCAGTATGTCAATTACTGCAGCTAATTTGATAATCTTTTGATGCTGAAGAATATTAGCAATGGTGCTAATAGTCATTAATTAAATTGAAGAATTCTTTTTGAATTTCTGAAAATTCTTCTTGCCCAGAAGAGCAGCAGTCCCTTTGAGTGACTTTTGTAAGTGCAACTTAGTATTTATTAGTATGTATTAGTATTTATGATCATCATTTAAAGCTGCACCTTTTGACAAATATTACTGACCTTTATGATTTCACTGGATGTAATGTGTAACAGAATTTGGTATATGGAGCTGCTCTTCTGGTTTTTAGTGGATTGCTGTTAAATTTCATAAATATTATATAGTTCATCATCAGAAGATATGAATGCTGATCACAATATTTTAAGAGCACTTTAAAAAAAACTATATACTGTATAAGCAGGATAGTATATTTAGGAAAACAAATTGCTCACATTTCCATTTTTACCATGATGAGTTGTGAGCTTTTATTGTTGTTGTTGGGTGTAACTCCATTTTTCAGCACACGGTAGACTATTCATGGCAGCCAGTATTAATGGTGGAGGAAGAAACCGGGAAATCACCGGAAAGAACCACCTACCCACGAGAGTGAGCTTTTATATTACTTGCATTTTTCAAGTTCATTTTTCCATATACAGTTTGAAAGTATTTTTTTTAATAAAGTTTTAAATTGTTTTAATAGATTCCATAAAGAACACGCAAATGCTTTTAAACTTCATTTTTGTATGCCAAGATTAATTGAGCATGCAGGGGACTGTGTGTGCATGGATGTTTTTATAGTCCTTGGAATATCTCAGCAGGAGTCATTTCAAACATCAATTGGAACAGCAAATCTATCTACAAGCTTACCAAGTACTCTATCTCTTTGCCTCTTTCCTTGTTTGTCTATCTTTCCATCCCTATGTCAAAAATGTACAGTTGACCCTCAATATAAATTCCCTCAGTATACTATTGCCCTCTTATAACAATGGAAAGTTCATAGATTCTATGAAATTTTTTAAAAAATTATATCATTACTTCATGAATTTTTCACTGAATTTTCAATATTGGATAATGAAACCCAGTTTTTTTTAATATGATTTCACATCATATAATATCCTTAGTTTGTGTTTTTATGCATTATTATGACACATGCTTGTTGGAACAAGACACAATAAAAAGCACCTTCATTTATGTATGACTCTTGTGTACTGCAGTATGAAGAGGGAGCACTGTGCAAAATTTATTTTTTAAAGATTTTTCATTTTATTTTTCGTCCTATACATTCTTAGGAGGTCTATATTTTACAGTATAAATTTTTCTTTCCTGTAATTATAATTGTAAGACATTTTGATAAACATGAAGACAATGTATCACTTGTATGCCACACAGACCTAAACTTGTGTGGCAGATATCTAAGGACCATGGACCATTGTTGTTGTTGACAGAGGTGGGAGTAGGACATGATTTACAGCAGGCATGTGTGACCTAGAGCTTTCAGGTCCAATATGGCCTACCTACTTGTTTTATCCATTTATTTACATCATGGGGTGTTGCTTTAAAAATTTCTTATCCAGCCCACAACCTAAAGGAAATTGCACATGTATGATTTACAGGCAAATCCACAGCCTGACTGACTTTAGACCTCATGCTTATCACCACTATATACAATTCAAATCACCATCTTCAACCAATTTTTATACAAATCTTATTATGCAGTGAAAAATTAATATTAATTCACACTGGGTAAGTGTCAGCATTAAAGATATTGATTTAATATGAAGTGTTACACTAATGAGTAGGGTGTGGTTAGCTCTCTCTGGCAAAAGATCAGTTAAAGTTACAAATCTGATTATAATGATTCTCCATTTGTGAATATTACCATTTGGATTTTACCAGTCTTTGTAGATATATCTTATTTTTGACAAGTTGAGCATCATTTCCTTTGAGAGACTTGTGTTCCGCATTTCTGGTTCAGATTTGAGATATTATCAGTTTGAGAGTGGTTTTATATGATTATAAATCTTATTGCTGAGAAAGTTTATTGTTTAATACCTAATTGATGTTGAAGACAAACACATTTTTAATTTGACCTCCACATGCAACTATTAGTTTGTCTTAATTATGCTTTTCTTCAGAAGATATTCATATGTTAACCAGTCATTTTTACTTGCTATTTTAAGAAAAGTTATGCACTTTTTTCTATATACTATTATCTGGGTGGAAGGCAAGAAGGTGGAGCTAATTGCTTGCCATTTCCCTTTTTTGTTTAAAGTTGTGGGTTTTTTTTACGATCTTTTATAATATTTTATCTTTTTATCTTCATTTTATCTTTTCTGTTTGAAAAAGGTATTTTGCACTAACAATAACTTGAATAAAAATCTATTAGACTGCAAATAGAACACCCAATTGCTTTTAAACTTCCTCTTTGTATGCCAAGATTAATTGGTCATGCAGGGGACTGTGTGCATGCATGCTTTTGTAATCCTTGAAATATCTCAGTAGGAGTCACTGACATCAGAAGGAAGAGCAAATCTATCTACCTATTGTCAAGCTTGCCAAGTACTGTACTTCTCTCATTTTCTCTCTCTCCTCTTTCTCGATCTTCCTCTTCATGTGCCAAAAATGTACAGTTGACCCTCTCTATAGTCTCTCAATATACTGCTGCCCCTCTTTATAACAAGGGTGAGATCATGTATTCCATGAAACTGTTTTAATTTTTTTATTAGGATAATAATTTATTTAAAGATATAAACAATTAAGATGATTAATTATTAGGATCAACTGATTGTGGTAACTGACATCTACTATAGGTCATTTATGTATTTTCTTGTGGGAAGACTATACAAAAAAGCTATAAAAAATATTAATTTAAGTTAATAAGCCACAATAAACTAACCTTCGGAATCTAGAACATAGTGATCATGTTTGGTCATTTTTGTGAGTAATTTAATTTAGGGACATTGAAAAGGCAATAATTGTTTATGAAACACTTGATGAAATTTTCAAGCATGATTCAAAATTATAAAAGTTTTCCTTTTGCCTATTTATTTTACTTGCTAGGCAAAGGTACAACATCTGACTTAATTAAATCAATGTTCCAGTGTCTGTAATAAGAGTTTTCAGGGTTTTTCTTTTTTAAGTATTCATTTAGGCTTTTAGGGTTTTTGTAACTTGCAGGAGCTGCATAAATATTGATATTTTTAATTTATTTAATAAAAGCATGCACATAAACACTTGTGAACAAAACATATGGCTTGAGTTGTGTATGTACATATTATCAATACTGTTCTTTTTTTGTAGAGGGTGCTCTCCCTGTTTGATCTTCTCAGACCATTTAGGGAGGCCCTCCTGCTTTATGTAATGTTTGTGCTATAATATTTCTTTATTTTTTAGCAATAATGAAAGTAAGGCTTTTTTATTTTATTTTTTTTTTTGGATTGGAATCATGAAAGTAAGGCATTTTTTAAAAAAAGTATTCATTTGATTGTTTCATTTTGTAGTAACTCATCTTCGCTTGGAATCCATTGTTCGATTATTTCTTTGTGTAGTAACTCTGCTTGTTCATCTTCGCTAGGAATCCATGGGTCAGGATCTAATGTTTCATCACTGAATAGAAGCATACTCTTTGGTTCTTCTTTTTTCTCTAGTTTGTTCCTTCTCTTGGCTTTTGTTTTTTCTTTCTTTTTTTTCTTTGGTTCTTCTTTTTTCTCTTGTTTGTTCCTTCTCTTGGCTTTCCTTTTTTCTTTCTTTTTTTCTTTTCTCTCCATGTTAGTTACCTCTATCTATAGTGATTGTTCTTTTGGCATTATTTCTTGTTTTGATGGATTCTGTTGTTGTTTTGGTGGCTGCTGTTGGTTTTGATTTAACTGTTCTTTTTGTTTTGGTAGTTGTTGTTGTCATTTGCTCTGTTCATGTTCTTTTTTTTACATTTGTTCTTACTCTGTTTGTTGTTGCTGTAGTTGTGTTTGTTTTACATGAGAGTCTTTCTGTAGATAGTCTGTTTCCATTTGTCTCTGTTCTTTTTGATGCCTAGGTAATTGTTGTTGTTCTATTTCATTCTCTTGACATCTCTTTAGAGTATGTCCAGTTTTCCCACATTTATTGCATTTCCTATGATAAATACAGCCTAGAAATCCAAGGAGATAGAAAGCTTTCTTCATTTCTTTCAATTTGGCTTTTTAAATTTCCAATATGATATTCCCATTATATATTGATGTTCCTGGGATTTTATCTTTTGTTGCGTTTATTACCGTTAATTGAAACTTCTCCTCAAATCTTTCTTTTAGCCACTTCAATTGGTATTTGAAGTGGAATGTTACTTAGATATAGGTTCCCTGTTTGTCTTTTTATTCTTCTAAAGATTGGTTTAGGCTTTTTAATTATAGTCTGAAGGTCTTTAATCCTCATCTCTCCATATGGTAGTATTTCAGTTTGGTCTCTGGTTCTTTTGATATAACCTTCTTGTCCTTCTCTGTTTATGGAAAATATCTTCTCCATTGTTTTTGGATACTGGACTTTGATTGCTGTTCAGGTGTGTAAATAAGGAAGAAAAATCTGAGAAGGGAAAAAACTTGAACATTAATTATGCCAATTTGAATGTTTCAAATGGCTTTGTGACAAAAGCTAAGTCAGGACACATTCAGTTATATGAAGTTCTGGTTTGAATTGATGTTTGTAAATTACACTGTGTGCTGATCAAAAGGTTTGGATGAAATGGATTATTATAAACATGCAGGTGTGCTGCTTGTTTCAAGTTCTGGATTAATTTGATTATTACAGATTGGGAGCTCTGAGTAAAGTGATCATTGTAAATGCACAAATATGTTGCATATCTTTGAGTTTTTGATTATATTGAACACTATAAACTTCATCAATATGCTGCTTTTCTAAAACTCTCAATAAAATAGTTAATTGTTAAATACACTGCATATCTTCAGTTCTGTTATACTGATCATTAAATCATTGATAGTACACATAAGGATACTGGATTAAATCAGTGCAGTTATCAAGAGTGCTAGATAAATCAGTGATTGTACATATCCAGAGTACTAGATTAAATCAGTGATTGTACACATAAAGAATACTAGATTAAATCAGTGATTTTACACCTCAAGAGTAACTAGATTAAATCAGCATTGTACCCATCAAGAATGCTAGATTAAATCAGTGATTGCACACATCAAGAATGCTAGATTAAATCAGTGATTGTACACATTAAGAGTACTAGATCAAATCAGTGATTGTACACAACAAGAATACTAGATTAAATCACTGATTGTACACATCAAGAGTAACTAGATTAAATCAGTGATTGTACACAACCAGAATACTAGATTAAATCAGTGATTGCACACATCAAGAGTAACTAGATTAAATCAGTGATTGTACACATCAAGAATACTAGATTAAATCAGTGATTGCACACATCAAGAGTAACTAGATTGAATCAGTGATTGTACACATCAAGAGTAACTAGATTAAATCAGTGATTGTACACAAAGAATACTAGATTAAATCAGTGATTGCACACATCAAGAGTAACTAGATTGAATCAGTGATTGTACACATCAAGAGTAACTAGATTGAATCAGTGATTGTACACATCAAGAGTAACTAGATTGAATCAGTGATTGTACACATCAAGGGTAATTAGATTAAATCAGTGATTGTACACATCAAGAGTAATTAGATTATATCAGTGATTGTACACTACAGGAATACTAGATTAAATCAGTGATGTACACATCAAGAGTAACTAGATTAAATCAGTGATTGTACACATCAAGAATACTTGATTAAATCAGTGATTGCACACATCAAGAGTAACTAGATTGAATCAGTGATTGTACACATCAAGAGTAATTAGATTAAATCAGTGATTGTACACATCAAGAGTAACTAGATTAAATCAGTGATTGTACACATCAAGAGCAACTAGATTAAATCTGTGATTGTACACATCAAGAATACTAGATTAAATCAGTGATTACACACATCAAGAATACTAGATTAAATCAGTGATTGTACCCATCAAGAATGCTAGATTAAATCAGTGATTACACACATCAAGAATACTAGATTGAATCAGTGATTGTACACATCAAGAGTAATTAGATTAAATCAGTGATTGTACACATCAAGAGTAATTAGATTAAATCAGTGATTGCACACATCAAGAGTAACTAGATTAAATCTGTGATTGTACACATCAAGAGTAATTAGATTAAATCAGTGATTGTACACATCAAGAGTAATTAGATTAAATCAGTGATTGTACACATCAAGAGTAATTAGATTAAATCAGTGATTGTACACATCAAGAGTAACTAGATTAAATCAGTGATTGTACACATAAAGAATACTAGATTAAATCAGTGATTGCACACATCAAGAGTAACTAGATTAAATTAGTGATTGTACGCATCAAGAGTAACTAGATTAAATCTGTGATTGTACACATCAAGAGTAATTAGATTAAATCTGTGATTGTACACATCAAGAGTAATTAGATTAAATCAGTGATTGTACACATCAAGAGTAACTAGATTAAATCTGTGATTGTACACATCAAGAGTAACTAGATTGAATCAGTGATTGCACACATCAAGAGTAACTAGATTGAATCAGTGATTGTACACATCAAGAATACTAGATTAAATCAGTGATGCACACATCAAGAGTAATTAGATTGAATCAGTGATTGTACACATCAAGAGTAACTAGATTAAATCAGTGATTGTACACATCAAGAGTAACTAGATTAAATCTGTTTGTACACATCAAGAGTAACTAGATTAAATCTGTGATTGTACACATCAAGAGTAACTAGATTAAATCTGTAATTGTACACATCAAGAGTAACTAGATTAAATCTGTGATTGTACACATCAAGAGTAACTAGATTAAATCAGTGATTGTATACACATCAAGAGTAATTAGATTAAATCTGTGATTGTACACATCAAGAGTAACTAGATTAAATCAGTGATTGTACACATCAAGAGTAACTAGATTAAATCAGTGATTGTACACATCAAGAGTAACTAGATTAAATCAGTGATTGTATACACATCAAGAGTAACTAGATTAAATCTGTAATTGTACACATCAAGAGTAACTAGATTAAATCAGTGATTGTACACATCAAGAGTAACTAGATTAAATTAGTGATTGTACACATAAAGAATACTAGATTAAATTAGTGATTGCACACATCAAGAGTAACTAGATTAAATTAGTGATTGTACGCATCAAGAGTAACTAGATTAAATCTGTGATTGTACACATCAAGAGTAATTAGATTAAATCTGTGATTGTACACATCAAGAGTAATTAGATTAAATCAGTGATTGTACACATCAAGAGTAACTAGATTAAATCTGTGATTGTACACATCAAGAGTAACTAGATTGAATCAGTGATTGCACACATCAAGAGTAAATAGATTGAATCAGTGATTGTACACATCAAGAATACTAGATTAAATCAGTGATGCACACATCAAGAGTAATTAGATTGAATCAGTGATTGTACACATCAAGAGTAACTAGATTAAATCAGTGATTGTACACATCAAGAGTAACTAGATTAAATCTGTTTGTACACATCAAGAGTAACTAGATTAAATCTGTGATTGTACACATCAAGAGTAACTAGATTAAATCTGTAATTGTACACATCAAGAGTAACTAGATTAAATCTGTGATTGTACACATCAAGAGTAACTAGATTAAATCAGTGATTGTATACACATCAAGAGTAATTAGATTAAATCTGTGATTGTACACATCAAGAGTAACTAGATTAAATCAGTGATTGTACACATCAAGAGTTACTAGATTAAATCAGTGATTGTACACATCAAGAGTAACTAGATTAAATCAGTGATTGTATACACATCAAGAGTAACTAGATTAAATCTAATTGTACACATCAAGAGTAACTAGATTAAATCAGTGATTGTACACATCAAGAGTAACTAGATTAAATCTGATTGTACACATCAAGAGTAACTAGATTAAATCTGTGATTGTACACATCAAGAGTAACTAGATTTAATCTGTGATTGTACACATCAAGAGTAATTAGATTAAATCTGTGATTGTACACATCAAGAGTAACTAGATTAAATCTGTAATTGTACACATCAAGAGTAACTAGATTAAATCAGTGATTGTACACATCAAGAGTAACTAGATTAAATCTGTGACTGAGCATATGAAGATAATGCTACTATGTAGATTTCTGGTTTGAAACTTATTGCATTTAATTTATTTCTGAACACTGCAAAATACACACTTTTGCTGCAAGACAGTCTTAGTCAATACTGCAAAATACACACTTAACACTGTAAGATGATGTTAATCATTGCTGCAAAATACAAACTTTCACTGCAAGACAGTCTTAATCTTCATTGCAAAATACAACCTTACCATTAAGACAGCCATCAAGATAACAATTGTGATTTTTTTTTGAATGCTTCAAATGTCTTAGTGACCAAGTGACATTCATGGTACAATCAGGTATGTGACTTGAGTGTGTGTTCTCTTGTTGTATGCATACTATCATTTCAAAATGGTCACAGAACATATGTAACCTGAACTGAAAGGATAGTTTGTGTTGATGAAACATATTGTCTGCAAACATGGACACTGCCTTTTTCTGTTGAATTACAGAACTCTTGATAAAATTGTACATAAGAACATAATTGAAGGCCAAGGTTTTACCAGCTTGAATTCATGATTGGATGGTTGAAGATATGTGACATAAATCAGGTAGGGATGTTATGTGACATTTGTCAGGTAGGGATGCAATGTGACATATGTCAGGTAGGGATATAATGTGACTTGTCAGATAAGGCTGTAATGTGACATGTCAGGTAGGGATGTAATTTGACTTGTCAGGTAGGGATGCAATGTGACTTGTCAGGTAAGGCTGTAATGTGACATGTCAGGTAGGGATATAATGTGACAGAGTTGTGGGGAAGTATATAAAGAGGAAGAAGTATGCAGTTTGTTCCTATTTCTATTCTTGCTTTTTGTTTTAATATCAGTCTTTTATTTTTGTCTGTTTTAGTTTGACAAGATTTGTTTATTTAAATTATTGGCATTACAAAAAGCTTATTGACTTTGGACTGAAGTTTACTTTGGGATTTTTATGAATTCATTAAAAATCATTCTGGATAATATTGTGATACATCAAGACAACCACTCCGGTGGCCTAGTGGTTAGATCATCCACCTCGGATGCAGGAGGTCATGGGTTCAATACCCGGTCGAGTCATACCAAAGACTTACAAAAATGGTACTAACAGCTGCCTCACTTTGCGATCAGCATTAAGAGGTTAGTGTTAGGACTAGTGTCATGATAATGTGACCAGGTGGGACATCATGCTACTTGTCGGGGGCATGATGCCCCAGTGCTAGACATCACTATAAACTGCCACACTGCAGACATCATAGCAATATGACTGAGAAATTGTTAAAGCTATATTAAAAATCACAATCATATCACGTATATCAAGACTGTGAGCATGTAGGCACATTCCAGACTTTTGGCAAATCTGCACATTCAAGACCTGGAATTCATTTGGAGCACCACTGGAATTAATTTGGAAGTCTCCATACTTTGGACTTGTGAAAGAAATTTTAGGAGTATTTGGGATTTAATTAATAATAACATAGTTCCTCTTAAATTTTCATTTTATAACTTGGAGAATTGAATTATTTGTTGAATTTTCACAGACCTTGTTGGTTGTGTTTTTTCTGTTTAGTTGCATCAGTGGAAATATGAAAATTATGAATTACATGGAAAGATTTTATCCATTTTAGCATATTTATTTGGCATGATTCATCAAATTTTTTGCTGATTTTCAGAAAAGTTGAACCAGCAATAATGCTGCACAAGCTTCATTTGGTTATTGTATAATACAAAGATTGATTAATAAACCCTGGATAATATGTTTTGGCAAAGGACTCATGATAAATAACTTATCATGAAAAAAATTGACATTACTCTGTCAGTATTATCAGCAGTGCAGCACGTTGTGTTCATTGGGGGTGTATATACACCTGTGCATTGGGGGTGTATATACACCTGTGCATTGGGGGTGTATATACACCTGTGCATTGGGGGTGTATATACATCTGTGTATTGGGGGTGTATATACACCTGTGCATTGGGGGTGTATATACATCTGTGCATTGGATTGGGGGTGTATATACACCTGTGCATTGGGGGTGTATATACACCTGTGCATTGGGGTTTATATACACCTGTGCATTGGGGTTTATATACACCTGTGCATTGGGGATGTATATACATCTGTGCACTGGGGCTATATATAAATCTGTGCATTGGGGGTGTATATACACCTGTGCATTGGGGATGTATATACATCTGTGCATTGGGGCTATATATAAATCTGTGCATTGGGGCTGTATATACATCTGTGCATTGGGACTGTACATCTGTGCATTGGGGTTATACATACATCTGTGCATTGGGGATGTATATTACATCTGTGCATTGGGGCTATATATACATCTAACATGTCCACTACTGGTAAATACCAAAATCTGCATATCCACACCATTGTATGGTCATGCTGAGTGCAATTGGTAAAATTATGTTGATAGGTAGATAATCATTAGAAACATTACTCATTTGCAGAAAATTAGGAAGCACTTAATTATGATAGTTGATTTAGAAGTCAAGCACTTGCATGATCAGACTGAGCTTGGTTAATATTATTCAATGTTAAAGGTTTCTTTACACTCAGAAAATCAAAGAGGGGGGATTAAATAAGGTGAATTAGATCAACAAAGAAGTGTTTCATGCAATGCACATTCTGGAAAAGAAAAAAAAATGAGTATACACAGAGATGTTGAATCTTTTGATGATTTATGATGTTGCAAATTGGATGTGCAGGCTTTATGTTGCAGTAAATCAATGTGACCTCTGTAAATGTGTTGTATCTTCAAAGAAGTCATCGTTATCAACCTTTGCAAATTTGAGGATGATTTAAATGCTCCTTATGCCCTTATTATTTGCTAGAAAGTACTTTATAACATGTTTTCTGTGTGATTACTTTAGGATAGATATTCAGTTAAGAGTAACACATGAAAATACACACCAGCCTAAACAACGTTTTGTTATTTTGGATTGCTTTGACCCATAACTCTGTTACAACATGCATTTTTAAAAAGTATAATACTCCAACATTTCTCAACAAATCATCATGAAAAAGCATCTTTGTTCTACAAACTGCAGTATATACATAGAGCGGAACTGTCATCATGCTCCACTGGCAAAGATTGCTGTAGTAGATTGGCTTAATAATAATTGGTAATATGAAGAAGAAAGACTTTTCACAGGGTGAATAAATTACAAACAAGAACTAATCTACCTCGAGGCCCTTATGTACATATATACAAGCTAGTAATATTGTTGGTGGTAGCAGGTACAGATACCTTCAGAAGTCTTGGATCTGTAAAGTCAGATCCTGTAGACTTAACTACAAACATATTGTTTAAGCCATATAAAAAAAGAACTTTGAACTTTGAACTTTTTCCTGGAATTTCAGATTTTCTATAATCTGGAAGTATTATGGAACTAAAGCATATTAGTTCTGAATGATCAGAGTCTATCTTACATTCATTAATTTTGAAGGCAATGTTTACAAAGAATACATTGAAAATATTTGTAGGATTATCTGGATCATAAACATGGTACACAATTGCATCTGAAATATATTAATATAACACTCATGTGTTGATCTGTACAGAACAGGAATTCTTTATTTTTCTTCACATTTTGTGGGTTTTAAAGGCACATTTTATCATAATTAAAATAAAATGGAAACAATGTTTCCCAACAATGCACCTAAGCAGTCAGCCCAAGTTGGCCCGGTCAGTTATTGATCCCATGATCCTTGAATAACAAGTCTGAAGCTATATCAACAGAACTGCTGCAACTCCCAGGGAGATCCTAATAAGTACTTTAATACAAAGTATTGATATGTTACTGATTTCTTTTTTGAATGAACATGTATTATTTCTGTACAGGAACAAAAACTTAAGTAACTGAAATATATTCAAAATATAAATATAGATAGAGAAAAAAATTTATATATTATATTTTTGGCTTTATCTAGGAATGGTAAACTAAATGTAAGTTGTCAAACATGTAAAGTTTGGTTATTTCATCCAGACTTGTTACGGAGTTCTGATGGGGTATATTAAATTGCTTTCCAGCAATCAGATAGAGGGCAGTTATAGAAATATTTCTCAAAAAATTATTTTTTTAAATTTTTTTGCCAAATCAAAAAGACATGTTAATTTACACATCAAATATTGTTACATGTATAAACATATTGTTTGTTTATTTCAGTGTCTCTTCAAAGCCAGAGGTATGCATTTTTTAAGGTCACAGCACAATCATCCTTAGATCGGAGAGACTGTGTGGTATGTATTGAGCAGAAATGATGGACTACTTCATCAGGTCTTGTGCTTGATGTTGTGAAAATACACAGTATGTTTCTTATTGTGGTCTACATGATATATCTGTGGTTACATAAGATGTTGGCAGAAAAAGATCTACTCTGCCGATAATCATACACAGAATATATGGTGTAGACACTGATCTGCAGTCTCATGTACAACAGTTGATGTGGATCTTCACTCTTTTCAGCAGAGCACACTAATCACATATAAATATGCTGTAACACAAAATTATATCTCATCAAAGTGGAACAACTTTTTACCATTCCATGTCTATGTGTTATCAAGTATTCAGAACTCTTAGTTGCTTTTGAATCAAATTGTGGAAAGCAATTGAAGTCATCTGGTAGAAAAGCTTAGCTTATGTGACAGTTTTGGCATGTAATCATGTAATGTAATTTTACCCAATAGCTTTTTTTGCTGTCAGTCATACACTTGTTAAATGTTCTGTATTGATGCATTTTAATGATTTGTAGATATATGCAGTAAAAAAATTAGTTAAAATATAGCTGACTTTTGATCCTGGGGAGATTTTATGTCAAACCAAGATTAGTGGGAAATAAAACATTGTGGTCACTAGAACAGATAGAATGCCTGCAATATCAGTTGAGGATTTTGATTAAAGTTTTTATTGTACATATGCTTCCTAAACGACTTGATAGATTTCTCTTCACACTTGGCATGAATCATTATGAAACAAAGGTGATTCATTCTACATGTTGACTCACCCCTTTTACCTTGGAGCCAAGTTTGACTTCAAGAAAATGTATTAAAATTTTGGTGGAAGTTTTTTTCATTTGGTTACATTTGCTAAACTTCATGATAAATTCTCATTACACTTTAAAGCAGGGTTGTCCAACCTTTCTTGGCTGGCGGCCAACACAGAAAAGATGCTTCAGGTCATAGGCCACATTTAAAAGAACAGTTTAATAATAAAATACAAAAATTAACAACATATTTATTACTAAACAATATAAACATTCTTAATACATGGTTGTAATAATATTACTAAATGAGATAGTTACATATTGTAGTACATGCATTAAACTACCTTAGAAAGCAATACAGAAAAATGGAATAATTATTAATTAAAATGGATATTTTCAAAAGGACTTCCAACTTGGCTGCCAGCTAGCTACTCAGTGTGAAGGACTGGGCTAAGAAGCATGTGGGCCAGAGACTGGATGTGCCTGCTTTAAAGGATTAATCATTATGAAATTAGGACAATTCATTTTGTAAGATTTTTACACTTACCCTTTTATGTTGACAGAAAAAAAAGTCAATGTTCACATTTTGGTTAACATTTTTTCATTTGTTTATACTAACCTTTGACCTTTGGGTCAAGCTCACACACTTTACAAGAGTCCTTTATTTGTAGTTGCAGCATGCAGACCCTGACCTTCTATAGCTTGTATTCATGTTCAGCTGATGATGTTTGATACTGCAGGCCCCACTCAATCCATCATAGTTATTTGCTCTATGAAACCTACAAATAGTTTGTGTTTTGAGAAAAAACATTGTAAATTTTAATTGTCATCACTTTCTTTGAAGTTACCTGGACCTACAAAGATGTGTACATTTTTGCAGAAAACTGGCTGTGCCCTATCCAAGTGAAAGATGTTTCCATGGAAATCAATATTTCTTATTCAACATCTTATTTTTAATATCATTTTTGAAATATTTATAAATGCTTTATTATGAAGCAAAACCACTTATCATAATTGAAAAACCCACCTAAAATAAGTTATCTATTAGAACTAGGGAAGCTAATCATACATTGACACTACCCTCTCTGTACACTTGAGATTTTCTATGGATCAGATTTTTTGGGAAAATGATCACTAACCAGACCTATCCTTCGCTGCACACCTGAGATTCCCTATGAAGCAGATTTGGGGAAAGTGATCATTAACTAAACTTTCCCTCTCTGCACACTTGAGAATTTCTATGGATCCGATTTAGGGAAAATGATTACTAACTGACCTTTTCCTCTCAGCACACATGGATCAGATTTTGTATCCACCATATATACTCATTTATAAATCAAGTCAGATTGCAAACAACAATGATCAAGATCTGCCTTAGCATAATGCACCTACATATCAGGGTCTATGTTGTTCATTGATTATTCCTAACAAGCTACACAGATCCATATCTGCTGGTGCATTATGCAATTGCAGATTTGAGTCTGTGCAGTTTGCAGTTATAAGTGAGTATATATTGTAGATAAACAGTAATTTAACTTGACTGAAATTTTCTGGATTTTGATCAAGTAAATAAGGCAAAAGGTTGGCATTTAATTGAGCTTTCATTGAATAACATGAGGAAGATAAAAATGAAATATTATGGTAGTTCAGAATTAACTATAAACTGATTAATCTTAAACTGGGTGTGACAGAGCCAGGATATCAGATCAGTAGATTTTAACAATTAATTCAGTAGATTGGCTTCAAAATCAGTATGATTCTTATCAACATAGATTTTAAATATTAAAGGATGATTGAAATAAAACAGTTGCATTTTTCTATAATATATACTCTCTTTGTATCATAATATAACAGCAAAGATTTGAGAATGATTCAAATCATGATAGCAATGTTATAATAACAATTAATTATTACAAGTCCTGGAATTGTAATTATTAAATAAACAAGGTAGAGTTGTATATCTCATAGTTCACTGCAAATATTTTTTTTTTTATAAAATTGACAAGCATTTTAGGTTTTCTTCAGAAGTTTACTGCCTGGTGCCCACTGATGACATTCATTGTGATTATTAACAAGTAGCAAAACTGTATATACTCATGTATGAGTATCCTGATTATTCCTAACATACCGCACAGACCCAGATCTACCAGCACATTGTGAAATGGGCAATCTGGGTCTGTGTAACTTGTAGTTGTGCTCATCTAGTAAGTAGGGCTGTCAATGGGCACCTGGGTAACCAGATACTGGACTGTAGTTGAAAATTAATGAGTATGCAATAATAATTTCTTAAAAACACTATCAATATATCATATATCATCAGAAGTATGCTGATCTGACTCATTGACATTAGTGAAATTAGTTAGGGAACCAGACTAACTTTACAGCAGCACCTCTCACTCTTTAAACTGCCCATATTTGTTCATGCAAAGCATCTGCATGATCACACTGTTGATTATAAAATTTTTAAAAAATGGTGTCCAGCAAGAGATACATGTTTAAGAAAATTTGACATCAGGGTAACTAGATTTGTACATGTCTTTCATGTTCTAATGCATACTGGTTACCAGGTTACCCCCTTCAGTAAAAATTATTTATACATCCCTACTAGTAAGTAGGTCAATAGATTTCTGATCCAAATTTCCCCTATATGTTGTTGTTTCTCCATATGTTTGGTGTCTATCCTGGTGTCTATCCTGAAATACATTTTGCATGAAACACACAAAGCTCAGGACTATTGATACTTGCCTGCACTTGCCTAAACTTTGATTTCCAAGCATTGATGAACTTGTAATATTTTTTACCAATGATTTTTAGCATTGTGAGGAAGTGGACATTTTGGAATTATAACATGAATTGACCAAAGCAGATTTGCCTTAAATATTCTTCTGAAAACATTTTGAAAACAATAACAATTAAACCAAACAAAAGATAAAAAGTTACACAGGTGTTTCTGCTGAAATAATTTTTTGGTTGGTCTCTCATTTTTATCTCACCTTCAACCAAGATAGGCTACATTTTAATCAAAAGCTCACAAGCCATCATGGACCACCTTTGTTCCCTTTATTAGTTATAAGACCTCAATAAATATTCTGCTTCTGGCCTTAAATTCTTCACTTTAAGCCTTTCAGATAATCAGTTTACAGCTTGCTAGGTACCTGGTACCTGTGTCAACTGCTAGGCTGGTTCATAATCCAATTAAAGTAATCACTCTACACAAATCACTCCAGCAATTGTTGCACGTTATTAGGTGAATAGTGAAGGCTGCAGGGGCCTGAGATTGACCTACCATATACTACTGAGAATGCATATGTATTACTACTATACAGTGAGATTCACAATGGTTTCCATCTTATGACCCAATGAGTGAGGATATGTATGTTTCACAGAGACAGAGGGCAGGGAGAGACCTATGGGTCAGCCCTGTCTGTATAATGATGGTATAAAAATGACTACCTTTTCAATAAAGTTTGACATATATATATATAGTGTAAAGAATTACAGTAGTTTTAAAATTATCACCCATAAGGATGGTCCACAGTGCAAATGGGAGATTCAGGAACAATGTAGGTTGTATAAATGACTGGGCCTTTTCATGTTAAGAAAGTTTTTATATGGGTATTGGATGAGTTTTTCAGTGATTTTCAAGTTATGACACAGACTAAATAATGTATGCATGCTAAGAAAATTAATTCTCTACCCCCTTTCCTCCCCAGGATATGATTTTTTTTGAGCTTGTAATCCCCACTTCCTAAAAATTTAGTGTGGTGTGTTGTAACCAAATTTTTCTACAAGTGCTTATTGTCTCACAAACTGCTTTCAGATTGTGATGACAACACTGTTACTAAATTTTCTAAAATTAAATGCTAAGTCAAAAATATGCAACTATAAATTAATGTTTGCAAAAGTATATTTGTGTCAAGACAAATAGGTACAAGCAAAGTTATTTTGTAAATCCGGTAACATTAATGTTATTGTTTGTCATATGCTGATAGCATAAGTTTTTGATAGCATTTTATCCTAGAATGTTTTCAAAATTGCTATCATTATTAGAGCATTGTATTTGTGATCTACATCAATTTCTACATGCTGGTAGAATGAATGTGTATAATGTTATGGTATCTGCCCATCTATCCCTGTACATCCCACTGTCAGTTTCGTACAAGCTTTCTAAACAGCAAATATATTAATTATGGGGGGGGGCACAAAACCAAATTTTAGTTTCATGTATTGCCATGCATAGGTCCTGTTCCCAATATATTGCAATATACTATTATGTTCTGGCAATACCCAAACCTGTTATGTGATATGTAATTAAAGTTATTTCAAGGTTCATGTGAAAGTGACCATGACAAGGGACCTTTTGATCACATGTCAGTAGATTTATTTTTTGCTCCATGCAAAAACCATTCCCAAAACTTAGTCAAGGTATGTAGTTTTGGAAATTTAGCTATAGATCTTATTTTCTTATTGGAGGTCCCAGGTAGCTGCATGGCCTAAGGTACTAGCCCTTTATAGATCACTGACATCTCACCTGTGTGAGTTCTAGTCATGTGCTCAGCCTATAGGGGTCTATGAGAAAGCCTGCCAGCTCTGGGGTTTTCCCATTAGTTCTTCCTTCACCAGATATACTGGCCACTATGTATAACCTATCATATGCTGAAAAATGGTGCTAAGGCAACCATCCCAACAAAATATTATCTTATTAGATTGACTTTGACCATGGATAATCACAGTTTAATAGCTTCTTTACCCTAAGTTTTATTCATCCACATGAGTTGTTCAAACTTAAATTGGCATAAACTCAGTGTTAAGTATTTTTGCAAATCTATGTTGGAAAGTTGCCAGTAGCTTCCCTTGGGTTGATGGTTTTTACCAGGGCTTTCCTGTGTTCTTCCTCCACCTGTTATACTGGCCACTAGGTGTAGCCTATCTTGTGCTAAGCCCAAAGGGAAAACAACAGCAAATCTATATTTCATGCATAATCAACTGAGGGATTTGTCTTTGGGACCAATTAGAAGTCTTTCTAGTCCAATGTACAGTTCATACTTACAACCCCTTAAGGTATTATGTAGATTAGGATCTTTGTTGGTGGCAGTTTGACTTTTCTTAGTTAAAAATGGACTAAATGATTAAGACCTATGCAGGTTGTTTGTTTTAATCTTAGCTAAAGATCTACTTCATAATGGATCAAAAGTACTGATACAGTTATTGGGTTGCCTCAAGTGTTGTTGCAAGCTTCTAGATATTATTAGCTGAGTGATCAAAGACAGAAGTATTAAGCTCTTACAGAGATCATTTATAGTTTGGAGAAATATCAACATGGCTCAATCAAATACACCTATTGCACGTGGGACTAGAAAGACTTCTTGTGATGTATAGTTAGTCCTAAAGACAAATGCAGGCACTGCCATTATGGCTGCCAAAATGGCCATTATGAAAATCATTTTATCACTACTTCAACTGAATTGTTGGTTATATCCACATGGGTGTTTATAAAAAGACTTTTATGATATCCAGTTAGTCCTAAATGACAAATAATGCAGGAACAACAACAGCTACCATGAAAATTTTATTTGTTTCTCTTCCAAAATGGAAAGATATGAAATCATTGGGTTTTCACCAGAAAAAAAAACAAACTTTTTATGGTGTCTGGTTAGTCTTAAATTGTACTGATCTAGTTCTTTGCTTCTTTCTCTGAGTGAAATTTTGAACTAATTGTTTTATATTGATCAACTTGTCTTGCAGGAAATTTCTTAAAACAGCCTGCTCAAGGTAAGGATTTTTGACCTGTTGAACCAACTTTTGCCATCCTCCTTTAAGACACTGTAATATATATATATATATATATATATATATATATATATATATATATATATATATATATATATATATATATATATATATAATTGTTTTATCAGAGTAATGTAATGCTTTCCTTTATGCATTTTGATACCTATTATTTAGGTAGTGATTATCATTTCAATATATACCACTCTGGTGGCCTAGTGGTTAGAGCATCCGCTTTGGATGCGGGAGGTTGTGGGTTCAATCCCCGGCCAAGTCATACCAAAGACTTACAAAAATGATACTAACATCTGCCTCGCTTGGTGCTCAGCATTAAGAGGTTAGTGTTAGGACTGGTCATCCTGGTGTCAGGATAATGTGCCTGGGTCATACATCATGCTAAATGTATGCAGCATGCATGATGCCCTAGTGCTAGACATCACTATAAACTGTCACACTGCAGACATCATAGTGATATGACTGAGAAATTGTTAAAGCTATATTAAAAATTTAAATCGCACTCACACACTCATTTCGAGATGTAACATTGATCTAGAAACTATCAAGATGGTTGTTTTTCTGTGGAATATAAGCAGTTACTAATCATGATTGTTTACTCATTTCTAAATTGTATATTTTTTTTGTTTAGCCATCCAGGATATGTACCTTATGTACTTGCTCATAAGTTAAGTCAAACTGCCAAGAAACAATGATCCCGATTTGCCATAGCATATTGTGCCTGCAGATCAGGGTCTATGCTGTTTGCTCTACGGATTACTTGTAACAAACTGCACAGACCCAGATCTGTTGGGGCATTATGTGACAGCAAATCTGGGTCAGTGCAGTTTGTGGTTAGACTCAAACTATGAGCAAGAATATACAGTAGATGTAATAATATAATGGTCCTTGACTTGTTGGCCCATACAGGTTTCCAAATTCATACATGCAGACTCACTGAATGCTTCCCCCTGAAAAGTAATGTAGACAAGACTGATTTAGTTGCAATTTATTTTTGAATAAACATGCTTGCAAGTTAGTGTTAATTGCTGATCTTAAAATTGCTATGAAAGTAAATTATGCTTAAACAACATATAATACAATTTAAAAATTATGCGTTTTGAGAGCCATGATGAAATTTGGCTGCCAACAAGAACTAGTAAGATATTTGTACACAAATTTACAATTACCCATATACATATATACCTAAATGGAACTCCATGGGAAAATTAAGTCAGAATACATATATATTATACAAGTTTATACTTTTCACTGAATGAGGCAGTTGGACTCATCTAATAAGCAAGTATATATGGCAATCTAAATTTTAGTCTTGTTTTAAAAATATTAATAGACCCTTTGCTTATAAGATTTGGATTTCAGGTCTGACTGAGTTTTGTTCTCCAAAAAGAAATTTGGTGAGATTTATGGGCCAGTTTGCATATTTACCAATTCTGCTCAGCTAAGCAGTATTTTGTTGTCTAGCTCACCTTGGCATAAGTTTAACACAGCAAATAGTGACATCAATATATGTGTCTTTCCAAATAGTAGATTAACTGTAATGTTAAAAGTTTTATGTTCCTTTTAACTGTGATGAATCAGTTTTGTTGGACTATCACCAGATTTTGCACACTTGAGAATTCCTATGGATCGGATTTGGACAAGCTCAGCCAGCATTTTTCTTTTATTATAAACAGTGTTGGCATACTAACGAAGGACTTTTCTACACTAGTAGATGTGATTAATCAGACTTAGATTAGAAAATGAGAATGATTATTTTGTTTGATCACAACTTGAGCAATATAGAATCTGTGTTGGGGTTTGGACAGAGACAAGGAAATCCCAGTCAAGGGGTTACATTATATGTCTCCCCATGAGGCTCGCCTTGTGAGGAGACAAATAATGTAACCCCATGACTGGGATTTTTTTTCTCACCTAATACTATCCCTTAAATTAAGAAAGAACTTTTCCCTTGTGCAATATAGTTCACGTGCCATTGTTTATATGTGGCGCATTAATACAAATATGTTAATGAGGACTGTGGCATGACATGTTATCCAAAGTACACAGTTTTCATGCGGAGTCAAAACAAAATAACATTAAATGTTGCATAGTTTTTAGGTATTATCACATTTAATATATGGATGTTATATGAAATTAACAATAAATAGTTAATATTTATTACTAGAAAATGTTTCATTAGTTCCAATTCAGAAAATTATATTGTACATAATGAAACTGTACTCAGCCCACAGCTCTGCTGTAGTGTAAATACATGTAGCATGAGTGTCCATGCTTGGGTTATTCAGGGTAGTTAGAGATCTGTCACTATCATATATAACTCTCCTTTTCTTAGAAGAGATGAAACTGTTTGTGACATACTTGTGTTGTAATTAATATTGATTGTAAAAGTACCTCCCTGTATAAAAGACCCTCCAAATATGTACCCCTAGCCAATAACCATGTGCTAAACTTTTAAGTTCACAGATTCTTTGAAAATATTTTTTGTCTGTCTTGAAAATATGGAAATTGTTTCAGTGAAATTTGCTTATGGATTAATGTATTGACAGATAAATGATTCCTTCTGGCTGGTTAAGTGCATTATCACTAAATATTTGATTCAGCTGGGGAGCAATGGAGATGCTCTGCAAAAATAGAATAAAGCATGTTTAACAACACATTTCTGGCTGTTACTAAGGTTTCTGCAGTTGTTAATAGCATTTGAAGACTATGAAGTGTATAGGTTTATAGGCTATGTGCATGGATCAGTGTCATTTCACACATCATTGAGAATATTATCATGTCTGTAGCACAGTCAATTTTCAGTTCATCATCATTAAATGTAGGTAAAAGTATATAATTTGTTTCTAGAATATCTCACAAAGAATTTTTCATATTTGACAGTAAAAGCCATGGTATTAACATCTTTAAAATTAGTAAAAAGCAAAATGATTGACAGAAATGGTCAGCAATTGTGGCATTGATATATTGCCATCTAGACGAGTGATGTTAGGTCATCTGAGATTCATGTGTTATCTAGACATTAAATCCTATCTTTATTATCACCACTGACTACTAGAATTTGATTTATAGAATTTAGTAAACATTCTTACTAGAATTTACCCCTTTCATGAACTGCATTCTATCAGATGTAGCTGTTGATACAAAGAAGCTATGAAATATAATGTATTTTCTTTTATGTGAGAGGAAACAAGTCAGGGGTCAAAAGTTATAAACTCCTACCTCAAGCTGTGTATTCAGTTTGATAAGTACCCAAGAATAGACTCCAAGGTTTATTACCTTCTGTCTCTGAATTCGACTTTTGGTGAAAATTGAGGATAGTGGGTCAATATTACTCTGACAATGTGCCAGTTGTAGAATTTATGAGTGGAGTGTGCCAGTCTTCAATGTCACTGTCAAATTAGCTGCTGTTTTTTATGAGCACAGCACATCCATCTCTTTTGTCATTGTCCAATTAGCTGCCAGTTGGCACAGTTTTCTCTCTTCATTACTAGAATAATCTTGTTGCATACACAACTTTAAACAGCATAGCTCAAGATCTGCCCTCACAAAATGTGTTTGAAGAAAAGAATTTGTGTTGTTTCATGAAAATAAAAAATAAAAACTTGTCTGACCCTGATGTGCAACTACATTATGAGACAGCAGACATGCAATGTTTCCATTAAAATGATCATGTCAAATTTTGTAAATGTTTTCTTTTGTGTTTATTGTTTGTAATATTTACCTCTGTTCTGTAATTCCCTTTGCCACTGATTCTATTAGAGTCAAAAGCAGGTACACTAATTAAAAGCTAGTTTTGTACTTTTCTTTGTGAGTTTTTGTTGTCTTTATCCTTTACACAAATGATACCATGCTATTGTCCATATGATCTTTTTTTTTACACACAAAGACACACATACACAACACTGTCAATTACCCTCCTCCCCATGCACACTTTGGGTTAACTTTCCTCAGGCAGGCACACACTTGAGTATTAAAAACATGGTAAAACTGACTGATACAGGCTTGAAATTATTAAAAGTATATGTGGTATTTGATATAAAATTGCTCTCAGTTTTAAAACTATTAAATGGAAGCAGGCTAGAGTACCTACAAATATAATAATCCCATACCCGTAACTTAATATTTAGAACTTGTCTCCCAATCTAGACTAATTTATGAAGTATTTAGGTGTATCAAATGGTTTTTATAAGATTGAGAAATTCTGACAAAGAGAACAATAAGAAAGTTTACATTGTATTAGCAGGTAGGAGAATTTAGACATCTATAAATTCCATATACATCCATGTCTTCCAAGCAATTAATTATATACATGGAATATGCAGCTGATGATTTTTAATAAGTGTGATATAATTAAGAACAAATGACCATTAGAAACATGATATTCAACAAAAACAAACTAATAAAACTTATATATAGATGAAAAGTATAGATTTTTAGACCAAATATTCAGATTTTCTGTTTGCAGTTGTATATGTTGTACCTGGGGTACATATCATTCTGTTCTGTAGATAACTGAATACATGCATTTTCCATCAGCATGTATCTTTTCAAAATATTATCAAAATAGAAAATACAAATTTAAAGTTTACTGGACTTAGGTAATAATCTAGTAAACACAAATATTTTCTTTTATTTTGTATTATATAGACATGATTGTCTGACTATGCTGACTCAAGCTTGGACAAATCTTAATGTCTAGGTGTGATAATGTTATTATGTATTCATCCATCTTATTTAAACTGGTCAATCACCCACCATAATTTCAATTATCTAATGAGTGACTTAAGGGTGGTTGCAGAAGAGTAATGGGTTTCACTTTCATACCTTCCATTACTATTTGTAGGTCCATCACTAAAGTCCTGTTTCAGGTATTTCTGAGATTTACTTTGATCCAGTTGTAAAGATTTCCTTAAGTTCATTTCTGAATTTGTCTCATTAAAGTGATTTCGGTCATTTAATTGATGTGTACATTTTATCTGGTTCCAGTTATAGCTGGAGAGCTGCAGTGACTTACTGGTTAGTGTGCCTGACTCCTGACTAAATAGATGCAGGTTCAAATCTTGCCCTCAATTCAACCCAGACAAGCTACATGAGTCATTGGACAAAGCTCATTTGCCTTTCCACTACATGACTTACATTTATTACTGTAGCTAAAGCCTCAAAACTAAACTATACTAATTTTGTTATACCTCTTTCAATACCATCATTCATCTGTCTGTCATATTTTTCAGCAATTCACACATGCCAACTTCATATACCCATACTGTGACATTATGTACCAGCAAATCTAAGTGTATGATATTAGATTTGTGTATGCTTTCATATTAACAGTATAGGCTTGGATTGATTGGATGTTGTAGGATGACATATCAAGGTCTATGCAAATAATTCTATTTATGCTTTTATATGAAGATAACAGACTCTGATCTGACAGTTCATTTAAGGATGACAGATCTTTGATTATGCTAAAGGGTTGTGCTTACATTTTTTAAATAAACAGCATTGGCTCCAGTCTGACTACACATTATGGGATGGCATATTTGGGTGTATTCTGTTCACATTTTAGCATGTGCTACACATGCAGGAATAGAAAAATATAAATAACATGGAGTTGTGTTGAAAGTCATGCATGAAACATTTTCATTGAACAAGAAGTTTCATGAAGCATAAGAATTTTTAAAAAAAGTATATATTAATGGAGGTGTTTGATTTGAAAAAGCAAGACACCCAAAATGTGATTTGGTATCTTATAGTATTCTTACACCATCCTAATTTTTTGTACAGCCTTACTGATTTTAAAAACAAAAGGAATCAAGGATATAAAAAATGCACAAAACTTACTCATTTCATTGTTTGATTGTTGCAGGAGAATTCCAAACACTGTCATTTTGTTGGCATCCTAAATCAGAGTTTCTTAGCAGCATGGTTGCCATATTTGCATGGGTGAGTCTATGTTTTCAAGCAGCAAATGTGATATAGTTCATTGTTTTTGAAAATCTCAATAATTTCATAAATTTTGGATGTACATCTCTTGGAACACATTTGTATGAGAGTTCTTCATACATGTATTTTTTTTTCAATTTGTTTTAGAAATATAACACTAGACATTGTCAATATTGGATGCAGATGACAGTTTTTACTAAAAATAGACTATTCTAGAAACTAGAAATGGACTGTGTGTAGTCTGTCTATTAGTTTACATTGGGAGCTTTCATATCTGTTGAAACACCAATAATTTGACATTGTTAGGGATCCCTTGGGAATAGGTTAGAAATTATACATCGGTAAATGAAATGATGAAGTTTATGCATTTTTTTATTTCCTTAATGCTTTTCATTTTTAAAATATGAAAGTACAAATAAATGGGAGGGATTTATGAATACCACAGAAGCAAGAATTGGGATAAATAAAAGTATATGTATATTTAACCATCCTAATAACTGGGGACCCCAGGCAACCTTTAAACATATTAATAACTTGGGACCCTAGGTAATGAAGTGGAATAAAAATAATACTTTATTGGTAGAGGGTGACTGGTTTAGTTAATGACTATTCTCCCATGGGGCCCTCTTACACAACAGGTTGAACTGCTTCATAATTGTGTATGTGTGTGATTAAGATTTTTAATATAGCTTTAACAATTTTTCAGTCACATCACTATGCTGTCTGCAGTGTGGCAGATTATGTCTAGCACTGGGACATCATGCCATGGACATGTTGCATGATGTCCCACCCAGTCACATTATCCTGACACCAGGCTGACCAGTCCTAACACTAACCTCTTAATGCTGAGTGCCAAGTGAGGCAGCTTCTAGTACCATTTTTAAAAGCCTTTGGTATGACTTGGCCAGGGTTTGAACCCATGACTTCCTGCAACCAAGGCAGGAACTCGAACCACTTAGCTGCATCTTGCAAAAGATAATAGCAATTATTATTTATTTTAACATGGCTTTAGTGTTATAAATACTAAATTCTTTTATAATCTATTAGTAACACAGACATACTCTATAAAATACTGTAATATTTTCAACAGAATTTATAAACAGATTTTGTTCCACAGGATTGTACCTGAGCATTTAAAGCTTTTCTTAAATTGCTGTTTATAGTTTTGATGTATGAAGGTTTACATGTGATGTTGATCACTGACATGTCTACATGGGTTCTTTTTATAGTGGGGAGGGCACTAGACAGATGCCCTTCCCCTCCTAGCCAAAAAAAGGTTTCTATGTATTATTGTTTACCTGATATGTTGCAAATGTTTTATATTTATAAAAGAATTTAGAAACCCAAATTTTGAAATGGGGTATTTCTTTTTCCCTTTTTCTAAACGGTGACTCATCTTTCCGATTTTAATCATCAGATTGAGCCGATGCATCCATTTTTTTCAAGTGACCCTAAGGGGTTGCCTACGTCCTGTGTATGCTATATGTGTATTGCTATATTGTGTGTATGCTATATATGTGTTTATGTAGGGATGGCAAATTAAAACCTAATTATTCATAAGTTTTTATTAAATAATATTCAATTATTTGTTTTATTTTATTTCAGTTCAAAATTTAGAATTTTGTATGAGATATGATGTAAATTTTTTTGTTGAAATAAATAAAAGTCTAGTGTTTTGATGAGAGCTGTTTTAGTGCCATTTCTCATGTGTTTTTTTTTTAATATAGGAGGCTGGTAGTAAAGCCAGTTTTCAAGAAGCCACAAGTCTTTATTTATTAATCTGTCTCACTTATCTTGTCGATAACCAGGCCTTACTCCATATTCTCCATAAAGAAATTTATTATGATACAAAAATTTAAAATTTCCAAAATGTCAAATATGGAATTTTAAATATAAAATATTATTAGTCTCTTTCTAAATCATGGAATCCTCAATATAAATATAAAACAGAGACTCCCCATGTATTTTTGTACTGTATGTCCATGTCCTGCACATGCATCTTTCAGAGGCTCCTCTTCCAGCCTTCCCACTTGTATAGCGCCTTTGGTATCACCTCGTGGCATTTCTGTCTCCTACTTCATACATGTGCAGGTTTCCTGTCCCTTCCTAACTATGATAAAAAACATGAACAGTATATGTTACTTTAATTTAATTAGTTATTTGGATTCCATGTCTAATCGATGATTAGTAATTTTAATAGGGAACTAAAAAATTCAATTTCCTATTTTTAAAGTTGTTTATAGGGTTATTTACGTATTACTATAATTTGACCACATTCCTTCATTGTATCTATTATATAGTTTATTATTTCAAATAAATTCTTTTTTTCCAATTTCACATCCAAATATAAGAGAGTATTATTTTCATATAGTTTTTCTCAATATTGATTGGATAATTTTCTCTTTTTGTATTTTTTTTTTATTACATTTGGTTATAACAGTTTTTTGTAAAGTTTTTTTTTTTTTGCAAAAAGGACATTTTGGAATTATTAATCTAATCATGTTCATCCTCTTTGTTACTTCTCCTGTCACCACAGGTTAAGTAAGTATTTCAAAATTATGCTTTGTATTTTTAATGACTTTATGTTGGCCCAGTTATTCCATGTGTTGCCCAAGTTAATGCCCCAATTCTCCTTTTCTACTTTACATTTTTTAATGGTATAAAAGTTTCTTATTATGTTATAGATATTTTTTATCCCCTTCCCATATTTCTTTTCCATTTCTAAATTTTACAATCAAATTTTTGACATATATAAATTTTTTCTTTATAACAAGTTTTTTCATTAATGCATTGTTCCTAAAAATGTCATTTCTATTACTAATGTAAATAAAAACCAAACCAGTATATACATAGTGCTTCCCATGGCATATTGGGATTTGCTTTAGGTTTAACGAACGAACGGTTAAAAATATTATCTTCCTGTTTCCATAATAGACAAGGTATCGCTAATCCCCCTTTACTATTTTCCCTATATAAAGTATCTTTTACCACATAGCGTAATTTAAAAATTAAAAATTTAAAAATTTTAAAACCCCATATATATTTTATAATATCCTTATCTAATTTTTTTTAGTGTTATTTGTTTTAAATCCAACTATTTTAATATATAATTAACATTTGAATAAAAGTATGTCTTAGCTACTTGAGCTCACTCTATTATAGTTATTGGCGTTTGTGCCCAGGTTTCGATATGCTCCTTTACTATCCTTTTAATAGTATTCAAGTTTTCCTGCTCATGATTTCTTCCAAAGAATTTTCCTAGGGCTTTAATCTTGTCTTTGATTACATGATGGGGAAAACCAGGGTGGTTTCCTTGCCAGTTTCTTATCTTTAGAACTTCTGTTTTATCATGGTTTATTTTTTTTATTTTTTTACCCTGAGGTTTTACCAAAATTTTCATATTCTTTTTCCAAGTGTTTAAAAGAATTTGGGTCCTTTATAAAGTTTGTACAATCATCTGCATGCCTGAGCATTTTAATTTCTTCTTTTAAGTTGGGTACCTTAATTCCTTCAATTAGTTTATTACATCTTATTTTTATACTTAGTATTTCTATTGCTATTACATATAATAGCATTGACAATGGACATCCTTGTTGCCCTAATCTTTGTATTTCAAATTTTTTCATGTTAGTTCCATTTACCTATCCTTATGCAGTTATATCTTTGTACAGGATTTGGGTCCATCTTTGGAAATTATTTTCTAAACCAAATTTTGCCAGTACTTTTTATACAGTTATGTTGAATTCTATCAAAAGCTTTTTCCTGATCTAGAAGCACCATGTCGCCTCTTTGTTTTGTTTCTTCAATAAAATTGATTATTGTTTTTATATTTAAAATATTGTTTTGTTCATCATTTCCTTGTATACCACATGTTTGATTAATATTTATTATTGTATTCATGCTTAGCTTTAATCTATTTGCGAGTATCTTACTTAAAATTGTATAGTCATTATTAAGGAGGGAGATGTGCCTCCACTTCTTTTAGGTCTCCTTTATCCCCTTTCCCTTTATAAATTAACGATATTATCCCCTCTCTCATGGAAGGTGTCATTTTATCATTTTTTTAGTAAAATATTGCTATATAAAGATTCTAAAACTGACACTAACTCATATTGGAATTTTTTTTTTATAATTCCCCCTGTGAGTCCATCTCTTTTTGGCATCTTCCCATTGGATAGGGAGTTAATAGTCTTAATTATTTCTTCGCCAAAAATAAATCCATCACATATGTCCACATGTTCTATTGTTATTTTTTTTGCATTTCACATCTTTTAAATATTCATCTATTTCTTCATCATTTAAATCCTGAGTTTTATACCAGTTACTATAGTAATTTTTAATTCTCTCTATAATTTTATTCTTATCAGTTATTACTTCCCTATTTTCATCTCTTAGAGTATTTATTTCCTTATTTTCCCCTTTTCTATATTCATCTCTCTTTGCCAATCCTCTAGCAGTATTATACAGATTTGTAAATTTCCCTGCTCTTATTACAGTGCCTTTTTTCTTTTCCTTTATTTCTTCTAACCTTTTTTAAATATTGGTTCTAGCCTCACTTTACTGTTTTGTTTTAAATAGCTAATCATTTGTTATTTTTCTTTATTTCTGAGTTTGTTGATCCTTTTAGAAAATCTTATAGCTGTCCTCTTTGTTTTTAAAAATATCCCATTTCTTTAGAATATCCCAATCTTGACAATATTCCCCTTTTCCCAACAAAGTGTTTATTTGTGTTTTAATTTCAGCATTAAAATCATTGTCTTCCAACAGTGTTTTGTTATGTTTCCATGTCTCTTTGCCCCAACTTACTCTGTTTTGTGTTATATTTTCAATCTCTATTAACTTTTGGTCTGAGATCTTATTATTTATTAGTTGTGAGTCAACATAAATTCCCTTATTTTTTAAATTAGTACCATAAAATCTATCCAATCTGCTTGGGGGTCCATTTTTATACTCATAGGTGTATTCAGTACAAAATATATTTAGTTTACTATAAGTTAGTTTATGCTTCTTATAAAATTAGTCATAGTCTTCGTAATATTTTATCATTAGGTGTCAATTCTCATTCTATCCACGTTTTCCCCAACCCTATTAAAACACCACCTAAAATACATGGGTTCAGGTCTTGGCTCAACCAGTCTGAGTATGTGGGAAAGCTTGCCAGTAGCTTCCCATGGGTCACTGATTCTTTTTTAGGTCTTACCAGTCTGTTCCTCCACCAAATATACTAGCCACTAGGTATGGTCTTACATTTGCTAAAAATGGCATGAAGCCATAAAAATAAATGTAAGACAATCACAGATGTCATGTTTAATACAAGTTAATTTGATTAATGTGACAGTAGTGTCCTTTTTCAGTTGGTTATCATCATCCATATTTAAGCATTAAACCTGAAAGGTCTTCATAAATCACATCATATTTTTGTTTCCATATTGTTTAAGATGCATTAACTGAATGCAACAGAACCATTGTCTGCTCTTTAAAGACCATTGTCAAAACTGATGAATTAATTGACTAGAGTAAATAGCATACATATGTCATTTGATTGACTGGTCAAGTAGGTGAAAGAAGTGACCATTTCAAACAAAATGTGAATAAAGAAAACATTGGGTAATTATGTGCTATAATAAATGGTGGGCCAGGCAGCACCCTCTCAGTCAATTATAATGACAGGTGATCTATCATGTGTTGATCTTCACCTTTAACCAATATATTGTGTAATTTCCAACACTTAGAAGACCTGTCTTGATTTAACTGACCAAATAACCTCATAAAGGTCAAGGCCTCATTGTAAAAGCTAGACCCTTTTCATGCACCTCAATTTAGCTGTTGTCAAGGAAAGTTGCTCCTCATCAAGATTTGATTGGCTGTTAGTTCATAGAAATTACATGAAATCAGTGACTGGCCAAACTGCAAACAACATAGAGCCAATTATGTTATTCCATAATATGCTATCTAAATGGATCTATGCTTCTTGCTGAAATAATTAGTCAGCCTTGAACTTGTACCACATTTTTGGTGACAGATCTATGTCTTTACTGTTCCAAGCTGAATATGTGTAAAATGTACACCACCAGATATAGTACATATTTGTTGACCAGAAAGATAAAAAGCTCATACAGTCTTATGTTTGAGTAGGATGTCTGATCAAGATATGAATCTTCAGTATTCCTAAATCAATAGCTAACAGCATATTGAGTATTAATTATAAACCTGTTGGATTATGATGGATTCAATGGACTACAAGACATCAGACTGCATGATCAGCTGGGCTGTGATGGAATTGTACCATAGACTTTTCTATACCTTTAGTCTAGCTTGACAATGCAGTGGTATCAGTAAACACTTTATCATACCATGATCACTGTAGATACTAATTGGAACAAATGTTATATAGATAGAAGGTACACTTGTTTTGTGCCAAGACCAGCAGTTTTTAGTTTTACTATGGTAGTCATTGACTAGAAGAGTTGAGAGACTTACTTTGGACATCTGTTATCCATTTGATTGCTATAGCTGGGTCTCCCAAACCATGTGAAGGAAAGTCATGAAACATGGCACATGGTTTCTTTCTAAGGTCTAGATGGTATTTGAGTGAAAATAGTGCCTCTTGAACTTCCATTATGGCCAGTCTTGCTATTATTTCTGTTTCTAGAAAGTCTTACCTAAATGCTTTTTATGATATATATAGATGGTCCTAAATGAAATAGTGTGAATATGACATAAAGCATGATCACCATGGTAACTATCTTGAAATCTTTTTATAACTTCTGAACACATTGCCTGCATGTGAATATAACTGAGTTTTCTCTCAAACATAGTTTGTACAGTTCTTGATAAAGAATTGAATTGGAATTGTAGCCTTGAAAACTTCATGTATTTTTAAAAAAGTTTTTTTTTTAATCCTTGTAAAGTCATTTAATGTGTTGAAAAGATCCTTGAAGGTTTATAACAAAAATTTATTTGGAGGGTATACAAAAACTTAAAACTTAACCAAATAATTTTACTTTGAGGCATATTGAATTGAGTGTGGTTGGGGTTTTTAACAAATTTGTTTTGTTGAATTGGGTTTGTTTGAAGTTTTTACCCAGTTCAGTGTGTTGAATTGGGTGTGATTTGTTTTTTCTTACAAAATCTGGTATGTTTGGATTGGTTTTTACCCAATTCATTGTTTGGCATTTTACTACAATGCTTCTCCAGAATATCTGAGATAGATTCAATACTGAGCAGTTAAAAAGAGTAAGGAGATGGAGGAAACAGTTTTGTCTTGAATTTCTGGAAATTCTTTTCAACCAGTAGAGCATCAGTGCTTTCTGGTTTAAGTAACTGTGAATTTTAAATTGTCTACAGAAAGGTAAATGAAGAACATCCATTTCAACAAAATGAAACTGGAATAATCCAAATCTGATCATGGTCATTTATCTATCTGCCAGCAATATTTCTATTACATATCTGCCACAAAAATAAAACTATTCATGGGGAAAAATAAGTAACCAGTACCTAAATTCTGGAATAACATATGACCTAGATTATTTGGCCATCCAACCATAAGGTCTAGGAAGACCTTGGGAGGAATGTAATAAATAAATCCAACAATATTACAGTGTTGTTTTGTCCTATAGAACTCTCAGCAATGGGTGCTCAATGAATACAGGATCTTTTTTTGAGGATACTCTCCCTCTCTCAGACCATTTAAGGAGACTGTCCTGCCCTACATTGTTTGATTGTACTATATTATTTATTAGTTTTTTTTTAATGTTTTCTGTTTCTATTAAGGTTTCTATAATCAGGATTTTATATATATATGTGTGTGTGTGTGTGTCTGTATGTGTGTGTGTTTTCTTCTCTATTACCATTGAAAAAAATCGTTGAGACATTTGTCTGCTTACAATTCACAGAAATATATTTTCATCATTTTGATTTCTTCCTCTTTTTTCTCTTCTTTCTTTCTCCTCCTTTTCTCTCTTCTTTTGCCTCTTTCTGTTTCCCTTTTTTGTTCTGTTGTTATTGCTGCTGTTTCCATGACATTGTTGTTTTTGTAGTTTTTGATTTCTGTGCTTGGGCTTGTAGATTATATTTCTGACTGATTCCCATTGCATAATTTCCCTTTTTGTATTTGTTGTTGTTGTTGTTGTTCTTGACTTTGCCTTGGTTGTTGTTCTTCTTTTATTGCTGTTGCTGTCCAATTAGTTCATATGATTTCTGCTGTTAGTATCTCTGTTTCTTTTGCTATTGAGACTTACTGAGTAGGTTTCTCCTGTTTTATATTTTCTTGTCTCTTGTTGCTTTCTCTTTTATTTTGTTGGTCTATTTCTTCTATTACTTTGTTCTTATGCAGATTGTTTTCTAATACCTTTCTTTTTTCATGTTGTTGTTGACTTTGTCCTGTTTGTTGTTGTTGTTCTTTTGTTGCCGTTTCTAGCAAATGTTTTTGTTGAATTTCTGCTGATGGTATCTCTTATTATTTATTTACTTATTCTCTTAAAAATTTGTCCCCAGTTTTTTTTCCCTTTAGTTTGATCTATTCCAGTTAATGTTTCATAGTTTCCTTTTCATTTTTCTTGCTGCAGTTGTTGACCCTGATGTTTTTGTTGCCTTATTGTTTGTTGTTGCTTTCCTTGTCTCTGTTTAGGAATTGGTTTCTCCAAGTTAATGTTTATGTTGATTTTATTGTTTGGTTTTGATTGAATCTGTGAGTTTTGTGGACATTTATGAGGGAAATATCCTGTTTATACACATGGATCACATTTTCTCTTGTAAATGTAACACTTGTACAAAGATTTTGTAATGAAGCCATGCCAAAAGAAGGCTCTTTTAACTTCTGATAATTTGGTATTTTCAATTTCTAAAATTCATATCCCATTGAAAAGTTTGGTTAAAGGTGTTGTATCAAGTCTTGATGATATCACCTTTATTTTCAGTTTTTATTCAAATTTTTCAGTGATAGCTTGTAGTGTTGTTTCCAATGGTATCTCGGATAGGTGTAGTTCAGCCTTTTTTTTTTTATTTATTTCAAGACAGGAGCTGATATCGTCAGTTCTCCATATGGTAGTACAGGTTGGTTCCCTCTGGGTCTTGTTATATAGCTTTTGTAGCCATTGATGGAGTAAATCTTTGGTATCTTTAACTTTTATTGCAATCATTACTGAACTTAAACTTGTACTCTCTTACTATTTTTGATGTGTCTATCTCTTATGATCCTTCTTTATATTCACATTCCAAGAAGGATCCTTCAGTCTCTATTTGTTTTGTTTTGAAGTATATCTCTAACTCTTTCATTGCTCTTCCAACACGTACCTCTCATGAGTTGTTTTTACTGTTTTCTCTGTCCATTTTGTACAATTTCTGAATTATTTGTATTATTATAGTTATAGATTTTAGTCCATGATTCTATAATTCCCTATGATAGTGTTCCATATTCACTGTTTTGTCTGGGCCATTTTCAGATTTTATTCTGAAAGACTTGACTTTACTTGTCAAACAGAAGTTTGAGAATACAGGATCTCATTAGAGTGTCTGCAGGTGTTGCACAGAGTCTATCCACTTTAAATGCATTGTCCACAGAACTAAAACAGGGTAGGATGCTAGTTACCTGCCACTGTCAGAGAATTTTAAAAAAGGCATATTCTCTTCAGAGGGCACCTGCTCTATGAATTCAGCATTTTTAAGTGCTTCACTTGTGCATTTATGGGCACTTAAGTGAAGATTTTAAGTTAATGAATTCCAGTTGATGCCCAAAATGTACATGCTAAATGTTACTATATGCCTTGTATACACCTCAGACTGGAGATCTAGGACAAGACAGCTGCATTTTTCCGGTCAACTCACCTTGGTCTGTTTCAAGTCTTGAGCTCTGCCAATGCATTATACAAGAAAGCTTGCCAGTAGCTTCCCATGGTTCAGTAGTTCTTACCAGTGTTTTCCCTGGGTTCTTCCTCCACCAGTTTTACTGGCTGCAATATATAGCTATCATGTGCTAAAAATGGAATTAAACATGCTAGACCAACAACAATAACAACTGTGCTAAGGAGAAAGCTTACATACTTGTGTTCATAGTACAAGGCTGATGATGATGATGATGATGATGATGATAATAATAATAATAATAATAATAATAATAATAATAATAATAATAATAATGACTATTTTATTGAAGGCAACTCATTATAGGAAATGACCTATCTTGAGACCTTTTGTTTTGTATATATTGTACTGTATATACTGCACAGAATGAAAAAATATTGGCCTAATACTAAAGAATTTAGTTAATATGAAAATGAAAACATAGAGCTCAAAATTCAAGCACAAAAATTAACAAGCACTAAAAAATACATAAACTGTCATTTTGTATATAAAAAATCAATATCTGAAAAAGATACAGAAGCAGAGAAAAGGTATTTATAATACTGAGAACTGTTTAATTGCTAAGATTTCACCCATTGATTATGCAAAGAAGAAATGTCAAGAGCCTGCCTTGGGTCACTGGAAGTCAGGTTCCATACCAGAGGACAATTATATTGAAATCTCCTTTTAAACAATTCTTTACATTTTATTGCAATATATTCCCTTTTTTTAATCATTGGACTTTGCTATTTGCATAAATGAATATTTTAAAATGGTAAAAATAATATTTTTTCACTCTTATCAGGTTAAGATCTATCACAGTTTAAGCAACCCACAGATAAGTTTGCTCTTTATAATAATTGTTTAACATATGTACTTGTGTCCATGTTGGATTAAACTGCATAGACCCAGATCCACCATCACATAATACACTGGCAGATTTGGATCAATGCAGTTTGTTAGGAGTAATTGGTGGAACCAATAATATAGAGCCTGATCTGCTGGTATATGATATAATGGCAGATCTGGGTCAGTGCAGTTTGTTATAGTCTGTGAGCAATCTGCATGCCGAAGTAAGTTGTGATTTTTCAAGTTAAAGAAAAATATTTTTTAAAATCTGGATAAATAAGACAAATTACCCTGCAAAAATAGTTATGATCCTTCAAATTTTCTGTAGAAAAGTAATTGCATGTGTTGTAAATAAGAAGACACAGGTCTTCTCTATGAATCCCATTAAATTGCCTAATTATTTGTTAGATATTCTAAAGTATTGTTGAATTATTGTTGCAAACCACAGATGATAAAATGTGGTGTTCTTTTACCACCCATGGCTGCATATGATAAGATTTCCTCATTTTTCAAAAATATGTCATCAACAATACAGTGCAGCAGTCTCCTACACATCAAGGAGAGTGACTATTTTATTAATTGGTGTGTTTGCAAGAGAAATTAGTGTAAATATGATTGTCTTTATAACACCTTCCATTAGATAATGATGAATGGTTTAAGTTAAGGTTATCTTCCAGTCTTGGTCATTATACCATGAGTTTAGGCTATCTGATTTGAAACAAGTACTGAAGAAACTACACTTTGTATTACTGTATTAGTGTAATTCTAATGGTTAGGAATACATGTACCTTGATTTTATTATTATATTTACAAATAGGTAAATTTACTTAATCAACTGTCACAATAGAACAAGCAATCTTGTTTTTATTTCCATGCCTTGATAAAGACCTATTTATTTTTAAGATTGACTCCTTGATCTATTATTTGTGAAGTTGAGGTTACTCACCCATAACACCAGTGACCATTATGATTTGAATATTTGACCACTATGGTGTGAAGAGATTCTCTGCAAATGTTTTCTGTACATTTATACAGTTATTTCAAAATAGTTTTGAAATGTTTTTGATTTCACCATATTATAGTCAAGTTTTAGAAACTAAAAGAAATTAGATTGGTTTTAGTGGCATTATTCAGTTGAGTTTTTTTTTATAAAATTGTTATTTAGATACTTCTAGGAGGTAGAATTAATTCTGATATATAGTTTCTACTATGCTTATTTAAAGTAATATGATCAACATACATGTTATAATGACCAGAATAGATACATAAATTCTCAACAGTTTGAATGTAGCTTGCAAACAACCACTGGAAGTTTAGAAATAATAGTTGTGGCTATTTCAGGGGTGTCAAACACATGACCTGCAGGCAGACTGGGTCTCTTGTTAGTGTCAAATTTGTATGCTTGTCATATTTCCTGATATGTATAGCCCCCAGTCAACTACAGTTAAATGAATCTAGACAACCACAGCAAATGAGCTGACATTCCTGCTGTATTTCATACAGCTCGTCAAAACTATTTATGACCCACATTCTACTGCATACAACTAGTGGAAACTATTGATGGCCCACATTGTTTCTTACACCTTGTGGAAACTATTTATGACCAACATTCTATTTCATACAGCTTGGAGAAGACATCTTTTCCTATGGTTCACTGTTGGTCAAATTAGATCCTAATTGACTTGATCATTACAGTATAGAGACACATTAAATGTTGATTCCTGGAGTTGCAAACTGCAGAGACCCAGATCTGCCAGTGCATTATGCATCAGATCTAACTATGCAGTTTGTTAGGTGTAGGACAAACAAAAAGGTCTCAACTGCTAATGCATTGTTTTTTTTGAGATTGGACTTAAAAACGAATTTATATAGAGTATTCTCAGTGCTCATAAAATGTTAAATGGTTGAATCGCTAGGATTGAATATTGGAATTTTTTTTTACTATTTTGACATGCTTGTTTTTTCTAATCATTTTTTGACAACCTATTTTGAAATCTCTTTTATCACATGACAATTGCCCACATAACACTAGCCAGGTACAGTAATTTAATTTTTTTTGGTATTTAATCCTGAAGTTGGTCAAATGTAGGGAAGTGGACACAAGTTGGGTTGTCCAGTTTTAAGTATGTGGACATCTCTTGGGTTCATCAATTGTATATAGAAAGTGGACATCTCTTGTTTTAGAAAAATATTTAGAATTTTGTTAAAATTGTTACTTCACTGGCCTAATTTCTATTGTGTTTTGTTGTTGTTGTTTAGTTTTTTTGGCTGCATTTTATGGTACTTTTAAAATAGTATGGATTATGAATATAATAGTCTTCATCTATTTTTTGTAGTTCCCTAACTAATTTTGACAACTGGATAATCAAATTATAAACTGAAACCAGTCTGAATAATGATGCTACTGCTGTGTAAATCCCATTGGCTGAAGTGAATGTCATTCATTAGACTGAGCTTTACATGTCAATCATTTGCAGAAGTACTGTAATAATAACTGATTCAAAACAATAATGTTTGATTTACTATCCAACTATTCTTTTATTTGACATTTACGTTGATTGATCACACTCATATTACTAATTGTCCAGTTTTCTTCCATAAACCCATCCCCTGTTTTAACCAAATCTTAAAAAATCCATGACCATTAATAAGCCCTCACTATTTCCAATAATTTTGTCCAGCCTGCCAGGGCTTAAATGTGACAGGAGAAATACTATAACAACACTTTTTGGCACTTTTTAGTCTCTGATGAGTATACTATAATATATATGGTAATTTTTACCTGTAACATAACTGTTATCCATAACTCAAAAGTTTGAAATGATTAATAATGGTATTATTTGTAATTTTGGTTTATACTTAACCTATATTGCATAAAAGTTTGACAGGTATGGAATATATGATATTTCTGTGACATGGTTGAATGGTCACCTTTACCCTCAGATGTCAACTGTTTAACAATGAATGGAAGATGTAAAAATACTTTTCACAGATCAAATATCACAGGGAGGGGAATCCTAGGCTTGTAATGTGACACCCATTTAAGGTATTTTCTCCTATATGTTTTCAGATTAAACTAGTAATGTATAGCTCCCAGGTATATTTACCCTTGCTGTAAAATGAAACCTAGATGGACAGGTGTTACTCTTCTCCCAGACATTTATATCATTTAATGGTTCAAAAGATACATTCAGTCACAATTACCATTTGTGCTTGCTTATAAGTCAAGTCCAACTGCAAACTACACTGACCCAAATCTGCCATTGCACAATGTGCAAGAAGATCTGGATTTGTGCAGTTTATTAGGAGTAATTAGTAGATGCAGTGAAGCTTTAGCTGAAAAATTTATGTTTTAAAGTCTATTTGAAAAGAAATATTGAATAACCCTTTACTAAATACCCGGTGGATACGAAAAGTGAAATAAAAGATAAAATTTGTTGTGTCTTTTCCCTATTATCTGTTCTTATCTGTCTATTCCTTATTATCTATTCTTATTTGTCTATTCTTTATTATCTGTTCTTATCTATCTATTCCTTATTATCTATTCTTATCTGTCTATTCCTTAGTATCTATTCTTATCTGTCTATTCTTTTTTATCTGTTCTTATGTATCTATTCCTTATCTGTTCTTATCTGTCTATTCCTTATTATCTGTTCTTATCTGTCAATTCCTTTTTATCTGTTCTTATCTTCAGTAAAATTGTAAATTACATTGCAAATCTGTAGTGAAGGAAACTACAACACATTAAAAAGTTCTATAAATGCCAATTGTACCCTGCCATTTACATTAAATTTGATGTTCAGAATCTTTTTGTTTTGATGATATACTTGAATTCATCACCATTTCTATTATTTCAAAGTATGTGACAGTTAATGTTCGTCATATAGTCTTTGCTATACCTTTTTTTTCCAGTTAAACACATGCCCCAAAAAGCAAACAAAAAAGTAGAAATAAGTGAATAAAAAAACAACAAATAGTAACTTCTTACCAACTTCCAGTTGGTTATTGATAAACATTGTTATTAAATCATAGTTAAATATATTCATTTGCACTTGCATATTGTTTTCATTTCTTGCTTTAGTAAAACATCACATAAGCTGGTAGATAAAAAGAAGTTGTTATGAATCTGTTATCATTTAAAGCTAAACTTTAGTGAGTTATAATTTTTGCTGAAACAAATGTCTGTAGATTTTTTCTTTGAAGTAGTAGATTGCATTGAACTACACACTAACCTATCCAGTTATTGGTCCATTATGCAGAGTAATACACTTTGCAACTATGTAGACCAGAGTTTGAGCCACAGCAGACTGTTCTAGCACATGCAAGTTTAAATAACAGTGCTCCATAGTTACAGCAGTGCTCATGAGAACCATAAAGTAACCTATAAGAAAGTCTATACTGAGGGATTTTTAATAATAGTGAATAAAAACATCAATATATGTTTTTTAATGCAGTAAAATTATATTATCATTGATTCTTATTAGCTAAGAAATAAAATTATGTACAAAATTTTAATAGCCATTATGATTATAATTAAATAATTTAATGTAATTCATAGCAACACCCAAACTATAATAAAACAGTACAAGAGTTTATATTGAGGGACTGCTAAGAAGCTTTTAAAGTGAGGGATCACATGTTTTATAGTGAGGAACCACTGTGAGGCTTTATAGTTGGAGATTACAGGTCTTATAGCAAGGGACCACTGATAGGCGTTATAAAGAATTACCACTGTGAGGTTTGATAGTGGGGGATCACAGGCTTTATAGTTAGAGACCACTTAGGGGTTTTATAGTGAGGAACCACTGTGAGGCTTTATAGTTTGAGATTACTGGTTTTATAATGAAGGACAACTGAGGGCTTTATAGTGAGGGACCACTGTGAGGCTTTATAGTTGGAGATTACAGGTTTTATAGTGAAGGACACTGAGAGGTTTGATAGTGGGGGATCACAGGTTTTATTGTGAGAGACCACTTAGGGGTTTTATAGTGAGGAACCACTGTGAGGCTTTATAGTTTGAGATTACTGGTTTTATAATGAAAGACAACTGAGGGCTTTATAGTAAGGGACCACTGTGAGGCTTTATAGTTGGAGATTACAGGTTTTATAGTGAAGGACACAGAGGTTTGATAGTGGGGGATCACAGGTTTTTATAGTGAGGGACCACTGTTGGGTTTTATTGTGAGGGACCACTGTGTGGCTTTACGGTTGGAGATCAGAGGTTTTTTTGTGAGAGACTACTGGTGGCCTTATAGTGAAGGTCTACTAATTATTCTTCTAAGGTCATTTGATTGCTCATGGTTCTTAAATTTTCTCTTTGTCAAATACCATATGCCATTAAGAGAAATTAAAACCATTAGCAATTTTAACATCAAGTTCATGTTAAACACAATTGGTGATCTTGTTTTCTAGAGCATGGGCAAGGCTTAGCTATCATTATGGCAAGACATAGCTATTGTCAGGGAAAAGCATAGCTATCATTAGGCAAGGCATATCTATCATTAGGGCAAGGCATAACTATTATTAGGGCAAAGCATAGAAATCAATCATTCAAGGCTTAGATATCATTAGGCAAGGCATATCTATCATTAGGGAAAGGCATAACTATCATTAGGGCAAGGCATAGCTATCATTATGGCTAGGCATAGCTATTGTCAGTGCAAGGCATAGCTATCATTATGCAAGGTATATCTATCATTAGGGCAAGGCATAACTATTATTAGGGTAAAGCATAGCAATCATTTATTCAAGGCATAGATATCATTAGGCAAGGCATATCTATCTTTAGGGAAAGGCATAACTATCATTAGGGCAAAACATAGCAATCATTCATTCAAGGCATAGCTATCATTAGGCAAGGCATATCTATTATTAGGGTAAGGCATAGCTATCATTAGGCAAGGTATATTTATCATTAGGGCAAGGCATAACTATCATTAGGGCAAAGCATAGCAATCATTCATTCAAGGCATAGCTATCATTAGGCAAGGCATATCTATTATTAGGGCAAGGTATAGCTATCATTAGGCAAGGCATATCTATCATTAGGGCAATGCATGGCTATCATTATGGCAAGACATAGCTATTGTCAGGGCAAAGCATAGCTATCATTAGGCAAGGTATATCTATCATTAGGGCAAGGCATAACTATCATTAGGGCAAAGCATATCAATCATTGTTTTAATATTTTAGGTTTTCGTGTCTTTATAATTCCTTTTAATCGGTTCCGTTGTTACAGTAACATGTTTTGCCATTGAATTATGGAAAATGATTCAAGTAAACAAGTACAATGAGATGTGTTCGCAAATATGTTGTTGCTGACACAACCATAATTGTATCTTATCCATATCTGTGTTTGTGTTTCTGTGTGTGTGTGTGTGTGTGTTTATGCGTGAATGTTGCCATCAAGTAAAAATATTTTCTTGAATAATATCTGTCATCATGATTTGAGACCGCTATTAAGTTACAAAATATTTGCTCTTTGCATTGAGGTTTTATTTAGTTGTTCATATAAAGAAAACTGTATTCTTGGATTTGTTTGTAAAAAATCATAAATAAACGATATCATTAGTATAACCATATGCTCTCGATGATAAATGGAGTAGCAGCCATGGATTCGAAACCAAGATATATATATATATATATATATATATATATATATATATATATATATATATATATATATATATATATATATGCTCAGCAATTCAGCAATATAGTTCACTGAAGATGCTCGTGTACACAATCACCCAATGTACATATTTCTGTCAACATTTGCATCAATTAAATTATTTAAATCGGCATGCTAAGAGAGTGATGCTTGGTCATGTACATTTCATTAAATCTCAGTATTTTACACAACCACAATATACTACCCTCGAAGTCCTTAAATCTCACTATACAAGGCATATCTATTATTAGGGCAAGGCATAGCTATCATTAGGCAAGGTATATCTATCATTAGGGCAAGGCATAACTATCATTAGGGCAAAGCATAGCAATCATTCATTCAAGGCATAGCTATCATTAGGCAAGACATATCTGTCATTAGGGCAAGGCATTGCTATCATTAGTGCATGGCATAAATATTCATTCATTCAGGCTTGGTGTGTATACATCAGCAATGGTTAATGTTTTGGATTCAAGTTTTTCCATACAGCCATAAGTCCCAAAGCATGCAAGACTCATGGTCAGAATAGTAAGGGTTCAATTTCACTACATGTGTTGTATCAACTAGGACTAGCTGACAGAATGATTCCTTGGGAAAAACACTGAACTCCTCTTAGACTCTGTACAATGGGACTTTCATATATTACAATACCATAAAATGCCAAATAAAAGCAAATCAGTGTTTAGTTATATCATAAACACTACTATATATGTTCTCTGTGTTGGGTGGCTTTTCTAAACAAAATATTGCTTGATATTAATAATGTGGTATGTTGTGAATGATTGGATAGATTATATCATCAGTTACAATACATCTACTATTGATGTCTCAAATTTTGTGTGATCACTCATTGCAATCTTTTGCACTTAGTGGTACATGTAATGGTTTTTTTGTACACACCTTCCAGTTCAGGGAAGGGGATAGGAAGTGTTTATTACAGTTGGAACAAAATGTCTAGTGAGCTTGAAATGATCAATTTTGATACTGACACATAAATAGGGTTAAACATTGCCATGAGTCACCTGCCTTTGGGTTTTAAACAAGATATATAAATAAAATACTAAATTGCTGTCTTTTCATAATAAATGTTCTTAAATCTGAGGCCTTCATACAAAATTAGTGACAATTCATTTAATGTTTGTTTCCTTGACACTAGCTTCAAATTTGTAGCAAACTCTGTTGGCTTTTTTTTTTAGTGTTTTGTTATACTTTGATTTTTGGAAAATACAAGTAGTACATACAAGATATTATAAACAAATTGGAGAGACATTCTAACAGTACATTTAATTATTTTCTGAAGTGTTTCATTGTCTCAGATTAAAATATAAAAATATATTGAATTCTCCCATTCTATTATTTTTTCATGCATTCATTCAGTTGGTCACAATGGCCTTCATTGGCCACTAAATTGATTCACATTACTCTAGAACCAGATACTGTTGACCTTGCTCTCTGATTTAGCATATTTAGGTTAACATCAAAATATAAATTATCCATGTATGTAAGTTGAATCCAACTTCAAACTGCATAGACCCAGATTTGTAGTTGCATTAAGTGCCAGCAGATCCAGGTCTGTACAGTTTGTAAGGTCTAATCAGTAAAAATCAATACAGAGTCTGATTAGCCTGTGCATTATGTGTTGGTAGATCAGGGCCTATGTTGATTTCATTTGGATGCAATTTGTATGTACATTATTAATTTAAGTCCAGATGATCATATATTTAATGTAGTAACTCCTCTTTATTGTAAAATTCATTGGATACATTTGATTGATTTTTAACCAGAGGCATTTTTATTGTTGATATTTGCAAAGAAAATCTTATGCTTGTGTTATACAAATTAAATATGTCTTCATCAAACATAACTTTTTAACTCACACTGTTTGAAAAAAATTTGTTATGTTTTAAATGATACTAAAAATAACATACAAAATGATAATACCAGGTTATTTCCATGTTAAAAATCAACAATATGTCCAGTGTTGTTGTTGGTTTGGGTTTATAAAATGCCATTTCTCATTGCAAGAGATGCTATACATGGTGGTCAGTATACCTGGTCCAGGAAGAACCTGGAAAAACAATGGTAAGAACCACCAACCTACAGGAAGAGACTGACAGACTTTCTGGAGTACAAGATGTGAAGCATTGCAGACAAAGGTTAGATGTTAATGAGGTGTAAAGGCAAGCACTTTAGACCACTCAAGCACAGTAAAATTAGAAAGGGTATGAATAAACATTGTCATCATGTTGTAAAAGACACATAAATAGCTATTTTTGTATTCTTCACTTGCTTGGGAACTGTGCTCATAATGTTGAGGGGTGCTCACCAGATAATATGTACCTTTGAGAGAGTGATGAATGTAAGGTGAAGTTGTATGCATTTGAAACATCCACAGTGGAGAGAATGTTGGCATAGCTTTATGCTACTTTGATGTAATGTTGCTGACATTTTTTTGGATATTGTACTTTTGGAAATTGTACATAATTAAGCACACTGCTAACTAAATGACTCATTTCATGTGCTAAAAAGTCAGCATGAATTAGTTTAAAGCACATATTAAAATAGGGAAAATGAATTTTGCTCAACCAGACAATACCAACTTCTGAAAGTGCAATGGATGAATTACCAAATATATAAAATGTAAAAAAATGTTATCCTTTTTTTTTTCTCACAATTTACTTTGAAGTCCAGGAAGTGAAAATGACCAAGTGGAGCTAGCAGTTTTTTGAAAGGTACACATCTGGAGTAAAACCAAGCTGTATACTCTATAACCCATATTACACCCATCACTTATACACCAAAAATATTGGGAATTAAAGGTTCTTTGAACAATACCTAGGGTATACAAAGTCTTTTTTAAATAGCCAGTATAACTAGTTAGGATACAGGAAATTCTTTTTCTGTAAAATTCTAACCCTATGCAAACTACAAAACTGTAGAGTGCCACCTAGGTCACTCCAAAGTCATAAAATGCTTTATTCATCACTTGGACATTATGGGCATGCTTCTCATTGGTCAAGATTACTGTGTGCTTTCATAGTGAATGAATTGCAAAGAATTAAAGACTTTCTCAGTTTGTCAAGCTGAATTCTTTAGTCATTGAAGGTGACAACCACTGATTATCTGACATAAATGCAGTCATGTGAAATGATTAAATTGAAATTAATGACCATGACAATAAGGTTTTCACATTTGCACCTAATGCCAGTACCAGTTTGATAGTTCCACTGATCAAGTGTAAAGAATGTACAAGAAAATGGAATGATTACACTGCTTTTATTTGGAATAAAAGGACTGACTTCAAAACAACTGAAATGGAAAATTAAGATTTCAGTTTCTTAACAAAAATGCAGCAGTTTAAAAGAAAACACCCATGTTGGGGCTACTATATCATTTAGGCTCTAATGTAAAAAATCTGATATTAAATGAGATTGTTTCTTAAACAATAAATGAGTATCAATGACAACCACTGCTGTAAATTTATTACAGTAATTTAATGGAACTTAGCTAAATGTTCATATTTATGGTGTTGTAAGAAGCTAGTAATACATAAATGATAAATAATAGGAAGGTCACCCTGAAAGTGGAATTTAGTGACCCATAATCAAGGCCTTTTCTTGAAAGCTAAAAAGAAACAGCTTTTATAGTGATCATTAAATAATCCACATCTCCTGTCACAACCAAGCACGTGCATATCACTGGTTGGCAGTAGCACTATGGTAGAGAAGGAACAATGAACTTTCATGCTATGAAATGTATTACAAATGAAGTGCCTACATGCTAATGTCCAAAGTTAAATGGTATTAAAGATTATAAATGACTACTTGATCAGTAAAAACTAGGATCACATGGATAAGATTTATCCTATTTATCTGTGCTTAGTTAAAAAAATTTACATGGTAATATTTTTTCAGGCCTTTTGAAACCATCATTTATTATTTTTTGTTACAAATTGAATTGCTATTAATTATTACAAAACATTTTGTAACAATGTCATAAAATAATGATGAGATGGATGATTATATGCCATTTCTGATATATTGATTATATAGTATTACATTATGTATATTTTGAGTCATTTTTTATCCTCTCTTATAGTTGACCTGTATCAATATTTTTGTGAAAATGAACTATTTTATTTTCTTGCCATCATGTTTTATGGTTTACTTTCTTTTTCTGATAATGTAATAATTGACAAACGGTAAAATTTGCTTAGTTTTATGGTAAAAATGAATACTAGAAATTAGCTATTGTATAAAGTGGGTCACACTCATGCATGGAGAAATTATTATATTTCACAGCAACAGAGGTCAATATATCGGTAGTTCAGAAAGTGTGAAAACAATGCTCATATTATCACAAAATATCCCATTTAATATACTGAGATTATTATTTATATATATGTGATTCTTAGTGTTTTCCCAGTGGTAATACTTTCTTGCTCTAGTGTTATTTATTTCTTAGGCAATTTGTGTGAGTATTTTCATGGTATTATTGAAAAGCTTAACATAAACAGCACAAAGAGTAAAGTGTTTGAGAAGGAACTTTTCAGTGTTTTCAAATAATCATTGAAATTTAAAACTTTGGTATTAAAATCTCCCATTAAAAGCACATATGTATTTAAAAGTACATGTTAGTAATTTGGGATGCAAATTTATCAATTTCAAATTTAGTATAAAATCTTCAGTCTGATAGAAAAACATTATGTCTTCAAAATAAATGTTATCATCAGTTTTAGAACTAGTTTTATAACTGTTTAACCAAAGTATGTAATCTGAGTCACAATGAATGATAGTTACAAAAGTTGAGATATAATTATTTTGACATCATATTTAGTAATAAGATATGAAGAAAGTCTATGGTCTTTCTGCAAACCAGACAAGGAACCCCTTACTATGCAACCATGCTCAATGGTGTCATGGCAATGATCGCTATTTGAATTCATCAGCATACAATCTTGAATACATTCACCATATATAAAAAGTTGGCCAAATTTCTTTCATATTTAGTATTATCATCTAATAGTTAGTCTTAAATTCAACAAGATAAAGTTGCACAAAAATGGTTGATGATATTACATCTAGTTTTTCATTGACTGTACCATCATTTCATACAATTTTTTTTGTTTCCCTGAAGATGGTTTTGTTTCCTATCACCAATCTGAAAATTTTACCTGTGTATGAACTTTATAATTAATACTCTTACCTATAATCATTTCATCACTTTCACTTCAATAAAGCAAATAAATGAAAAAATACCTACATTAATGTAACCAGGGTAACTACCATAGGATACCATTAAAAATCCCCATGATTTTTACTACAGCCTGATCCCCCAACTTTGACCCAGGTGTCATAGCAAAGAAAGTGCTATATGTATAGTGAATTCACTTGCTTTCACTATATATTTAAGTTTGTTTTTTTAAAATTTAAAAAAGTTTACTCTGGTCACTGATACAGTAATTCTTTTAAGATTTGACTTTTGATACTCTGTAAGGGATCCAAGAGTAGATACCCAAAAGCTATTATCACTATTATCACATGTGCCTCAGTGTCCTATTGAACTGTTGGATTTCTCAATTTTATATGCTTAGAGGTATATCATTAATACAGGATATATTTAGATGTGAACAAAGAAATATTTTCTTCATCAAAACATTGCTAAATTGTGAAGGAGGTCATTATAGCTATAAGCAAGGTAGTATTCACCTGTCACTAATGATGTATCTATAAATATAGTCTTGTCCCACATACAATATGTAGGTAAATAATAGGTCATTGTAACAATTTCCCTTTGTTCTGCAAGGTCAGAGAATGGTCATGTACTGATAAGGATTTTCTGGGGTGATCACTATCTATCAGATTATGAAAAAATAGCAATTAAGACTTTCCCTGAATAAGGGAGTTTGGGTTTTTCAAATCATATGATACCAATTTATATTAAGCTCTTTTGTATTATATATTTTATTGCACAATGTGCAGTCTTGAGCTCATGTTTGCATGTCTGCATTGACTGCTTAAAGGAGGAATGTATATATATATATATATATATATATATATATATATATATATATATATATATATATATATATATATATATATATATATATATATATATATATATATATTGGTCTTCAGTCACTGGACTAATTTTTGGTGGCATCATGTTTTAATTACATTGTTTTTACATTAGTGTCATTAAGTAAAATAAGGATCTTGCTAAAAATAGGTTAAAAACTTTGTACATAAAGCATACAAGATATCATGTTGATATGTTTAATGAGAAGTTTCCAAAATATGATTAAATAATGTTTCATACACATTTATTTGTACTTTTTTGTTTTGCTCCACCTGTTTTTTTTTTTACTTATCATGTAACACTTTGAATATGCTTGCTTTAAATATTATTTCAAGATTGAAGGTTGCAATTTATAAAAAAAAATATCAAAGATATATTGAAATTAAACTTTTTAGGCTATAAAAATTACTTTTAAGGACCAAATATTTAATTATTTGCAGGTTGGGGATCAAAACTATTTGTTTTTATCCAGGATTTGTTTATTCTTTTACATCAAGATAATTTTTTTCTTAGTAAATATATGGATATAATAGACTTTCTAACTTGTTCTATTGTCTATACTCATTTATAAGATATATTCAGCTACTAACTGCTCAGACCCAGCATCAGGCAGCAGATCTGGGTTTGTGCAGTTTGTTAGGAATAGACCCTGATTTACTGATGCATTGTGCTATGGGAGATCAGGATCTGTGTTGTTTGCAGTTTTACTCAACTTATAAGCATATATATGCAGTAAATCAAGAACAATATTTTTTCAAGTTTTTTGAGAACCATAATTTTTTTGGGTGGGGTTAATCCTAGCAACACCTCTCCCAAATCATTTACCCCTTACAAGAAGTCCATTAATCTGTCAACCTACTAGCAGACTGTTTAATCAGATCATTGTGAGGGATGTTATGTAATGATCCTCAATAATGAGAGATGAATAATGAAATGACACCTAAAAGGATCATTAAAAGTAGCAGTTTCATTACCAATGCATGGAAGATAATCATTTTCTAAGAATCAAGATGTGCCCATTTGCTATTGTGTGTGCAGCTAAGTACTATATATTTAAATGTGTATATACAATATATACTCACTTATAAGTCAAGTCAAACTGCAAGCAACAAAGATCCTGATCTGCTGTAGCACAATGCATTTACAGATCAGGTTCAATGCTATAGGTTCTACTGATTACTCCTAACAAACTGCATTGACCAAGATCTGCTGGCATGTTATGTACCAGTAAATCTGGGTCTGTGCAGATAACAGTTGGACTCATAAGCAAGTATATATAGTAATAGAGGGTAACAAGGAGGATTAGTTCCATACTCTCTTCAAATAATAATAATAATAATAATAATAATAATAATAATAATAATAATAGTAATAATATTGTTATTATTATTATTATTATTATTATTATTATTATTATTATTATTATTATTATTATTATTATTATTATTATTCTTTTTCTTCTTCTTCTTCTTCTTCTTCTTCTTCTTCTTCTTCTTCTTCTTCTTCTTCTTCTTCTTCTTCTTCTTTTAAATACAAGATATTCTTTTAACCTTGTTTTGAGTATCTAAATTTTTTCAGCAGAATGCAGTATGCATGTACTTGATTAAAATGTTCCATATATAGATAAACTTACCTGCATATTTCCATACATATAAACATCATCTTACATGGAGAGTTTTTGAACACTAACAAAACAAAAGCATAGCAACTGAGCGAAGCAGTCACAGATTATTACTGGGTTTTTTAAAGGACCTCTTTTATACATGCCTGGAAAATATAAGGATTTTTTCTATAAGCAAGTATATTCAGCACATAATTGGAGTTGATTGAAATTTTTGTTAAAAGTAACATCTATTATCTTATCAAGTACTTGTGTTCTATTTTCTTATCAAGTACTTGCATTCTATTTTTGTATCAAGTACTTGCATTTTATTTTCTTATCAAGTACTTGCATTTTATTTTCTTGTCAATTACTTGCATTTTATTTTCTTGTCAATTACTTGCATTTTCTTTTCTTATCAAGTACATGTACTTGCATTTTAGAGAAGAACACATTAAAGTAACCCAAGATTGTTTTTTTATTCAATATTCTATTAAAATATTGCCTTCCATATATAAACTTGATAATTACAAATTCATATGCTAATTATCAGTAAAAAGTAATTATATAATTTTTACTGTAATAGAATTGATAACAAATAGTTGATAATGAGACAAATTTGTGATTATGAATTACTTGTGATTACTTAATAAGTAATGAATTGCAATATCTTTAATTCAAATTCTTTTGTGGATAGAAGGCTGTAAATAGTGTAATTCACCTCTCATAACATAACAAATACATATAAAAATGTACTGTGTATATACAAAATCAATGTTTATATCCAGTAGAAATAAATACATATACAAGATAAAAAGCCACTTTCTTCAATGTGACAGACAAGGCCGTAATGGCTTTCTTTACTTTCTACATCATTTTTGCTAACAGTTGTGCTATATTTTTGAATTCTTCATATTTTAAATGTCTCTGATATCTATCAACTCCATTTGTACTGAGGGGCCCCGAGTGCCAGTGGTCTAAAGCATGTCCATTACAGATCACTGCCATCTCACCTCAGTCTTTGTGGGTTCCAGTCTAGGATTCATTGAAGGTGGATATGTGAGAAAGCTTGCCGGTAGCTTTTCGTGGGTCAGTGATTTCCAGTTTATTCCACCACCATTAATACTGGCTGCCATGAAAAATGGCATTAAGCCCAACAACAACAACTGGGTCATTTTGCATACTGTATGTACTCACTTATAAGACAAGTCCAAGTGCAAACAACAAAGCATACTGATCTGCCAAAGTATAATACATCTGCAGACAATGGTCTATGTTGTTTGTTCTTCTGATCACTAATAACAAACTGCACAGATCTAGATCTGCCAGCTCAGTATGAAATGACAGATGTAGGTCTGTATAATTTTCATTTAGACTTGATTTTAAAGAGAGTATGCATGGTATAAACTAACTGTCTCTTTATTTTCTGCTTAATGTGAAGATGACATTTGCTGTAACTTTGATCTTGTACATGTGAGATCAGTTATTTAACAAATAGGAAATAGAAGTGGAAAACATACTCTGAATGGTTTATCAACTGTATTCCAGTAAGGGTTGAAAGAAAGCTATATCAATGTGGGTATTTTATGTTAATTTCCTTTTTAAAAACAATTATTATTTGACAAAATGAAAAGCATAAATACATTAAAGTGAATATATATATATATATATATATATATATATATATATATATATATATATATATATATATATATATATATATATGGTACAATTACAAAACAATCTTCAAACAATTTTTGTTCATCTGTCTTTTGGTCAAAAAAGAAACAACTTACAAAAACTAAAACACAAATGGCAAGGGAATACTGGAATTATTTACATAACTAAATGAGTTAAATGAAGAGGAAACAAATGTGATTAAAAAATGAACAACATTATCAAAGTGCATAAATTACATATCTCATTTTTATTGGTTCAGAACATCACTAGCAAGTTTTAAAATAAAGCAAACAAAAAAAACCCAAACCATTTTAGTTAGTGGTCTGCATAAATGCATTCTATCTGTATGGAGAACTTACTTAATTTTATCCAAGCCTAAGCCAGATACAAGGACGAAAACCATCTGTGTTTAATAATGACAGCTACAGCTAGAAGCTACAATATGAACTCAAAATTATATTGTGGTGAAGGTACACTTGGTGAGGGTGCTAGAGGTGTGGGGTTCACTGATTTACCACTCCTTTTCTGGTGGTACATATAGTGAATTTCAGTTTCTGTCAGTAAGAAATGTATGGAAATTGCAGAATAGTTTGTTGCAGATTTTATGATATTAACATGTTTTTATTCTTCATGCAAAAATTTTTAAACTTTTTTGTACAAAACTATTGTATTTACAAATACAATTTTATTTATGATTCTTTAATAACATAGGTGACATGCATCACATATGCAGCTATTGTGGCCAAATGTAAAGATGTTCAGGACAAATCTAACCTTAGGAAAATATTCAGATGTAAAACAAAACACCCTCCCCCATTTTTTTCTTCTTTACTAGTGCATTATAATGGTTTAAATACATGTATTCCCTTGTAGGTCTAAAATTCTTCAGGGCTTTGAAAATCTGATAGCCCATCACCCAGGGCACCTTTAATTGGGCCCTTCTTATATTCTAAGTAATTTATGTAAAAAAACATTGATCACAGATAAAATGCAGAAATCTATTTTCAAGATGCTGAAAGACTAATTAGTTCTTAATATTTATCTCCATGTATGCTCCTAACCATTATGAAGATCATCTACTGATCATACTTCTATCAAAGCTTGTGTTCTATGAATCAGGAATAGATTGCCTGGGTTACCTATAATTAGTGCTTACATGGCTTTAATTAGCATGTGATTCAACCAGAGGTGGGATAAAATATTGTTTTGGATATTTATGTGCATTACAGAAAAAAAAACCCAGTGGATATCACAGCTTTTCCTTGCAACTGGTGTAATAATGCATGGCTGAGTAATGGTGTTATAGCTAGCAGGTATGCACAACAAGCTGTTAATTGGTTATTTTATTGTTGTAATCTGGAGAATTTAGGCCAAATGTACTATGTCTTTTGAGGTATTATTAGTAATGTTAGGATCAAACATGGTCATGATCACTTTTGAGTCTTTGATTATAATTAGGCCATCTTTTGGTAGATGTGAGATAAAAAGAAAGATCAACTAAAAATGGTTTCGGGCACTCAGTGTTTCCCTACATTGGTGTAGCTAGTAAATTGTAAGCATCTGTATAAACATTTTCTATTTTTATCAACAAGCTCTCCATTGTCATCAGCACAATGTCTTTTTCAGGTTGTCAGCCAATGTGTAAGCTTTATTATCCAACTTTTGTTCAAGATTTTGGGTTTATTTATTTTTTTTTATTTTAGCATGCACAACAATAGATATACACATCAAATTCATCTGATATTAGGTAATGACCATTTCGATTTTTGAGGGATTGTAGATTTTTTTGTAAACTGAGATATTTTATTTTATTTTTGGATAATTAATTTTTTTAAGATAATATAATGAATATAATATGATGTTAGTTTTGTTATAAATAAAACAAATTTTGCAAAGTAATGTCAAATGGAAATTTTCTTTTAATCTTTTTTTTTATAAAAAAATTGCCAGGTCGTTACCTCAGAACATTAAATTGTTGGTCCCAAAAAATAATTGTGGTAAACTGTGGAACATACCATGGTATACCATGGTATGTTAAGAATTAATTTTTTTTGTAGTATTTAGTAGTTCCCAGCTTTAAAAGGTATTAAATAGTTAAGATATTACATATTCAGTGTGTTGAAATAATAATAATAATAATAATAATAATAATAATAATAATAATAATAATAATAATTCCGAGTGAAATGTAAAAAGTATTTATATGACCAAATATTGATAAAACTTCTTGAATGATGTGTATTTGTTCTTAAATTTATATTTGTGAATAGAGACATTGAGTTTTCAATATTTATGGTTTCAATGCCAGCTGCTTGACAAGAGAACCATCAAAACAAGTGAATGAATATTAATCTACTTTTTGTCATGTCCTAGTTGTTGTTATATAATAGTACATTGCATGTTTATATTTGTATTATATTTTTAAACTGTTAACAGAATAAATCTTGGGGGAACGACAGTTTAAATTTGCATGTATAAATAAGATCAAATTTCATTTGTGACCACTCCTAAAGAGCCTCACCAGTCTCCACTGCCACCCACTGAAGGTATCGCTTGATTTGTCCAGGTAGTACTAGTGTAGGAAGATTTATATAGGAACTTCATTCATGTGTTGGGCTTCGCGCTGCTCCAGTGAGCAACAATAGAATTCTTTCTTAACCCAAAAGAAGACCGTAGAACTGAACTGTCACGATGGGGACCTGAAATGCTTGAGATCTGGTCAAACAAAATGGCAAAAAGTGTCAATTTTAATGTAATATTTCGGTTTAAACTACATTCAGACACTTTATTTTGGATATAGAGAATATAAACTGTGTGTGTATTGCTCGACAGTAATTTCTGGAGTTTATCAAACAGGAGAGTTACGACACAGGTGAATGTTGACAATACTCGCTTGGGTAGGTAAGAAAGAAACTTCTGTCACTTATATTTTTTTTTTTATTAAATTTGTATCTTTGCTTTCTGTTTATATTCTTTTAAATGAAAATGAAAAACATACAAATAAGAACATGTCAAAGCATTTGCGTATTTGCTATAACGTTGACATTATAATTTAGTTAAAACTTATCTCAGAAGTCCAAATTACGAGTATTTTTTTTTTTTAATATCATAGGTACAACATTAAATATAGTGGTGGTGCTTGCAAACGAGGACAAAATTAGTACTGGGTGCCAATTTTTATACATATAATGATATATCAGTACATGAACATTAGTGTTTAGCTGATGTAATTTTGACACTTCATGAATGTTGTAAAAATTGTGACAGGTGTGACATGAACAAGGGCGTAGAGTACAACTATGACATAAAAATGGCTGACTATGACAAGTTTCATCAAAGAGGAAAACTAAGATGAGGTTTGGGTTCCAACTAAAACCCTGACCATTTAATGAAATGGGGGTGGAAAAGGGGTGGGGCTATCAACTTTCCTTTCTAAGCTTTAGACAGATAAAAATATGTTCAAAATTACGGTTAGATATGACTCATGTTATTGGACCTTTATATATATTTCGCTGCTATGATACAGTGTATACAACAAGAGGGTTTAATATAGATTATGTTACAAAATATTATTTACTCTAGGTACGACTGCTTCAGCTTCACGATATGTGGTGGAAAGTCTCAGTCTTCGAGAATGTCCTCAAATTCGTAGACTTAATCTCCTAGACTTAATCGGTGGCAACTACAAGATTTATTTGGTGGCACTTCACAGACACAACACACAAAACAAAAACTACTTTGGGAAAAATTGCCTTGTGCCTAGCTTTTCCTTTTATCCTCATTCATAGATGTAAATTTTTAGTGCTCAAAAAATTATTTTAAAAAAGGCAATTGTAGTTTAGAAGATGGCTTGTAAAATTTAGCTTGGTAATATCCAAGCATTATCTTGCATCCATATGCTGTTCTGGTCATTTCCATGTTATGTTTTTGACAAGCAAATAATTTTAAAATGACAAGTTTTTTTCAAAAGTTTGGAAACGCAAATGAGATGACATATTTGACATAATACATCTCTTGGAGAATACACGCACCCTTTGGGGTCTAAAACTGTCCCATTAAATGTCTTTTATTAAATATATATTTCTCAATCTTGACACACCATGGGAGAGAGAAGTGGCTGCCAAAAACCATATGGAACTTTATTAATTTTATGGAACTTGCCAAAACACATGGCTTGTTTATTGCCACATTATGTTTGTTGATTGAAATCATCTTGGTGAAGATCATGACAACTCACAGCACCCTCCAAACATATAGAACTGGTTGAGCTTTTGAGGTAACCACCACAGCCACACCAACTGCCAGAATACCAAACCTGTATATATATATATATATATATATATATATATATATATATATATATATATATATATATATATATATATATATATATATATATAATTCCCTGTACATCTAGGTTGGTTTATTAGGTATTTTTCCACCACAAAAAATAAAACCACAAGAATTTTAAATGCAGAAATTTTTATATTTAGCATGATAATACTGGGAGAGAGAATGAACTGAAAAAGTGGAGAGCTTCCAACATAGAAGAAGAGATCATAATTCATTTAGCCTGCACATGATGGGAGAAATTATTTTATGTTTTTTTTTTCTTTTTTTATGACATTATGACCTTTCCCCAAACAATAATTTATTAAACACGCCATATGAGTCTTATCTTTCTTATATTTATATATATATATATATATATATATATATATATATATATATATATATATATATATATATATATATATATATATATATATATATATATATATTTGAGGAGGAATGATTGAATGATATTTCTGAAGTGGAAGATTTAGATGGTTGACAAAGATACATGTATTATCAAATTTTAGATTTTGAAGGTACAGAAGGTGGATGCTCTAAACATTTATAAATTGAAATATATAATTATGAATATTTAGGAAACCAGATATATTTGCTCCCCATAACTGAATTGGTAGTATCTGTTCCTGATTGTCAAACATAGAAAGTTCCCCCACCCCTGATTGTCAGACATAGAAAGCTTCTGCCATCCTTTGTTTGGTTTGTAGTTTCATACAGGAGCAAAAACTACTACATGAGATTTAAAATAGTTTATTTGAATGTATTTAACATTTTTTCATTGATACTTAACTTTGAAGTGGTAAAAAGTACAAACAGTTTTTTTTTTTATCTTTGCCTAATATTTGTTGCCCAGTCTATGCTATTTTAGAAGAAAATGTGCTTATTCCAAACAGTATATTTTCTTGTAAAATTCACATTTGAGTTTCATGGATGTATATCTTCAGTGGCATGCCTACAACTTCAGAGTCAATACCCAATCAATAATGCCTTCTTTATACTGTGAACAACTGTTACCATATAATTTTCGTAGTACAACTGAACACGTGTTGTCATCATACTTTCATAGTAGCCATTTCGGCTTCATATGTGAGCAGTAATATCAGTGGAAAACCGATTTTGTTCTACCTCTTCAAAATTAGTCTTTAAAGCGTTTAAAAAAGAAAGTGATCAATAACTAATTTTTTCCTGGTTATCTTTTACTGTCATTTATCACTTTTAAACCTTAATCATTAACTTTCTGTAATAGGATGTAAAAGTTACAAATGTTGTCTTTTCACTTAAATTGACCTTTAAAAACTGGTAGTAAGGAACATGACTACACTCAGGACCCATTTTTACTTTAAATAGACTTGTTCCATTTTGTTTACACTGGTTTTATTCTCAGCAAAAGCTTAAAGATGTAAAAACATAATGAATTGTGTCAGAAAATATAGTGCTCTTTTTACTGCATTCAGTTTAATAAATTAAAATTATGTTGATAAAAATAACACATGGACCTTGTTTTAGATCAGTGTTTCTAGAAATGTCAATCAGCTTTGATGTTGGTTTTTATAGTGCAGAAAACATTGACGATTCTATAGAGCTGCTCACAAGTTGTCATTTCATATGTAGTAATATTTTATTTATTTTTGTGGGCATACTTTGGAGTGGTTTCTATTGTTGAAGTAGTAATGTGATATGGTAACCATCACTGAAATGTCATGAAAAGTCCAGGATGTTTTTTAATTTTAATAATTTTAATAATTTAATTTTAATAATTGTAATAAAAGTTATTATTGTCTTCACATGTTGTATTAAATGCATTTTTAACTAAACAGCAACTTCTTTGACATATGTAGGAGGGGTGATGAAAAGAATACTTGTGAAAAAAGCTACCTGTGATGATAAAAGCTAACCATTTTGATCAACCAACGAGTTTTGACAACCATTTTGATCAACCAACCAGTTTTGATAACATTTTGATCAACTAATTTTGACAACCATTTTGATGGAATTTTTGCCAATCAGAGCAACTTTATAGAAGAGTTAGTTATTCACTGGTGGTGATTATGAATTCGAAGAGTACTCTGAACTTGTTGAACATGATCATGTTCACAAATTACCTGGTGTCAGCCTTATATATAGGCAACAGGTAATGGAATGGCCTTGCCTTTACAATACAGTCAAGCCAAAGTTTCACTCAAAGATTGCAAGAGCCTCTTGTCTGTACCTATTTAGAACCCAACCTGCCTAAACATGATTACCTTAAAAATTGCTGCACAAATCAGTTTTTTGGCTGCAGAGTAAATAGATCAGCAGAGATCACTTGGGTCCCCAATTTAGTGCCTTTGAAGCCAACACTTGCTTAAAAAAATTCAAGATGGCACAAAACTGGTGGCAAAATTCTGCTTTGTGCAACTTCAAGAATTGAACAGAAAAAAAAAAATGAAGACCAGGAATTGAGGAAGTACTTACTGGTATAGATCAGCTATTTTGGCTGGGGGCCAAATGGTCAGACTACTTAATGGCTGGGCGGGATGAGCATAACAGTTCCTTATAACTAATGAAAAATATTAAATAAAATGTATATTTTCAAAAGGACTAATTCACCTACATGGCAGTATATGGTGAAGGATTGGGACTGGGACAAGTTTAGACACTGTCTGGCACACACAATAGGCAATGCAAAGCTGCATTGTCAGTGAAACTGTTTTATAGTTTAGAATGCCAAGACATTCCCATGAGAAGTACAGCAGACCTTAAGGATGCTTTTGAGTTGTAAAAAAAGCAAAAGAAATAATAGTTTTGAACTTTTATGAGTTGTAATATTGATTTTAAAGAACAAATACATGACAATTTATCCTTTGACTTTACTGACATCTGAACTATACATTACTGTTATGACATGGAAGATACAAATATAATGGATTCTCTGCATAAACAAATAGGTAAGATTCTTTTTTTTCTATTGAATTCATAGAGTAACTATATTGATTGATAGTATTTTAACTTGAGTCCAGCTGCAAACTGACAGACCCAAATCTATTGTTACATAATGCATTGGCAGATCTGGGTCTGTTCATTTTGTTAGTAGTAATCAGTAAGAATAAGCAACATAGACCCTGATCTGCAGGTAATCAGCAAATGCTTCAGTTTATCTTGTGATAAAGCATGTAAAATACTTGATTTTCTGACTTTGTAAAAGAGTTGTAGCATAGGAAATTGCCTGTATGCAAACATTGAATTAAATGTATATTAACATCTAGATGACCTTTCCTTGTTTCACCCAAAACACTTTGTTTCATCTGAATTTAAGCATCTGTTTTTGTACAGATTGCTGATTTGAGTATTATGTCATTATAATGGAGTGCATGCTGGGTACTTTCTTTACATTTTCAGCATGTTCACTGGAAAAAAAGATCTGAATGAAACTGTAACCCATCAGGTTAATATACAATATGTAGGGAAAAAATATCATCCAGTGGAGTTTTCTATTCTCTTCGATTGAATTTTGTTTTCCACTTTGTAAATTTTATTTAACTTAACAGAGACAGAAGAACTTATTCCATACTACATGTACCATAAAAATGTACACTTGCAAGTTATAAATTTTAATATTCAGTAGTTTTATAATAATTTTTAGTATAAGATTTGTTGTGAATTTCAACATGCATGTAATATCAAATTATAGTCATTACATACTCCCCCTCCCTGCTGAATTTCCCACAGTAGGTATGTGAAAAAGCTGCTGGTAGCTTCTGGTGAGCCATTAGTTCTTTCATAGATTTTTTGCTGGATCTTCATCCACCAGGTGTGCTTACCACCTTGTATAGCCTCTCATCTGCTGAAAATGGCATTAAATCCAAAAACAACAACTAATAACTTGATAATATGTTTAGATCTAGCTTTTTCTCTTTATTCATTCTTTATTTGTTCATGTGTTCAGGTATTAATCATGTGTGATGTTGAATGCAGTGGAACCTGTCTTGAAAGACCACCCCTTCTGCCAAAACATCATGGTCTCTCATGACAGGTCATAACACCATATAACCAATACATCTGTACATGGAGAACATGGTCTTTCAAGACAGGTGTTCTCTCATAGTAGTGGTCTCTCAAGACATGTTTTACGGTATATTAAGTAGTTCTTAGAAGGTAGCTTAAAAAATATAAAATTTTACATTTCTTTCATGTTTATGTAGTCATGATCAAATATTTTAAAAATTTTTTAATGCATAAAAATACCGTTAATTTCATAATATCATGCCTTGTTGAGCCCATATTAGTGGGAAGTGAAATGTAGCATCACTATTCCTTCACCAGTCATCATTGTATAAAATATTGGCTACATATTTTCAGCAATGCTTTGATCCTAGGCTTGACGGCAGTCTGAAGTCCTTGTTCAGAAGGTGTGACTCTTCCTATATGTTGATCAGACTCTTATGATTTTATATTTTTATCCAATCATTGAACAAAACTTGTCAGATTATAATTCAGAGGTTAACACTGGACCATGTTCTCACAACTCAGCAGCAGAAGGGTTAACACAAATTTGCTTTGGGAGGGTTCAGAGTTTTTCTTGCTAAGTTGCCACCATTTTCAACATGTGATGTCCATCTTTTCTTTCTGAACTTGTAAAAGGTATGTATAAAGCAGAACCTTGAATAATGGAAGTGCAGAAAGTATACTGTATTTTAATTTCATCCTTTCTTTATATGCAGACACATTTTATAATAACAATCTAATTCTGCAAAAGGAGAATGAGGATAATATCTAGAGTTAAATAATGGGGGTTCTCTGCATGTGGAAGTCAAAGCTGTGATAAGTATCAAAGGTACATCAATTTTTTTTTTATTGGACTAACAACCTAATAGCCCAACTTAAATCATGGACATTTTATATATATATATATATATATATATATATATATATATATATATATATATATATATATATATATATATATATATGGATAGAAAATATCCATTTCTTTTTTCTGTGGGTCTGTGTTAATTGTGTATGTTATGTAATATTTGTATAGATGTGCTTTTAAAAGTACAGAACCACAAAGTCATAGTAGCCTTTGGGCACTGGACACAACATTTCTAGATTAAGGAATACTTTTTGCTTTGTGACCAGTTCTTCACAGACAGAATAATTGCACCAAACAACCCATCTTTAGGAATTATTATATAACAGTCCCTTAACTAATGTCCCATAAGTATGTTGACAGCAAGAGGGGTGGGGCACAAATGATAGATGTACTTTGTCCAACCCAGTATGTACTTCATTTATTAGTATTACATAATTATCCTTGTAGTATCTGATTGTTTTGCAATACACTTATTTATTTCCACCATGACTCTGCCTTAGCAAGGCAAACCTGCTTCCTTCCTCCCTTTCCTTTACAAGGCAAACATGACCACCCCACCCCACCCCATCCCATCACCATCAGTAGTTTGGTTTTTTTTTTTTTACAACACTCTAAAACATGTAGTTGTTAGTGCCAAGGCAAATGGAGTGATGGTGTTGTGTCCAAGGACTTGCCACAGTAAATTAAATGGGCATGAACAATGGTGAGATTCAAACCTGCACTTTGTGGGTCACAACTATCAACTAAGCCCACATGGCTTCTCCAAGCATTAGTACTTCTAATGACTGTCAGTAAATTACTAGGTACAAAGAAAATTATGTAAATCATCTGTAATAGGTTATTGAGCTGGAATGATATGTTTTGCTATTTTAGGACTTCCTTCATTGCGAATATGTGAGAATGCTTGCCAGTAAACTTCTGGTGGGTCGGTGGTTATTTCCGGGGATTTCTCGTTTTCTTCTTCCACCATTAATACAGGCCGCCATGTATAGCCTATCGTGTGCTGAAAAATGGTGTTAAGCCCCATAACAACAAATCCCCTTGCATGATTATGATGGTATACAAGAAGGATTTGAAAGCATCAAGTTATTCTAATGTCTGTAGAATGGAGAAAGTATCAAGGACTGCATGCATAAAATCATTTCTCACACATATTGCTGTAAAAGCTAGGTCATCCCCCCAAAAAATTTGGTTTGCTATGCTATCAATGGTTGAAAATTTCATGTGGTTGCTTTAGAAATTAGTGTGAATTGCACAGTCACACATCCTGGAATAGATCTTGTTGTCTGTCAGGCTCTGTATTATATTCAGTACCAGTGTTTAACAACCTGGTGTCTATCAGCACTGTATTATATTCAATACCAGTGTATAACACTTTGGTGTCTGTCATTCTCTGTACTATATTCAATATAAGTATATAACACTTTATTGTCTGTCATGCTCTGTATTATATTCAATACCAGTGTATAACACCCTTGTCTCTGTCATCACTGTATTATATTCAGTACCAGTTTCTTTTCATGGGTATCAGTGTTTATATGTTCGTGAATAATTACATTTTTCATTGATACTTACATTTATACATTTGGGAATGGAGTACCTTTGTTTCTACAAAAGGACCATCATTCCATGTTCTTTATATATGTGCATATGGGAGGGGAGTACTATTTGTTCTAACAAGGACCATATGCATTTGGGAAAGTAGTGCTGTTTCCACAAAAGGACTATCATTCTATGGTCTTTTTAATTTTATCAAGGAGGAGTACAATTGTTTACACAAAAGAACAATCATTTCATTTTTAAAATAGTTTTGCCCTTTTTCTTCTTCTTCTTCTTGAAGTTCTTGATCTTGTTGTTGCCTGTATTCTTATAGTAGAGATGAAAAAAGACAATGAGCATTAAAAGAGAGTAAACATCAGTGTAATATCTTGTGATGAGCAGAAAAATCTTTGAAAGGGGAATGCTGCCCAGTATAAAAAGCGTGGCACCATACCTTGCAAAAACTTGCCAGATTGTTAGAGGAATCACAAGTCTTTTTATGATAATGCCTGGCACCACCACCACTAAAAAGAGGTCATCATTTTGGTTTTGCACCCTCCAGAAGTGTCCATTCATCATTAAGCCTTGAAAATAAAATTCCTTGAAAACTTTTGACATTAAAGAACATTCATCTCTGTACATTAATAGTAAGGTACATAGTTGAAAATGTAAATGCTGAGATGCTGTTAGGAGTAGTCATTGACATAAGTGGGAAAAACAAGTGGACTGTGTCTGTAGAGCCCTCACATCTAATATTTCATTGCATAGTGGGATTTTTAAAAAAGTACCAAACAAAGGACTTAAGAATTATTTGATATAATTTTTATAAATGTCCAATGAATTTCTAGTGTTCAACAATATGGGGAAATTGTACTAATTCCCAAATAGATGGAATTCACAAGCTTCAAAAACAGATACCTTGGCTGATTCTTCATGTCTGCATTGATACATCATCATTAGACATGTTCACAGAATAAAAATGGTTAAAAATAGACAAGTGAATAAATTTTCTGAAAGCATTTCTGGCTTTTAAATATTAGAGGAGACTAACTTAACCTACAAAATGAATTCTCCTGATATTCTAAGATCAAATTTTAACAGAATTTTAAAAAATTTAAAAAACATTGCATGGGACAATTCAAAGGAAGTCTACAGTTGGGGGGGGGGGCTAAAATGTGGAGCTTACTTCCAGGTCATATTTGATCTTCTTATTCAGTTCAGTGTTTGAACAAAATGTACATTTAAAACCTACATGCTAACAAATTTGATAAAATAAGTTTGAATTCTGGGATTTGTTATGTTGTTTATACTCATCAAATTTATCACTTGCTACTGTTTTGCATCTTTTATATTTAACATTTTTTTAAAAAATCCTTTTAAAGCTTTTTTTCAGTGTATGAACATCTTTCTACAGCTGAGTCTAATATTGTTTTATGACAAGCACAGTACTGACATCAACTGTACTACATGCCCTATTTTGCAAAATAGCTTAAAGGTATATCTAAGCAGAAGTGATCACTTATTGCAGAGTATACATGAAGGTCTTGCTGAAAGTCATTTTCAAAATGTTGTTATTGTAGAGATGAAACAAAAATTTACATATGCAGTCAATTCATACTTTGTACCTTTCATAATGTATTTTAGTATGCATTTGTAAATGTGCTTACTAATGTACATAAAGATTGTCATTATATATATATATATATATATATATATATATATATATATATATATATATATATATATATATATATATATATATAGTAGAGGGCATCAGGGGAGATTAGTTGTATATAACTAAGTTATAGTCTTTATAAAGATGTTATTGTTATTATTATTATTATTATTATTATTATTATTATTATTATTATTATTATTATTATTATTATTATTATTATTGTTGTTTTAATCAAAATAGACCTGAGTGGAGAGCTGCTGTTGCTGTATTTTCAGGGTCACAGAACAATATGTAATATAATGGGTATGATGGAAACATTTTTGATTTAAAAAACAATCCCTTCTGGTAACAATTAATAGTTGAGATAATTTAAGTAATTTACTCTACTCTTGGACAGAACAATAACTTGGTTGTGTGCTGCATTGTACATATGATTGGATAGTTAATTAATAGCAACACCCAAACTCACCAAAGAAAAGATAATGATACAAATATACAATAGGACATATTGACCTAAAAGGTAAAGCATGCCAGCAACTTCATCAGTGTAAGACCCACCTGTTTTAGTTGTTTACAAGTATCCCCAAAATATTACTTTCTCAGTTGGACAAGTTAAAAAAAAATTTACTTGCTTGCAATAAACTCTTACTCATTATAATTATAGAAATGTAGACTGTGCTGATCCTAAAATTGATTGTGTGAAAGGATGTTTTCTTTAACTTATTTTTAGACATTTCTAGCAGTTGTAAGTATTTACAAACTGAAACCAGTCTGAAAAGTGTTTGAATGAACTTGATCAAAACAAATGGAAAACAAACATCAGTTAATAAAGTTCCTACATTCTACTAGATGTTTGTTTTTAATTTGTTTTGATCTGGTTCATTCAAGCACTCTTCAGACTGGTTTTAGTTTGTAAATACTTACAACTGATGTTAGAAATGTCTAAGAATAAGTTGGCACTTAATTTTCAAAGGAAAATCACTTTTCATTAAAGATAAACTTGGGTAGGCCCAAAATATGCCCTCACCATGTCCAGTTGGGCAACTAAATTTTCAACCCTTTTGTGAGTTTTCCCATTACAAATTTTATTTGTTGGAATGATAATATTACTAATATTAATGCCAATCATTTAATGGCCACTGGATAATTAAAAACATTGCAGTGATTAAAGCTTTATCTTTGACCAAGGTAGACAATGTAACTTTGTTAGTAAGTAACTACATAGCTTTGTTTTTATAAATTGTCCCCCACTATTTTTTGTTGTTTGCTTCAGTAAACTGAAGTTTTGTTAGTCTGAAAGACCTTTTATCATTTGTTTTGGGGATTTTACATAAATTTGTTACATTTAATGATTTATATTTTTCCCTCTGTTGCAAATTGTTCAAAATTTTTTTTGTTTAATATCAATTTGTGTCATATCATTTTATGTGCAATATCATTTTATGTGTCATATAATTTTTTGTGTAATATCATTTTCAGGGTATTAATTATATAAATATTATGAAGACTGTCCTTAGTACTTGTTTTATTGTATTTAACTTGTATTCCAGAATCTCAGAATTTTATGGTAGACCACACCTATTTGTACCTGATTATTAGGTACTTTCTTTATTTAGCAAATGCCTGACATGTGGTGATAACATGATCAGAATCCCTGACTGACTGATTAACTGAAATCCTGTTAGAGAACTTTTAATTCAACCAACCATTACACATGTTTACATGGGATTGGCCTAACAGTACAATGAGGCATTCATGTAAAACATGAAAGATAGAGGCTTATATCCTAATCAATTTGTTTTCATTATTTGTGAACTGACCATTAAATTATCAGGTGAGGAAAGGGTCTGAAATATTTTTTTAAACTAACTTGGTCATAAAATAGCTTGAAAAAATATTTTTGCTCAGATTTTAAAAAGAACTATTAGTACCTGCTTATAAGAAGAGTCCATGTGCAAACTTTATGGACACAGGTCTGCCATCACATAACACAGATCTGGGTCTGTGCAGTTTGTTAGGAGTAATCAGTAGAAGAAATAATAATAATAATAATAATAATAATAATAATAATAATAATAATAATAATAATAATAGACCCCAATCTGTAGGCAAGTTATACTACTGCAGCAGATCTTTGTTGTCTGCAGTTTTACTTGACTTATAAGCAAGTATATACAATACCATAGTTACATCCATTATATTACTTGAAAATGATTACTTATCTTTAGATGAAAAAGAAATCCCTACTTCCATCATCCCCAGAAAACTAAATGCTCAGCCCCATACTCCTGAGAACCATGGGCATGGATACCTATAAACATATACACAATTGCAAACTGAATCTTCAAGAACTTGAAAGTAAATTTCAAGTCTCTAATTGACCCATTGACATCTATAGTCATGCACACCTGAAATGGTGTGCTACACCCAAGGGTGTGCCTTTTTAAAGCTCCATAAATAACATTTTCCCTCTAATTTACAAAAAAAGTGGAAACGACAAAAATAAAGTACCAAAAATAAAGTACCGCTTAATTTAAATAAGCAACAAAGAAATTTGTTTTTGACAATGTGTGTAGTATAAATAGCTACATGTATTTGAAACATGGGACATTAAATGACTCTTTTCAGCCATTAAATGACTCTTTTCAGCTATTTAAACACACATCAGTGTTAAAAATCAAATGTGTTGACAAAAGTTCTGTAAACCAGCTCCACTGTAGCCAGGTGTTCTCTTTGGACAATATTTGTCTCTTTGAACATTTCTGATCCTAATCAAACTTCTTTGTGGTCAAGCAGCCTCTATAACAGTGCCAACATTTGGAGGCCTGCAGAATATCCAGTCAAGAAAAGACCATATATCCATATTTGTGACAAAGCATGTTTTCTTGTTTTGTTAATCCATTTTAAATTTATTGATTTAAAACACATAAATTTAGTCCAGCTGTGAGATTATAGTAATGGAATAATAAATATGATTTTTTTTAACCGCTCTGGTAGCCTAGTGGTTAAAGCATTCATTTCTAAGGGTTTGAACCCTGGCCAAGTCATATGAGAGTTATAAAAATGGTAGTAACATCTGCCTCGCTTGGCACAAAGCATTATGAGGTTAGTGTTAGGACTGGTCAGCCTTATATCAGGATACTGTGTCTGGGTGGGACAAGATGCTATATGTCTGCTGCATGATTCACCAATGTTAGACATCACTGTAAACTCCCACACTGCAGACATTGTAGTGACATCACTGAGATTTTTTTAAAACTATGTTAAAAATACAAATCACACACACACACACACACACACACACACACACACACACAAATGATTTTCATCAGAGTACATCAGTATTTAGTCTCTAATAATACATGTACATGTTATTTTGGTACTTCAGTAGTTGAGCTCAGATGAGGAGCTCCAGGTATTCTAAAGCACTTGCTTCTCACATCAGTTTGCACAAGTTCAAGTCTTAGGCAGGCCAGTGTGGTGATGTGAGAAAGTTTTTCATTAACTCCTCTAGGATAGTGGTTCTTACTAGGGTTTTCCCAGGGTCTTCCTCCACCAGTTTTACTGGCTGCCATGTGTAGTCTTTCTTGCACTGAGAAATGGCATTAAATCCAAAACATAAATAAGAACAAAAACAAACTCAGATGAAACAGATTTTACTAGATCTAGACTGTATTCATCAAAGAATACTTATAATTTGATGTCAAAGAGACTTTGAATCAAGCCCTGTAATCCAGATGGATTTGTACCCATTTAATCCTTTGAAGTGGATTAGTAGAGAAACAAAAGTTATTAATTGTATCAGTGGAAATATGTTTACAGTAGTTTGGAACTGAATAAGCAGGCATTCATATAAATGGACATTGGATTAACATTACTTCCATTATATATTTAGTGGCCACAATGTAAATGAAATGATTGATGAGGGACAGTAACAGGACATTAATATTAGCCTATAGCTATATTGTAAACTTCTGTCTTTATCTACTTGTCCCATGATAATGGCCCCAATCATTCTACTTTCATATATCATCTGGATATGCATTAAGGGTTGGATAGATGAGATTGTGACCTTGACATTTCCACTTTACTAGACTGTCCAGGATTAGTTCCTGTCATGGAAACTGTCAGCCACAGTTGTACAGGCAACCATGTTATACACAAATAAGCCAATTTTCCTCTATATATTACTTGAACATGAATCATGATGGCTGTAGGCTCAGGTGGAAGTCTCTGTAATTTACTAATACACACCATTGTCTTTGTCTCTATTTTCTTGGAGCTTAAAAGGTTAATGGTCAATAGAATTAATGTCAAACATCCTATGACTGTTATTTTTTTGTGTCATAACTCTACACAAAGAGCTTCATAAATCACCAAGAACTATTTTTCTCCAGACATTTCTAGATTCTAACTGTGCTAGTAATTTAACATTCCCCATTTCTGCTATTGCACTGGGACATTTGTTGTGCATGGATTGTCATTTATTGGATGATCAATTGCAGACAAGATAGACCCCTATCTGCCATTTCGTATTTCACCTGCAGTTCAGGGTTTTTCTACTGATTACTCCAAAGAAGCTGCAAAAACCCAGATCTCCCATTGCATTATGAAATGACAGATGACTATGTGCTCTTGGCAGTTCATACAACTTGAAAGCAAGTTATATATATATATATATATATATATATATATATATATATATATATATATATATATATATATATATATATATATATGGGTCCAGCTAGACTTAAATTTTAGGGAGAATTGACTTCTCCTTTTGGTCAGAATAGGGAGAAGTGGAAGCTAAACAGGGAGAAGTGAGACCAAAGCAAGAAACTCAATATATATATATATATATATATATATATATATATATATATATATATATATATATATATATATATATATATATATCTATATATATATATATATATATATAGAGAGAGAGAGAGAGAGAGAGAGAGAGAGAGAGAGAGAGAGAGAGAGAGAACTTTAAGCAATTCCTTATTTTCAAGTTGAAAAATATGTGTTATATATTTATTATCAACACATTTTGTAAATGTATAAAAAATTATTATATTCATATCCATTCTAATCATACTTGTAGTATATGTTTGTTTGGATTGATCCTCAATCCAATTTTAGGTAAATGTTGTGTCTTGGGGATATGACTTATATACAAAGCACAGCAGAAGCTATACATTAGAATTGATTTTAACTGATAGCAGTAACAAGATTAGATTCTTGTAATTACAAGTTGGTAAAAATGCTTAACAAACTACCACTTAATTATTTTATTGTCTACAATGAAACAACCCCTAATACATGTAACATTGTAATAAAATCACAAGCCACTTCAAAAGCATAATCTTCTTCCTGATTTCCTTGTCCTTGTTGATATTTAACTAAATTGGACCCTTCCCCCCAACTGAAATATCCAAGAATGTGTATTGCACCATGCGAGTGCATCTAATTTTAGAAAGAGGTATTGCTTCATTAAAATAATTCTAAGGACAGCATTTTTATGGTTGTATTATTTGTATATGTACTGGTAATAATAATATGCATTGATTAAATATCAGAAAACAACCTTGACATTGCAGCATTGTTTTGAATTCCACAACAGAATTTGTCACATGTTTCTGACCTACATTATTAAATATTTAGGCTAAATCTCCAATGATATAATATTTAATTTTTGTTTTCATTATATTATATATTTTCCTGAATCTATTTGCACAATTATTTATGAATACAGACAGTTTAATGAAGTGGAATAATAACGCAGCAGTGCCCCCCATTACATGTTAATTTATTGTTTCAAACTGACTTTATAAAGAAAATATGCAACTATGGCCATTAAAATCTCCATTTAGTAAAAAAGGAAAGAAATTAGATAATGCTTTTCACTATTCACACTTTTTAAAAGCAAATTACTATTTGCATATTGATGTTTAAATTTCAAAACACAATTTGGTATATTTTCATTATAGCACAGTAATAAAGCAGTGATATATTGCTCTGGAAAGGGTTAATGGTCAGTTAGCTATTAAAACTTGCATCTCAATGTGCAATAATTTCTTTGTTGTGGTAAGCTAATTGGTGTCACAGGAGTCTGACATTTTGTCAATAATATACCAGAAAATGTCTCAACATGAAATCACCTTATCAGTATTATTAATTAATACCAGTAAGGTCATTTCATGTTGTCAGAGATTTCATCCTGCTTTGTAGATAAAACATCAGACTCCTGTGTTGTTATCAACACCACCTAAATACATTTTGCCTTGGGTTACAACAGTGCCAGAACTTAATGACTATGGTTCCAGGACATCTCAAAAGTCATAATCTACAGCCATTTTATGTCTGAAAAATTGGAGGGCCAAGTCATTTTCACTTCCTAACAGAAAAAGGTAAAGTTTACATTTCTGGGTGATTTTTTTGCTCACTTTACCTGGTGTGATACCCCCCCTCTCTCTCTCTCTCTCTCTCTCTCTCTCTCTCTCTCTCTCTCTCTCTCTCTCTCTCTCTCTCTATATATATATATATATATATATATATATATATGTATGTTTTATCTACAAAGCATGATGAAATCTCTGACAACATGAAATGACCTTACTAGTATTAATTAATAATACTGATAAGGTGATTTCATGTTGTCAGACATTTTGTTGTATGTGTATATATATATATATATATATATATATATATATATATATATATATATATATATATATATATATATATATATATATATATACACACACATACATCCATACATACATACATGCATGCATGCTTGTATATATATAGAATTTTGATATTCATAACTCCAATGACAAATCAATATAAATTTATCTTTCAAATAAAGAGGTAGGTTTCAATTGTCCCATGAGTGGTTGTTGTACACAGGTTTTGCTCTACTTAGGGGTCAGATAATAATGAAATCTGATCATAGATGATCATTTTTTAAAGGGAATAGTGGTGTCTGTATTGCTGTTATAATTTGATGTCCTTAACCATGAATTTCATTGACAGTTTTTCAGCATTTCCTAATTTTCCTATTTACAGTTTACAGCTATGACAAGTAATACAGTGTATAAAACAGAATTGACACAGTTTCTCTGTTGTCTGATTTAGTCATACTTACCTCAAAGGTCACAAGTACACATATTCCTAAGCAATCATCAGTCTTCCTCATATTTTAATGTTCAGGATGGGGGAAGGTGGTCTAGTGTTTCTGGACACCTTCCATGACAAAAAAAAAAAAGACATGAATGTAGTCACATGAAATTTGACCACTATTGTATTGGGTATTATGTTTTATCTGTTCATTGGGTATAATGCACACTTTGAGAAAATAGACACAGACATTTGGATGCCCTTTCTAGGAAAGTCAGAGACCTTTTGAAAATTTGGAAACATTCCCCCACCCCTTTAGAACACTTGATCTGGCCCTGAAGCTATTATGAAACAAATGCAGTAATGGGTTTAAGCTAATACTTGTTCTTGGACACCAATTTTCCAACTTCTCATCAGTGAGGTAATTTTAGGACAAAAAATTTGCAAGCAAGGTACAGCATAGTAATGATATACCCTTTTGATTTGCAACCTTAATTTTTGGTTAATAACCTATGTAGCCTGGCCTGGAAAAAATTTCATTAATGGTTAATAATTTAAACTGTTAATTCGTATAATACATTCAAAATGTTAATAGAATTTGAAGTTTTTTGTCTTATGCTAATGTTATTGAAAGATAATTCCAAATTTTTAAAATGTAATCATTTTCTTCTTTGAGTTATTGGTGAGTAGATCAGCATATAAATCTTTTGTAAAAATTAATTTTCCAATAATATATTTTAATAATAATAATTTTCTTGTTTTGGTTGAGCATACTAAACAGTTGCTATATCCAAAAACCAAGGTGAACTATCTATCCCTGCTAAACCAGGCACAGAAATATTAATTTACTGTAATATGAGTTATGATCTGGTAATCCATTTGTCAAACTTTTAGACCTTGTGGATATAATTACACTCAGCATCTGCATATATCAACCACAACAACTTTTTATACTGTCATCATATTCAAATCTTTACATGTGGAAAGGACCTGTGGTGACTGAATACATTATTTCTCCCATGACAAGCCCAAGAGGGATTTGTCTTGTAAATTGATTGGTAGGTATTTAATGGCACTTCTAACACATTATTAACTGTATAATGTCATTATATGGGAGATAAGTGTCTTTCCTAATGACATGCCAAGGCAGTGAACCAAGGCTTGTTTGAGGGAGTATTGAGCACACGGCCCTTGAAATACATGTTCCAACACTATGATGCTCAGTGGGAGGTGGGTTTATCAGACAATTTCTTTTTTTAAGGTTTCTGTAAAATGTGTAATGGTACTTGTAGGTGATTTGAGCTAATATGATTGTCAGGAATCTGTGTAATTACCATGAGAGAATTATGGCAAGTCATTTAACACTTAGAAGTTGATACATGAAACTTAAACAACTCTGGCATCATCTTAATATCAGCCAAGCAATTTGGGACATGGTATATATTATATGTATATTGAAGAAGTTCTTTTTTCGCATGACAGCAGGTCCAAGTTTGGTTTCTAAATTTTAGTGATTAATAATAATAAAGACTTTATTTAGAGAACTTAATTAGTTACAGAACTAATCTACATTGAGGCCTTTTAGCTGTTGTATATAATAATGTACAGTATATACAACTTGATGTGAAAATCAGGCTTGACACTAAATAATTAAGTGAAAACTCAAAATATCAAGTCTGGAGCACATACACAGGCATCTGTGAACACATAAACATATATAAATATATCATCCTTCATGGAAAAATTCAACTTTAAAAATGATGCAAAAATACAGAAAAGCTGGCAGTATTTATATTACTTTAACTGTTCAATTGTCTAAAAGATTTCATTTTTTGAGACACTAATTATGAAAAGAGGAAATGCTATGATCTGCCTTATGTCACTTGGAATGTTGTTCCATACCAGTAGACAAGTATATTGAATATTTTTTAAAAACAATTCCTTCTTTGTCCTTGGTATAATTTAATTTCTACTTCTTATGGACCTTAAATTTGGAATGCCATCAGCATCTCTTCAGTGAAAGATATACATGAATAGCTTTTCTGGATACTTTATGCATCAATTTGGCCTTTCAAAGAAATATTCCTTCATGTATTGTTAAAATCCTTATATTATTCATTGTATCTTGGAAACTGTCAATACATTAATCTAGAATTACATGGCATGCCCTTTTTTGAGTCTTAAAAAGTTTGTTATGTTTGAATTAGAGTTATTATATGCAAACCTTCTTTTGGCAAAGCAGTATAATCACACTGACAAACTTGCCGTATCCCTCAGTTTTTGTCTGGTCATTGGAAGTAAAGGATTGTAACTACTATCAAAAAGACTTGCCATCAGCAGCAACAGCAGCACATTTAAATTGGGTCTGTACTCAGATTTGGTAAAGATAAGACCAGCCTATTATCAGTATGATTTGTTTAGTAAGCAAGGATATTGCAAATTTATGAAGCATGCAAGATTATTATCACCTGATGATTAGGGTCCCAATGCTTAAAGCAGATTTATTAGTATCTTGGAAATAATGTCATCTTTTAGGATCTTAATTGAGATTATTACTTAGTGACAGGACCACTTCAGTGGCCTAGTGGTTAGAGCACCTGCCTTGGATATGGGTTTGGATATGGGTTTGATCCCCTGCTGAGTCATACCAGAGACTATACAAAATGGTACTAACAGCAACCTCACTTGTTGCTCAGCATTAAGAGGTTAGTGTTAGAACTGGTCAGCCTGGTGTCAGGAAATTGTGACTGGGTGGGACATCATGCCACATGTCTTCGGCATGATGCCCCATTGCTAGACATCACTATAAACTGTCACACTGTAGACATCATAGTGATATTTCTTCTATAGATTAGGAATATTATTTTGTTGAAGCTATTTAGGAGCTGGACATATTTTTAAAAACCCACCATCACCACCCCAACCAACCCTGAAAAAAAAGGTCAGTTCCATTAAAATTGACATGGTTGTTTGTTCCTTCATATTGTGTGACCTATAATTTAAAGGTACATGTATTTATTTTAGTGTGCATCTTTCAGATGACATAATTTGACACCATAAAAATTCAAAGATGAGGATGATGTGGACTTGATCATGTGGACTTCTGGAGTCCATCTTTCAAAAATTGTCCTTTAGTCCACATTGCAGGATATTGGATATTCAGACACAAGACAACCCATGCAATGTGGGCTTGAGGATGTAGAATAGGCCGTGTGCACTGCTGCATGTCAAAAGAGTTGATGAATGGAGAAGCAAGAGCTGTAGTGGCTTAGTGATTATTCTATTATTGCTCTGTGACATTAATAGAAAAGAGCAGCAAAATTCAACAAATAATTTATTTCCCTTGAATACATAGTGAAAATTTGAAAAAAAATTACAGTACAATAGAACCTGTCTTAAAAGACCACCCCTTCTGCCAAAAAATTATGGTCTCTTCATGACAGGTGGTCTCTCATAACAGGTCATAACACTATATATTCAATAAATATGTGCATTCATAATAAGGTCTATCAAGATAGGTGGTCTCACATAACAGTGGTCTCTCAAGACAGATTTTACTGTATTGAAAATTAAATCCCAAAATAGTCCAAAAAGTTATATCACCAGTCCTGAGCAATAATGTTCTAATTTATTTACACTGCTCCGGTGGCCTAGTGGTTAAAGCATCTGCCTTAGATGTGGGAATTCGTGGGTTCGATCCCTGGCTGAGTCATACCAAAGACTTTAAAATTTGGTACTAACAGCAGCCTCGATTGGCACTCAGCATTAAGAGGTTTGTGTTAGGACTGGATGATCTGGTGTCAGGATAATGTGACTTGGTGAAACATCATGTCACATTTCTGTGGCATGATGCCCCAGTGCTGGACATCTCTATAAACTGCCACACTGATGACATTGTAGTGATATGACTGAAAAATTGTTAAAGCTAGGTAAAAAAATCTAAATCACACACACACATTAATTTTATTTACATTGATGTTCATTTTAACCAGAACTGAAAGCATCATTGTGCCTTTAGACTTGAATGTACTTGTGTACTAGTATCCTAAAGTGTGATGATGTATTAAGTCTTTCAATTGATCACAATAATATAATCCAAGATGCCAATGTCTGAATTCATTATAATTCCAAATTAATGTTTCTAATAATTCTATTTAAGAGCATGTTTTTTTCCAATAAATAAATAATGAATAAATAAAATCAAAATACTGAACATAACAATGTAATGATTCTTCATCAAGATCTTACAGCAAAAATGAGTAATTTCTTGATAAAAATGATTATAATGTCCTCTGCTTGACCTAGGTCACAATTAGCATTTTTTGGAAATGCTATGATTTAATGAAATTTTCCATTCTAAAACACTCGGTTGTTTGCAATGTAAAATCTGTTAGCAAAATTTTAATAAGGTAAATCAAGTAGGCTGGGTATTTTTATGGGAAATGCCAGTGGGCTGGGTATTTTTATGGGAAATGCCAGTGTCCTAGAGCAAAACCTAAATAAATGTTTGCTGCTATTGATAATGATCCTAATATTTAGCCCACACTCCTATAAAAATATTAGATATATATTATTGATTTACCAAAATAAAAACAGTGTCTCTAGTCAGGAAGAGTGAACTTGATTTTAGGACAAGGTCAAGTCTAAATACAGTTATAGATAACAAAATTTCTGGGGGTAAACACCCCACACCTCCAAAAAAACTAACAACTCAACAAGTTAAATATACATGCTGGATTTTTGAAATGGTGCAGGTGAATCCTACCATCTGGTCATCCCAGGTGAATCCTTGGGCAGGGCACCTTACTTGAACTGTCTCAGCTCTATGTACATGTAGTCTATTTTTGCTGTTTTGCCATTCAAACACCAAACTAGAAAAAAACAGAAAAAAAAAGATCCTTAAGTCCATATTTCAGAATGTTGGGTGTATTAGATGCCACTGGATCTTTACTGTGACATTCTTGATGATCAAACTGTGGATTGTGTGTATCTAACTACACTGTCTTTATTATTATTATTATTATTATTATTATTATTATTATTATTATTATTATTATTATTATTATTATTATTATTACTAATCTGCCTTGAGGCCCTCATTCAAAGGAATTTACTTATTTTTTATTTTTCTATTTTTGCTCCATCTCTAAAGTCACTGTATATACTGGTTTTGGAAAAAAGGAAATAGAGTGTGCATTTCTAATCTCAACTAGAATACTAGTTCCAGAGTATTGGAAACTTTTTAAAAATAATTCCTTATTTGGTTTTGGAATTTTATAACGTTTGGTAGATATTGATAGATATTGAGCGCAGGTGGGGAGTATTTGCAGGTGGGGAGTATTTCCGGTAGCCTGTACATGAATAGTGATTGTAAATATTCAGGAGCACTATTATTGGCTATCCTGTACATTAATTGGGCTTTTCTCAAACAGATTCGGTCTTTAATAGGTAATATTTTAAACTTATACCAGCTAAATTTTCCTTGCTTTCTTTCTGGATTGATATTAACTCAAAAGCTCTTTTTGGGAGATGTGCCAGCTTTGCAAAGTCTTTATCATTTGAATTAACCCATTATGTATTACAGTAGTCTAAATAGGGTTGTATGTAACTGTTATAAAATAGTTTTCTGTGCTTTTCTGAAAGAAACTGTCTTATCCTACTGAGAAGCCATAAACTTGAATTGACTTTTTTATTGATATGTTTGATATGTTCAGTCCATGGTAGGTTATTATCCACCAAAACACCAAATAGACTATTGTGACAGACCATTTGCAACCTTTTATCCTTCTATGTCAGACATAGTTCATCACTATCAAGTTTTGTTCTAGACATAGTTCATCACTATCAAGTTTTGTTCTTTTTTTTCGGTGTTGAGATAAGTAATATTTTAGTTTTACCAGTATTAACCACCATGCCATTGCATGTGCACCAGTTGTCCAGTTTGTTTAGGGCATTCCTTAGAGAAATTTAGTTCATGCTTTGTGTTTTGGATATCTGACAATGTTGTGTCATCTGTATAGAGACTGTAGATGATACTGAGTCCTTTAGTACAAGTGGTAGGTCATTAATAAATAAAATAAACCGTAAGGGACCCACATCTAATTGTACCAGGTTCAGACAGAATATTATTTATATAAACATGTTGTGTTCTCACTTAAGTATGAAGTAAACCATCTAAATGTGCTTTTATCGCATTGGTAGATTTTCAGTTTCTTCAAAAAAAATTAATGATCCACCATGTCAAAAGCTTTCCTGAAATCTACAAATACAGAACCTATTATTGTCCAGTTTGTTTAGGGCATTCCTTAGAGAAATTTAGTTCATGCTTTGTGTTTTGGATATCTGACAATGTTGTGTCATCTGTATAGAGACTGTAGATGATACTGAGTCCTTTAGTACAAGTGGTAGGTCATTAATAAATAAAATAAACCGTAAGGGACCCACATCTAATTGTACCAGGTTCAGACAGAATATTATTTATATAAACATGTTGTGTTCTCACTTAAGTATGAAGTAAACCATCTAAATGTGCTTTTATGCATTGGTAGATTTTCAGTTTCTTCAAAAAAAATTAATGATCCACCATGTCAAAAGCTTTCCTGAAATCTACAAATACAGAACCTATTATTCTACCTAATGGTCAAGTACTTGAAGCCATTTATCAGTTAGGGAGATCAAGGCTGTCTCGTTATGAATGTTTCTGTCTAAAGCCTGGTTGATTAGGGTGTAACAGAAAGTGTTTGGTTAAATATGATATGAATGAATCAGGGACATTGCTGCATTGCTGTTGTTGTTGTTATAGGGTTTAACCCATTTTTCAGCACAAAATTATGGACATGCTTTTCAATCAATTTTGACAAGTTTGGTAGTATTGAGATTGGCCAGTAGTTACCAGCATCATTCTTAGGATCAGATTTGTGAATAGGTATAAGGAATTTTTCTTATTTGATGAAGAGAATGAATGAGGATAATCATGAGAATGAATGAGGATAATCATGAGAATGAATGAAGATAATCATGATCATTCTAGTTGATGTAAATTTTTGGCATTTTTTTATGATCTGATAATTATTTCATTAACAAATACAGTGTTATAATTTAAAGTTTTGGATTAATCACTTTAATTCACATATGTGAGTCAAATTTTTTAACCCTATGACAATGTTCAGCTAACACAGACTGTTTTAAGCTACAGACTGATTGGTTTTACTTTTGTATTTTGTATTTTTTTCTTTTTTCCTCCTTATATAAAATGTTCAAAAAGTATGTACAGATGTTACTGCCATGTTTTCCTGATCCAAGTTTGGTCACTCATTGTTACAAGCCACAGTAACAAAATTTTTGTAATGTTGACCCAATAATGCCTTTCATCCTGGTTAAGTTAGATAATCAGATTTCCTCTTATTCAGCTAGAGGTCACTTCCACTGCAGTATAAAAGCCCTGACCATGAAAATATAACTTGAGTACATTAATATCCCCCTCAGCTGTTTAAAGGGGGGGGGGCAAACAAATCTATATACAGTACTGTATATAATATAGTCCTATAACTGCAATGATGGGTTGTTTACTGCAGTGTATTTTACACCAGTCACCAGTATGATTTTTAAATACCTGCAGTAAATCATTCAGATTTCTCTTTTCTGCTTACATGGTGTTAAGAATAAGAGTATTTATATTTTAAAGGTGTAACAACTTTTTGTTGTACATGATAGCTAGCATAATTGAAAACTTTAACATGTGTTGGTAGACCAGACAATAAATTATGCTGTGCTGTCTGACACAGGCAATGTCATTTCATCTTGTTCTTGATAGATACATGGCAGCCTGGTTCTTCTGGATTGTCAGATCCATTTTTTTGTCTAAGATATTACTGATAGGAACTCCACAGTATTTCAGAATCAAAGATAATTTGTATGAATCAAATATTCTTCATGAGTTTGTTGAGCCACAGTTAAAGCATCACTTACAAACTGTTGCAGGTGATTCAAATATTATGTCTGAAACTTGTTGACAGTCTTTTTAAAACATTGCTGGTATTTATAGATCACAAATTTACTCATCCCTTGAATACATATAAAAACTTCACAATTTTTCCTGCACTTTCTTGGCCTAAGTATTTAATCTTTATAGTGCTTTACCTCATTGTGTAAAATCTCCATCAAACAATTACCATTTTAGCATAAAAGCACCATTTGCTAAGGGAAATTAATATTTTCTAAACACTTTTATACATTTATAAAAATATATAAGTTTTGTAAATATAGTAGTAATTTGGATTTTTCTGTTTCTTTTCTATTTGTTTGTGCAAATGCTAGACCAAACAAACATCCACCAATGCACTATTGAGGTAATCAGCTTTTGTGGATGATGATTACTGCAAAACATGGAAGTTTAGTGAATACTGTATTGCATTATGCTGGGCTTTTCCTATCCACTTGCCCAATGCCCTGAACAGACAAGGGGCATGATCTATTGTTACATTGTCACAAAATTAATGACATAAACCCCAAAAATTGATAAATGTATTTTTTATTAGTAATATTACTTTATCTACCAATTGAGATTGTAACTATTTAAGGTAATTGTTGCAAATTGCAATGTTCACAGGTGCAGTGTCAGCAGTAAATGTTGTGATAATGGTAAATGTTGGTTCATTCCTTGTATAGGTAACACTATTTTCAGTTGCCAGTTATTTAACAAACCATTTATCTAGGATCTTGAGAAAAATGGGAAAGTTGTCTTCATCAGCTGGTTTTTATTCATTACCCAGAATGCATAGACCATAAAGAGTAGCTATGGTTTATTTTCTTTTTTTTGCAAACTCTTAGAAAATCTGCATTTCCTGTGTTGTATTTTATTGCATTTCCTGTATTGTATTTTATTGCATTTTTGTATTGTATTTTTTGAATCATCATCTACATTTGACAACCCAGAGACTGATTTTTATTACAACATCTGGTAAATTCATATTCAGGATACATATATTTATTATCTTTACTAAAAATATTAATCTATTAATAAAAGTTGGGAAGAGAAATGCATATCCACATGCCAAAATGAGGTGTCATGGTGATGGTCAGTTTATGATTTTGCTACCAACAAAGGTTTGGGAGCCCCAAGTGGCCAAGTGGTCTAAAGCACTCATCCTCTGTCTGAGTGGGTTCCAGTCTCCAGATTGGCCAATGTAGGTATGTGAGAAAGCATGCCAGTATGTCATAGTGATTCTTTCCAGGGTTTTCCTGGATTCTTCCTCCAACACTGATAATGGCCACCATGTATAATTTATCTTATGCTGAAAAATAGCATTAATCCATAAAACAAAAGCAACAAAGTTTTTGTAATATTCCTTGTGTTTAAAAGTTAATCTTGCACTTTAAAGATTTAAAGACACCTGTCTAATAGGAAACTCATCATTACTTTTTTAAAATTGTGGGGCCCCGAGTGGGGCAGCCAAGTGGTGTAAAGGCTTTAGCGGCGTTAAGCCCAACAACAACAACAACTTTTTTAAAATTGATTTCACTGTGCTTCCTTGAAACATCAATATTTTTGTGCTGCAGCCATAATTACAGATGACATAGTGTAAACATGTTGCACATGGACTTGTACTTTTAAAAACAAAGGGTTTTTTCTGATTGGAAACAAATTGTCTCTATATTTCGTATCTCAATGGTTGACAATACTGAGCTGTTGCATGTGGTTAATGCTTGTGGGACTGCAGTGCATCCATTTTAGTTAACTCACTGCAGCTGCGATGTTAGGATTGCCCTTTATGTCTCAAATGTTGACACAAGAGTCATTTTATACATACATATACAGCTGCTTTCAATGCACTATAAATTAACAGACATGGCAGCAACAAGCTGATCTACAGAAGTTGTTCAATAATGTGGTGTCTCTGTTATCCTCAAAAAAATTTCATGAACAAGGTTAATAATAATGAGGAATCCTCCTTTTGCCAGTAATGATGACTTATGATTGTGACTAGCTCCTTTTGCCAGTAATGATGACTTATGATTGTGACTAGCTTCTTTTGCTAGTAATGATGACTTATGATTGTGACTAGCTGCTTTTGCCAGAAATGATGACTTATGATTGTGACTAGCTTCTTTTGCCAGTAATGATGACTTATGATTGTAACTAGCTCCTTTTTCCAATAATGATGACTTATGATTGTGACTAGCTTCTTTTGCCAGTAATGATGACTTATGATTGTGACTAGCTCACTAGGGCAACACAAGGCCCTACACAATAAAAGTCCTTGTTAAGAGCAATGCAAATGAGCTTGTTGAAGGATCTTGGATTTTTTGGCGGGGTTGTCAGAGTTCTTGATCTCGAGGATTGTACAGGACATGCAATTTCATACAAATTATATTCTGTGTTGAATTCTACTATGGATACTCAAGTTTTTTTCTGAAAAAATTCAGCTCTTAACTAAGAAGTTCTTGCAGCTTTGGAATTGTAAGTATTTATTAGTGCCAGATGTAGATACCTTCTTCACTAGCCAATTTTCTGATGTGTTAAAACCATCAAAATCTTGTTGGATCGATCGATCTGTAATTCAGACTTCAGGTCTGTGAATTTCATTGAATGTGGCAGCATACACTACATCAGGTCTGAATTTCATTGAATGTGGCAGCATGCACCACATCAGGTCTGTGAATTTCATTGGATGTGATGGCATACACCACATCCAGTTGAAATCAAGTTGCTCAAATTTGTTCATTGTTCCTATATGACCAGTAGAAAGGGAGCACACAACTGGAATGGAGAGATAAGTAAGTAATTTCCACTACTGGTCAGTGTTAGTACAAACATATCCTTTCCCTCTAAGAAAAGGACAAGATTTTATAAAGCCTGGATTAATACAAATTATAGCCATCTGTGTTCAAGTAATAATCCAGTGACTAAAAACTTGTTGGTGGATGACATAGGTGCACAGCTGAATAACGCCCATCTCTTGGCCTCTAAGTGTCTGGAAACCTTATTTTATGAAATTTTACATAAATCTATATCTGGCTGGGATAATAAGCCTTTTATTTGACTATCTGTTCAGTCAGGCTCCAACAATCAAAATAATGCACCTTGTTACCATCAGACTCCCTTTACTAGGATAACAACTCTTGCCTACTCCAATAATTAACAACTTTGCTACTTTTTGTTCTTGGAGCATTATAAACACTTGAGTTGGGAATTTGTTTGCATGAAATCTGCAAAAGACACTAAATCTTGGAAACCATTGTGCTCACTTGGCATTCTTATGAGGATATTGTACTCATTTTAATATATGCTTTACAAATTGCATTTCTGTAGGGACTGATAATTACATATAGATCTACAAAATAGAATAGGTGGGCCCTGAGCAGCTCTAGACTGGTCTAATGTGATTCCTTTTACCAACCACTGCTATATCACCTAATCTGTCTGGGTTCAAGTCTTGGCTTTCACCAATGTCAGTATGGGAGAAAGCTAATTGCTAGTAGCTTCCGATGGGTTGGTGGTTCTTGCTTGGGTTTTCCCTAGTTCTTCCTCCACCATGTATAAACTGATTGCACTGAGAAATGGTCTTTAAACCCAAAAACGATAGCAACAGATAATAGTGCCTAATAATGACATTGTAATTTACATTTTCTCTGACAGTGTGAGGGCTTTATGCTTCATCTGTTTCATCCTGAATTTTATTGTTGGGTAATAGTATCACAAATAAATATGAGTGTTGCTGCTGACAATGTACTTGTAAATATACTTGATATGACTTCCTTATATATCAATCTGACATTCTTTTGCAAGAGTGATAAAAATTTTCACTTGGCTGGAACTGCACTCATGTGTTGCTTTAGGATTTTGCTTATTAGCAAGCCTTTAAGAAATATATTTCCCATGAAGCTTATTCAAACTTCTGGTCATTAATAGATTATAGTACACAAATTTGGAAACATTTTATGGTGACTGCTAACTGCACTAAGCAGGTAAACACCATATGCATTTCATTTATATACCTGAATGGTGGGATCTTACCATTATATACCATTGATGTTTACATGGAAGTGACCATTAAAAAAAGAGTTTACTTTTATTGGTGAAGAGAACATAACACAACAGCAGACATTAGTAAGACTTGATTAGTTGTTGAAGAGCTGGATCACAATTATCACATAGCATCATTTATAGTCACATGATCATGTAAGTTTAATCACTTGCATAGGTGAAGAATTGCTAAGAATTCTGTTGTAGTATGGGTTACAAAATGCAAGAAATGCTTTTATTTTTGTATAAATAACTGTCAGAGATTATGATTTACAGATGTCTTACCTAAATATTTAGCAGAGCCACTTTGTTTTCCAGCAGTGTTCTGGTCCTTTCCCCAGATTTATCTCTTTACACTTGCTTCATCAATCATTACCATTTACCTTCCTTCCTCCATCCATAAGAGAGATTGCACAATATTTGTAAAGAATTTAAATGTGATATCCCTTATTGATCATTTTTTAAAATTAATTTTATTTTAATGTTATGGCATTGACTTCAGAGTAGAAATGGTTTGACTTCAGAAATGGATAATAACCTCAGTGGTACTCTTGACATAAATAAACTGTTGGGTGTGGCCCAGGTACAGCATTCAATCACTCTAAGTCCCTTCATTGTTGGGTGTGTCCCAGTTACTGCACTCCATCACTCTTAAGTCCCTTCATTATTGAGTGAAGTCCAAGTACAGTACTCCATTACTATGAGGCCAGTCATTATTAGGTGAGGCCCAAGTACAGTATTCCATCACTACAAGGCCTTTGATTATTGAGTGAGGCCTAAGTACAGCACTCCATCACTATAAGGCTCTCGATTATCAGGTGAGGCCCATGTACAATACTCCATCACATAACTCAGTTCCATTATGACAAGTATAGTCTTAAAATGATAATGTAATTCATTATAAGGTGGTACACTGTGACTGATCCAATAGGTTGTGTTAAAATGAGTGAGTGATGTATATATAATGTACTTCATTATGAGGTTACACTATAAGAAAAATTACTCCATGATTCCCATAGACCTTAGTATAATGAGGGACTACATTATGCAGTACTTGAAACAAACATGCTAAATTTTTGGGATTGTTTGTGATCCACAATGGCCATGCTTATGGCTAGGACTTCCAATGTAATTTTCTCATGTCCAGTCAGAAAAAAGTAACAAACTTATTGGATGGAATCTAGAAAAGACTTGACTCGTTTGGTCACCACACAATGATGATAGGTCATGCAATAAAGTTAACAGAATCAATGAATTTTGTCATGGGATAACTCCTTTTCATTGTTGCTTTTATTTACTTAGATGACAGAGATATGACACTGCACATATCTCAGAAATCTTGTGAAGACAACATCAGCGCCTTTGGTAACTTTTATATATACTTGGGAAAATATCTGGATGAACTAATATCAATTTTTATTGGTTTACTGTTCCCTCCAGTGGGCTTTTTCATATCCCATCTTGATATTTGTCAACACTGTTTATAAATATTTCACCAGTATGGAAATTTTAATGGTACATTTTGATGGTCTTAGTTTTGGAAAAGAAATATTTGATATATTGTAGATAGTTGTTTATAAGTTGAGTCCTAATGCATACTGCACAGACCCTGATTTGATGTCACATAATGTGCCATTAGATCTTAGTGCAGTCTATTAGGACTAGTGCATAGAACAAACATGATAGATCCTGATCTGTCAGTGCATTATGGACATCAGATCAGGGTCTATGATGTTTGCAGTTTGACCAGAGTTTAATGTGAGTATATATATAATAGATTCAGTTACTTCTGAAAGATCATGTATCTAGATTCTTGAGTAAAATTCCAATGTGATTAGTTATCTGTACAGCTTGCTGTTGTTTACCTGTCCTGAAATTATTTTGAATTCTCTGGGGCAATTTACTCAAAATGTCTAAAGGCATTACTAAAAAATCTTTCATGTATTGATGCACTCTTAAACAGCAAACAAAAACCCCCCAACAAAAAAACAAAAAGTCAAAGTGCTGCACACCTTGTCAAAGTGCTGCACACCTTCATTTAATATTGTGAATGTATTTAGTAATTGTTCAACTCTATGCTAACAGGTTTATACATTATACACTCACAAATCAAGTCAAACTGCAAACAACAAAGATCATTATCTGCTATAGCATGATGCACCAGCAGATCAGGGTGTGTGCTCATTGCCCAACTGATTACTCCAAACAAACTGCACAGACCCATATCTTCTGGTGCATTATGTAATGGCAGATATGGGTGTTTGTGCAGTTTGCAGTTAAACTCTTCTTAAAAGTGAGCATATATGGTAGTTACACTCTTGGAGCTTCCTGATTTCTTCTGAATGGTTTTCAGAGTTGGGGCTTGTAATTTTTGTTTTATTTTAAATTCCCATTTACAGAATTGTGCATGGCATTGAAATTATTAGTCTTGGATAGTGAATGTTGACCTAGTGAGTGAGTAATCATATACTGCAATAAGATTTTGGTTTCCCTGATGGCTAGAGCTTAATATTCTACTCTTTTTTTTTCTCTCAGTTTTCACAAATGTAACTAAAAATACATGTCTGTTATAAAAGATGGTAATTACTATCAGTGACTGATAGAAAAAAATAAAAACCTCATTGATAAAGCTAACAGTCTGATGTGAAACTGCCATTTCTTGTCAAAGTTGACTTACTGGGGTTTTTTTTCCTGATAGCTCAAAACATATATGGCATTTATAAACATACACCTGTCTATATACTGGCTTACTGCCAAGTATTTTATTATATTAGGTAATCAGTATTGAGCTACAACAAAAACTGGTGCTACCCAGGTGAAAAATGATTTATCAAAGTTAATGAAGTATCTAGCATTAGTGATGAGGAGATCAACATTATCAGATGATGCTCTAAATAGCAGACATTTAACATCCGAATCTACATCAAATGCAGTGGGCACAGTTATACATGAAAGCAAAATATGAAATAAAATCACATGTACATCTGTTTCTTTTATGGTCACTCTTATAGAAGAAACTGAGCTTGGTCACTTAACTCCTACTAATGGAGCTTCATTGACAACCTAAGAGGTCATTTATGATGATAGAACATTGAACATGCTGGCCAGTTTGAGAACTGCTTAACTGCCATATTAATCCTTAAATGTTTACATTTTCTTTGGGTAAATTTATGTCTTGTATATTTTGTATTACCTGTAGCTTGCTCATTTACATGTAGATTGATCATCAGATTGATTGATGGACATTTAATTGCACATCAACACAAAAACTATTTGGTGTCAGGGCTATATTTAGTTCTTTGCCCAGAGCCAATGATAAGTCATTCTAAAAGGTGTACATAAGATCAGTTTTCAAGTCCCATTTTTATTGATATACAGTCCATTTTTATTGATTTCTACCTAGTAGTTTTTATGGTTGGTGTGCCATATTCAATTATTATAAGACCAGTCCAACTTCAAACTACACAATGCAGTTTATTAGGAGTAATCAGTAGAAATAAACATCATAGACCCATATATGCAGGCACAATATGTTACAGCAGATCAGGGTCTGTATTGTTTGGACTGGATTTCTAGGCATGTGTATACAGTAGTTCCTACTGAGCAACCAGAGAAAAGTGTCTTGCCTAGGAGCCAAAAGCATAAAAAGCATTAATGAATTATATTTAACCCCAAAGGTCACTAGAGTGCTTGTGTGTTTTGGTTTCAAAGTGATCTTGAAGTCATAGTCATCTTGCTACTTTGATGTTAACATATTTTATCTTTTACAACACTTAGAGGTTAATTGATATATGTGAGGTTATAAGTAACATCAGCCCTTCCCTAGGGCATGGTCCTGTGTTGCTAATACTACAAAGGGTCCATTATTTTGTATGAATTACACTGTGTCAAATGTAATCACACCAAATAGTTTGTCATAATTTTTGCTTATAAATTTGTTGAATCAAGCTGAAATTTCTCTGTGATAATAAGTGACAGTTATTTTTAAAAAGATGTATTAAAATTTGCTAAATAAGACAGAAATTTCTCAATCAATGAAGAGAATGTTTTTTTTTAAAAAAGAAGATATATAAGTAACAACAACAATAATAATAATAATATGGTGAAACCAATCAAGACCACTCTATCCTGAAAACTTGCATTGTACAGTAAGATATTCCAGTTATACAGAAAGAATTTTATTCTCTTTTCTTCAGACAAACATCTTTTATTTATTGGCTTATAAAAACCAACACAATATTTATTATGTGGTCAGCTAACTCCAGGCAACAAATTTCTTGCCAAAAGGCATTGGTCAACGATTGGGTTCATCTATTGAAAGATTAGAACCTGTGACTTTTTTGAGTATGGCAGCTACCCACATAGACACTACAGCTCCTCCCTTCAACATACAGCTCCTCCCTTCACTGATGCCTCTTTCAACAGGAGAGCTCATTTTGCCAATGCCAATTCTGCATGCCCTGCCAGCAGAGGACATACATTTTTAACAAGTCACCTGTGCTGAAATGTGGCATTAAACCCTACAACAACAAGAAGGAGTGGCCAATCTTAAAGAATTAAAATGCTTTAAAAAATGAAGCATTTTCTGCTAAAGACATTATTGTGGATGAGAGCATTTTTCTTTAAAACACAGTACCTTTCAGGCAAAATATTCTAGCTAAATGCCTATAGCAATTTCTTTGTGAACAGTAGTCAAAAACTTGTGGATCCCACAGCTGAAATAAAAGATTCCCAAGTGATGAATGGACAGATAAAAGAGCTTATTACAGTTTTTGTTACTTGCTTTGGCCATCCCAAATGGGAGATTATATACTATATAAAAGGGTGTTAAACAACTGCTTGTTTAACTGAGATGCATATTTTATTTTTTTACCAGGATTTTAGAAACAAAAGAAAAAAAGTTATTAGTTGCCACGATACTGGCAAGTTTTCTCATATACCCACATAGGCCATGCCAGAGACTGAAACATGTGAGGACAGAGATGAGATTGGCAGTGATTGTTAGGCCATGCTGAGTCTGCAGTACACTGCTAGAAAGTGGGGACCTGATTGATTTGGAAGGATAATACTTGCACTTTAAGGCAAATGCTTTGCAAGTTATCCTGTCTTGTGTGTGTCATTTAGATTTTTAACATATCTTTTAACAATTTTTCAGTCATATTGCTAGATGTCTGTAGTGTGACAGTTTATAGTGATGTTTAGCACTGGGACATCATGTCAAAGACATGTAGTATGATGTATCACCCAGTGACATTATCCTGACACCAAACCAACCAGTCCTAAAACTAACTTCTTAATGCTGAGTGTCAAGCGAGGCAGCAGTTAGTACCATTTTGTAAGTCTTTAATATGACTGGGCCTGACATTAGATGTTGTTGATAAGGGATAACCAACTTTATAACCTGTAGGAAATGCCAGAAACATGTCTGATTAGATGAATGCTTCACAACTGTCACACTGTCGTATCTCCTAGAACTATTATGAACCTGACTTACAAAGAATCAGGTTATCAGTACTACTTGACCATGCTAATATACTTCAGACAGTGGCATAGCCTGGGGAGGGCAGGGGTGGGGGAACAGTTATCCCTAGGCACTAGTTGCTCTTGGTGCCATAATCAGGAAAATACATTTTATTCCTTATATCAGATGCACTTGAAGGTGGGCCAAGTTTATGTTTTGTCTCTCTTCACTAATTACCCTCACTACACTAAAGACTTCAGACTATAGTGGCCTAATGCACTTTAACAATCAGTGCCATCTCACCTCTGTCCACATGGGTTTCAGTCTCATGCTGGGTCTATGTGGGTACATGTCAATAGCATAGCAACTAGTTATAAAGCTAATCATTTTTTGTTCTTTTGTTTCCAAAATCCAAGTAAAAGTAAAATAATCATTTCAGTTACACAGGCAGTTGTTTAATACCCTTTCAGATTGTAACTGCAAAGAATTAATTCAGCTCAATGGTGGAACATAAGTATTATTTTTAGATTAAATGAACTTCTCTAGGATAAAAAGTGTTTACAGCATCATGCATAAAAAAAACATAATGAGAAATTACTAAAATTCCCAAAAATCTAAATTTGTAAAGTGTGTTATCCAGAGATACACCTTGGTGGCCAATCTGACCAGGTCAAGGTCTTGCATATGGATGCTATAGCCTCAAAACCAATGCAGTTTTGATGTTCAAGACACCATGAAATCAGTTGAAAGAGACAATACAGACTCCATGGAACCTAAAGTCATAGCAATAATAGAATCTCTCTTTGCACTAGGTTAACCTGTAACATAAAAGCTCAACAATAGCTGCAAATCTGGTCTAATCCTCTCTTCAGTGGATTCCTTAAACTCTTTGAATGTAACTATTGTCCATGCATATTAGTCAAAGTAGTTCTTTAATCTAGTTGTCTGCTTTTATTGCTGTCTGGTGCAGGCATGTCAATAGATTGTTTTAATCCTTTGTCACCAAGTTCAGTATATCCAGGACCAGTTTAAAATATTCAGATAATCCTGTTGGGATCAGTATCACAGCTGCAAGATATTTTATGGTAAGAATGTATACTTGGGTAAAAATAAAGGCATGGTGAATCAGATGCAGTTGACAATGTATGCAAAAGAATTCCTACCACAACAGGTTCACATTTTTTTAGTTACATGCTTAGATCACATTTTTTAGTTACATGTTTAAATCACATTTTTTAGTTACATGTTTAGATAATTATTCACATGCTGCAAGTTGCTTAAAGGAATATAGTATGTTGTTAATTTTTTAGACAGAGACAGCAAAATACAATCTTGTTATACGATAAAATATCAGTACTGTCTTACTATACTGAATTCATGGGAGACAATAAAAAAAGATAATGTTATAAGGTACATCAATAGGTAATAAGGTATTTTATACATAACAGAGTACAACTTGTCAGGAAAAACCACTTCTGTGAGATACCACCTGTCTTGTGAGGTTACTTGTCTTGAGAGGCAGTCATTAAATTTCATTTGGCTGGAATGGGATGGAAGCTGGAAATGCCAAAATCTGAATAAGTTGAAGTACGTTTTTTTCATTAATGAAATGAATTAAAATACACTAATATTGAAGAAAGCCTTTAGATAAATTTGATCTATTCAAGATACTTGTCATCTGTTTAACCAATTTTAGCATTCCTGGCTTCCATTACATCTGAGCCAATTGAAATGTAGGTTAATGGAACTTGAAAACTTGTCCATTTTGCTTGTGTGAGAGTATGAATTTATTGGAAAAAAGATGACAGAGCAAGTAAAGTCTGTCAAAAGCAATATGACATTATTTTGTAGAAAAGCATCTATATGGGCTGCCAAAATATGTGAGATATTCCTGAAAATTTCACTTCTCATTGCAGTGTTAGTCAACCTCAGAACAAGCTACACAGCACAAGCAGCGTTATTTAGGCAGCAAGACATCGAACTTAAAACAAAAATATCAAGGGAGGCATCTTACACAATGTAGGACTAATCCCTTTCATAAATTCATTTCTATTTCATAGGCTTATTATATAAATATTGGTTATATTGGTTACTTCATAGAGCAGTATGATTGGGGTGACCTAATCAGTTACAGTAAATTACATTTCATATATTTTGTAAACTTTTTGATTATATCTAACTACAAAACCACTCCAATTCAGCAGTGCAGCATCGTTGGTTCATCATTATTATCTAGGAAGTAAGGGGAAATAACTTTATAGATATGCAAATAGCATTATCAAATAGCATAGAGATGCAAATATTCAGATTTCATCAGCAAAATTAATTTCCATGTTTCAAATTTAATATAGTTTCTATTTATTTGTTCTGGCTCACAACATGCTCACTTTTGTTGCAGCAGGTATAACTTCTGTAGACATGCACAATCATTTTGCATGGTATAATTGGTAAATCTTTTATTGTCATGTGAAAATATAAGAATATATTTTTCACATGTGATACCTATAGGAAGGAAAACAAACCCGTTAAAATATATGACAATTATTTTACCAGTAAGTTTATATATTTCACACTTAAGTATATTACATACATACATACATACATACATACATACATACATACATACATACATACATACATACATACATACATACATACATACATACATACATACATACATACATACATACATACATACATACATACATACATACATACATACATATAGTGTATGTGTGTGAATGTCTATATATATATATCTGGTACTTGTTCTATGTAACAGTTTATACCATCATTCAAATTTAGGTTCATATTTTTTACTTCCTTGTTGTGGAAACTGCTCACTTTCGAGACAGTCCCTGCGATTTTATGTTTGTACTTGCTTTTAACAAAAGTTTTTTTTAACTAAATATGGTTAAACTAGATTAACTTTCCATTTCTTCCAAGATTCCAAAAATAAAGTAATTATGGTAACATGTCTGATGCCACTTTATACATATGAACAATAACCATACATGAATAGTTAATAATATGGTTAGAATATTAATTATAATTTTAACTGCTTACACTTCTGCATGAATTGCAAATTAAGTTGTGAATTATAAGGGCACAAAGTCTTGCTTTTTGCATCATTAAGGCTCCTTAAGCACCACTTAACCTTCAACAATATTGATGTATCATTTAGGTAAATGCAGTATTTTGAAAAGATTGAACACTTTTATACATGGAGTTAAACAAATTATATATCAGACGGGAAGTAACAGATCATTTATTCCATTCAGACTACCCTATTAAAAGATACTTTCATGTCATCATCAGTCTTTTCCTCATTACCCCATGACAGGTACTTTCATGTCATCATCAGTCTTTTCCTCATTACCCCATGACAGGTACTTTCATGTCATCATCAGTCTTTTCCTCATTACCCCATGATAGGTACTTTCATGTCATTATCAGTCTTTTCCTCATTACCCCATAAAAGGTACTTTCATGTCATCATCAGTCTTTTTCTCATTACCCCATAAAAGGTACTTTCATGTCATCATCAGTCTTTTTCTCATTACCCCATGACAGGTACTTTCATGTCATTATCAGTCTTTTCCTCATTACCCTGTGACAGGTACTTTCATGTCATCATCAGTCTTTTTCTCATTACCCCATGTCAGGTACTTTCATGTCATCATCAGTCTTTTTCTCATTATTCCATTATTGTATGTCATTATCAGTCTTTACATTCATCTCACACCTGCATTCTGTGATCACTTGCAAGACTTGTGCACATTGCATGCTTTGACAACCAGTTGTATCTGTCAGCAACCAGGAAGTGTACACTTTGACCAAATTCATTTAATTACATTTTACTGTTTACCATGACAGCAGGGAATTAGCATGCTTACAAACAAACTTTTTCATAAAGAATAAGTCTTGATAGCTCAATTAATGAAATCCAGTACTGATATTGCTTGCACCCATACACTATACATGTGTGTGTGTTGGGGTTTGATGTGATTTGGGTTTTTAATGTAGCTTAAAAAAATTTCATCAGTCACATTGCTATGATGTCAGCAGTGTGGCTATTTATAGATAATAGCTATTATTCTGAAGGAAGAAAGCACTCTGTTGTTTATATGCATAATTACTTTACATTTTAATGATATTTTAAATTGCTGTTGCTGGAGATCAGGATCTTTTGCTGTTTACAGATTGAGTTGAAAGCAAAGTAGGTAAACAACCTTATTTGATGTAATATAATTTTATGTAGTCAACCCATGCATGCACACTGGGCAGAACTGTGGTTAAATTAAGCAGCTGAAGGCAAACAAAAGAGAAGGGTCTAAATATTTATTACTACTGAAATGGAGGGCCTACAAAATAAAGTTATAACCTAATTAGCATAGGAGTCATTCCAGTCCAACATATATTCAATGATCACATGTATATATGGAGTTGTATGTTGAGCAAACAGGTGGTAATATACCAAAGTTGTTTTGCAAGATTGTTATTCAGCATCTAGGAAGTTTGATATTTTGTCATGTCATGATTTGAATTTTCCTTTCAATTTACATAGCTGTAAATAAGTTGTATATATACTGGTAAGCTAATTCATATAGAGTATAACAAATTTATCTCTGGTACACATAACTCGATATTTAACAAACCTCCCTTTTGTGCTCTCATCTCTTCTAAAATTCTATATTAATAACCTGCAGCATTCACAACACAATTGATGAGAGTGCACTAAGCATAGTTTTGTGGGGGATTTTGCAGATGGATGTTGTGGCCAAATTTCTACAAAAGCAGAAAGTCCATTATATAAAAATTGTAGAGCCAATTCTAAAATGTTGACAGTCCATGACCAGAAACTAGAGGTCTTAGAAGCAGGAACTCCCACCAGAGAGAGTTCTGCTAAATAAGCAATATGAATGGTACTGTGACATTTTGTCATTTTCTTTTGGTCATCATTGTTTAATGGAGATGTATTAAAATTCTGAGAAGAACCTGTTGGTTCCAGCTCTTTCAAACATGTAGTGTATATTGAGGCTTGAAACTGAATATTTTGATGGATATGTAAGTAAAACTCATTTGTATCATTAAATGTTTATCTGTCACACCAGTAGTTTAATAATCTACCTATACTTGTACTTCCTCATCAGAAATCTATACTCAGTCATTTCATGCATTCACTGATGAAATACTATATATACTTGCATATGAATCCAACTGCAAACTGCACAGACCCATATCTGTCATTGCATAATGTGTAAGCAGATCTGGTTCATTGCAGTTTGTTAGGAGTAATCAGTAGAACAAACAACATAAACCCTAACTGCTCGTGTATTATGCTATGGCAGATCAGGATCTTTGTTGTTCTAAGCTTGACTTGATTTATAAGCAAGTATATGTGGTATACCACCATAACCAGTTTTATGCACACCATGTCCTTTGACAGCCAAGGTTGTCCACAATAAACATATTTATTCAGCAACAGGAAAGCAAATATGCAATGCCAGAAGACATTTATATTTACTTACTCTTAAGACTGACTTGACAAAACTTGCAATGATCTGAGTATTGCCATATTTTCTTTAATGGTGACTTGGTGTTAGGTTTTCTCAGATAAAGCATGCATATTACAGCCTCAGTTTGAGTACAATTTTGCAAAATATTAACTGCATAGATATTAATGGATATTGATGGATGGATCTCCTAGTTGGCAAAAAGAGAGGTAATTGATTCTTATTATTTTGTAATTGTAATGCATGTTATTTAGATACTTGGCATTTGCTGTTAATAATTTGTGTTTCTTATAAGCTAGGTTTAAAATATTCAGTTTCACTTTTTTTTGATACATTATGGGCTAAAAAATATGCTGAATATTTCCGCTCATTGATATTTTCAGAGTGATCAGATGATAAAAGAATAATGGGTAATCAGAACACTCATTCCCGTCCTCTACAGCCTGTGGATATAGTAAGGCAACCTCCTCCTCGTCCAAAAGAGCAGCCCTCGGCTCATCTGGTCAGTGCTTTGGGGCCCAAAGGACCTAGCTACAACAACCCGGAGAATAGAGTTCTGCCTAGTTTTGTATCTAATGAATTAAAGAGTAAGTTGCGGCCAGTCTCACAAGAGATCAGCAGATTCAACCCGGACATTGCATATGTGTATGGATATACGGATGAAGAAAAGATTAAAAACTCACTGGATGAGTTGGACAATATTGTAAATTCAGAGGAAACAGATGGAAATAAAGAAAACATCGATGGAAGGATTGAGGGAAAGAGTACAAACTTTTCAGACAAGAATGGCATTTCATTTATGAAGTCTCCACATCCTGTGCAGAATGGACATGTGCCTGGCATAGATCATGGTCAAAATAATTCAAAGAGTTCTGAAAATCAGAATGACTATGTGCCAAATGGCATTCTGAAACGGTCTTCAAGTACAGCAGAGTCTTCTGGTGGACCAACATCTTCCAGTTCCTTGGAAAATACCTCTGTCCACATTCCTCGTCTGAAGTCCTCTCATCAGCGGCAGTTGTCCAGTGCCTCCAGTCTAAGAAACCAAGAGAATGTTATTTTTGAGGAACCAGAGGAAAATATTGATGACAGAGGTAAAATTGACCCTCTATATCAGTCATACCCTGGCATGTCTTTGCCAGTGAAAAACAATTTCAATTTGGACTATTCATATCAGTTAACTTATGCACAGTTAGCTGAACACAGGCGACAGAAGACACTGGAAGAGCTAGAGAAGAAAACAGGAAAAAAAATAAGTGACTTGAGTGCTGATTTAAAGGAAAATTCAAACCAACCTTCATTTTTTCGTGGAGAAAACACGCGTACCTCCTCAAGAAGTACAGGAAGTTCAGAGTCTGGAGTGAGTCGTAAAAAGAAACGGGCCCCACCTCCACCACAACCTCCTCCGACAGTACCTTCACAGAGAAGTTCTAGTATGGATTGCTCAGAGCCACCAGCAGACTATGTTATGGAATCACCAAGATATAACACTAATAACAAAGCTGCATCAGCCATAACATCTCATTACTCCAGCAACCTTGGAAGAAGTTCATCAGTAACTAAAAATTGGTCTATGCCATCCGCCCCACCAGCCCCACCTCCTCCACCACTGAAAAAGGTGTCTTCATCTTCTGCACCATTTGCACTTCCAAAAAGATCTACTTCGATTGTGACAAAACAATTTAGCAGTGATAAACCTGAAATCCTGTTGAAAAGAGCTCCAAGTGTACAGAGCACTAAATCACAGCAGAATGTAGGACAGGTGCCCTGGCTACTAGAAATAAAAACTATGGCTGAGACCAAATCAATGAATAGGCAAATGGCACAAGAATCTGCCAATAAACAAACATCAGATGCTTCCTTCAAAAGACAAATGTCTCAGGAGTCTGCCACAAATGATATTATTCCTCCCCCACCAGCTTTTGCAGAACAAATGGAAAGTCAGTCACCACACTCCTCATCTGAACCTGCTAGTCCAAGATTAGAAAGCTCTAAAAGTCCTCTCTCTTCTTCTCATCACCAAATGAACCTTGTATTTGATACATTAAAAGGCTCTTTCCCAAATACACCTAGAAATGAAAAACAAACCACAAATGATTCTAGTTTCAAAACTAACAGCTCCATACCAGCACTGTTGCCACAATCATCGCAGAATTTCTACCATGAGATATCTGAATCAACCCCAGAAGCAAACCAGTCATTACAAAGGCACCACTCTACAACAGTTACAGACAAACCATCTCTTTCTCAACTGAGACAGAACTCAGCTCCAGGTACTCCATCTGATCCTGTAAGACGACTAAACTCCTTGCTGCAGCATGACATAAAATTGGCAGCCCAGTCCAAAGCCATGAAGATTACACAGCATGCCACTCCTGTAAAACCCAAACCAAAGGATCCTCATGAGATATTTAAGGAACAACTTCAAAAAGCATTTGCAGCAAGGGAAGAGAGAATCCAAACTGAAGGGACAATTGATTCTAAACTAAACTCTGGGAAAAAACAGAAAGAGTCAGTAAAAGAGGAGAGTGAGAACATAGTCTTAGAAACAGGTGATATCAAAGCAACATCTGTTAACAATGTCAAAGGCAAACAGGAAGAGAAATTGAAGCCTCCTGAATCACCAACACTTCAGCCACAGCCAGGATACAAAAAGAACATAGTATCTCCAAGAGGAAATATATTTAAAGAGATAGAGGAAAAACAGAGAAGTTGTTCCTTCTCTGATGAAGACTCGGACATTGGTAGTCAAAAAAGTAGCACCACCAGAAATGGAGCAAATGAATGGATTCCAGAAGATGACCTTGATTCAGAGGATAATTTGTCTGATAGGGAGACTGTGACTTCCAGAAAAGGCTCAACGTCTGAGGGATTCAAGTCCAGTATAATACCTGGCAAGGTGGATGACCTCAAAAAGAAGAAAGGTAACAGAAATTTTAAGGAATCAAAAACCTTAAAGAAACAGGAGAGTATGGAGAAACAAAGTACTAGTAAACAAAATAAATTAGGAAGCATTAAGAAATTCAAGAAATCTGTTCACAAAAGTGTTCAGAATGCATTTGGCTCAATTAGTAAAGCATCTGGTAAGATCCTCAGAAGACAGAGGTCAGAGGAATTGGAAACAGTTCATGATACTCCAAGGAACTGGCGTTTATCAGCAGCTGAACCAGTTTCAAATGGTTTTGCTGAAAATAAACATTCCCATAATTATGAAATTCCTAATGGTTACCAAGATGTCTCAGATCAGTCTGATGAGGATGATGATGATGCACATAGTTTGGGAAGAAAAGAATTTGGTGATATCATTTTTGCTTCTATGGACAGTCTTGTACCTGATGAAGATGATGATGAACTCAGAAGTGGTGATGATGAGAATGGGAATGGACATAACAGAGAGAGAACTCCAAGGAAAATGAAACGTGCTGGTGTGGCCTATGTGAGTGCCAAAGGTCAGATAGTTGTCTTGCCAGACTATGAAACAGTTGGGGTAAATGAAAAGGAACATTCCATTCAGACTGGAAAGGATAAAGACCCCAAGCTATACGATAAGAAAAAGAAATTTAAATATGATGCAACAGTGAAACGTAAAGAGAGACAAAAGCAGGAGGAAGTTAATTCTGAACTACTTCGTGAAAAGGAAAAACAAATGGAGGAAGAAAGGCAGAAGCAGCTTGAGGCAGAACTAGAAATACAAAAGATTCGTGAGCTGGAAACAAGAGAAAGACTACAGCGGTTAGAAACAGCTCAGTATCAGCAACAAATTAATGCTCAGATGCAGCAACAGCAACAATATTCCATGCTGACACAACCTCCACTTCCTCCACCAGCAGGTTTTGGAAATATTTCTGACCTGTCACAGTCTCAGAGCTTCCCATTCATGGGACAAACTAACTACCCAATGGGGTCCATACCTATGAACCTTGGAGTGGTATATGGACCTCAATCTCATGTTAATAGTCCACTTATGAATGGTAGTCTTCCCAGCATGACCTATGACATGAATGATTACATGCGTATGCTAAATATGCCAGTCCCGCCAGTGTCAAATCAGCAGTTTGCTTACATGTTGAACTCTGTTAACTGGAATTCACAGCCTTTCAGTGTTAAGGCAAATTCTGGGATTATTGAACTTCCAATGGGACAGACTAAGCCATTTAGCAGCCAGACCCTTCCACTTGAAAGTAAAAGTAAAACACCTTTCCTTACACCTTGGGAAGAATCATTAACAAAAGTAAATTCTTCCACACCTAGACTTCATCCTCCCAATGGATTACATGGTGACAGCTCAGTGGGTGAATTCTATTCGCAGTACATGTATGGTGCTGATTCTACTAATGGAGATGTTAAAACCGAACAGCAGAATCCTCTTTATGATTCCAGTGATTCGGAGGATGGTCTTTCTCCTGTGAGGACCATGGTTAAAGCTCATGTAAAAGATTACCGTGAAATATCAACAAAGGACTCAGTTGTTTCAAGTGAGGAAAAGAAGGTGACAGTACTTAATGGCAAAACTTCAACAATGACAGGGGTATTGGGTCCCCAGGGATACAAAACTGTGGTCCATTACTCTCCAAAAACTGGCAGGTAAGTTCAAATATACAAAATGACTACTATATAAATGTGATAAAATCTATCATATTTGTGGCATGGAATTTGGAAAAACCAGCAAGAGCATTTATTGTTTGTTTGTGTATTAAGGTTTGGTTAGGACTCAGTCCATGTGATCTCAAAGTGTAAAATGGACTTTGTCCATGCAATTTTAAATTCTTAATTTAACTTAGTCCATGTGATATCAAGTCTTAATTGGACTTGGTCCAATGAGATTTTAAGTTCTTATTCAGACTTGGTCCATCTGATTTCAAAGTCTTAATGAGACTCATTCCATTTGATTTCAAATTCTTATTCGGACTTAGTCCATTGGATTTTGAAGTCTTCATTGGGCTCATTCCATGTAATTTCAAAGTTGTAATTGATTTAAGTAATGTACATACTTATGATTATCATATTTTTAGTTTTAGAACTCCTAATGGTTAGTTCTGGTATTAAATTGCTGAATGTCTTCAGACAATTATGGTCACCATATAGCAGTTTACAAGGTTATTTATAACCAACTTTTACAATTGCAGACAATGATGAGGTGTATGTTTGATAATTGTCACAAGCTGTACATGGAGGATTTATTTTCACACATAAAATTGCATGGAATTCAGAGTTCCTAGGTCAATGATTGGTAGTTACTCATTTGCTGAAATGAAAAGCTTACAGAACTTTCCTAAAACTTTGATATAACTCGGAATATTTTCATGAGACCATCTCATAAAGATAAATTTTTTAAATGTCTTTATTTTTAATTTTTCATTTCTTATCTCTAGTGTTTAGATAATATATTACTTTCCACAGGCATTACAAAGAAATCATAGTTTAATGATGTAAGTTATATATCTTAAGAGTGTGTGATGAGGCTTACACTGGTTTTCACAGTTATGGGAATGTTTCTCTTAAAAAATACATCCTGTGTGATTTTCATATCTTTTAAAAATGCTGCCAGTTGTGTTTTGTCAGTCTTCACAACATTTTATAATACAAGACCATAAAATTAATGAATTCTTTAATTGGCAAGACAAAACTGTTTGGTGTTTAGTTTTGTTTTGGGTGGGGGTGTACTCACCAATCATTATACATATACATGTATATCATTATTTCTCAAATTTTGCACAATGCTGTCATGAATGGCATGATTTTGCCATTCTCTTTTTGATCCAAAGTATTTTTTGAATAATCTTTAACCAGTCTGGATATATGACCAACTGTTATGATCACACCCAGGTCCCATGTCTAATGCAAAACAATTACAATACTTTCAAATTTAGATGACTGCATAAATATTTGCACTGTGAATTACAAATCTTTGTTGTTCATTAATTGAACTGACACTTTGCAACTTTGCAGCTTTTTAAAAATTTTATGCTCTCATTGTCTTTTTCTAAATCTGTAATAATATTAATATGATAATAATAGCTTTATTTACATTTGTTGTCAAGTTTGATGCATTTTGAGATTCAGATTGTTATTTTCCTGTTTTGCTCTCTTATCTTAGGTAGTAATCTTTAATACTTTAGTTTACTAAATTCATTTTATTTTCTCTACACCAGGAATTGGTTCTAAGGAAAGCTATCTGAAGGGAGACCTTGAGGTCTGATTTTGGCTGTTTGAAATCTATTAAGAGGTGTTATTTTCATAAAAGTTTGTAGATGAAATACATTTGTCATTTTCAGTGGTAGATCATTTGTGAGGTCAAAGGAAAAAAAAAATGTATGTTTCCGCTTGGTTGACCATCCCTGTTTGTCATTGCCAATCTTCTCTAATAGTAAAATCAAATGAAGGTAAAAAAAACCCACAAAAATTACATTAAATATATATGTTTAATAAAATGACCTCCCCCCTTCAGATTTTAAAGCACATCATTGGAAACACTTGGTTTGGCCTGAAAATGATAAAGTGGATTGAACCAGAATTTGATAATTATATAAGCATTTACTTAGAGTTGTTGTCAACTAAAAACAAAATGTTTGATATAGTTAGACATACTGAAATTCATTGGATTGGCTAAAATTGAGGTGATTAAAATACATGCAAGAGGAAAGACTGGGGTGGGCTGGTTGCCTTCAGATCCTGGCAAAATTATGGACATGACAGATTTACAGTTGATTAATTCAAAATGTTAATAAATTTTTCATCTCCTTATCTTTGCAATACTGACTAAGAGAAGGGGTGGATAGTGGTGGCTATTGTTGGATGCCTATAACAAATATTCTTTGATGTCATGTATTACAGATCAGATTTAGGACCTGGTCCTTCATTTTGTTAGACAGAAATCCAGAAAAGAATAGTAATCATGATGGTAATTTTGATTCTTGTGATGTTGCTCAAAGTGGGAAATTTCCATCCTTTCATCAAGGCAAAACTTCTAGTTGGTTTAAAGTTTATTTTGAAAGTTATGCAAATGAGTATTATTAGCAAATTTCTCAAATTTAGCAAACATCAGTTTTTAATGCTGCAGAAGTTTCCACTGTTATTTGCATTCTTTGTTTCCATGACAACTCCTTGAACAATAAAAGCCATGGGAGTCCAATGGCACAGTTATTAGCATGCATACCATTCTCTTGACTGAAATGATGCAAGTTCAGGTCCTACCATTTGAACATCCTTGGGGAAGACACTTTACAATGGCCTGAGCACTAAATAACCAACTTGTAGGTCCCTGCATACCATTTGAACATCCTTGGGTAAGGCACTTTTCAATGGCCTGAGCACTAAATAACCAACTTGTTTTGATGTGCTGTATAGCATCAAACCAAACCAAATGCCACACAATGTCTGTAGCAACAAAACTCCTTTATTGGCCTCCTTACCATTGTTGCCTGACTTACCTGATTTGGAAATTGTTACAATAAAATAGCAGCATGCTGACAGGCAATTTTTATTGTTCCTTTCCTTGTGTGATGAATGGCAGCTTGAACTTTGACAACAAATAATTATAGATTTGATTGTTGCATTGTATATCTGACAAAGTAAAGTGAATAGCATTCCTGTAAGCCATAACATAAATTTATTCCTATTCTACATAAATTGGGTTAATAATGATGAATTTCACATTACTTACAATTACAGTTCTTTTTCTTTTATTGTAAACTTTTGATGAACAAATGTGGACAACTTTGATATAAAGTTATTAATTAAAATTCCAGTGCATATATCAAAAGTATTTGGATCTTCTATTGCAGCACTTTGCCAAGATAGGTATTTTGTAAGTTTAAAAATAAATATTTTTTATATATACACAAATTTATCCTTCTAGTTACTGCATGCCTATATATATATATATATATATATATATATATATATATATATATATATATATATATATATATATACATACATACTCACACACATTATAGCTAGTGCATGTGTTATTGGGATAAAGGGAGCATTTGACTCTAGTCTAATCCTTAGCATATGCATACTATATCTAGCAAGATAGTTATATAACTAAAAGATGCATTTAAAGAGTTACAGCATTTGTCCAACTTTAGATAAATCAGATGTTCATGCAGGACAACTGAAAATTATCACTGCATAAAAATATTTACTTTATACCGCATGTGGACTGTTTAACTATTAGAGTCTTGTGTCTGGCACCTTAGATACAGTATTAAAGCATCATCTGTCTTGAGAGACCAATTTCTTATTGCACACACTTACTGACTGGTGTTGGAAGCTATCTTGAGAGTCCATGATTTTTGATAGGATGGGTTGTTCATCAAGATAGACTGCCTATACTGTAGTGAGAAATAACTCTTTTCACAGAGTATCAGTTTTTATGGTCCCTGTATATCAACATCATACATTTCTTAATGTATTTTTTTAATATTACATTTAAAAAATGTATCATATTTTATTTTTATCCTAATTTTGTAGTACTTATTTATTTCTATTTGGAATGGGTTATCTTCATTGAGTTTTTTGTTTTTTGCAATTTGTGAAAATAAATGAATGTATATACATGTAACTTGTGAAAGGTATATATGTTCAGTGGCATAGAAATCACCCAGGCAACCCCATAGTGAGGGTCCAAAAAAAATCCCTTCAAACAACCTTCTTTTGATAATGGCCCCATAATTATGTTGCATTGGAGGGGGACAGAATTTCTTATTTCACTACTGGGCATACTATACTTTACATTTAAGGGTATGGAACATTATTTAATTTTGAATCGCATTATCCAGCAACATGTACACCATACAACGCATGCACCATATTGTAAAATTCACATTACTGAGTTTGCACAGGCATGATGGCATATTTTTCATCCTTTTTATACATACCTTTCACAGCATGCACACATGCACAAAGCACATGTATAGAGCCTAACACTTGTGAATTTTAATAATTTCATGTTGTGTTTCTTAATTAACACATTATGTAATGCATGCCTAAAACATTTGTTTATTACTTTAAGAGAGAAATGCACATATTTCTAAAAATCCAAAGGGACAAATGTACATGGCAGTTACACCTTAAATAGTTCTTTGGTCCTGTTGATCTTGGAGCTTGAAGATGGTTGCAAGTGTCAGCTACTGCTCAACCTGTTGATTTGACATCACATCAGCACATGCAAGACCATTTACTACTGAAGCAATGGAAATAAAGTGCATTACCCATGTACATGTAATAACACCTGAACATCCATACAAAATTTTTAGGCAGATTCCACCTGGAGTTTTTTTGGATTCCCCTAAAAACACCAAATTTCAGACAGACTTTAGATGGACTGGGAATAGTGCTAAGGTGACAGACTGAATCCATGTATTAGTGAAGAATACTATTTATTATATTCCTCCTAAAGGATAACTGTTAGACGAAAAAGTCCTGCTTGTCCAGTTCATTATTCTATTTTAAGATGGATTTTGGACTTAGACTGATTTTGGCAGAAATGTTAGGCATAAATTTGAACTTCGTCAAAATGACTACATTAGCATAGAATCTTTGGTTCAAGGTGGATTTTTGGACTTGATCTGATATTGACTCTGAAAAATAAGTTTCTTTTACTTCCTATTAAAATATGTTCTACAACAATCATACCCAAGTGAAAATGTGACTGAAATTTCAGCAAAATCAAAGTGAAAATTTGTTGACAAGAGTTGACCTGTGTCCAGCTGATTGATAGTCTGCCTGCCATGTCCATTAAGAGAGAAAATCAAAATCAACCATTTGTAAGATGAAAAGGCCAAGTTCTGGAATATCAAAATCCAATTTCCCTTGTCACATAGTAAATGATCAAAAACACTGAAATTCTTGCAATCTGGTTCTTTTTGTCTGTATTACATGTATTTATAAACATTACATACATCCCCACATGTATCTGTAAAAAAATCAGAGTTGGACAACAACTAGTAATTACATATTGGGATTTTTAAGCTTTTATACCTCATGGCTATTAAATAGTCCAGTTCATTTCAAGCCATGATATGCAAACTAGTCCAACAAATACAGCTTATAGAATTGGAAAGAGACCATAATCCCAAATGCACTAATAGTCAGATGTATATTTTTAAGTCCAAATACATTGAAATTAAACATTAATTTGCATCATAGATAAACTGAAGAAAAATAAAACATGATACTCAAGAGTTCAGACCTAAATAAATAAAGTTTCTTTATCATACCTGGTCTTTGTTAAATATCATTGTTTAAAATATTCTCCAATAGCTGGACAACATGGTCTAAAGTAAATTTCTCATGAATAATTACTGTAATTAAACACATCCCCATTTAATTGTTTTTTTTAGAATTTGTATAAGAAAACACCACATGTCCCAAATAAGATAGGCATACCCCACTTTTCAAATATTGTACAAAGTGTTCTTTTTGGACTTGCTGTGTATTTAAAATCCCAGAGTAAATTAAGAAATAAATAAATAAATAAATAAAGAAACAATTGCATTTACTGTATATACTTGATTATAAGTCAAGTCAAACTGCAAACAAAAAAAGATCCTAATATCCCATAGTGCATCAGACATTATCATTTTAAAAGTATTAAAACATTTATGCCTTTTTAATTCATTTCTATTTTTTTTCAATGCCCTTTTGGTCATAAAACAAATCACAGATGAAGTGGCATTGTATTAATTATTTGGATATTTGTACCTGACTCATACTTGCCTCCTGAAGAGTGAAGCTCCACCAGATTGCATACCATGCCATGTGTCTTGTCAAATATGTTGATGTAAGCCCTGCAAGTCTGGAAGTATTTTGACTTCAATTGCATGACTTTTACTTTTGAAGGGAATGCAAGTTACATAACAAATTTTAACCTTTCATTGTAAGGATTTTATATTTTACCTGCATGCTATTTTATATACATATTATGGACTTAAGCATCTGTGTATTTCATATTTTATCTTGTATCTTATGTATATATTTAATATTTAGAAGGTATGATTATCATCCAAAATGTTTACACAATGTCTTTTCATTTTTTTTTGAGTATTACCTTTCTTTGGTATCATATAAAAACTTGAATATTAATATATGTACATACATGCATACATACATATATATATGCATGCATGCATGCATGCATACATACATACATACATACATACATACATACATACATACATACATACATACATACATACATACATACATACATACATACATACATACATACATACATACATACATATATACATACATACATACATGCCATTGTGTCATAAAGAAATATCAGCTTAGAGAGAAAACATTGTCAGAAAGTTTAGCAAGCAAAAAATACCCTGCAGTGTTTGGGACAAACCCCCTGCATTTATTTTTTATGGGTATATGCATGGACCTGGTGTAATAAGTACTGTTATTATTTATTGGAGTCAGGTGTTAGTGACAAGAAATTTAAATGTTTTTAATTTTTACTGAAACTCAGGCACTTTTTGTATTATAAGTGTCAAATTAAACCCAAATTGGCATTCTGTACATTTTTTATGCTTTAAATCCATTATAACAATTTGACAGGTTGCTTAAAGAGAGACATCTAATACTAACATTCAGTACCATATACATCAGTATTGTTTATGCACAACTCTCAGTATTGGTCAAAAACTTTGGACAAAGCAATATCTTTTCCTTCATTTTACAAGTTTATAGGTTAATTACATATGAAAAAGATTTAAATAAGAGGAAAACATTTCAAGGACTATATAAGCCTTAACAGGTAGTTAAGTTGTTAAATTTCTTGGAAACAGTTCAAAGAAAAAAGTCCACTTTACCAGACCATGTTCTATATGCAGGTCTGGAAAGCATGTGTGAAAAGATTTAAAGTTGCCCCTTCCTGTGAAAGCTTTTATCTTCCCATTTTTAATCAGAGTGTTTTAAGTGGATATAATTTTTGGTTTACATGATATGTTGAGGTGTGACATACCTTTCCCTAACTTTAGCTAGGTTCAAGCAACATTGCCGATTTAATCCATTTGATATATTTTAAAATCAATGAGTCATCACATAACTTTGCTTGTTAGTATATTTTAAATGGCAAAAGTAAATATACCATGAATCTAATGCTAGCATACTCATAGAATGAGTTGGAATTTTACATTTTAATAAATTTTCAAGTGATGTACAACAAATCATTACTAAAACCTCTTACAGTATATAAATTCAGCAAAATGCAGATGCATAATTCTGAAACACCAAAAGTATGCTTTGACATTGATTGTATTGCTACAAGACATGTTGTTTAGCATGTAGTCTAATAAATTGGCCTTATTTTTGTATGGGATTAGTGGAATTTCAGTACATTACTTGCTCTGTCGAGAGTTTCAAAAAGTGGTCTTAAAATATTGTGATACAAATAATATTGGTACTTCAGAAAAGTACCAAGACAGGATACAAGTGAAATATAGCATCATAAAAGATTTGTTGCTGTGTTTCCTATCCATTTCCAAGTTTGCTGATTTTTTTCGATGTATATAATGGATACAAGTTTGAAGGCCTGTTTGAACCAATAGGAAATTCAGTGGATGTCATGTCTTGTCTGCCTCTCAAATCTCCAAGACATAATCCAAACATTAGCCAGTTTAGCAAGATATGTACAGTGTGTTAAAGATGAGGTGAATACATGTCAGTTTTCATGATCAGAGATACAGCAGTACTTAGGACAAGAAGAAGCCAAGTGGTCTAAATCATCTTCCTTATGGATCACTGCCATCTCCCCTCTGTCAGTATGGGTTGAGTCTAAGATTTGGTGAATATGGATATGTGAGAAAGCTTGCCAGTAGCTTCTCAGGGGGTCAGTGGTTCTTTCTGGGAATTTCCGGTTTATTCCTCCACCATTAATACTGACTGCCATGTATAACCTATGTGTGCTGAAAAATGTGGTTAAGCTCTTCAACAACAACAACCTAACCTAGGACAAGGAGATGTATGCAAATGTAAGGAAAGATAATATTAAAGAGAGCATAAAAAGCTTGTCTGTTGCTTTTACCAACATGTTCCTTTATCTCCCTATTGTGGTTTAAAATATTAACAAGCCTATCAAATTTAATGTTACATTCCAGAGCTTCCATTTGCACAAAATGTTGCATAAATTCTGCACAGTTTTTACTAACATATGCATGATATGCTTTCATTGTGCTTGTTATTCATGTGCATAGACTGGTACCAACACATGTACATAGACTGGTAGCAACATGTGTACATAGACTGGTAGCAACACATGTACATAGACTGGTAGCAACATTTGCCACCAAGAGAATCTGCATCTTTGGCAGTCATGTGTGTCTTACTACCCTAGGAGAGAAGTTACCATAAATACTCACTCAAAAGTAGAGTCAAACTGAAAACAAGAAATATCCTTTTCTGCCATAGCATAATGCATCAGCAGACTGGGTATATGTTGTTGTTTTCTCTACTGATTACTTCTGACAAATTGCACAGACCCAGATCTGCCAGCATATTATTCCCAGATCTGCCAGCATATTATTTGATGGCAGTGCTGGATCATGCAATTTTCAGTTTGACTCACTTATAAGCAAGAATATATGGTCCTGTATTACTCTGACTGTTTGTATCAACCATTTCACATCATCTCCTACAAATGTGGATTTGACAATGCATCATGTCCTTGGTCAGTGCTGGATTTCACAGCGAATGGTCATTTGGCTACTAATATTGAACTGAGAGCTCTGATAAACAAGATGTATATTCTCTCAACTTTCAAAAGTAGATCACTGTGAGTGCTTTTGCTATTAGTTATACTCCAAGAAGAACATAATATTTATCATTAATTGGTTATTAGTCTTTTGGAATATTATTGCACATGGTAGAATACAGTCAAGTGTTTAGTGCTGATGAATCTGTGGATGAAATTGTTTCTGGTACACTTTGCCAAGCAATTGCATGAATGAGCAGTGTGTATGTATATGTGTGTGTGTGTGTGTGTGTGTATGTGTGTGTGTTTAATTTTTCAGTGACAATTGTCAATTATTTTTATTTTGTTCTGATAAACAGTATGTACAGAAGAGATACAAAATATGAATCAGTTTATTATAAAAGTATGTAAAGACATATTCAAAATACAGTGTTCTCCATTAAAAATAAAAGAACTTAAAAATGTTTGAATGTATTTATGGTGTATGAATTAATTAGAAGATTATCATTACAGATATTGGGTTATACACATATATTGTGATTATGCACAGGTATACATATAAGTCTATATCAAAATAAGAATTATCAAAAATAACAATTATTTCACAATCACACAAAAGTGATATGAATTATATATTGTTATGATCTGTAAACAAGAATAATAATAATAATAATAATAATAATAATAATAATAATAATAATAATAATAATGGCAGCAACAAACTATGTTCTGTGTAGTAGAATTTGTCCTCAAAGAACATTCTTTTGGTATTTAATTACAAGTTTAAATATTTGCCATGAACTTTGCTCCTATTGCAATCTGAAGGGCTAGAAAAGTGAAAATAGTTGAGGCAGGTTTTCTGTATTTGATAGGATCTAGTTGCAGTGTGAATATCAGCTGTAATCAATATATATATTCATCTTGAAATCATAGACAGCTGTACTAATACTGCTGATTAAAGACATGACTAAGATTTAAAAAGATAATTACAATCTGGGGATTAGCTTTTACATGGTATTCAGGCTGTCAGCAGTGCTTCAAAGGTATTCATTTCATAAATGAATTCAGTGTAAGATCTTTCACCCACACAACAGGATAGGATTTCAAAATATCATACTGTTACATCTCCCTCTACGACAAGAAAAATAATTTCTATTTTATAACTCAAAATTTAATGCAATGTTATAATGCTGAGGGATTTTTGGGTTCCTTTTTACCCTCTGATTTTTTTGTATATTTAATATTTGTTCCCAGTTAAAGAGTTTGAATGTCTGCATGGGTTTGAGTCTCTGGCTTGGCCAATTTGGGTACATAAGAAAGTTTGCTAGTAGCCTCTTGTGGGTCAGTGGTTCTTTCCAGGGTTTCCCATGTTCTTTCTTCACCATTTATAGTGGCTGCCATCTATAGCCTCTCTTGTGCTGAAAAACGGCATTGAACCCTTCAATAACAACAACAACAAAGAGTTTGAAGATTCTAGGTTCTTTTAAATGGTTTGAAAACTGTATTATTTTCCTACAACTATTTCTGCACCAGGAAAATTATATATATATATATATATATATATATATATATATATATATATATATATATATATATATATATGCATTTAAATGGGGAAAATAACATTTGAGGGCAAACTGCTGAGTGGTTGGGCAGTATTTAAACAACTCCACAGTAAATTAGTATTTGTTGCCTTTTGTCATAGAACATTTACAAATGCATAAATTCACTCCTTTTTTTAAAGCAAATAATAACTTGTACACATGGCATCAAGCTACTTGGCATCAACCCAGCAATTCAAGCATTAATTTTTATAACTAATCATGCTAAAGAAGTATGACTCTTTCTCATGCAAGTCACAATGTCTTTGTATTACTCAAGACAGAAGATTATTTTGGAGGTTTAACAAAGTTTGTCACTGTTGAAAATGATGACTGAAAAGGTATATCTTTTTTTCTATGCCTCTGCCTTACATTACGACAGGGGTATATAGCACAGGTTTGTATGTCCCTCCCATAAATGGGGGCTCAGGGTGGTGCAGTGGTCTAAAGCACTCCCCATTACTGATCACTGCCAACAATTTAGCTGAACCCATGTGGGCAGAGTCTGAGGCTAGGTTAAGTATGTTGAAAAGCCTGCCAGTAGTTTCCCATTGGTTGATAGTTCTTACTGGTTTTTTTTCTAGGTTATTCTTCCACCAATTATGCTGTCTGCCAAGGATAACCTATCACATGCTGTAAAATGGCATTAAATCCAAAACAACAACAAACACTCCCATAATGCAATGTGTATCAAGAAGTTCCATAATTCTTGTATATGCACTCTCACACCTTACTATAGACTTTCTTCACATTGTTACTTTGTGTTGAATCTTGGCAAATTTATGTACATGGGGTCAATACAGTTTTACTGTATATTGTTATGTCATCATTCTCCAAGTTAAGGACCATTTTAGTATTAAATGTATATACAATACATGTACATGTATTATGTAAATTCATATGTGTGCATCTAGTCCAGTAACTTTCAATGTTTGCCCCTAAATTTGACAAGACATTTTATTGGGAACATTTCATATCCTTTTGTCAACATTTTCTGATGCCTAAATTTGTATGCCCTTTTATTAGATTCTTTTTTTGGAACATTTAGGATGCTGACTAGCATCTAATGATTTGTCCTTAGTTGCCACAAAGGAGCCATCTTGGCTTAGTGGCTAGCCTGCCAGACTTGCTTTACTTCAGGTGCCACTGCATGATTAAACCTTTGTGTGTGGCTGTGATGTAAAAGATCAAACGAAGTCTGAATTAGTAATTACAGATCTATTCATAGCAGTTTAAAAACTGTGGTATCTTGTGAAAACCCAAAATATAAAGCTATGACACCAAGCAGAATCAAGACATTAAATCCCCCTCAGAATATTTCACATGATTTATTAAATAAAAAATAATTCAACGCACATTCAATTATTTGTTGAGATAAGACTGAGTATTCTTACAATGATCAAGTACTATTATTTCAGGAATGCACGGAGTTCTGGAACTTGTCCTGTCCTGATGGTATAGTTTAAATTGATTGAATGTGACAGGAATATTAGGCTGACAGCTTGGGACTAAATATCCAAAATGAGATAATTAGAAATAATTAGAAATAATCTTGATGAATTTTTTGTCAGTTTGTAATGTGTAGTTTACTTGAATTCTAATTCATTCCTTTGTAGTGAATAAAAGTAACTTGATTTAGGCATTTCAAAATGGAGGAATGATCCCACAAATGCATGTTCTGGTTGCAACACCAAGATTATCATCTTTTGCTGTAGACCTTTTAGATATATGTGCTAAATTTTGGAAAATGTAATCGTAATTGAATTATCACAGACACTTTATTTTATCACTATTTCTTTCTTCTGCATTTTTAATAAGTTGTATGAATAATTATTGGTCACATTTAAAAAATAATTGTGATTTATATTGATGAATTAATGATGTTTGAAATATTCCAGACAACTCAAGGTTTGATAATTTATGATGCAACAAGAACTAAAGTAGGATTCAAGTTATATGATATTCATGTATGCACTAACATATTACTTTAAAATATATATACATTTTTTTTTATTTTTGCAGTCGAATGAAGAATATGGCAGATGAATAGACACTATAAGGGATGGTTCAGAAACACAGAGTTACTATGGATATCACTCTAACAAACCCAGACCTAAGCATTTTTTTTCGGAAATGGCATTGAACATGCTTGATCCACAATTAGGCAATTTCAAGTTATGAAAGATGGAGATGAAAACATGTACATTATGTAAGCTAAGAGGAGGAATTTCATTCCAGTACTGGTACATTTAACTTCATATGATATATCATATTGTGAGCATTTTCGGAGGTACATTCGACCAGATGCCAGTAATGTTAATCATAACATTGCTCATGAGGCAATATTTATATTATTGATTATGAGTGTATCTTGAAGTATGCAGTATGAACTTGCAATCTTCAAACCTTGGTATGAAAAAGAGAATAAAAGCCTTTGCAAGTCATGGGAAATAATTTAAGTCCACCTGGAAAATATACAAGGAATTCAGTACCATGCTTTTATCATTATTACATGTACCAGACATTATGTTTGTATACTTTTTTCTTAAATGTCAGTACAATTTGTTGACTCAGAATATAGTGCATACAATGAGTACTAACTACATTTATATATGTGAATATCAAACCAACATTATATTTGGTCACACAAATATTACTAGGACAACCAATTAATTAAAGAAACTAGTTACATTCACATGGAAAGGAATTCAAGAATTGTACTGTTGTTTACACTTGGTCCTTGTATGTTGGTATAATTGTCTGCCACAAATGTAAACTAACTTTATATGTGTCATACAATTTTACTGGGATAACCAATTATTAAATGAAATCATTTTCAGCTATATTTGCAGATTCATTGTACATAGCAAGGATGTCTAATTACAGGGGAACCCTGCTTTCCAAAAAATAAATCCAACACTGTTATATGTACATGTGTTTATATAACTGAACTTCTGGCAGGGTCAAATGCCTTTTTTGAAGAGCAGATAGGAACTAGTTGAAAATATATGTAGAATTTTTGTTATATTGCACTCAAGTTTTATGTAACAGTTATTGACACTGTAATTTTTAGGTGTACAAATGAATTTTAGTAAATAAAATTATTGATCATTTTTTTATGTACCTAGTATTTGCCAAATTTTAAGGAAAAAAAATTAAAGGACAGAAAAGTAATTGTGACTTTTTATGATCATTGATGTATGGAGAATTATAGACAATATCTGACACTATCAGTCATCTGACCAGATGGCATTCATTTGTTGTGTGTAGTTGGACTCTACTTAAAATGACATGGCTATTTTTTAAAAACCAGAATCCAATTATTATTCCATTTACTCACTTACACAGATCCAGATCTGTGTCACTGCACAGATCCAGATCTGTCATCACATAATGTGCTGGCAGATCTGGGTCTGTTATGTTTGTTATGAGTAATCAGTAAAACAAACAAGAGATCCTATTTTGCTTGCTCATTATGCAATAGCAGATCAGGATATTTGTGTTTGCAGTTTGACTCAACTTATAAGCAAGTATATATGGTAAAACTTGCACCATGTAAGTGTGCAATTATGCCATTGATGTCAATATGTTATTTTTTTTTATGTAATTTGCCAAATGAACATGTTGGAAGTTGGCCAAGTTAATAATTTATGACATGTTTCGAACTTAAAATTTAACAAAGTTAGCAAATTCTTGCCACTTTAATAGTAGAATTAAGTATTTTTCTATATTTTAAATAAATTGGATGTCAGTTTTAATCCCCACAGACTGAGTTTGGACATTTAAAACTGATGAAGTCCATCTTGCCAGCTGTAAACAAAGTGATTTTCACATCATGACCTTAGTTTGCTGAGATTGTATTTTTTCTTCTTTAGCCTCATATGATGTTTATCCATGCATAGTGGTTAAAACTCATAGACCTTGGTGCTTCTAGGTCTGAGGTCAAGGCCACTAAAGTTTAAAATGTGATTTTCTTTTCAAGTCAAGTTTTCGTGGCCAAATTTTCTTCAGACTTGATAAGAGGACATCACATAGGCAGAGGCAGCTTACTCTTGATTCTTAGGCAGGGAAGAAAAGGGTTAAAGATATAATAATTTTGGGGATTTTATCTCAATTCAAACTCAGTGGATCCAATTCTCATCAGATTTCATTGAAAAATTCTACACTTGGTTAAAGACATCTGCCAAGTTCATTTTGAGTCAGAGGTCAAATGCCAATGTCACAGGAACTAAAATTGACATCCTATGTTCCATATGACCAGTCTACTTTCCTGAAAGTTTACCTCCCCCATATTGTATCAATATTACATAGTTGCATTAAATTTTGCAAAAAAAGTAGCTCCCTAATGAGTCATATCAATAAATCAAAGGTTAAGTTCAGCAAACATAAAATTGCAAAATCATATTAAGTTTGCATTTGTAATAGCTTCAGTCAGTCACCAGGAATCAGATACTTGTATGATGGCTATTTCTGGGATGCATTATATATATTTTAGAATTTTTGAAATTCTAGTGCAAGAATCTACCTGAAATTTGCAATACATAATGTGATTTTATATATATATATATATATATATATATATATATATATATATATATATATATATATATATATATATATATATATCTGAATGGCCTTCATTTTAGGTGTATTCTTCAGGCAACTATGCAATAGGAATCAATTATTTGTAATTAACTTAATTCATATGTATAATACCTAATTATCAGGTACATGTAGTTTATAACAATGTGTATGTCATTTAAAAGTTTTTATTGTGAAATATTGTAAATATAGGTTAAAGGAAAATACCTTTTGGCAAGACACAAGACATTTTAGTGAAATCTTATTTTCTTTATGACAACATATAAATTAGACATATTAACTTTGTAATGTCTTTTGTAAATATGTGCAAGTGAACCACAAAGACATTATTTCTCATCAGTACACACAAATGTAAATATATCTTCAGATTTTGACCATGTTTGTTTTCAAATCAGTTACTAGAATTTTAAAAGTGTCCTTATATATATATATATATATATATATATATATATATATATATATATATATATATATATATATATATATATATATATATATATATATAGTTGTATACCTACTGGCATAGTTGTTTGATTTGCTTAAAATTGTTTAGCACACCTATCAAGACCATTAAAAGCATGTTCTTTGGTGTATTTAATTTCTCTACCTGTGTAATCGGAGACACCCTTGTCATTTAGCATGATATTATGATTTCACATGTATGTATGTGTTGTACCTGCCCAGGTGTAATGCCAACCCTGTTATTTGAATGCTGTATATAAAGACCTTGAACAATGTATGGTGCAGATCTTGACAGTCTGACTCCAGTGCTACAGAAGATTTTAGATGTACATAAACTATTTATTACTGTGTTTTTGTTCTTGTATGGGGTTTGTTGTAACATGTCATTTTTCTTTATCTCAAAGCATATCTTTTAGAATGCAAAATGATTTTAATTCATATCTTGTAGTTTACAAAATAAAGATTTAAATGTGTTTGCTTGAGACCACTAGCTATTACCAGCTTTTAAGTGGTAAACATGTGATTGTATTAAAGAACAGTAACAGAAAAGAGAAACAAATTCTGAATCCACTTTTTTATTTGTGTTAGGCAAATTAGGTGGGGTTCCATAAGGATAGATTGGTATTTGTACCAGAAGTGTAATTCACATATGGGCCAAAGAATGCTTAACTGTATTTTAGAACAAAATCAGATGAATAAATATTAAATACACTTACAGTAAGAACAAAGTAAAGAATGACTAATGAATCATTACTGTTGAAGCTTTTAAAACTATTGACAATTTGATGTATGAAATTTAATCTTTTAATATTTGAACATTTTTAGACAATTGGTTTTATGTTGATTTAAATTACATTTTTGAAAAAAAATACATTCTTTTAGAGTACGTTTTTTTTGACATTTAAATGAAACCAAACAAATTAAAACAAGAAAACATATAATGATTATATGTCAAGGAAATGAGATCATTACTTGCATGAGAATCTGAAAACCTTCTAAAAAGATCATCTTGATTAATATAGATGTATAAGTAAAGTCTAACAAACAGCATAGACCTAGATCTGCCAGTGAATTATGCAGATGCATTTGGGCTAGAAATTTAAGCAACTGCATAATTATAAAATGACTACATTTTTCAATAATAAATAATTAATCCAGTAATGTGCAGAAACTATCAACGATAGATTAAAATGCATTTTATTTATCATTTGTAATAAACGGTTTTTATTAGGTAAAAAGGAAGAACCACATAAAACTTACTCATCATTGAAAGCATGATTGCAAATATAATTGTATATGAAGAGAATTAAGATTAATATAGGTTGAGCAAAAACAATTCATTGCAAGCTGTTGCCCATTTTGTCAGTAACAGATGTCTTTTGTGTAGGTAAAATCAATATCATTTTGTTGGTATTTTTTTTTGCAGGTTCTTGTGAAGTACAAATGTAAAATGCAAGAAGAATTTAATCCTCATGTGATTAATAGTAATAACAAAGGCAGAATTATCTGTCTATAAACTTAAACAGAGAACTGTAAAGAAAGGTTTATTTTTTGGTGACGCTTATGCCATTGTTTATAAACTGTCAGATAATGTTTACACAGTGAACCTGCTCATTGCAGTGTACTTGAAAGACAGGCTGACATGGGAATGAATTGTACCCTGGGATGGGCACATGATCTTTGCTAGACCAAAAAAAAATGGAAGTGTATAGAGAATGACTTCCTGCATCAAACAATCAAAATTACTTTATTTTAATCATTTTATTGATTGTGTTGAAGTACATAAGACATTTGGAACAAATTGCTTTGTTTATTGATACACTGAGGCACCTGACCCAGCATTGTCTTGGCAAGATTTCATCTTGCATCCTTGGCTTATACACGTTAGAAAAGCTGTTCTTTAGGTCTGTGAAATGGAAAATGAAATCCAAAAGTAACACTGTGCAAAATAGCTGTATTTCTTGAATGCCTGCCATTCATGTCCAAACGGGTTTTGGATTTCACTTTCATTGTTTTCCTTTTATATTGTAGCTCCTGTTAACAGCAATTCTTGGAATTTATTTATTTATTTCCATCCAGCAGATAGTTGCTGAAGGGAAGTCGCACTTTTAATTTGTATGGAATTAATATTCCTGCATATTTCTTACTGGAATTATCAATATGTTTCTGAGTGATGTAGAAGAAGTGTAATTACACCATATTTACCTATACAAGCTACACACCAAAGTGTCAGCAGCATACACTGTATCTCCTTTCACAAACCGAGCAAGCAGATCAGGTGCTTCTTTAAAGTCGTAATTGTATAAAGAAGGCTTGTTTGATATGCTGAAAAGTTATTGTAAACCTGATATTTGTGTGGATGAAGTAGGGCTACATTAATCTTCAAGCATTATTTGTGTAGATTAAGTAGGGCTATGTTACACTTAAAGCACATTTGTGTGGATTAAGCAGGGCTACTTTAATCTTCAAGCATTATTTGTGTAGTTTAAGTAGGGCTATTTTAAACTCAAAGCACATTCGTGTGGATTAAGCAGGGCTACTTTAATCTTCAGGCACATTTGTATGGATAAACCAGAGCTACGTCTGTGCATTTTTCCATTTTCTTGCATATATATGAATATGGCATAAAACCTTGTAATGTTTTGAATGTATAGCTTTTAAATGAGTGCCTTGTACTTTTTGTTATCAGAAGGGCATAATTTCTGATGTACCCAGCTGCTGTGGGATAACAGATATAAAACACTTCCAGATATGGGATATCAGAAGTTTCATTGCTTTTTGTCTTGTGTGCAAATGTTAATAACTTTTCTTCTGACAAAGGCTTGCTCATATCAAGAACTTGCATTCATGTTTTTTCACAATTCCAGTGTAACATGGGTGTACATCATAATGAGCTTATCAATTGCCATGCTGCATTGTACAGAACAATTTTTAAAAGATATTATGTATTCGCAGAAGAACCTCCTTTGACTTGAATCTGAACTGATTTTGGTTACTTCTGTACATGCAAGCATTTCTAATGTGTGCATATGAGCAATTTTAAAATCAAATTAGTATCATTATTTGTTACAGTTGAATATTCAAGAATAATTGTTGAATGACTTTTTATAGAAGATTGTGTACATAAGGTGATTGATACTATTTGAACTATTTCAGGGGTTTTTATTACATATTTAGTAATTATTATGATAATATATTTGTAAAGAATGTTTTGAGAAGTGCAGATAATTTTGAATACTAAACATGGTAATTATCCATTTATACAGTTTGTTTAATTAAAACAAAAGCATCTCATTTTCTTGAAAATACATTTCATATAAATAAATTTCTTTATCAAATAAATAAATTTCTTAAATTAATAATTATTTATTTACAAATATTAAAAGAACACAAGGAACATTTCATGTGATTGGTTTGACAACATGAAAGTTTGAGGATGAAGTAGTGAAGCCATAATAGAAGGTCATACTCTTTAGAAACAAGTTTAGATTCGGAATAATCTTTGAATAGAGTAAAAGGTGAACCAGAAATTCAAGCACTCATTTTTGTACTGGATTTAAAGAAATAATTTGTTTCATTTTGTATTGTTGACTCTGGATTTTGAGTCTTTATTTTTCCTTTTAAAAAAGACGCCACAAAAAAATGATCATACCTCAATTCATTTCCTATTTATGTTTTGTACAGGTGACCTTTCGTTATGGCAAGGTATTACCTCTCCATTGTAGGTATATTACTATAAAGTATCGAGCTGAAAAAAAACCAATTTTTTTTCATGTCATTAAGAAATATTTGTCCATGATCAGTTGATATAAAATTGTGTATTTATGTTAAATAAAACAAGGCATTCTTTTTTAATCCTAATTATCATGCTAAAACTATATATCATTGCATAAATGTGACTTTACAAGAAATTTGTTTTTTACCTGAAAGACAAGGTTCATTGTTTGACATTTCTGATTTACATACTTACTGCTAATAGGGCTTCATTTGGTAGAGTCTAGTGTAACATTCCTCATCCAGCATCAGATTGTTGGAACAGTAGTCCCAAGATAATTAATGCAGGATTAATTATTTGATAACATTTATATTTAAACTGTTTATTGTCCAAATGAATGTGTCAGAGGTGGAGAAAGACACTGTTGGTTAAACATATAAATTTAAGTAAGAAAAGAACTTTCGAAAATTTATTGTATACGAGTGTAGGTTTAAATAGAGATCAGATAAAGCTGAATAGTCAATATTTACTAAAGTGATATCTAATTCCTTGATAGAAAGGAAACCAACTTATATGATACTGATTAGATTCCATTCAGTTTTCATTGCCATTCAGGAAATTTTTTTAACTTATACCAGGAATGCAGCACTACAGAGTACTTTTCATGTATTTCATTTGTAAAGAGTCGATTTTTCTTAAGCTGCCTGCTTTACAATTTTCAGATCTCAGTAAAAAAAATGTTTAGTGACACACATGCACAACTACTTTGTTTTGCATTTAGAGTTTCTGATGCTATGTTTCTTGGAGAAATTGCCATATAATGTTGTATTACTGTTCAGCACCTTGTCCTTGACAAAAATGAATTTTACAAATTGTAGTTGCAGATTGAATGAAACATTTTTCTTATTTCAACACTAGCTGTTCATGTTGTGAAGAGATGGTGCACTGTGATAATCGCTAGAACTTTCTGTGTATCATGAGATGCAAGTCCAATCCAATTACATACTGCATAGATCCAGATCTGTGATCAGGTAAGAGTTGAGTCTAATCAAATCAAACAAAATAGACTCTACTCTACTGGTGCATCATGTGATGGCAGATCAGGGTGAATGTTTGTATGTTGTTTGCATTTGGTCATGACTTGTTTGGCAAGTATATGTGAAAAAATGAAAATCTAAATTTGCAGAAAACCATTAGTCTGCCAACATCACTGTGCACTTACACTTACACTATGTGAGTTTCTTGTTTGGACTTCATTGCACGTTATGATTTATGTACAAGAGGGCTATGACTGTCCCACAACTGTCAGCATCACAATGTACTTTGCACTCTATAAGTATTTCTTGCTTGGATTACATTTTTGGTAATGATTTATTGTTAATCACTTTAAATTCATAAGCATCAGATTTTGTGGCTTGGTTAAAAAAGCATATTGCTGATTACATGATATTATGGAAATGTCATTTTAAAAAAAAAATTATTGTGGGACAATGTATGTATATATATATATATATATATATATATATATATATATATATATATATATATATACATTTTATTGCAATTTACTTCCATACCTTTCAGAGCTTAATTCATACTGCAGTTATTGGATTACTTAGGTAAATTATTCACATAGTATTTACTAATACTTGGCATAAATGCCAGGGACTAAATAAAAGAAAATACTGACATACTTTTGCACATATTTGAGATGTACAAGGTATATTGTAATCAGTGACAAGAAGGTAGTAGCACTCTTTGGTGTTTTCAAAGCACATCACAGCAAAAGGCCATCTGGTTTAAAGGAAAGGCATTGTACCTGTGTGCCAGCCAAATGCATGCAACCCACAAATTTATCTGTCCAAATATTTTGCATTTATTAAAATAGCATCAGAATCCAAGCTGTAAGGTTCACCAAATTTTGCATGCAGATTAAATCATAATCAATTTACATTGTTCCACACATTGCATTAAGGTATCATTATTTATTTGTTTATTTATTTATTTAATTATATATTTCACAGTAATATAAAAAAATGGTATACAAACAAACAAGTGATGTTTTACTTTGGCATACAGCTGGCAGTGGATAGAGAAGGAGTGCAACGTGAATATTGGCTTGGTTCATATTTCATGGTGATAAATTTTTTGTCCGAGTTTTACCACAAACTCCACAAAAGTTGATATGGTACAAATTTATAGTGTTTTACATTATCAAGTCTATGACAGTAGTGCATCTCACAACATGACCATGCATTTAGCACTGTATGAATTTCTCGTTTGGACTTTGTTTCAAGTAATGATTTATGTATGAGGGGACTGACAATACTGCAACTGTTGGCATAACAGTATAATTTGCAGCTTATATGAACTTCTTATTTTCGACTTTATATAAAATTGATGATGACATCACCTAATTGTCAATATGTACTTAGCACTACATGAATTTCTTGTTTGGATTTCATTACTAGTAATGATTTATGTATGAGGGGACTGACAATACTGCAACTGTTGGCATGACAGTGTATTTTGCAGTTTATATGAACATCTTGTTTTGGACTGATTCGTATTAAAGATGATGATTATTACATCACTGCAATGGTCATCATGCACTCAGCACTATGTGAATTTCTTGTTTGGACTTCATTACAAGTAATGATTTCTGTACAAAAAGAACAAGGACAATACTGCAAATGTCAGTGTACTTTGCAGTTAATATGAATTTCTTGTTTGGTCTTTGATTTATGTAAAAAATGACTATGACGTTACTGTAACTGTCAGCATCATGCACTTAGCACTACATGAATTTTTTGTTTGGACTTTTTTACTAGTAATGACTTCTGTACAAAAGAATTAGGACAACACTCCACTTATCAGCATCACAACGAGTTCTCAAGTCTATATTAATGTTCTTTTTTTAACTGTTTTACGAATAATGTTTTATGCACAAGACAACATTTTAGAAATTATAATTTTGGCAGGACATTGATTGCTGTTTTAATAGGACAATATGTCCTATGGGTACATATGCAATATCTTTTTCCATGTATGCATTGGTTCTTTTCTCTGTAACAGATTTATCGTAGTTTATATTGTTGTATACCAATTTATTAAAAAGATTTCATGTTAGCACTATATTCATCTCCATTAAAAAAAATCATATATAAGAAACAATGAGTTTCGTCTTATCACTTAAACCTATCATTTTGGATTTCTTTCCACTTCAGATAACTCCTCATTGTGATTTTTAGCTCTTCTGGTGGCAGACAAGAGTTAATGGCCTTTGGAATTATGAAAAGTTTGTGTGCATAAAACTTGCACTTTGTACCATATATTTGCCTTCTAAGCACTCCAGATAATCTAATCTTGGCCATCTTATTGAACAGTTGCTAGTACATTTATTGGTATCCTTACACCTTGGGGCTCTTTCAGTACACGGTCTTTGCATACCTACATGTAATGTACCCTAAACCTCAAGGGCTCTGGCAAAGGTGGAAAATGAGCAAGGCAGATAGGGAAATATTTCAATCAATCCGACGACTTATCATTTTGACAGTGACATGGGTCTTATACTCCTGCTCCATCCAATTCACAATTGGGAACTTTGACTATGCCTGGCTGTATTTAAAACTTCCCGTATACATAGCCACAATGTGAAGGAAAATGAATGGCCAGTTTATCTCAGATAATCAAAATTAATTTTTCAGTGTGCTACCATGCTATCTTCTAATCCATCTAATCCAGCATATGATGTTTAGGCCCAAATACCAAGCATTTTACATTCAAGAACCAAACATCATTTTACCTTTTGGCATATGAATTCATCATTTAAAAACAATTAAATGTTCAAAATATATTGTAAAATTGTGTATTCCCAAATCATCAGAGTGGTTATCAAAACCTCCCAAAATAATATTTGACCATTGCCAATTTAATGTTCCTTTCACCATCTTAGTAAATTTAATAAAATCAGAACCTCTCATCTAGTTATATATCCTTGTATAGAAATGGTTTGAAATAGGGTCTTGGAACTTCCATTGCAATCTCGTGGTACCATCTCTAGTTCATTACCGGATAACAAAACTCACTTTTTAAGGTGGAAATTAGTCATCCTCATTGCTTTGAGATAAATTAAAACCTCTAAAAAAAAGGCCATTAAATTTCCAAACTGAAAACCTTGCAGAAACTTAATATTCAAGATTTTACAGATACACGATGCTATCATAGAAAATTATTCTGTACTGTTGACTGTCTAGCATTATTGGCAAAAAATGGTAATAAAAAAGCAGATAAAATTGCCCTGCAGTTCCAAATGGAAGTTTCCATATATTTTGATGTTGTCTGAGGTAAGTTCAATGATCTTTAATCCATAATATCAGTTTCAAGGTCAGAGGCCAAAAGAAATTCATATTGCACTTGCATGTTTCTACCCGTCAACTTTAACATTAAAGAATTGCAATATTACCAAATTTGGTATGTTGGAATTTCTTAATAATATCAGATATGGTTTGAATACTCAGTACTTAAAAAGAATACCGATATCTTGGGATCCTGTAAATTCATTTTGGGCAACAACAATCTCTTCAAAGGAATCTTATTGCTATTGTTGTTTTTCTCCTCTTTTACAATTTTGTTATGTTAATATCCCTTAGTCAAAAATTTCACTTCATTTACATCTACAACACATTGTATAACTTGCACAGGATGCTTGTGACCTAATTATTTTGAACAAATGTATGAACTTGGAATTTAAGCTGAACTAAAACTGTTTATTATGTATACCCATTCAAATGCCAAAATCTTTCGAGTGAAATTTTTTTCAAAAAATGAAAATTGAATTTCTGTCTAAAACAATATATCAAATTTATTTATGCTACTGAGGCTTTCATAACAACACTGAAAGAAAATCTGGTATTTTAAGTTTAAATGTCTGTTTTGAAATTCAGTTAAGACACTTGTTGACGAAAAAAAATTCTAAATCTTTAATATCACCTCAGTGGAGAAATGGAAAGAAGTTTCAAGTATTTGTTTAGATCAAACAGCACTTATTAGCATTCTTCAACACTTTCCAAATACAAATCATTACTGAAGAAGAGCATAACAAACAAGTCTTGTACTGAGAAACTTAATTGATTTTTTTGGTGCTTTTTTAAACCCCAAAAATTGGCTACTAATAAAGGACCACCACATTTTTAGTATTAATCTAGAGGAAATGTAAACCCAGGCTTCAAACCATATGGAAGCTATCTGTACAAAATCATATTTAGGGGTGATGTATTTTAAAAAATGTGAAAGATAAGAACAATGAAATTTTATCTTATGTCACCAACAGACTGAAATGTAGGTCTTGTGTTTAAGTTTAATGGAAGAGGTTTTTGGTGTTTTATATCATAGTATGGCTTACTAGTAGGTTGTTTAGAGTGGAGGCAATTTAAATAAAGTGACCAACCCAAGGAAGAACCATAGAAGAAAGCCATGGTAATCTAATACTTGTTGGATTCAAACTCACAACTTTTCAGTAGCATGTCTGGCATACTAACCACTAAAGCCACTGTCTCCTGCCTTCATTGGTCACCTCTTAAAATTAAAAAATAACCTGACATACAAGAGAATGCAATGGTTTTACTCTACATCCCTGAGCTTGCAGGGGGTAAATGTTATTCAATACCTAATAAAAGTATAACAGCAGTAGGTAACTGTTATACCTAATAACAGCACAACTGCATGGGTTAAATGTTATACCTAATAAGAGTACCAGAGCAATGGGGATAATATTATTCCTAATAAAAGAACAGTACCACAGCAGGGGATACATTTTATACCTAATAAAGGTACCACAGCAGGTGAAAATGTTAGGATGTAAATGTTTACCTAATAATAATACCACAGCAAAACTATATTTTATTCCAAAGTATATCAACTCCTGCTAATGTTAAAGTGGCTCAGTGGTTGGCATGCTGGAGATATGGTGACTCAGTGGTAGGCATGCCATCCCTGCAGAAGCTACAATGGCTCAATGGTTGGCATGCCATCCATGCAGGAGCTATGGTAGCTCAGTGGTTGGCATGCCATCCCTGCAGAAGATACAATGGCTCAATGGTTGGCATGCCATCCATGCAGGAGCTATGGTAGCTCAGTGGTTGGCATGCCATCCCTGCAGAAGCTACAATGGCTCAATGGTTGGCATGCCATCCATGCAGGAGCTATGGTAGCTCAGTGGTTGGCATGCCATCCCTGCAGAAGCTACAATGGCTCAATGGTTGGCATGCCATCCATGCAGGAGCTATGGTAGCTCAGTGGTTGGCATGCCATCCCTGCAGGAGCTACAGTGACTTAGTCATTAGCATCCCAGGCTCATAACCAGGAGGGTGTGGTTTCTGATTTGGCTAACAGTCTGGAACAGCTTCCTGGACAAGGGACTTAACTCTGTTGGACTCGCACTATGTGTGCTGCAGTAAAACAAAATAAATACAAATACTATATCAATTTTAGTCACCAAAACAGAAAGTTGACTTAAAATTTAGACACTATTGAAGACATCTTCAGCTTTGTTTATTTTTGTTCTGTTCCTATAAATTTTTGACAAATTTTACTTAAATTTAAAAAAAAATGTTTTATATGGCTGCCTTAAGATAGAACATACAAATAATCTCATGACATAGTCTCTCCATCCATTCCCATTTCATTTCTGCATAAAACTAAAGTTTTCCATCATCTGCTGTTATCAAACTTTGTCAGAACCTTGCATCATGGTTGTGGGAGATATTTCTTTCTGGCTCAGAGTGTCAGTCACAGGGACTGATAGAAGACATAGAAACTTGAATTTTATTCCAACCAGACCAATCTTTGCAAATGGCTGACATCTGAGATAAGGAAGGCACCTATTGATTTTGGGATAAAAGGTCAGGGTCACAAAAATTATAAAGAAGAAAAATGGTTATTGCACAATGTCTTGAGTTCTTTATCACCGATTTGACCTATCACCTATTTTACCCAAAGTTTGTGGATGGTTTGTACTTGAGACATGGCTGATAGCTATTTTTTATGTCAAAAGATAAAAAATCAAGATCATATGCTCTTAAAGAAGGAAAATACAATTTTCCACAAAAGCACATATTTTCTGTACAACATGCAACTAAACCTAGGTGATGGTTTGAATTTGAGATAAGAATGATGCATGTATTTTTGGGTTATAATGTCAAGGAATTTCCATGTTGCAATGTATCAAATTAACACTTACAGCTTAAAACCAGGATGAAAGTTTTTTTTTTTTTTAAAGTTTAGTAATTTCAGCAAAAATTTGATGACAGATAAGCATCATCTGTACAAATTTGAAAGGCCTTTATGCAAAGATGAGGTAAAATTTCGCAAACTTTTTTTCAGCAGTTTTGAAAATAAGTCATTTTCTAGTTTAAATAAAAATTATACCAGGATGCTTTCTGTAAAATTTAATCATATTCAGCTCTGCAGTTTTTAAGATGTCACTAAAGTGTTATTCGATTTTTACTAACACAGGCTATATTTCATGGTGAGTCATTTGTATAATGACTTTCATGCCTGGATGTTGCTATATTTGGTTGTATTAGGTTTTGAATTAAAGAAAAAGAAAAACAAGAAAATAGCAATTGCTGACAGATTCAAGACAGATGTATGGCCATAGCAATTGCTGACAGATTCAAGACAGATGTATGGCCATAGCAATTGCTGACAGATTCAAAACAGATGTATGGCCATAGCAGTTGCTGATAGATTCAAGACAGATGTATGGCCATACCTTATTCTGACAGATTCAAGACAGATGTATGGCCATAACAATTGCTGACAGATTCAAGACAGATGTATGGCCATAACAATTGCTGACAGATTCAAGACAGATGTATGGCCATATCAATTCCTGACAGATTCAAGACATGTATGGCCATAGCAATTGCTAACAGATTCAAGACAGATGTATGGCCATACCTTATACTGACAAGATTCAAGACAGAAGTATGGCCATAGCAATTGCTGACAGATTCAATACAGATGTATAGCGATAGCAATTGCTGACAGATTCAAGACAGATGTATGGCCAAAACTTATACTCACATGGTTTTAAGATCATATAGTTCACAGAAGAGACAATGATCAAGAAGATGGTATCAGGTTTTGATCATTGTGACTTGCAAAAACAGCCTGCTCATCTTGCAGAAACAATCTTTCAGCTGTACTCAATTTTTTTAAATTATATAAAATGTTAATGTCTGATGATAGCCAAATCAGTTATTATTATCACATATTATGTGATTTTGATTTTCTGCATACTGTCATTTGTTAGTTATATGCCATTTACAGGCAAAGACTCCTGCCTAATTCAGACTCAACATTACATACAAAACAAAAGCCAGAGATGCTATTATCAAAATGTGTAATGAATTAGTTATTGGAAACCACCCTGGTTGATTTACATGCCAAATCAATACACGAAAAACTAGTATTTTCTCCAACTATTCACCTGAACTTAAATAAGCAATATCTTAATGATGGTGCTAAAGTCAAACCTGAAGTTCATATAAAAATTCTGTGTCAAAATCAATTTATGCACCTGATTGCACAGGGTGAACCTGTTTAAATTTCAAAAACTTGTCATCTTAAAAATGACATTTAAACATTTGGAACTTAAATTACAAATACAATTCTGTACACACCTCTTTTCCCATTTAAAATGAATCATAAAGGGAAAATAGAAAACTACAAATTTTGAACATGTACATCAATGCGTATAAAGCTCCAATCTATGAACTGCACATACCAAGATCTAATGTCAAACAATGTACACCAGCCACACCCTTTAAATTGTATGTACTATAATCTGCCAGTGAATGAAGCTAAGGCATATCTAGATTTATATTATGCATTCATGAACAAATATGATTACCTGTCCTTTTTTTGCTGACTGACTGACTGATCTTCAGCTATCTTCACTTGTCAGTGTAAATTTATCTGTAATGTCTATGAAAATCCACTACAAAAAGAAAAGGGGACATGGATAATGTAATGAAAATGTGTTCCATTTACACCTTTGCAATACTAAAATTGAACCTTGCATGAAACACTGCCAAATAAAATTGGAGAACCTTTCTTACTCAGACGTTTTGTACAGGTCTTTAGATTTCCTTCCCTTCAAAGGCCACTTTAAACTACCAACTGATTTATGAAAAGGACCCAATACAGCTTCATAGACCTTGCTGTACACATAGAATAACCAGTTTTGTCAAATATGACTACAGCCATCTTAGAAAATGTCATCAGTAAAATCTGATGCTGGTCAAATAACTATGCAATTGCAATAAAACAATATGCAACATTTGTAGAAAGAGAGAAAAAGATGGCATGCACATGGTTTTAGTTTGGTTGGATTTGGTGCTTTATGGCACAGCAACACAAGTATCTTATTTATTGCCAGGCAATTGTAGTACAGTGTCTTGCAAAAGCACACACCACAGTAGTGACATAGGCTAGTACAATAGTAGGATTTGAACCCATGTATTTGTTTGAGAGTCCAGCATGCTAACCATTGAGCCACCATGACTCCCTCATGTACATGTTAATAGACAGCAATTGTTAAAGGGAGACAAAGAGACATAAAAATGATACCATCAAAACCCTCATGAAGGACAATATTTATGAATTCTTTCTTAACTTTACAGACATATATAACCTTGACATAAAAATGGTCACCTGTTCATGAGCACACAATTTTAGTTTTGTTTGTCTTATTTTAGTTGGTTTGAACTCCACTTTTAAAATAGATACCTTTCTTCGTGGATATACCAAGGCTCCCAACTAAGGCAAGTACCAAACCTGTAATCTTTGAGCTACAAGTCCATCAGTCAAGGGGATACAACCATAACAGATGCATTGGGTTTTAAGAGTTGTCTACCCTGCATAACTCAGACAACGGTAAATATTTGAAGTTATTATTTACCTATACATGTATATTGAGAAAAGAAATTCTCATACATAACCAATTTTCTTTCAAAATCCATTTTCAATGTGATTTGTTTTAGAAACTTGAGAACATATGTGACCATTGAAAAATAAATCCAACTTGAGTTGTCATGATGCTGTGTGTTACAGACTCGTGCAATTTTTTTAAAGTTTACATCCATGCTCATTTAAAATGAAATTTATGAAACAAGTCAAATGATTTCTATCTTATTTGAAATTTTTTGATGAGCTTCATAAATTTAATGTGTTATAAGCACAAAAGTAGATTTAATATATCACATGTGGAAAACAAATCCCCGATTTTTTTACCAAATCAGAGTTGTGTAGTCAATGACTGAAATATATTTGGATACCTGGGTCCTTATGCCTTTTGTGATATTATGATGTAATTTGTGACATCATTAGGTGTTATTAAATGTGTTGCTTACATAACACGAAAAACACAGTAGTCATGTGATAAAACATTTTATTAAGTATGCAAATAAAATTTACATCCAAATAAAGCTCAAACTATATTTATTTCATTTTCAACAAAATTTATATACAAAAAAAGACATTCATAAAATAGTTTATCTCTCACCAGCATGGAATACAATATTCAACATACAGCTTATAATGTCATGTTCTTTACAAAAAGCATATACATGTGCTATATTTGTATATTGGTCAGTTCCACGACATCATGAAAACATATTTAAATAAAAAACCAAAAAGATATCTACTCAGATTTCTGCATTAATTTTTAAATTGTACATGCTATATCATCACAAAAACGTTTCTCCTATAATATCATGCTGGAAATTAAGCACAAGAAATCAAATTTCCAAGTTTACATTATGAAAATATTCTTTACAATACTTCATGTGCATGCTCATTTACATGTTTAATTGCACTTTTATCAAAAGATTGACAAAGTAATGTAATCTACTTAATTTACCTGCATATGAGTCTAGCCAAATTGCCATTACATAATGTGCTGGCACATCTTCATCTATGTTGTTAGATAAACTGATTACTCCAAAACAAACTGCACAGACTTAGATCTGCCTCTGATTTAAGTGATGTCAGATCTGGATCTTTGCAGTTTGCTGTTGGACTCCACCTATAGATGAGTGCATACAGTATGCAGACAATAACCCAATAAATCAAATTGAAACATCAAAGTCTTAATGTCCAACTGGATAATCTCAAATCCAAATCCTGAGATGAGTTTGTATCTTCAAGTTCTGTTGGGGTCTATTTCAATCATTCCTATTTTTCTTTAAAAAACCCCAACACAAACAAACTGTCAGCATATATTTATGAAATGTTACAACTGAGGCCCATAACCAAAGATATGATAGATATTAACTTTGGCTAGGTAGCTTGAAACATTCTTTGTCTTTTAAAATAATTCATTTTTTGTAATTGCTTAAACAGAACTAAATTAGTTCAATATCTATACTTTTTTATTTTCAGTTGCTTGTCTAACATTGACTGGAGGTATGGCACATCACTGACTGGAGCTTAAGGCTGCAACATTTATCAAAATTTCTAAACATGTACTCTTTATGCATTATATAAGGTAGAGACAGTTAATCAAAGCAATTCAAGACTCAACCTCTTCCAGATCTGCTGAAATTTTTATATGTAAACGTCTGATAATGCCTAAATGTTATAACCTTACAGGAGATATTGTGCCAAAAAATATTTCATTATGAAACAATGACTATCAACACATGAAAGCTAATTGAGAAATGGAACATGTCCCTCCCCATTTTATTTTATGTACATAGATATTTAATTTCACTTAAACTTTTTATTTTATAGCTCACTCTCATGACGAGTTAAACATTTTGTTAAATTATGCACAGGGTATGTAATCAACAAGCAGCCAGAGTGGCGTGACATGATAAATCTAATGAAATAAGGAATAAAAACAGCATTATCTTGCAGTTTAAAAAGGATTTATCATAGCTGTAAAATTATTAAGTATGGCATGATTTTTTTCCCTCCTTTACCAAATGTCTCAACTACAAGTAGTAAGAGTGGTGCAACATAATAAAATTCACAAAATAGGTTTTGAAACTGCAATATCTGGCAGGCTTTAAAATCACAATGTTTTGCAGACTCTGGAACCACAATGTCGGGTAGGTTTTGAAATCCCAATGTCTGGCAGGCTGTGGATCCACAATGTCTGGTAGGTTTTGAAATCCTAATGTCTGGCAGGCTTTGAAACCACACTATCTGGCAGGCTAAAACTAAACCTGCCATAGTTGCAACATTGTCAAGTATACAGTTTGTTGGGGGGTAGGAGAATTATATATTACAAATTTTTTTAAAAATTGAAAAATACAAAAAAATTAAATCACATTGAACATGTTTTGGCATCAAGAAACTGTGCAAAATTTAGTATCTGTAAATTAGGCTGCACACAGTATCATGCATTGCTCTACTCACCATGGCAACTCTTCTGTTTGTAATGTCAGATGAGACTCTACTATAAGTAAATTGCAAATGACTGACTTCCATTTGCTGGGATGGAAAACTCTCACCTAATATATTCAGTTCAATTACAACATTTTGTATTCAAGTTTAAACAGCTGTCTCTTAATCAGAATCTTACACAATATTTTTTTTTAAAAAATTAAGCTATCCGTGCAATTTCATTTTGATTAATGTAGATAATGTTTGTAATTTTCCAGCCGTGAATTGACTCCGCGATTCAAGCAAAAATCTTAAATTCATTTCCTTGATAATCTGTTGTATACTGTACAGCATCAAGAATATCACCATCCAAACACATATTCAAATGTCTTGCTGATGAATCCATTACTCTTCTGTGGAGCTTGTGCACCCTTAACAACCTAAAAGACAAAAAGGTGTTTTAATTCTGATGATATATACCTAATTAATAAGTGCTATATGTAACTCATATTTGATGTAAATAACTCACAGGTGATACATCTAAATAAATCACAGGTGATTCATCTAAATAATTCACAGGCTGTGTGTTTACCAATTGTTATTTGGCAACAGTAGTATTGCATTTGAGGATTTGCGGACAGCAAAGTTGATTTTACTCATTTTAAATTGATAGCAAATCTTGCATTTGAGGATTTGCTGACAGTAAGGTTGGTTTTAATAACTGAAATTTGGTAATAACAGCATTGCATCTGAGGATGCCATGAATGTAATGTTGGTAATACTGATTGCAGTTTGGTAATAGCAGTTCTGTATTTGAGTATATGTGGATGTACCATTACAAACTTAATGTAGAATCATTAATGACCTCTCTGCTTTAAACAGCAGAAAGATTACTCCACACCCTCCTCGATTTGTCTGCAGTATTTGACAAAATAGAAAATGACATATTACTTCATCGTCTTCAGCATGTATTTGGCATTCATGATACAGCCTTACTGTGGCTAAAGTTCTACTTGGTCAACAGGACACAAATTGTGTCCACAAATGGAATACACTCCAGCCCTGTTGATCTATGTTGTGGTGTTACACAGGGGTCTGTTCTTGGACCTGTTCTCTTCATTCTATACACATAATGTCTCATCATCTGTATGCTGATGACACCCAAATTTGCAAATCTAGCCACTCAAATGAAGCTGATGCTACCATCTAAGGTGTAGAAAGGTGCATTTCTGATGTGAAATCATGGATGACATGTAACAAGTCGCAGATAAATGATGATAAAACTGAAGCCATTAAAACACAAAGACTTTCTCATTCCCATCCTTTACCTCAAACAATAAATATCAGCAAAACCAACATTAAATTCACAGTCAGTACAAAACCTAGGTGTTACTCTGGACAGTACTCTCTCATTGCATTAACATGTCATGAATGTATGCAAGGCTGAATATCTTTGAGCTGATATGCATCAGCTCCAACTGCAAATATCTTTCAGCTGATGCCACTAAAACACCTGTGTGTTCCTTAGTACTTTCAAGACTCCGGTCCAACACACTTATCTGACCTCACCCATGTGTACACACCAGCAAGATACTTACACTCATCTTCTGACAATCATATATTCATTATTCCCAGTATGAAAACAAAGTCATATGGACAATGTTTTTTTGCATACCAGGGCCAAACAATTTGGAATTGTTTGCCCTCTGAACTCAGACACAATGATCTCTTACAAGAGCACTCTTAAAACTCACCTATTTTGACTGCAAGAACAAACTTAAAGACCTAATAATGTTTCCCACCTTAAATATTTTCAGCATGTTTTATTTTTTTCTAATTTCATGATGTTTATTTTTTGTAATCATATCTTTATATGTTTTATTTATGTTGTAGGTGTTGTCTAATGTTGTAAAGTACTTACAGCTTCTAAAGATTAGGTGCTATACAAAGTCCTCATTATTATTATTATTATTATTGTTATTATTATTATCATTATTTGCAACAGTAAAATTACAACACAAAACTTGTTATCCCAACTCTAAACCACTAACAGTCCTCAAATTTAAAAATGTTATCCCTATTCTAAGACTAATATACTCAAACAGAAAATTGTTATCCCCATTCTAAGACACTAATAATCCTCGAACAAAATACTTTAATCCCTATTGAAACATATAAATAATCTTTAAACACAAGAATTTAATCCGTATTCAAACATAGTAATAATCCTCAAACACAAGACTCTAATCCCTATCCAAACAAACTAATAATTCTCCAACACAAGGCTTTTATCTTTATTCAAAGACACTAACACTAAAAATACCTTATATTTAGTAACTACACTCATATACACCTAACATCTCACAGGACAATGCTCCCTACAGTGAATATTTAATATACAATGAGACCAATGTTTACCTCACTTTCACTGCGGGCTGCTTTGTATGCTGCTGTCAGAGGCCTGATGGGGGTACTTCCTTTACTAATGCTGCCCTGAGTAGAGGTTAATCTACTGGTGTTAGGGGTACTGATGCTGATGTTGATGCCATTTTCTTTGTCTTCCTCCATTGCTTTCTGATATAGAAAGAAATACAAAACCTGTCACAATTAACCTTTATCCAAATTAATGAAATTCATAAACAATGACTCAGCATAAATGTTTATTAAACTTCCAATAAAAATAAAGTCTCATTTTGAAAACAAAGACTTTTTCATGAAGGAGATATGCCATTCATCTGAATTTTTTAAAATCAAACATAAACTGACAAAATAACGTCAAATCTGTTGATGTAAAAGATACATTTGGCAGCTTGTGAATTACATCCTAATGACTCTGTACTGCTCTTAATTGCCACATTTTACCAGTCACAAGGATTAATTACAAAAAAGCTCTACTATAATAATCTGGAGTGTCTTTAGTCATGACCATTCCTCACATATACAAAATACTGTCAGTAAAATTTCTAGTCTTAACAAGAAAAATGTTTGAGAAATGTGTCATCAGGCAAAAATCTCATAACATTTAGGAAGCTGCAGTGAAGGAGAAAAAAAGACGACAAACAAGCAGATGGGTTACATTTGGCAATTTTCTTCTGCAAATCCATCCAAAAACAGATAGCTATAAAGAGGCAATCCTTCCTAAGTTAAAGTTTTGACATTTTGAGTAGTGCCAATTAGGCATACAGTATTATACCTAGGGTCAAGTACAATTGCCACATTTTGTTTAGGGCCAAGTAAGTACACCATATTTTGTTGGGTTTCAAGTAGGCATGCCACATTTTGATTTGGGTCAAGTAGGTATTCAATATTTTATTTAGTTTCAAGTATGTATACCATAGTTTGTTTTGAGTCAAGTAGGCATGCATTATTTTGTTTAGGATCAAGTAGGTATATCACATTTTGATTAGGGTAAAGTAGGTATACAATGTTATCCAGGGTTAAGCAGGTATACCATATTTTGTTTATGGCAAAGAATGAATGCTATATATTAATTATAGCCAAGCAGGGACACATTTTTTTGAGGATGGGGAGGAGGGGACATGTAGACCATATTTAATTAAGGGTCAATCAGGTATACATATTTCAATTACAACCAAATTGGTAGACCACATTTTTTTAGGGCCAAATAGTTATACAAATTTTAATAATGACAAATAAGTATACTGTATTTCATTTTGAGTCAAATAGATATAATATTTTATATTTTGATTAGGGTTAAGCAGGTATATAATATTTGATATTTTGATTAGGATTAAGTAGGTATACCATAGTTTGACTAGGACAAAGTAGGTATAGCATAATAGGGACCATGTAGGTATAGCATATTATGGTAAAGGCTGAGGAGGCTTGCCACATTTTGATTATGGCCAAGTAGGTATACCACATTTCAATTAGCACCAAGTAGGTATACCATACTTTTTATTTGGGCCAAGTTAGGTATAAAACATTTTTATTAAGGCCAAGTATGTATACCATATTTCATTTAGGACCTATTAGGTATACCATATTTTGTTTTTATTAAGTATAAGTATTTTTAATACAATTCCATTAGCAGACCTGCCAACCCTGATGAGTCTGTCTCAGTAAGACAGTTGACTTTTTCCCTGTAAGTTTGACCAGTTTTCAGTAAGGTATAAATAAAAATCATAAATTGCTACTGTAAAGCTCAAAATGTAATTAAAAGTTTGGCATTCAAAACATGCAACGAAGATAAACATTATGTTTAATTGAAGACATATAAAGTACGCATAAACCCTATTTACCACTAGTATATTTGCACAAACTCAAGTTCCAACCCCTTGGCAGCTCAATGGCTTGTTGCAGTCTCTCAACGAGACATAATTCTTATCTTTTTCCATTGTATATGACACAATCATATCTCCCGACACGAGTCATACTCAAATTGGCAAGTGATGTCCAAAAACCAATTGTGGCTGTTACATCTTTTAATCACAAGAATCTGAATATTTATTTTCATTCTTCGGTGTTGAATATTAACGATTTTTAAGAGGCTTATTTTCTCTTTCATCTTAAATATGCATCGCTTGCTGGATGCCATTTTAAAACAAATTCTATAATCAACAGTTGGAACATGTAGATGCTTCGCATGAACAAATAGTGGCAATTCAAAGTGTCTGAGGTGCTGCTGTAAAGTTAGTCTGGTTCCTTGATGAATTTCACTAATTCTTATATGAAACCCAAATTCAAATCAAACACAGATGAAGAAATTTTCTGGATTTTTCGGCAATGATCATTTTCTTATAGTTTTGCTTTTATGTCCATATTTTAAGAGTAAATTTTGTAAGACTTACGGAAAATCATAAGAGTTGGCAGGTCTGCATTTGGACAAAACAGGTATACTATATTTTGATTAGAGTCAAGTACATGCTGGTATAACATCTGAATTAAGGCCAAACAGATACATCCACTTTTCCATGAACAAAGTGCACACAACAGCAAAAAAAGGTGGATCTAGATCTGCACTCACTGTCAAATCATTGACTATGCTATTCCAGTCTATGCATGAAGGGGTCAGTGAAGACCCTGATCTGACAACATATTATGTGATGACAGAGTTAGCAGAACCCAAGTTCACAGTAATGCAAACTTTTGTTTCCTGGATACAACCAATCCAGACTGAAGTAGAACCTGCCTTGCATCCATGTGACATACCCCCCAATGTATAATGACAAGGTGAGTCCATTATATTTCTCTATAATTTTCCTGGAAGTCAGAAATGGTTACATATGAACTATACCAAATGATATTACAATTCTTATTTTGTTCTTTACAAAACTTTTACTCAGTCCTGATCATTTGCACATCCTTCTGAAAATGTGCATATATACATGCTGATGTAGATTTTGGGCCTTAAAAAAATCTGGTTCCTGAGCCATATCACCTAGTTATAGACTGAAGATCTATCAAGATTTGTACAGCAACAGAATTACAGGAAATGGTACATATATTGTGAATTATAGTAAATAGTAAAATGACTTGAATTATAGGAAATGGTACAAATGACCTAATTATAGGAAATGGTACAAATGACCTGAATTATAGGAAATGGGACAAATGACCTAATTACTGGAAATGGAACAAATGACCTGAATTATTGGATCCATTAACATACCTTGTCTATATTTGGTGACACTCTTGTTATGATATGGAGATTAACCAACAAAATCCAATAACATACCTTATTTATGGTGTCACTTTGATGATAACATGGAAAAAGGTCATTAAAACCCATTAACACACCTTGTCTACAAATGGTGTCATTCTGATGATGATATGGAGAAAGGCCATAAAAACCCGTTAATATACCTTGTCTATACATGCTGTCACCCCAATCATGATGCTTCCTCCTAATATTTTCCCATTTTTACTAAGGGCTTTCTTGGCCTGGATTTTAGACTGATAGTGGATATGCATCCAGTTTCCTTCTGTAGCTATCTGTAAAAGACAAAAACAATTTACATGACAATAGAAAAGTTGAGAAAACTGACAATGAACTCAAATAGTTATATCATTGGCTCAACAAAAAGATGATTATAAAAGGTTGCATTCAAAAATCAATATAAATTGCTTAAAGTTATCGTTGTAATTTTAAAAGTTCCAAATGAAAAGCATTACAATGAGCTAATATACTCAAAATAAATTTAAAAATCCCCATTCTTCCAAAGAGTCTGTGAATCATTAAAATTCCCCCACCCATTTAAATGCATGTAATTTGCACAAGTGATGCTCAGTTTATGCAAATTCAATTGACATGCTTTCATTTTAACACTATTTATAATGAAATAACATTTAATTTGTACCACTGTGCTAATTTTTACTCCATCACTGGTGCCATGTGCTGTGACTCACATGTACATTATTTTGATTTATGCCAGTTTTGATTTACGCAGCAACTCATTCATACATATATGGCTTAAACCGAACATCACTTGTAAATAAGACCACAGTGAGTGGCACATTACAAGTCTGTTCTGTGTCTCTTAGTCCTTTATGTAGACACTAGAACAGAATGGAGAAAAAGGGCGAATTAAACTGCCTATGACAACACAAGGCCACAAGTTAAGAGAGCTGCCAAGAGCACCCACGTGGGTCTTGAAGGATGTGCTGATGGGGTGGAAAAGGGGGGGGACCATGGTGGCAAAGCCACCAAGAAGTTATATGGTTTCAAGCAAATTTTAACCAGCTTAATTCAACTAATTCTTGAGATATTATGGAAAATACAAACTCATCATTTTTCTATTTTCCGCCTCAGTAAGGTAGCCGATTTTTTTTTGTAAGATAGACCAGTTTTCAGTAAGGTGTAACAAAATATAAATAACTGCTATTGTAAAGCTGGAAAACATAATTAAAGTTGGACACAACGACAATAGCATTATGGTCAACTGAAAAGTTTGTAAAGTATGCATAGACCTTATTTACCACTAGCACCATTGCACAAACCTATGCAACTCCATGGTTGTTGCTATCTCCCAACAAGACGTAATTCTTGAAAATTCTTTTTTCATTTCATGTTGACAGCAATCATATCTCCCACCATGAGATGTATTCAAATTAGCATGTGTTGTCCAATAAACGTAACTGTGGCTGTTACATCTTTTATTCACAAGAATCAGAATATTTCTTTTTATTCTTCCATGTTGATTATTAACACTTTTCTAGAGGCTTATTTTCCCTTTTGTCTTAAATATTCAACACTTTGGGGACATCATTTTAAAATATTCTGTAATCAACAGTTTGATCATGCAGATGCTTCACATGAACAAATAGATGCAGTTTAAAGTGTCTGGGGTGCTGCAGTAAAGTTAGTCTGGTTCCCTAACTATTTTCACTAATTCTAATTAATTCTAATATGAAACCCAGATCCAAATAAAACATAGATGAACCAATTATCCTTATTTTTCCATAGCTTTTGCTTGTATGCCATTAAGTTCATATTTTAAGGGTAATTTGGAAGACTTATAATAAAATCATAATAGATGTTGGATCACAATCTTTTTTCCAGTTGTGCTCACCTCTATTTTCAAACTCCTGTTCTAAACATTCTGTGCCATTTCCCACTGATACAAACTGCATGGCAACTAACTGGAGATTGTAGAGTGTTTTATGATAACTGAACATCCAAGACAAAATTGTTTATTGATGTGTGTAAGTAAATAAAATCACAGCATACAGATGCCATAACTATTCATTACTGTTTGATCATCAGCTATTTTTCCAGATTTGAAGATAGCTGGGACCTTACTTAAATAAACTCTCTTGTTAACATCATCTGTAGTTTGTAATCATATATGGATTATTGTTTATAAGAATGTGTTTGGAATTCTTTGGTATTGGTATGCTGTTTTAAAAAAAGCATGCTGCAAAGAAGCCATTGTTTCTTATGACATATGATGTCATTAACCTCTGACCTTTAGACTCCAGAATCTATAGCTAATTATCTACAAATTCTGGTAAGGAACTTAACCTACAGCAAAAGTTATTCTGCAAAACCCTTTCATCTTTCAGCCATAACAACCTTGACCTTTAGATCTTTTGACCCCCAATCAATATACCTCTTCCAATATCTCAAGTACAAACACGAGTGGAGATGGTATGTGGCGTATAACTATGTTAGTTTTCTTCCTTTCCGTCAGTGACTTTGATCTTGGACATTTCAATAGGCTTCTTTTTACTCAATGGTCAAGTCATTCACAGACTATGACAAAGGAACATGGTTTTGAAATGAAATTATTCACAGACTATGACAAAGGAACATGGTTTTGAAATGAAATTATTTTGTGTAAACCATTGTTGTTTCCAGCTATTGACACTGATCTTTGACCATTTGATCCCAAAATCAATAAGTGTCTTCTCTAACCCAAATTAAAACAATCCACAATCTTTCATCTAAGTGTTTCTTCTATATATTTACTATTCTGCTTCTTGATGTATCTTATGACAAAATCTTGATGCATGTAATACTAACTTGCTGCTTGAAGCTGAAAGAAAATTTTACATACCACCTTTTTGAGAATATTCCCATACTGTGAAAACTGTTGCAAAATATATGACGCTGCAGCTGGTGGAAACCTGTAAAGAGGTATTAAAACTGTAATGAGGTAATAAACCTGAAAGAGATAAAAACTATGAAGAGGTATTAAAACTTAAGAGGTATTAAAATTGTAATAAGGTAATAAACTTGCAGAGGTATTAAAAATCTAATCATTATTTTTTTATACTGCAATAACAGGCTCATTTGCAATCAAACTGAACAGTGAAGCTATCCAATACAAGAAAGAATCACATGATTCAATGTGTGACCAAAAATTACTTGTTGAGGGATGTGAAGGTCAGAAATTGACCATCACTGTGATCTACCACCATATTTACATGTTCATATCAGTTGTTTTAAGAATGATTGATTGTGAAATGTTGCAGTATTTAAAATTTTGAAAAAAATTATATTTTTATAAAGCTAAAGGTCAGAGCCAGTGGTTATAAACCCATGGGTCACCATTGCTGTTTTGAGTATGTTGCTGAGATCAACCCTAATAGTTTGAAATTTTCTATCGTAGTGGTTTTTTGCATTTGATGAGTTGCGAGGATAAAACAACCTAATCTGAGTCAGGTTAAGAACTGCTAGAGCAAGCAATCCTGAATCATTTTAAAATTACAAATTTGTATGTAACTTCTTGCATTAAATTTAGTTGAATACATGTATCTCTCACAGAAAGAGTCACTATATAAAAAGTATGAGGAAAAGTACCTGACATTATTCGCCCATACAATAACAGCTTAATGAGTATTTAAAAATTCATTAAAATTTGCAACAGCTTAAGACTTGAGATTCCTCTTATCAAATACACAAAGAAAAAGGTATGTAGATGTGTCAGTTTTATCATTTAAGACTTACAGACATGACTGCTAACATTACATTGGTGTCATGCAATGGAAAAGCTGTGCAACTGATTTACAATAGCTTATAAACTGACAAAACTTTCCAAAGGCGATGTATATTTTTCCTTTTACTTTTGCTAATTTTTTCAGAATTAGCATTTTTTTCCCTTAAGTATTTGGACCTCCAAATGATTATTTAATACATTTTTAAGCATACTTACCCAAATACTGTGACCCAAGTTTCATCTAATACATCTTCAGCTGTCAGCATCTCTCTTTAATATGATAAATTACACATTAATCAATATCCACAATACAAAGCATCTACAACTCTTCTAAACAATCATATATTTATATCTATCTTTGGCAGTTTGTGTGCACTTCAACATAAACTTGCAGTGTTTGCACACTCAATACAAACTTGTGTCTACAAATTAAAACAATGAGAGAGCACAACTAGATAATTTGGTCATGGAACAAGCAAGATCTTAAAGATATTGAAATATACATGTGATCTTTATCAATAAGGACTTTTTGATAAATGGTAATTTATAATGTAAACAAAATAAAAGTAAAAATTATTTACACAATTTTTTATATATATTTAATTTTAGCCAGTTATGGAATCTATTATAAACTGATGAACAAAACAAAACAACAGCAATTAATGGCATGCTATCACAAGTTACCATCCTTTTACTGCAAATCCCTAACCCACCCACCTACCTTCCTGTTACCTACCCTCATATAAAATCCCCATGGGACTATAGTTCAAAACCAGTATATTCCAACATTTGTGTGTGTTTTTTTTATTTTTAATACAGCTTTAAAAAAAATTGTCAAATTGCTATGATGTCTGCAGTGTGACATTTTATAGTGATGTCAGGACTGTGGCATCATGCAGCAGACATATAGCATCATATCCCAACCAGCCACATTATCCTGACACTAGGACAACTAGTCCTAACATTAACCTCTTAATGCTGAGTGCTAAGCAAGGTGGCTGTGATTACCATTTTTATAAGTCTTTGGTATGACTGGGCTGGCTGTAGTTTGAACCTGCAACCTCCTGCATTTGAGGTGGATGCTATAACCACTAGGCCACACTTTTAAAATGAATCGCTGGATAATAATGCATGTAAAGTTACATGTTTGCTCCAGGATTAGACATGTGAAAAATTTGCAGCAAGTTCAAATGTCCTGTACAACTTGCCATATATATTCACTTATAAGACAAGACCACTTGCAAACTGCACAGGACTAGATCTGCCATCACATACATGTGCTAGCAGATCTGGGTCTATGTAGTTTGTTACAAGTAATCAGTAGAATCAATATATACAATTGTCTGCATGTGCAAAATGCTACAGCAGATCCGGATCTTTGTTGTATCTAATTTAACTTATAAGCAAGTACATACATTACCTACACTGAGTTTTTCTTAAAACAATGTTTAATCTGCATAAGAAATGTTGACATTTCAAACCAGATAATATGCATGCAGCTGTATGTCCCAAACAAAATAGTCTAATTACACAAGAATGGTGCTTACCCTTGGGTGTAAAATGGGTCCAACTGGGTGGGTGAACTGACCACATGAGAGGCATTGATGGATGTAAAACCACGTTCAGGTGTAAAAAGACAACTGGAACCAAGGCCTGCAAAAAAAAACAGCCATGAATGAATTTGGGCTCAGCTAGCCATTTATAGTAGCTGTCCTTTCACATAAAAATCTGTTCCCCTGCTAATTCTGTGCTAATTTTTTTTAACCCACTGGCATGTTCAGTTGCTGATTACATATATCAGCATAAAAGAACTTGTTCCCTAGATATGAAATAAGTTGTTGTTGTAGGTTTAACACTTTATCAGCACAAGATAGGCTATACATGGTAGCCAATACATTTGGTTGAGAAACAGGAAAATCCTGGAAAGAACCACTACCCAAAGCAGCTAATGGCAAGCTTTTTCACATACCCAAGTAGGCCGAGCCTGAGACTTAAACCCACACAAACGTTGGCAAGATGCCAGTAATCTGTAAACTGTGAAGTTTTCTATAGAAAACTATAACCTTTTATTTAAAACATTTTATCCTATTTTTCCTTTTTATGTTTATATGGCTTGTTTGAAAAGTTTTTGTTTCCAACATCTTAACTTTTCTCTTTTCTCTCATGGTACAATTTTTTTTTTTTTGCTCTTAGGTTTAGTCTTGCCCATACCATTCTTGCTGTCTAGCTGTTGCTCAGTGCTGTATAGCCAGGATTGTGCTGATGTACCATCTGCTCATATGCATATACAAATTGTAGCCAGTCATCTACATCTGAGTTCCTCACAAGTCTATGGGATACCTGTCAACAACTAGGTCACTGTGCGTGCATAATATCAAATTTTCGAAAAGATGTAAAAATCAATATAGCAGAATTTAACTAATACACCACTCCCTCGATAACTCGCGGACATTGGGGTCCAAAAACATCAACCGCGATATAAGCGAAGGCGCGAGTTATCGAAGGACCTATAACAAACTACAAATATAACAATGGGATCGATGCATAGGGAAAAGGGGGTGGGGTGGCTTGGCATGTTGAATACTCAATTAATAATCACGCTATGATTAACAGTGGATAAATATCTTTTCATATCGGTGTACTTTGTTTAGTTTTTCCTCACATAGTAACATTAATTTCAGGATAACTTACAATATATTGAGGAAATCATCTAAACATTATTCCTCCTGGTTTCCGTTTGCTTAGCACATGTACTTCACACGTGTATTATATCACTTATTTTTGTGGTGAATGGTATACATTCTAATTTTATTGTTTGATCCAAAGCAGACGAAGTTTTTTTTCAAATACAAAAGATCGACACATTTCGAAAAAAAACAATGTCAATCGAACGATGTGTAGATTTTTATTGCAGTAGAAGTAAAATGGAAGAAAAAAATTCACAAGGTTTAACAATTACCAACATGAATTTGATGGGTCTAAAAATTTCAAACGACATAATTTAGAACATGATAACACTTGCGGTTTGTGTCACGTTTGAGAAATATCACTTCACATTTTGAAAAAATGCAAATTTCACAATATGTATTCTATCTTTACAGGCAATACCATATTTTCCGCCGTATAAGTCGCTCCTGCGTATAAGTAGCTCCTCCGCACTTACAATAATCACGTCTTTGATACCACCAGCCATTGCATGCAATTTGGTAATTTCCAACTTCATGTAAGAAATATTATACAATTGTTTAAGAGTTATATAAAAGACAGTATTACAATAGACTTTGATTTTGCCTTGAGTCGTATTTGAATTGTTGAAAGTCCATGACCTGCAGCACGCTGTTCCACAATCCATTTTTGTAGATTCTCCTCGAGAACTGATCAACTTGCTTTGCCACTACGATTTCCCTTCATGGTTTTTTTTTTGTTGACCATAACTCGTCTTCTTTTTTACACCAGTCACGTACAATCTTCTAGCTTACGTTGAATTTTCTTTCTGCTGCACAATTTCTGTTTTCTTTCGCAAATGCTATGACCTTTAACTTAAATTCTGCATCATATTTTTTCTAGTTGTTGGTGCCATGATAAATGGCACGAATTTAATTTAAAACAAAAATTATTGACTTAGGCTAATATAACACTTTTAAATCACACAAAACTATATTTTATTAATGCTCCATTGTATGAACGGTACGTATTTATATATCGGTCATTTCCACAACCCAAGCGAACTTGAAAGGCACTTATTTGCTACAGTGATTTTAATACATTAACGAAGACATAGCGAATTCACCTAACAATTGAAACTGTTCACCAGCCTTCCAGTTATTTTTTTTTTTTTTTATTAATTACCCGTACTTTGAAGTTCTCTCCATGAAGCCAGTGTTGGCTTAATCCAGAGTTTAAAACTAGAGCAATCATTAGAGGAAATATTCATGCTATGTTTTTTTTTATTATAACATTTCATTGCGAAACCAACCGAAAAAAATGTGTGTTTTTATAAACTACTATTAAAGTAAATTATGAAGCGCTAACAGAGGTCTCGGAAACGCTTCACCATGACGTAATTCGTCGTTTAAAAAAAACAAAATAATCCCAGTTCTGCATTCTGTATTTATTTGAGTACATTAAAAGAACATGACGCAATAGCTGAGCGGCAAGTTCAAAGGACTTTGACTGGCAGCTTGGGTGGGAAAATGTGCTGAAATTTACAACAACTGAATTTAAAGAAAAAGATTCTAAGATGTACTTGCCAAATAATAAAGGAAATACAATGGCAATCGTTACTTCAATATTTTTTTTATTTATTAATAACAACAAATTTTAACACACATATATAACTAAATATTATTTGACTATTTAATTTGATAATCTTATAGTCTAATACTTACGTGTACCATATGTAAGTTTCCAGCAATTGGCTTGACCATACACCGGCAGATGCATTTCGCTAAAGCACAGCATCACTGCACATCAGTCATAGTCGTTAAAAATTTTTTATTTAGTATATAAGTCGCTCCTGCATATAAGTCGCACACGTAATTTTTAAGAAAAAAAAAAACGAAAAAAAGTAGCGACTTATACCCCGGAAAATACGATAATCACCATTTTCGATAATAAAAACGAACTATGTATCAAGGTTAAATTTGCCAATTTACTATTTCTTATCACGACTTTTTTCATGTTTAACACATTTTAAAATATATTTTCCTTTAAAAAAAATCGGGAGCCATGCTGGACACCATGCTATAAGCGGGTTCGCGAGTTATCCGGGCGCGAGTTATCGAGGGAGAGGTGTATATTTACCTGCAGTAGGCGGTGCTGATGTTGAATGCAGGCCAGGTGTCCTTGAATGTGCCTGTAAATTTGATAAAAAATTTAATGCAAGTTTATCATTTAGTGTTCATACTTATAGATTCTGTTGTACATGTTTGAATTTTCAGCAGGCATAATTACATTGCTAAATAATAACAGGTTTTCAAAGCATCTTTTTTGCTGTGAATTAACCTGAGACCTTACCTTTAAACATTTTCATCAACTTTTACAAATGATCACTCCTTTCAGTACAACTGATCATTCTATTCAGAAAATTAGTGATTTTTACTCAAAAGATACCAAACAATCCATCCATGAATCTCTTTATCCAGCCATTCATTTATTATCCAACCATCCTAATCCACTTGTCCATTTAGTACCCATACATTTTAGTTATCAACAGGTATTTTAATCATTACTACACAAAAATGATAAATTTAAAAAATGTAATCACGACAAACCTGTGTAGGGGTCACAAAAGAAGGCTGAGTTGACGAAGGACTAACAGAATGAAATATGCCTTTAATAGGAGGAGCCCTTCCTTTGTCCTTCCCACCTCGAACACCTGACTCCAACCTAGAATGAAAAATAAAAAATTGAAAACTATAACATAAAAATTGTGTGATAAATCGGCATCTGAACCAGTCCTTGGGCTGAAGATGCCCTATTCTTTCCACAGAAAGACAAAAGCTAATTGGATCTTTCAATTTGTGTTTTGTTGCATCCACATAATCTAGGAAAATAGGTACCTCATGAAAAAAAATTACTGCACAGTACTGCTATGTTACCATTAGTAGGAATAAAAAATGGCTGTTAATTTATTGTAGATGATAATTTGTCATTTTTAAAGTTATCAAAATCTTACAATTTAAAGATGTTTTACCTGGGAGTACCTGCAGAACCACTCTTGGAAGGAGAAATACCTGACAGACGTGCAGATTTCTGTGGACTGTGACCACTTGCTGACCATAGTCTGGTTACTGACTGGAAATATTAAAGATGTGATTGAGAATAAAAACAGTGTTAGTAAATTAAGAATGACAACAATTGCTGGATTGATAATCAATCAATAGTTTTATCTATAATATTTAGTTTCAGTTCAAGTCACATTTACATTTGCTACAAAATTTTGTTGCCATCGTGTGGATCAAATTTTGTTAGCAGTAATATTTACAGGTATCCATGTCACCCCACTATAACATGGTCATAGTGGTCCATAGAACTCTACCGATATAGTCCAAACTCTATTACAGTAAATCCTGGTTATCTCTATTCAGGGTTCCTGCAGACTTAACCAAAACAAATTCCATGACTTTTCCAAAACTTTTCCAGGGCCATTCAACAAAACTCAAGGACCGCGCTCTCTTGCATTGTCAAGTAAAATGAATATAAAGAATGACATCTTTCAAAGAAAATAACAAATAAGTTAACAATAAATATTTTTAATATGTACATTTTAAATTTACCTGGGTTTGCACACATTGACTTCATGCAGTAATTCATGTTATAATCCAATTTTCAATGTAATTTGTATTCAAAAGTAAAAAAGAAACAATTCTATGTAGTTTTTGTATGTGTTCATATTTACAATATTAACAAAACATGTCACTTTCCAGTTGCTTTCTTGTATTTAGAGAGAAGCCAACTTTTTCTGCTCTATCTCCTTTTCAATGTCCTTTAGAGACTATTGTTTCACTTTTGCAGTCTTTTGGAGAGAATTGGACGCAGTTAACAGGCTTAGGTTATTGTCCTTTTCGGCTTGTTCAGCATTTTCATCTGCTAATTTGAGCAATTGCTGGATGTCATCCATTAATCTAATTCTTTTATTTAAGATGTCACCCAGCTCAAGATCTGCTTTTCGTTTTCTGCTCCTCTCACACTCATCCCTCTTTTTCTTTTCCTCATCCAAGTACTGTCTGTATGCATGTCTAGCATTTGAAACATAAGTTAACATTTCTTTACTAATATTTACATTTTCAATGCCTCCTACACTCCGAATACCATCAATAATGATTCTTCTTGAAATGAGAGACAACTGCTTTTGGTTATCTCTTATGGCTTCTTTGTTAATGGAGAATCCTCGTTCAACATCTGCCTGGCCATGAGACAGAGTTAGAAGGTGTTTTACAACTGGCCACAAGACAGCATATTCCTTTTTGTTTGCCATCAAGGAATGAAAAAATGAATCTAAGCGGTCTTTCTGTCTGGAGAACTGAGCAAATTTCACAGTCTTCCGATTTCAAACAATTTTCCAAAAAGGATTTGTAGTTTTTAGCCAGGGCATCACATTGGTTTGGATCTATTCTTCCATTGTTGACTAGAATTTTGACCAGTGAGTGGAATGACTGAATGCTTGTCTTTATATCCTTCATCATCATCTCTGGGTTTAAGCATGTCATATGTCTTACAAGTGCAAAAGTCACTGGTGATTTTGTCAGCAGTTTTGTGACAGCAGCTTGGAGGAATTTCCTGCAATCAATACGGAATGCCAAAATGTCCCTATCTGTCAATTTCCCTGATTTTTTTAAGTCTGCAATCAGTCTTTGTCACAAAGCCAATTTCAATCATTGCAGGGTCTTTAAGATGTTTGCAATTTGTTAGATCCAATTTTATGAGCTTTGATGCCTCTGTGATAAGGTCCAGATGATCTTGAGCTACAAAGCGCTCCATAAGACCCCTTATCATTTTGAAAATGTCTTCGGCAAGGAAAGGCAGCAATGGACTGTCTCCTTGAAATTCCTGTAAAAATGGCTCAAACTCTCTAGCCACTGAAAGGAAAAACTGTGCTTGAGGAATGAAGAGATGAGACTTAACCACTTCCTTTAGACTCTCAAATGATTTTAATTTTGGGTGCTTTTTAAGCGACTCAATATATGTTGCTAAGTATGGAAGGAGGGATATGACTTTCTCTACAACTGTGATATTCTCAAGCCACCTGTGCTTACAGAATTTTGGTGGCAGCTCCTTGTTACCAGATGCTTTTTGATAGTCCTCTATTCTGGCTGGAGAATCTTTAATGAAGTAATAGAGATTGCTTAGTGTCTCCTCCAGATTCCACTCTGTGGCAGTGCAACCATGCCTGAAAGCATTATGAATTAAATGCAGGCTGCAAGATCCTGTTGGCAACAACGACTTTCCAGGATTTAAACGATTAATCTCTGCATTCAACATGTCAAAGGTTTTCCAGTTAACATTAGGTCCATCCATTGAAATTTGTAGGAGGTTCCTGGTGCCAAGATCTTGGATGATTGGACACAATTTGCCAAAAAGATCATCTGCAGTGGCATGTCCCAAAAACTCAGATGTTAAAAATCTTGTCTGCACTCTTTCTGCACCCTGTTCCCAAAATCTGACATGAATGTCACATTGCTTTTGGCGCAATTGTTTATTCAAACTTTCATCAAACTGCAAGACATATCCATCACACTTGCGTATGCTATCTTTTAAGGTTGATGTAAAGTATGGGGCTAGGCCATGAATAGCAATATAACTTGTTTTGTCATAACCGCAAGTGAATTTGTTTGCAATTGCACTGTCTGGAAACATCAGTGAAAAAACTTGTGAAATTTCCTCATTGGAATTAAAGGAGCTGTGTGTATTCACTGTCCTTAGTGTCCACAAAATTTCTGCCTTTAATACATCATTTGATGATGTATATGACGTTAATGTTGGGGCAGGCTTTGGCGTACCTTTAGGTGATGGTGAGGCTAAAGGTGAAATAAAACCAGAGAGTGTGTTGTTCTGAGCAGATTTCATTGTTTTACAATTCTGCACATGCTTCTTGCTGGTGGAATGACTTTTGAGGGCAGCTTCTCCCATATTTGCAATATCTATAATTTTGCTACAAGCTCTGCATTTAGCAGTCCTTGGGTCTGAAGCATTCTTCACCCATTTTTCATAGCTTGGGTTAGTCAGCCATCTGTTATTGAATGTGCACATACCAGGCATGTGGACTAAACCTAAAACAATAAAAAATGAAAGATTTTCAGATTTAGCTGTCATTATGGGATATTGTGTATTTTATTATGTATTCAGAGTTTTCTAACGGTCCAATGTTCATTAAGTAATTATTTTTATAATCTTTTGGCCAGACTTAGAATCTAAGATTTAGTTAATATAATATTATGTAGTCTTGGTTATTTGAAATTAAAATACAATTTTCAGACAATGACAATTCTTTTTTTTAACTTTAACAAAAATTCATTAAGTATCCTAGTAACAGCAACACTAAAAATGCCATCAAAGTTTACCAGATACAGAAAAATGTTTGATTAAAGTTAAACTATAATGGTAGTAAAAATGTTTTATCCTAACATGGCAACCCTCTTGAAAAATGGAAGTCAAATTTCCCACACTGTAATATTACTGGAATTTTGACTGAAGTCTTCTTGCAATTTTTTTTTTTAATTTTGAATTCAAATATTTTTCTTTTTTCAATACATGATCTATATTTTTCTTTCTTCAATACACGATCTATTCTAGTATTTATTTACTATAAATATTTATTTTTATTGGGGTTTTGGAAAATCGGGTGAATTTAATTGGGAGACCAAGACAGGTCTAATATTAAAACAGTTCTCTTAAATTTTTTTCAGTACAGTTGGCTGGTCATCTAAAAACTGCTCCCGAATGAAAACTATAGTTTTTTAATATTCTGAAATGAATGTAAAGTAACTGCCCAAAATAAGAATATGAAATTTACAATAACAATTATAATCAGGTCGTACCGTACCATCTTCCATAATAGAAGAATGACTATGCCGTATGAGATGTTACGACAGACCCGAAAAAAAAAGAGAAATATAAATGAAACCAAAATTAGTGTTTACCATGTGCATTAGATCGAGAAAAAAAGTGACTTTCTCGGAAGAAATTAACTTCGTTTTGATATATCGTGAAGTGCTAATTGCTCAAAATGGTGCAGCAAACAACATTAATTTCCCTATGGAACTACAAAGTAAATCACGTGAGATATACTGTTAGGGAACTTACTCTTGTTATACAAAATTAAGAGATAAAAATATAAATGAAACCAAATTAGTACTTACCTTGTACCTTAGATTGAAGAAATAACAGACTTTTTGGGAAGAAATTGGCTTCCTCTTGATAGACCTTCAAGCGGTTATTGCTCAAAGCGGCGCGGCTGTTCATTTGAATTTTCCAATCGAACTACACTGGAAATCACGTGATACTACTGTTAGGGGAACTTACTCTTGTTATATTTAATGAAACCATTTATCGATCGTAATTTTATTGTGTTTTATTTAATCAGTACTCGTTGAAATTTGGAGTAATCAATTTTTTAACTCCATTGTCAGAAATTCCATGACTTTTCCAAAACTTAGCAAGGTTTTGACAAATTCCATAACTTTTCAAGGCCCTTGAAATTTATTTTCTAAATTCCAAAACTTTTCCAGGATTCCATGACCCGCGGGAACCCTGTCTATTATGTCGATGTGTAAAAAAAAAATCGTCAACATAATCTGGTCCTGAGATATCAGCGTTCAAAAAAACCGGTAACATAATTTTTAAGATGTCCTTGACCATTACTCCCATCTATTGCTCGTGTGTTCAACTGGAATCCTCCCCCCACTGCATGTTACAATACAATATAAAAAACGCTTAATTCATAAAAAAATGAAAGAAAACCTTGTGTTGTTATTATCTATTCCTATTTTATGATCATGAACAATTTATTAATGAAAAAAAAAATATATGAACTCTGTGTATCACATGGGTATGCAATCATACTATACCTTTATAACACATTAAGCATTGAAAAACAAATCATGTTTGGCTGTACTTGGAGGTTTGAATATATTATCAAAAAATATTATTATTATGAGAGAGAGAGAGAGAGAGAGAGAGAGAGAGAGAGAGAGAGAGAGAGAGAGAGAGAGAGAGAGAGAGAGAGAGAGAGAGAGAGAGAGAGAGAGAGAGAGAGAGAGAGAAGAGAGAGAGAGAGAGAGAGAGAGAGAGAGAGAGAGAGAGAGAGAGAGAGAGAGAGAGAGAGAGAGAGCTTTCAGGCAACCGCCATTCATGCATAACATGGTGTTAGGTGCAAAATAACCAAGACTGTATTTTATCCAGGTTAATGTATGACAGTATCTTGCAAAAAAGATCAATACATGTTTTTGAAAATACATGCACATATACATTCACTGTGAGTGCAAATGACAATCCTTTCGCTAGCATGGGTCATAAAGAGTATTATTAAAGCAATTTGATGTTGAACATACTACTTACCCTGCATGTATCAATGCGAGTTTGTAACAATTACGGTTCCAGATGTTAAACAAATAGATGCCAGAGTGGTGAATAAACATATCCGGTAACTAGCAGTAAACTCATTCTTTGAGCTTACCAGCAGGATATCAAATACAAAGGTTATTTTATTGCGAAGCAAACTAGCCCTGGAAATGGACTTTGGATTCTGTTATGAAAGCGAAAATTATGTCGCCCTCTGATTTATCGGATGTCAAATAACTAGATTATGACTTTGAGATGGCCCCTTGCTGTAGCCAGTAAGTTCTTATTGCAGTAAAGAAATTCTTGCACAGTCACATGTAAGTTTTAATAGCTCACTGACAATTAACCCTTTTCCGGAGCAAATTATCACTGTTTGATTTCATGAAGTTGGGCACACTGTTCAATGTTGAAAATAAACCAAATTTTGTTTCGAAATTTAAACATCAATATTCAATTTGCTTTTAAAAAAATATCAGTGAAAAGAATTTCCTAATTTATCTTTATTAATAAATGGAGATTTGTAATGGCCGTCATCATTGTGTATATGATATACCATTTCATTAAACTGTCTGAATTAGTAAGTAATTGGGCAAATAGGTTCAGGCAAATATAAAATGTAATTAAAACAAAGTTTAAATATTTACATGATAGGAGATTTAGCCTAAATATTTAATAATGTAGGTCAGAAACATGGAAATCTGTTGTGGAATTAGAAACAATGCCGCAAGGTCAAGGTTTTTGTGAAAATATGAAAAATATATATAGTAATGAAGCAAATACTATTTAACCAATGCATATCATTATTACCAGTAGGTAGGCAAATAATACAACCATAAATATGCAGTCCTATTAATGATTTTGGTAATGAAACAGGAAAGTGAGTAGTTATATTAAGAAAAGCCCTCCTTCTAAAAATAGATGCACTCAAACTTCAATATCAATTCTTGGATTTTAGGTTGGGGCAAAAAGGGTCCATTTTAGTTATATTTTAGTGCTTCAGTGTGTTGTCTATGAATAGTAACAGTAATGTTTTATAGGGAACAATGAAATCTGGACGAAGAGTATGGTTTGATGTCACCAGTGTACTTATTTCTATGTAAATGTATCAGGGGCTGTTTCAAAGAATGCAAGAAACCTTTTTTGGCTGCAATTTTACACAAAACTTGTAGAAAATAAAATAATTAAGAGGTAGCTTATTAAACATGTTTACCAACTCACAGTTGCAAGAGTCTAATCTTGTTACTTTTATCAATTAAAATTAATGACAATGTATAGCTTCTGATGTGCTTTTTAAGTCACATGCCCAAAACACACTGTATTTACTTCAGTTCAAACACACTTTTACTACAGAATATAATTTTTTTTATATGCATACAAAATATGTTGATACTAACATATAACATATTTTTCTACTTGAAAATAAGGCATTGTTTAAAACTGTTAAAAGCATACTGATAAATAGAACAGTTCTGGAGACATTGTCCACCAAAAAGTTTTCTTTCCTGGAATATGCTGAGCTCTGAGCATTATGCTCTCTGAAGTGGTCCAGCACAGTAGGTTTCAGACTAACAAAGAGAATAGGTATGTGTGTCTGCTTTATGTTGGAGGTAAGCTACAACAGATGCATTATGGTAGGTGACCAAGACACAAAGACCCCTTAATGTTGATGTACCCTTGCAATACAGTCTTCATTTCTAGGCTGGTAATGTGGAGAGAAGATTCAGACAGGGGCCAATAACTCTGTAGAATTATACCCTCTGGTTCTAAATGAGCACACCAACCAGAATCTGATGTGTTTTGTACATATACGAGCTTATAAGATTAAAATTTAAAAACTTTTTAATCTTTCTTTATATGATAGAGAAACAGAGAGAAAGAGAGATAAAGAGAGCAACTGCAATCTGAATTAAATGATGATGTTAGAACGCAGAATCTGTTTATGTAACAAGCATGCAGTCTTGTACACAATTAAATATCATAACTGACAGATTCAACTTTACAACCCCTACACCATCCATGGTCTTTCCATTAATGAAAACTTTATCCATGCACATCCATTCTTCCATTACTCATGTATGTGAAAATGTTACTGATTTAAAGCTGATGCAAACATTTGATTGGAATACATCAAAACAGATCACTAAAAATCCAGCATTAGAAGCTAAAAGTTTTGAGAAGTCCCTCTTTCTATTCATGTCAACTTACTTTAAACCATTTTTCATAGACTGAAAGTTTCTAGCTCTGTTGTATGTTTGCTACGATAAGTTATTCTTTCTTTCCCTGTGTTCTTTATGGCTCATCTGTAGAACTGTTTTTTCACAAGACATTTCTTTTGGGATTGCAGGTCTTCATTACAATGACATTTACACGAAGTTATCAACTTCTTTGGTAAAAGCCATAGTTGTTTAAATATGTATAAAGAATCCCAGGATGTCTTTTATAAAAACTCAAAAATGATGTCACCACTTTTCAAATCTGAAAGTTTGACTTTGATTATCTATCAAGTCCAAATATTGTACAATGTACATTATGTGTAAAAGAGTTGCATTTCCACAGAGACAACAAATTTGTAAGAAAAAAAATCTTTGTATTATAGACTAGTACTTCTTTAAGGTATCAGAACATTCCTTCCCCCATCAGATAGGACTTTTCCCCCCCGTTATTCCCCCCCTTTATCTTTATACAACTTTATTTATATATAGTAACATTTAACTTTGATGTATACTCGCATCTCACATCACCATTAGTGCACTGGCATGACTGTTATCACCTGAAATAAATGCATTATCAAATGTAGAAAATCTACTTTCCTGACCTCCCTCCCTCCCTCTCTCTCTCTCTCTCTCTCTCTCTCTCTCTCTCTCTCTCTCTCTCTCTCTCTCTCTCTCTCTCTCTCTCTCTCTCTCTCTCTCTCTCTCTCTCTCTTTCTCTCTCTCTCTCTCTCTCACACACACACACACACACACAATCATGGATCTTAAGGGTAGCTTGACACCATATTTGAACTGTGAACATAAATTCACACCTATTTTTAAACAAAAATGGACATTGTCTATTTTTCAATCAATTGCTAGTGCTTTTACTGAATGTAGAACAGGAGGTTTCTTTGAAGTATGTTGATGAGGCTTGAGTCTAACCTTTATTTATTGTGCATTTTTGGTATATTTAAGATAAACAACAGATGGATTAGCCATTATTCAATTAATTGTAACTGTTTCAGTACAGTACTCAGGCTAGATGTTGACATAAGCAGATTAGGATGTAACAACCAAAGAAGTACAAAGACTGTTCTTTGAGAATTGCAAACATAGTCACTGACTTCAACAATCGTGACATCATAGAATACTTAAAAGCAATTGTTGACAACAATAACATTTAAACAATACATTTTTAATATGTGAAAAATGTTAACTTTGTTTAACACTACTGAGATTTATTTCAAACAACCTTTTTCTTTTAACATAACTTAATATAAGTTTTTATATTTTATGGGCAAAATGTCATATTAAATGAATTAAGTTTTAAGATCATGGGGAGGGAGGGAGGGAGGGAGGGAAATGACTTGGGGGGTAAAAATTCCAGAAGGGAATATTCGGGGGAGAGGGGAAATCTGGGAAAAGGGGGATGTCCTAGACTCCTTCTTTAAACACTTGCAGTCAATACTTGTATCTAGAGAAATACAAATAATTAGCAAAGACACTTTTTTGAGCATTAATTTTCCCTCATGAACTAACAAGGTGAGGTGTATTGTATAATGACAGTACTCTTGTAACTTAGCAGTAGAGACAGAGAATGACACAATGGCAGAGTCAATGGACTCTTTATCAAAACCCCACAAAATCATGTCATGTGTGCCATGCTTCACAGATACCCACCAATGATGGACTGTGTGACATGGAGTCTCCAAGGAGATAGCCTGGGAGAAACTGGGACTGATGACCAGAATGTGGACTTGTAGGAGAACCCATAGCCATTGGTTCAGCTCCTCCATGATGCATGTATCCTGCAAAACAGTTTGACAATAACAAATATCATGAATGTGCAATACATTACAACAGTATTGTCTTGCTTACTGAATAAATCCTGATCATAATTATATGATAGAGGTGTATAAATTAGGAGTCTAGGACTCCTAATTTGGTAAAAATAGGAGTCCCACCAGCAAAAGTTGAAGTCCCCACTAAGCCAGAAATCATGTACTTTCTTACACTTGTTAAACAGTCGCATCTTAACTATCAGTTATACCAACTTTAGCACAGTTATGAATCTCATTGAAATCTTTATCTTTTTTCCGTTTAACTAAAAATCACTTGTCTAAATTTGCAAACGGCATTTTTTCAAGTCTCTTGATTTAGAGTTTGCAGGCAATATTTATACGGCAGCAACCAGAAATCAAATCAATAACAGTGGTTGCGTTGGGCTTCACCAATGTAACAATTATATTTTACATATTGGGGACAAAATATACCATCTGGCCATATTTTTGGCTGATAAAAACGTTACATACAATCTTGAGTTTGGAGTGGAGAAATTCAAAGGCAACATGACAGGAAGCTGCAAACTTGGATATAAAAATGCACTGGAATCAATTGTTTCGTAAACAAATCCTTATTTCATATTGACAAACCTCCCTAACAGTTAATTGTTATGTTATGTCATAATCTGCTTATGCTGATATTTGGCCTTGATACTAGCCTTGGAATTGACTAGCTATAATCGATCACATCTGAGGGCAGAAACGTGAAATGACTAGTCAACCACACGACAGCCATTTTTTAAAAAACCAACAAAAAACCCCTAGAAAAAAGTTTTGCTGCAACTTCAATGAAAACTGATTACCTCTGAAGCACCGATATATACTAAGGAAATTTTTTAAAAATTGTGTAAATGTTCTACAATTCATTTGATGTTGCCGCAGCAATAACAAATGGTTATTTGTTTTGTCCTTCCAAGGGAGCCTTTAGCGGCACCTTCAATAACACATGCACCTTTATCAAAGCAAGCCAGCGACCTTTGATGAAAAAAGTCAGCAACAAACTAAAATAAAAGCATTGCTTCCTTTTTCATAGTGATTAGAACATATTTATTTTGTCGCAAAAAGTTTCCTCCTTGCAACAAATATGCGCGTACGGAGGACTCTTGTGTGGTTTTCTGTGTCCCAAATCAAAAGTTTGCATCCAAATATGCATAATTAAACATTTCAGAGATCTCTGTGTTCTTTTGAATTTAACACTAATTTTCTTTAAGCAAAGTCTATTAAATCCAGATTATTGAATGCTCTCCACCTTAACTGTCACCAAGAAACTTCCAGATTAAAATTATCACTATGGACTTTTGCATGGTCTGGTGGCAATGTACTAAGCTTGGGTCAAAATAAGAGTGCATCCAGTTGAATCGTCACAATGTATGGTAGTAGGAATTTCTCTATCAATATGTGCAGCTATCATTTTGACATCATAGCACACGACATTCAATTTAAATTGTATAGGATCACACCCCTTTAGGTTCATTTTCTCCAAAAATGTCTATGTACTTTAACACTGATTTTGCCAAATGCACCTATTGGGTCTAAATAATGACCTTCCAAAGGAATAAGGAAGGATACAAATCCAAATGAAGTGAATACCTGTCACTTAAAGGTATGTAGAATCAAATTTTAAAAAAAATGACACCCATTAGTGAAATTGATTTTAATGGCTACATGACCAGTGGGACTTGTACTCGAGTATTGGTCAAGAAGCACCTCACAATGTTTTACAGTTACAGATATTAACAGTACGTATACAGTGTGCAAAAAAATACTGAGTTAATTCAGGGTTCATACACCTTTGGTGCAACAAAATTCAAGGAGTTTTCAAGGCCTTTATCCAATTTTTTTTTTTAAAGGACCCAGTGTTGATAGCCCTGTTATTTGGTAAAGGTAAATTTATAGAATGTTTCATTATGGAGGTATAATCTACCATTACTTCACTTTCAAGTATATGGAAAATTAACTACCAGGTCTTGTATTCTTGTTTTTGATACCAATTAGGGTTGAACACAATTCCCAAGCATTTTGCTCCAAGTGAATGGATAAGCTCTCGCAGAAAAATACCCAAATAAATTTTCTGTATTCTCAATGCCATGTACATGTTTATCCTTTGTCGGGTGTGAATGCAGCCTCCTGTATATTCAGTAATGATCAGGAGGCTGCATTTATGGAGATTGCTAAGCCCACCTTCTCTCTGACACACTTCATGAAAATAAACACATTGTCTGACCTCTAATATAGTGTGATTTGCATAATATATGCATACCTTAAGTTGTCCATGGCAGACAAAATCAATTTCATGATATGATGCATTCACAATGCATTTTCAAATCACCCACAAAGAAAGTATGCCATGTTTTGCCATGTCTAATTGTATATATCTGTCACATGATTGCCAATAAAAATTTTACAGGTACATTTACACATAGATGCAGAGATCTCAGAAATGCTTAATTACGCGTATTTGGACTCAATTTTTTTTCTTTGGGACACAGAAAATTACCCACACTGGTGTCCTCCATATGCATGGTTTTGTTGCAAAGAGGAATATTTTGCAAAAAAATAAATATGTTTTAATCACTATATAAACTGAAGTTATGATTTTATGTTAGTTTGTTGCTGACTTATATTTAATCAAAGGTCGCTGGCTTGCTGTGATGACTTTGCATGTGTTATTGAAGGCTCCCTTTGAAGGACAAAATAAATACCCATTTGTTATTCCTGCAGCAATATCAAATAATTGTAGAACAGTGAGACAATTTAAAAAAAAATAATTTCTTAATATATCAGTGCTTCAGTGGTATCGGATTATGATATAACAATGCTCTGCTAGGGTGGTTTGTCAATATGAAATAAGGATTTGTTTATGTAACAATAAATTCCAGTGCATTTTTATATCCGAGTTATGGGTCTCCAGTCATGGTACCTTTGAATTTCTCCACTCCAAACTGGAGACTATATTCTGTTTTTATCAAACAAAAATGTTGCCAAAAATATGGCCAGATGGTATATTTTGTCACCAATATGTAAAACAAAATCGCAATTTGCGACATTAATATAAAGCCTAGTGCAATCACTGTTATTGATTTTATTTTTGATTGTTGCCATATAAATATTACCTACAAGCTCAAAATCAAGTGTCTTGGATAAAATGCCGTTTGAAAATTTAGACAAGTATTTTTGAGCTAAATGGATAAATGATGAAGATTTCAATGAGATTCAGAGTTGCTAGAACCAACAATTCAGATGTGACAGTAGTCAAGTGTAAGAAAGTATGTGTTGCCTGGCTTAGTGTGAACTGCAATTTTTGCTGGTGGGACTCGTATTTTTACCAAAATTTACCAAAAGGAGTCCTGTACTCCTAGTTTTAAAATCCTAGCAAGACCTCTGTAGATGTAAATAATGTGTAGAAAGCAGCCTTTCTGTTAACAGGATTACGTCCATAATTTATTACCAAAGTTTGTCACAACTCTGAAAAAGTAAATATTAGACTTCCAGCAAACTTTTAGAGCAAATGCTGAAAATAAAAAATGTGGACGTAAAATAAGAACAAATTGTGACCATTTTTGTGTATATTTTTCATTATCCTTTGTTTCAAGAGTTTGAACTGCTGATTCACCATGATTTCAAGTACAAAAAATGTACTGCTGCAGAAGAAAATAAATTGATGAAGAAAAATTATCATTGGACAAGATTCATGCACTTTTTATAATCAGGTCTGTGTGCAATTATAAATATCTGAATGGTCATGTGTTGTAAAACACCCAATAGCAAACAGTTTTATTTTGATTTCATGATGTAATGGTTTTTTAAAGAAACTTTATATGTCCATTTGTTGATTGATTTTATAATTTTCAATGCACCGAGGCTTATTTTCAAGTACTTTTCAAGCTAAAAACTATTTGCAAGTACATTTCAAGGATGAATTGATATTCAAGTACTTTTTAAGGTACAGTATGAACCATGTAAATGCAAAACTTAACCAAAAATGTACAAATAGTTTTGTTATATGCTGTACACTCGACTGTACAGCAAGCAAATCAATGGTGGAATACATGCACTTTTTAGTCCATTGCACTGGAGTTCAGCAATCAGCCAGGATATTTTAATCTGGGGGTTAAATGTTTTACTACCTGTACAAACAATATTCTGTAGCTTGTTCCCCAGTTAACAGACTGGGTAACTACATACCAGCTTGGCAAGAATACAACTGGCATCTCATATTAATACTGCTGCAATGATTAGTCTCAATGCTTTTGTCAGACAACACTTACTTTAATGTCATAATCCCACTGGTCAAAAGCCCTGCATGGGCGACATCCCGCTCGGGTGGTAAACCAATCAAGGAGGCTATTGCCCAGCCCTGGGCTGTAATCAGTCATAAAAGCCCACGAGCATACACGACTATAACATAAAGCAGCAGCAAATGTAAATGGCAGCTGACAGCACAAGATATTTTTTAAAATTTACTTATAGTTCCCAGATCAGTTGATTGGTAAACACTCAACACAACCCCATTTGAACTGAATTATCTTCATATAGATTTCATGCATAGGGTTGCCATATGTCATCTTTTTCCAAAATATGTCTCCTTTAAATGTCTAACCAGCTGAATTTATAACAATAAATATCTAACAATATCAGAGACTCTGCCCAGCTCATTCTCTATCAAATAAATGTAGTGGACTGATGAATGGGGAAAGGAAAGGACATATATGCTTCTTATGGATTAATGTGACAAATATATATATATATATATATATATATATATATATATATATATATATATATATATATATATATATATATATATATATATATATATATATATATTGGGGTTGGAAGATAATGACAGAAAAATTCCACTGTCCAGAATATCCCCTTTTTTCATGTTAAAAATTGAAACCCTATTATGCAGATATGGCTTGAAGTAAGTTAATTTAATTTTGAAAGGCAAAATATCTAAATGAAGTCAGAATACTCATACGAAATTTAAACTAGATTTATAGAAGTCCTATAAATAAGACTTCACACTCCTATTCATACTGCTGTCTCCACTCAGTCATGGTATTATAGCAGTGTAAAGTGATATATAATATTAGATAGATACATGATTGAATCAGAGATGGTTTTGCAAATAAAGAATGTTCGGAATAGGTACAATGGATCGACACGATTTAATTGCACTTTCTGAATGGTATAAACGTTCGTCCACGAGATTATATTCGTTAGTTACAAGTCTCCCGAAATTTAGTTTTTACGGTCTGCCGTTGATTGAATTTTGCTGAAAACTGAGAACAGCTTTGAGAGAGAGAGAAAGAGAGAGAGAGAGAGAGAGAGAGAGAGAGAGAGAGAGAGAGAGAGAGAGAGAGAGAGAGAGAGAGAGAGAGAGAGAGAGAGCTTTGAGAGAGTTTGAGAGAGAGAGAGAGCTTTGAGAGAGAGAGCTTTGAGAGAGAGAGAGCTTTGAGAGAGAGAGAGAGAGAGCTTTGAGAGAGCTTTGAGAGAGAGAGAGAGAGAGAGAGAGAGAGAGAGAGAGAGAGAGAGAGAGAGAGAGAGAGAGAGAGAGAGAGAGAGAGAGAGAGAGAGAGAGAGAGAGAGAGAGAGAGACTGTGGGTTCTGACCACATACGACTACCGTGACTATCTGGGGATAAAAACGACATGATTTCTGCCACAGTATTTTTCTTCTGGTTGAAACAGAATGCCCTTCCTTCTATTTAAATTTGGCGGAAGTCAATTCCACATGCGAATGACGGAACTAACACACGGTCCTACTAAGAACAACAAAATCGGGCACAGACTGACAAAGTACAAACGGTACAGCGGTTTTTTAAAAAGTAAATACCGGAAACTATTGAATATTGATAAAAACAATTTAAAATTAAATACACAATAATTATAAATACACAATAATTATAATTAAACAATAAGTATAAATACACAATAATTATAAACATTTTTGCGGTCTTTGTGTTCATCGTTCTTCTTTTTCTTTATTTTATTTTCACTTAGTCCGATAAATCAGACCCTTCTCCCCCTCAATACGTGTTGGTACTGATAGATAAAACGTGTCGTTACCGGTATGAGGCTGATTTATCGTCCTAATTTGCACTCAGCGTTGAAATGAATTGTGATAACTATTCAAAAATGTCTTTTGTCATGAAAACGGAATTTTCTTGTCATTACTTTTAACATATTTTATCTCATCAAATAACGATGCAAATCATTCCTACAAATGGCATAATTTTATACACATGTTAGAACTACGGAAAAAAAAGTGCGCAAAGCCTCGTAAAGACGTTTTAATACTTAACGGGAAACCTCATGTTATTGATACAAGTTTTATCTAAAGAAAATTAAAATATATGTATATGATCTCTATAATATTATAATATTTTCTTTTAAGAATTTCATTATTTTTGTTTCTCTCTCTCTCTTTTTCTCATTTTTATTTATGATGAAAACTTATGTAAATATCTAAAATATTTGACTTAAGTTTTATGAGAAGGAATAGTATACGCAAGGAAACCACAGTGAAACGCAAGTACAGAATTAAGACAACACAAAGTCACTCAAAAAACAAGACAACGAGACACACAGACAGCGCAAAGAAGGTATAGATTATTAAAATATTTGTGAATTATTGGGATGTTGGTAATATTTATTATAAATATATCTTAATGACCGACTGGAGGGTTGATGTCCAATCCAGTGGTGCTGCTCTTATCAGCTGCAAAACTAGTACAGAAGCATTCCGATAATGGGAACCAATTATCGACAGATTTATCAGAGCAAGATTCGACTCCCAGTTCAGCCAACTCACCATCCTGCAGTGCTGTGCAACAACAAATGAAGCCAAGGAGGAAGATGAGGAGGACTGGAATGAACAGCTACCAATAGAAGTTCCGCAACATCACATGCTCTTAATAATGGGAAATATGAACGCCAAAGTAGGAATAGGCGGCACTGTTTTCAGGCACAAAGACATTCACAAACTAACTTGGAAATCCCCCGATGGGCACACTGTCAACCAGACTGACCTTATAGTCATCAATTTAACGTGGCACCGATCTCATCTAGGTCCATCGTATTATGGATGTCAACGGTGATCATTACTTTATGATAACCAAGGTAAAGCTAAAACAAAGGGCAACACATATCGCACAGCAACATCAAAAAGTGTTTGATATCAGCAAACTGCTCACCTGAGATAAAGCGAGATTTTATCATTGAGCTTAGAAATGGTTTTAATGCATTAGTCAGTGAAGATGGTAAAAATCATAATATATTTGAAAGTAGATTGGGCTAACATCAAAAATACATATTCTGAAGCGACAAAAATAATTGTGTATCGAAATCAAAATGAAAAGAGATTGTTAACATCAGAGACTTGGAAGAGGATAGATGAAAGTAGAAAGGCCAAATACAAATTGCTGAGTGAAGAATCATCAAGGTTGATTGAAGGAGCACATAATGATTTTAATTTGAAGGATAAAGTGAAAAGGAAATCCCAAGAAGGTTAAGAAAACCTTCGAAGAGGATTTGGCTAGGTAGAGCAAGCAGCAGCAAATTGAGAACTGAACATAGTATACTAGATTATAAAAAAGCTCTGTAGACAAGGGTCCAATCACTCCATGCCAGTTAAAGATCAACAGGAAAGATTAATAATAAAACAAGGGAGCAGGCTGCGAGATGGGTCCAGCACTTTGAAGAAGTACTAAACAAGCCAGAACCCGATAAACCAGCAGACACGTCACCATCAGATCTCATTAATGGCATCAATTTCAGCCCACCTACCAAAGCGACAAGCACCTCGGATGACAAACTCAGAAAGGAACACTCATTGTTCTGCAGAGGAAGAGGATACATATTGTAATAAAATTAAGGAGATGCGCATTTAGTTTAAGCAATTTGTAGGTTTGTGTGATTACATGTTTGATTATTGGAATTCGGTGCAATCCGAAATATTCCTTAGCAAGAAATAATTAGTCAATTAGTATGAGCAAATGTCAAAGAGAAAAAGTGTTAGTGAGTTTCTAAGGTGCCATGGTCAATGAGTAGCAAACTCAGACCCAATCCGCATGACTGTCCCTGGGTAAGTGATGCAGCACTTTATAAAATCTAGTGGTGTACATCGGTGTTGTGACTGCAGCGGCAGTATTTATGGTAGTAAACCGGTAAATTACACATTGAGATAAATGAGAAAGAACTCGGAAGATACCGTTTATGTTACCATAGTGGCAAATGTGATGTAGGTTTAGTGGAAGTTAGTTTCAGCCAGTTAGTTTAGTCCCTGTCAGATACCTCTCATCAGCTTTGTTGGGGTAGGTTGTTCGTTTTGGTTATCGTTATCTAGAGGGAGATTGCCTACGGTGTAATTTGCCCGGATTGAGTAAATATCAATATAAAGTGTGAGACGTATAGGTGGAATAGATAAAGATCTGAGCAGACACACAGAAGAGAATAACACGAGCTCCCGTTATAAATAAAGACAAAATTTAATCAAAATTTGTAACAATAAAATTCATAAACAATTGTGATAATGCATTACGATTGAAAGATACACTTTTTTCTTCTTGAATTAACTTATTCAACGAATTTCAAATACAAATATGCTTATACCAATAGCCGATCTGTTAAATAATATAATTTATTCATCATCAAATCAAGTGAAAGATCGAAAACATTGCCTTTTGCAGATTCGTAACCTGATGGTTTTGATTCAGTCCAAATTCACAGTGACAGTTCCTTTAACTTCCTTGTGCCTGTAAGTCTGGGTCCTCTCCACCTATTCCCTTTTTACCCAAATTCTCAGGTATCTCGCCTCTTTCGGCCCTTCCAACTTTGTGTGGTCACTTTGGTTTTGTAAATAAGTGAGACGTCACGTGGAGCTACCTCACCTTGTGCTTCCAAGCTCTTACTTCCAGTATTGTGTCTACCGATTTCCAGACAATCGATTCCCTTGGATAATATTACGAGTGAATCTACTTCTTAAATTCTCTCGGAGTCCCCTTACATTTGTTTTCTTTTGCAGAAAAGCGTAGACTGATTTAGAACTTTGCGATTAGCACATTTAAACCGAAAGTTTTCATGTGGAACCACGCCCCCTTTTCTGCATGACCAATCTGAATGAAATATACTTCCCGCCTGAACTATGCTCAAAACAGTGTAGTTCGTTTGACAACTTAGATTATCAAATACTGTATCTGCAATATTTGAAATCTGACAACTCCGCTACATATAGGAAGTTATCACATAGTAAGTATAGTTTTCCTATAGTATATACAATTTCATACTTTCGATATTACCACACGTTAAAATATAACTTTATGTGATTCTGATTGGTCCAAAAAAGCCCTTGAAATTATTGTGCACAATCCTCTTTATTGATTTGCTGGGATCCTGGAAAACGTTTTTAACCCCGCCTTCTGGAAAGTTTTTTTTTGAATGAACATTTTTTGGCGGACATTTTTAACTCGACTCACGAAAGGAAATTGAGGCAAAATTATCTAGGCTGTCTAAATATGGATATGTTACCCCACACGGGTTTGTTATGTCATGTTTAACAATAAACTACAAGACAAGAACAACAATAAGAAGTAAAACTAAGGGTATTGCTCATTATATAGCGGGTGGTTTAAGTGTTAATTTAAAAAGTAAATAAACTCACCTCTGTTCACAGAAGAATCTGGACATAAACGAGTCTCCTAACTGACAGAACTTTATCCAACCACAGCATCTTTACGCAGTATACATTGGATGCAATCCGGCTCGAATAGAAATTTGTTTACGTCTTCTGTACAATCTATAGTTCCAAATCAAATACTGCAAATATCCAGTCACAAATGCATTGCAGTAAATGTGGGAATTTTTGCATCCGGTAATCCACTTCACATACAAATGGTATCAATGTAACGTTTAGTTTTGAAATAGACATTTTAGGGTAAACGTGTACTCTACTGTCAGCTTACTTTACTGTGTACCTTATCAAACAATGTGACAGCATCACATTGTATAGATCCTTCTGTTTTATAAAAATGATTTTGTCGTTATAAAGTGTTCTTTTCATTCGGAAAAAGCCTTTTCTTTGATCTATACTTTGTAAAACAGTACAATCTACTTTTACCAGTTCAGCTTTGTTTGGGACTATATATTTTACGAACAACAAATAAAAGGTGCACTGTCTGACAAAAGGAATGAAATTATTCGTTCTTCTTTCTATCTAAATAATTTATACTGAAATAAAAATTATGTGATAAAAAGAATCGCAAATGGGTAACGATTTAATATTTAATTTATGAAACTCGTTGAATAATGTCCAACATTTACGAGCCATGGCAAGAAAAACCTGGACATTCTTCAAATTGTTTCATAAATTCAATATTAAATCATTACCCATTGGAGATTCTCTATTTAACACCCATCTGTCCAGGTCAAATAAACGCAGCCCTAATTATAAACCACTAAACTCATGACAGAGATGGTAAAAATCCGTGCATTATGGTTATATAAACACTCGCAGGTCTCCCACAAATCTAATTAATTGTACACGTGTCCAGCTAAATGTGTTCTACAGAGATCAACAGAAAATTTTGCCCCATTACCGTCCCAGACGAGATGAAGAGGATTAATAATCTTAATGGCAGAGTAAGTAAAAATGCCAGGGTTGAGTAATTTTTATGTGCAGTTTGTTCAAAATATTGTCTATTAAGTTTTATGCAGTTGGATGCTAGCAAGAAATGAACGCATGCATCATGCAGTCTCATGACTGATAATTAGTTAGGTCTAGCTTGAGCGATTTTAATTTTCCTTGACACGTGTAGCAAGAGCTTTGTGGATGCTGATGGAGGCAGGTCTCAGACTGCAGCAGGTAAGTCATATATTGTATAATGGGAAAGTAAGCGATGTTATTCCTTGACTATCTGAAGTTCTGTCATTTATACTACTACTACTACTACTACTACTACTACTACTACTACTACTACTACTACTACTACTAACAATAGTCAGGTGGGATTAGCAAATAACACAGGTGGTAATACAAATCAAGATATAAATAACTCATATAACATTGACAGTTTTAATACACACATAAAATTACAGTATACCCCAAGTTCATAAAAAGCCGATAATCTACAGGTAAATTCAAATAATAAATGAATTTGCGTAATTAAAACAACAATTTGATTGCCGTAATGACCTAATTTTTGTTGCATAGGTTAAAGTGCCCCTTTTTTGAAAAAGCAAAACCAAATATATTCATCTACCACGACTATCTTCTTATTATTAAATATGAAATTTGTCTTTTTTGTACCCTTACCAAAAAACTATTTTTGTCTTTTCAACATTGACACTCAGTTCAATGTTTTACAATAATCCGAAAATAATTGACCTTCTTTTGTATGTCCTTTTCAAAACTATATATTCAAATATAATCGTAATAATTATTGAATATTTGCGTCGCATGACTCCGTAGAAAATAATTTATAAATTGAAGCAAATTTTCTTGTGATCTACTGGAGCTTTTTTTCATAGATGACATATCTGATGAAACGAAAATAACCGGTATTTTTTTCCCTCCAAAATGCTACACAATTTTAACAGAAAACTGCCATTACCGATATGTCACCTTGCAAGTGACGCTAAATTTAGCACGTTATGACAATATCCTATGTGTCAAAGGTCAACGAGATTACACTTTCTGCAATGGTGTGTGTGTGTGTGTGTGTGTGTGTGTGTGTGTGTGTGTGTGTGTGTATGTGTGTGTATGTGTGTGATTTGGATTTTTAACGTAGCTTTAACAATTTTTCAGTCATATCGCTTCAATATTTGTTGTGTGGAAATTTATAGTGATGTCTAGCACTGGGGCATCATGCCACAGACATGTAGCACCATGTCCCATGAATTCACATTATCCTGACACCAGGCCGACCAGTCTTAACACTAACCCCTTAATGCTGAGCGCCAAGCGAGACAGCTGCTGATAGGTATTATCCATAAAGGACGTCCACAAAGGTGGGGAAAGGGGGTTTGTTCAAATGTGGACAACTGTAGACGGGGGGGGGTAAAGGACCTTGCGGGCGTCCGTAAGCTAGTATTTTTTGTGTTATGATGTTCTGTGTTGAACAGCTGCTTTAGGTCTACTGCGTGTATTCCAGTACGTGTTGTGGATGTCCTTTACGGATGATCCCTAAGTATAAATTATTTGTTAATTTCAATTTGTACGAATCATTGCTAAAGAATATATATGAATAGGTTGGCATTAATACAGTGCCTGAGGTTGATTACATGGCCTACGTCTGCAGCCGGGGGGTGGGGTGGTAAGCCACAATGGGACAATGGGAGAGGTGGGTTTAGGAAAATGGGTATTATCTGCGGACGTTTTCATGGACAACCCCATACCATTTTGTTATGTCTTTGGTATGGCTTGGCTAGGATCCCATCACTAGTTAAATTAAACGATAAGCTGTTTGTGGTTTTAACATCATAATTTTCAAATTGTGTAAATAAAATAAAAATCTATTGTCGAGGACATTTCGGTTGGAATTTTAAAATACTTATATTTGAGGGATATCCTCCATCTTAGTTCTTGTACAAAATCCTCATTCTTAGTTCATGTTAAAAATCAACAATGTTTAACGACATTCTTCGGCTAAATGAATTTAAACTTTAAAATCTTTCTTATAAAACAAGGTATCATTTATTTAGGAAATTATAATTGAGTGTTCACTCAAGTTGAAGAGTTTTGTTTTTAGACTAAAAACAGGGATCTATCCAGTGCAGATCTCATAACATCCTGGGAACGAAAAACTTATTTAGATAACCCTGACCTGAAGATATCGTCCTGGGGATATCTGACCTATATGAGAAGCCAGTATGTTCACTAACACCAGATTGTCAATAAATCTGCGTTCTCTGTCTGTATTAGAATTTAAGCGCTTACTTGCCGTCAATGTTTTGTCCTATCTGCTACCTTCCAGTGTTTTGAGTGAATTATATCAACTAAGTGATTTCTCTTCAAGTTTAGTGCTTATTGTGTGACATCGAAACGTTATTTATATATATATATATATATATATATATATATATATATATATATATATATATATATATATATATATATATATATATATATATATATATAATTACTGTAATCTATTTTAAAAAACAAAACTACTAATTTTTCATTGAGCAATGTGGAAAGATATTCCTCCATCCGTATAATATATGTCTATCAATGGTGGATGGAACAGAGACAGTGTTATCTCGAAGCCACTTTCGGTCTACATATTTGGTGTGTCTAGGACCTGAATGAGTGCTGCTTTTTGAAAGTAAATCATTTGTCATCTATCTAAGGTGGCTGTGTTTCCAGGTACTCGGGATTCCTCAACATCAATGACCACAAATGGACACATTTACATAAGTTGTTCTAACTTGTTCTTCAATCGACGTAAAATAAGTACGTGTATAAGTATAAAAAATTAATAGAAGCAAAACGAAAAACGTGCCGAGCTAAAATAGCTAATACGATCATAATATGTTTTGCACATTTTGATCATGGCATAGGTTTCTACATTAGCCTTAAATGTCATTAGGTGAAATAATGTTTGACAAAGAGAACCAAATTATCTTAATGCTGATAATTTGATACGATATATAATTTTAACAAAATAATGCTTACTGTAGAATAAGAGGGGCTCCCGAGTGGCCGAGTGGTCTAAAGCGCTGACCGTTACGGATTACTGCCATCTCACCTCTGTCTGCGTGAGTTCGAGTCCAGACTCCGCTAACGTGGGTAAGTGAGAAAGCCTGCCAGCAGCTTCTCGTGGGTTGGTGGTTCTTCCCTGGGTTTTCCAGGGTTCTTCCTCCACCATTTATACTGGCCGCCATGTATAGCCTATCTTGTGCTGAAAAATGGCGGTAAACCCAACAACAACAACAATAACAACAACTGTAGAGTAAGAGGCAAAAAATACTTTGAATCGAACATGTTTTCAAAATGGCTGCCTCCGACATGAAGCAAAGTTTCACACTTAAGAGCGTCATGTCGTAGCAGCTAATTTTCTTGTCTGAGCGGTTCTAATATTTTCAAACACTGAGCAATTGCTGTGATTTACTGAGAATAAAACAATCGCCAAAACTACAGAAATTTTTGTCATCCTCACGACGCTGTTTGGCAAGACCGAATAAAGGCCACATTCAATTCTTAGATAAAATATAACAGGGAAGAATGAGTATGGTATGTCGTATCATTTCTTGGAAACACAAATTATTTTCTCCTGGCTTTTACTGAATCGAACACCTATTTATTTATTTATTTATTTATTTATTAGTCTGAGAGAAAATAGTGAATGAAGTTTACACATTTTCAATTTCCATTTGTCAACCATATATAGGAATATTCTAGAGAGCTACGATTAGGGTCAAAAGAATGTAAGGAGGGAGTCGTCTGTACTGTTCTCAGCCGATTTTAACTGGTCCTTAATGGCATTTCCTAACGATGACACTTTCCCTCTGTTTAGTTGTGAGTATTTTGACGCCTAAGTTAAGATCAAGATTAGTAATGTTTGTGATATTTGCATGTTTATTCGAAGTGTGGGTCTCTACAACATCTAAAGAAACCATTCATTTCTCGTCACACACACACGCACACACACACACACACACACACACACACACAGATATATATATATATATATATATATATATATATATATATATATATATATATATATATATATATATATATATATAAAGAATGCAAATCATATGGCGAATAACAACCCTCTCAAGCGTACTGGATCCACCAAGGGATCACGTCTGTCAGGGATTAATTAAAATAGATGCAATAAACTGACGACGAACAGTACGAAACTAGTAACTAACTAGCCTAAGCGCTTTCGACTCTTAATGAGTCTTTTTCAAAGGCAAATACAAAACATAGTTACGACAAACAAATAAACACAAAAACGTTGCGTTTGTAAACCTCTACATTTCTATCTTCACATGTGTTAAAACTATAAATACAACCAGCTTGTGTAGACTAGTTGCGGAAACTGAAAACGTTGTATAATTCCCTAAAAGTCTACAAGCCAAAGCGACATCTATTTTTATTTTGTGTACATATGTAACGCAGATTATATCCCGGATATTTGGTTCTATACCGGTTATTCTTATAGTAAAAATTGAAGGATAAGAAGATTTAGAAAATGTTAAATTCTACTAGTGCATAGTTTTCATTTTCTAGTCTTCTTGGTTTAGACCGCTTGGTTTCAATGTTCTAAGGCGGCGTATCCAGTATGATTCCTTTTCCTTCCTGGTTTCGGAACTCCAGCTGTGGTTGTTGGCAATAGCGATAAGTATTATATCACTGAAAGTGTGGCCAGGGGAGGAGAAGTGTTCTGCGACCGGGCTTCTGTACAGCTTTTTTGTCATCCAATCAGATCTATGAAGGTTTATCCTTATGTGTAGCTTTTCAGTTTCTCCCACGTACTGAAGGCCACAGATCTTACATGTGATGAGATAAATCACATTCTCTGTTTTGCACGTTTTGTTTGGACCATGTATGTTTAGTTTTTCTTTAGTCACTGTGCTAGTGAATGTCTTGGTCTCTATCATATGTTGACAGGTTTTGCATCTTTTATCGCCACAGGGTCCAGATTGACTAGGTTGGTTTTGACTAGCGATTGTTGTTAGCTTGGCCCTGACTAGGATGTCCTTTAGGTTTTTTGGTCTCCGGTAAGCTACTACAGGTTTGTTCGGAAGTATTAGGTTTAGTATGTCTGACGATTGCACGGTTGGCCAGTGGTTTGCGATGATTTTACCTACTTTGGGATTGTCTGGGTGATAGGTCAGAATAAATGGTATCCTATCAACCTTTTCTTTCTGTCCATATCTGAGTAGGTCATCACGGTTTGTTTGTTTGGCCCTTTGGATTGCCTCCGCAATCAGGTCTTTGTCGTAGCCTCGGTAAATTAAATGTTTAGCCAGCTCTTCAGACCTTTCTATGAATCTTTCATCGTCGGAGCAAATTCTGCGTATCCTCAGTGCCTGGCTATATGGAATGTTCTTAATGCAGTGTTTTGGATGACAGCTGGTTGGGAGAAGATACTGGTGTTTGTCGGTTGGTTTCGAGTAGATGTCTGTGTGTAATTTGTAAACAAGAACTGTAAACAATCCACCCACACACTTCTTAATCCAACTCCTGGAGCTTGTCCTAAAACTCAACAACTTTGAATTTAATGAAGAAAACTACCTACAAATCAATGGAACTGCAATGGGTACTAAAATGGCCCCTTCGTATGCTAACATTTTCATGGGAAAACTTGAGGGAAAGCTCTTAGCATCGGTTGAGCGTACACCATACCAGTGGGTACGCTTTATCGATGATATAGAAATGAAGTGGCAGTATGGAAGAGAAAGTCTGGATGACTTCATTTCAAAGGCAAACAACTTCCATCCTTCAATAAAATTCACGGCAGAAATTTCCAACTCAAACCATGTTTTCCTGGACACAACAACCAGACTGGTGGAAAACAAATTACACACAGACATCTACTCGAAACCAACCGACAAACACCAGTATCTTCTCCCAACCAGCTGTCATCCAAAACACTGCATTAAGAACATTCCATATAGCCAGGCACTGAGGATACGCAGAATTTGCTCCGACGATGAAAGATTCATAGAAAGGTCTGAAGAGCTGGCTAAACATTTAATTTACCGAGGCTACGACAAAGACCTGATTGCGGAGGCAATCCAAAGGGCCAAACAAACAAACCGTGATGACCTACTCAGATATGGACAGAAAGAAAAGGTTGATAGGATACCATTTATTCTGACCTATCACCCAGACAATCCCAAAGTAGGTAAAATCATCGCAAACCACTGGCCAACCGTGCAATCGTCAGACATACTAAACCTAATACTTCCGAACAAACCTGTAGTAGCTTACCGGAGACCAAAAAACCTAAAGGACATCCTAGTCAGGGCCAAGCTAACAACAATCGCTAGTCAAAACCAACCTAGTCAATCTGGACCCTGTGGCGATAAAAGATGCAAAACCTGTCAACATATGATAGAGACCAAGACATTCACTAGCACAGTGACTAAAGAAAAACTAAACATACATGGTCCAAACAAAACGTGCAAAACAGAGAATGTGATTTATCTCATCACATGTAAGATCTGTGGCCTTCAGTACGTGGGAGAAACTGAAAAGCTACACATAAGGATAAACCTTCATAGATCTGATTGGATGACAAAAAAGCTGTACAGAAGCCCGGTCGCAGAACACTTCTCCTCCCCTGGCCACACTTTCAGTGATATAATACTTATCGCTATTGCCAACAACCACAGCTGGAGTTCCGAAACCAGGAAGGAAAAGGAATCATACTGGATACGCCGCCTTAGAACATTGAAACCAAGCGGTCTAAACCAAGAAGACTAGAAAATGAAAACTATGCACTAGTAGAATTTAACATTTTCTAAATCTTCTTATCCTTCAATTTTTACTATAAGAATAACCGGTATAGAACCAAATATCCGGGATATAATCTGCGTTACATATGTACACAAAATAAAAATAGATGTCGCTTTGGCTTGTAGACTTTTAGGGAATTATACAACGTTTTCAGTTTCCGCAACTAGTCTACACAAGCTGGTTGTATTTATAGTTTTAACACATGTGAAGATAGAAATGTAGAGGTTTACAAACGCAACGTTTTTGTGTTTATTTGTTTGTCGTAACTATGTTTTGTATTTGCCTTTGAAAAAGACTCATTAAGAGTCGAAAGCGCTTAGGCTAGTTAGTTACTAGTTTCGTACTGTTCGTCGTCAGTTTATTGCATCTATATATATATATATATATATATATATATATATATATATATATATATATATATATATATATATATATATATATATATATATATATATATATATATTACAGTCCGTTCAGCGAAGCTGCTTCGTAGGAAAAAAGCTTATCAACATGAAGCTTACAGTCATGTGTTTTATCCTTCTTGGAGCCTCAAAGACTTTTGTTCACTCACTCGACTCTTATCGGGCGGCTGTCTATGAACATAACGTAACCTTTCCTGCTGACAGAACAAAGATACTGCCACGGGATGAAGCGCTCCAAGTGATGAAGAAAAATCTGGTCGTGTATTCCCAGCAAGCGAAACTGGCTTCTGATAAGGTAAAATATCTTATATGTTTACTTTTATCTATTGAAATTATAATCACACATACCAATAAGGAAAATACCCCCCCCTAAAGGTATGGGATTAAAGCCAATCTAAACATTTAAAACTGATAATTACATCTGTTGGAGGTAAATAACTCTGCCATGTACTAGAATAGACAACTGGGGTTAACACTGATTGCTAAAGACCAAGAGTTTCATGAACGATTGAAACTGTCTCTCGTTGGAAATTGCCTAGATATACCCATATGTCTCATATCCTTAAAATGCTTTGCATCTTGAAGAAAAAGCTTCCAAAATGTCCATAACATTTCGACCAGTTTCTTCAGTAGTATTTTGTTTCCTTAAATACAACTCTCAGATATACAGAATCGAGCAGTACTTTAGAAAGTTCTTTTCGAAATTTTGTTACTTACGACCGTTATTGTACATTTTATAAAACACAGTGCACATATCATGCACACTATTCTATGTGCATTAATCACAGCTTTGCTTCGTTTAACGTGCAGATTGATATCCTGGCCTGGTACCCTCACTTTTATTCCATTCCTAGAGCGTCCAATATATTATTGTAATTATTATTCAAGTCGCTCTCTCTACTAGGAAGCCAGGATCATTGTGTTCCCGGAGTACGGGCTGTTCGGACTGGGCTGGACAAGGCAAACAATTGCCCCTTATCTTGAATATATTCCTGACCCAAAGAGTCAAACGTGGAATCCTTGTGACAAGCCTGCACCATTTAACTCGACGGAAATCCAGCACATGCTCAGTTGTATGGCGAAAGATAACTCCTTATACATTGTTGCCAACATGGGTGCTCGCCAGCCTTGTACAATTTCGGACCCCAAATGTCCTATCGATCATCAGTACCAATACAGCGCTAATGTCGTGTACGGACCAAATGGTGACTTTTTGGCGAGGTATTTTAAATTCAACTTATATTCCGACGAAAAGCAGTTCGATAAACCAGAGCAAATAAACTTGACTACATTCGAAACCCCTTTTGGTCGATTCGGAACGTTCTCTTCTCTCGATATAATGTACCACGATCCTGCCATAACTCTCATTGAAAAGATGAATATCACTAACATTGCATATCCAACAGCATGGATTGATGAGCTACCGCTTCTCTCTGCCATCGAGTTTCACTCCGCATTTGCAGAAGGAATGCACGTAAACCTTCTTGCCGCCAACCTCCATTTACCGTCTGCTGGTTACCATGGAAGTGGACTATACTGGCCCACAGGTACCTCCATCGATGGGATGTATTACTACAACGATTCCTTAGCGAGCAATGGTTCTTTGGTTGTGGGGACATTTAATCCGTTTATCTTTCTTGAGTCAAATGATACACGTACTAAATCTTTGGATGCTTTGTCTGTTAAGAGTGAAGGAATTCGTAATAAAGCAATTACGGTGAAAATCAACGGCGACCTGTTCACGGCCATTCTGACACGAGATTCTTATGGCAAACTGCATGTTTGTCAAGGTAGCCTATGCTGTGATGCACTTTTTGAAGGGGAATTCTCTTCAGAGCTCTATGCTTTCGGTGCCTTTGATGGCATACATACAGAAGGAGATCGTTATTATCTTCAAGCTTGCGTCTTCATCAAATGCGCCAACAACACCCCAGAGAGCTGTGGCACTCCCACAAAAGTGTCTAGTAGTTACATGTCCAAAATGTCTTTCTATGGAAACTTTACCACTAAATACGTGTTTCCTGAAGTGCTGGTCACAGAAAACGGAGTTCTTGAGTTGGTGACAAGATATTGGTTATACCAAAATGCAGTGATAATTGACGTCGGGCTTTATGGGTCGCCACTATCAATTTCCATATTTAGTAGAGATTATTCGCATGATAATTAGAATTAAGGATTTTCTCATAAAATTATATATAAACGTTTACCATACGGTTGACAAAACTTGAGCCATAAATTATTAAACTTTCCTGATGTTTATTGGAATTGTACATAATCTCTCTCTCTCTCTCTCTCTCTCTCTCTCTCTCTCTCTCTCTCTCTCTCTCTCTCTCTCTCTCTCTCTCTCTCTCTCTCTCAGTTTCATTCTACTTGTTCTGTCTTTCGTTTCTCTGTCTGGGTTATTTTCATTATACTCTTTCTAATTCTCTTTCAACGAGAGAATTAATCTAACTTTTTTCCTGTACTCATTCCTCGTACATTAGTTCATAACCTCTATCATACAAATGCGATTCGTAAGGGAACAACAAGTCTTTGATAAACCCCCTTTCTGGAACAAGGACTGGGGATTAAATTTTGAGAAATCTACCATTATAAAAACACGTACACGCACTCATTTACTTCATCGATTGAACCGTTTTAATTTTGTTGGATATATTTTTAATTACATAATTCAGTTGCACGAAATGACAAACACACCAACAAACATCCAGCTCCTTACCTTAGAATTCAGCAACTTATACGACGTATTGTAGTAATCCACTGTTTCCAAGGATTCATGTTCCTCAAGATGTTATATTATGCAAATTCTAGCAGTGTCATTGCTCAACGGAACACAACATTTTTAGCCATTATTTGTTTCCTTGACAATATCAGTTGTAGCAATTATCATTGCGAGGTAGAAGGACGCTGGTGTAACGAACACATAGACATATCCTGAGAACGGTCTATACTGTCAGAAAAAGTGACGGAATTAGTGACTAATAGAACTTATGTTCGGGTTTGGACCGAGACAAGGAAATCCCAGTGAAAGGTTATATTATTTGTCTCCCCACGAGGTTATGCCGAGTGGAGGAGACAAATAATGGAATCCCGAGTCTGTGATTTCCTTAGCTTGGTGCAAACACCGACATAGATTTTTTTCTAACCCACATTTTTCTAATAAAATTAAAATACATGACACCCATGTTAAGTTAGCAAATTCAAAACACAGTAATCATCCGTTACTATTATTGCTTCTCACTCCATATAAATAAAGGTCATCAGGTTTTGTACTCTTTTACAAAGGTGGGGGAAGGGGGTTTGTTCAAATGTGGACAACTGTGGACTGGGGGGGGGTAAAGGACCTTAATACTCAATACTTATTAAGGGTATGTAGAATCTAGCTATTAGAAAAGGGGGGAAAATCAGTAAATAAGTTATAATTGTTAAGTGTTGGAAGTATTGCGCAATGAGCGTCTCCAGCCACGTGCTTTTGTTTTTCAAAATACTACTCATAAGGACAAATATGTTAATGAGGGCAATGGGGTGACCTGTCGACCCTAAGTACACAAGTTCTACGCATGTGAAGATAGAAACATAAAATCATTTATGATTATTACTGTATTTTCATATTTAATTGATGGATGTCACATGAAATTGACAGTAAATAATTAATATCTGTTATACGGTTAAGATTTAACTTTCGTCAGTTCTAATTTGGAAAACGTTATATGGTATGCAACGATACGATACTGTGCAGTACAATATGTCTACAGGGTACAGTTCTAACGAAGTGTGTCGTAACATCTGGAAATTTCTTATTCATGGCTTACTTGGAAATTTATATTGTTTTTTTTTGCTGGAAATATGATAAGTGTCGCTGGTGCTGTTATACGCTACAGGGAAATCTTTTCGTGGAATATCGAGGGGATTGCTGAATGAACCTCTCAGGTTGGTAAGTACAGGAGTTTACCTTTGCAATCGTATTATTATATTTGATTTAACTGGGGATGATTGTGAGTGTTCGACAAAGTTATAAAAAAAAACAGTTTGACTTAACACACTTCTGTTTTTTGCCGGATTTGCAGTAGCACCTGAGAGAGTTCGGTTTTGTGTGGCAGTGATGTGTATTGCCTGTGTGTTTGAAGTATCAAATAGCTAGGTTTGTGTGTGTGTGTGTGTGTGTGTGTGTGTGTGTGTGTGTGTGTTTGTGTGAATTTTTTATAGTGTTATCAAAGTTGGTGAGACCTTAAGTTGCTTTATGAGTGATTTATTTTTATTATATGTCTGCTATATTGTTGGATTTTAAAAAACGTGATAGCTATATATATGAAATAGAGGATATATAGGATTTCTTAATAGATAAAAGTAAATATTTCATGAGTTAAGTACAAATACAGTATCGCCACGATAATTTGTTCCTAATCTTTGCTGATTGATTACCGATTGAATTACTTCATCGGTAAGACTTCCGAAATTTTACAATAATTTTTTAGAAAGAAACAATTTACTTTAAATTATGCAATTTGTCAAATTAATGACTTTTTCATTTTCATGCAAAAACAAATTTTAAAACAAAAACGATTGTGAGTTTACTTTGTAAGGACACTGGTTCTTTATTTCTTCTTTATTTCTGTAAATGATGTGGTCGAGTAACTAACCCTTATTTATGTTTCGATTGTCACTTGATTTTGGTTTGCAGTCAACACGCATCAATCCCCGATTTCTCCACAGTTTTAATCCATGATTATGATCGTCATGAGACGTACTACTTAGAATATTTTAATACCATATTTACCCCACCCCCAAAACATTTTCTAAAAGTATATACTTTTTTGTCACACAATAAAAGAAGTATACGATACTCTTTTGTCCTACGGTATGACAAGAATATGATATTCTTGTCTTTGGGTATCAGAAGATATCGAATATCAAGTCATGTAAATTTAATCTCTAGCATTTGAATGACAATTGATTATTTAAAAATTTAATACTTCAAGGCTTCTTTTAGATGGTTGGAGTTCGTTTTTGGCTTTTCTTGATTGCGCTTCTTCATTCATTACAATAATTTATATTTTAGGGTCCTCAGTCTTGATATATTCTTAAATTTTATATCTGTTTATCCAGACGGAGAGAGAAAGAAAAAAAAATGAGAAAAGAAAGTAGTTCTAAAATGGATACCGTGACTGTGACGATAAAAGTGGTAATGCTGCTGTTGCGATAAAAATGTCTTCCTCTGATATGTCCAATGTTACAGCTTTTAGCAACGATATCAAATTTTAAATATATCTTGCTGCCAGATGCTATATAAACCAAAGGGTATCTATATTGGGGAGGTTGTTTTTATTGGAAATCACTGAAATCTTTAAAACTCTTTTACAACATTCTATCATGTAAACATGGAAACGACTAAATCTCCACAGTAGTACAAAATGCTATTTAGACGAAGGCAATGTATTATATATAGTACACGGAATCATAAACTTATCTCATAGTACATGTAATAGATGTGTTCACTTTGACTAATATGTGGACTAAGCAAAGTCAGAGTATAAACTCCAAACTCTACTTCTCGACCTGACATATTGAGACCGTGTTCTCATTTACAATTTTAACAGACCCCTATCTTCAACTTAGTCTTAACAATTTGATGCTATGTTTGTGTGTTATCTCGTAGTCGTTGAGGTTATATATATATATATATATATATATATATATATATATATATATATATATATATATATATATATATATATATATTCCAGGATGTGTTCGACTCTGTTCAATAGACTCATGACATTGATTAACTTTCCAAGTTTTAATTGCTGACTAGCCATTATTCTTGTACACAGGATCGACGATGAAAATCACAATTGACAAATTTTATATTAATTTCGTATGTGGCTTGTTGGCCATGCACGACTGGTAACCATGTGGGCAGTATTAGTTTTTAATTTATTAAGTGTCTGGCATAGAGGAATCAGCTACTAATACTAATAGAGTGGTCAATAAGGCAAGAAATTGTATTTTTCTGTGCAAGGAGCGAGGTATTTTCTTTATCCTAAATTTGTAAGCATATCTAACTGTGGTTAATTTTATTGCTTTGGTAATGTAAGAGTGCGTCTTTGGCAATCAGGTACCTCATTTCCAATTGAAGTGTCATCGAATGTAACCTTACAGCGTAATGTTACTTATCGCTAAACCTCCAAGTGCCACATAGTATTATTCATAATGGTGCTGGAGCACAATACAAACAGTATAAGCTTCATCTTGAATGTATTTCTTATTTAGCTTTCTACATGTGTATTGTAACAACCCTGGTCATAACAAAGAAAAAGAAAAAGAACTATTAGAATAATTTCACAATTAGCACTTTAAATACATGCTAAACGAACCATTGCCATTAGTTTGATATTCAAGGAGGAAACGGTGTCAAGAAACACGGAGGAAAAATACTCGATATCTGCTATATATAATAAATGATTTTAGAGGTTATATATGAATCTTGCCTAGACCTGACCAAGTTGTATGCATCTGTGTGACTCTAGGAAAGGACGTGTATGTAAATTGCAATGTAATGGTTTTTCCTTATTTAAGATAGATGGCTCAGCGGTTTCAATGGTTTGGGAAGCGTGTCAGGGTCAAGTCTTTTCCGGATCAGTCTGATAAAACGAACAGATTTGAAAGGATAAAGAATACATAACATTATGGAGAGATAGTATCCTTTCCTTTAACACTTTAACAAGTATTGAAGCACTGCGGTAAAAATCCGAAACAATTTTTTTACTTTGATGATGATCGTGACGATAAAATCGCCATTATGATGACGATCATCACGACCATCATCAATATAAAAAAATTTGCACGTAAGAAGTATCATGCACAAATGTTTGCTTTCAATATTTATTTGATTTGGCTGAAAAATTTCCGAAAAGTACTCATTGAAAGTGGTATCAAATCACAAAAACTTGTTAGGAATAGATTATAATTTGTTTTTACTTTGTTCTCTTTACACTCAAATAAACAGTGCTTCCTTGGTTTAATAGAAAACAACGTCTCAAAATATGAGCCTAATTTAATCGATATTCCGCGATAGTTTTGTCGGCATTCGTGTCTGCATAAAGCATTCAACGCCATTGGATGCAGATAGATTCGTTACAAATATTGAACAGTAAAGGTACGAGTTACTTTTTCAACGCGAATATATTTCATCCTAAGCAGAAGCAAGACGCCATCGAGCGCTATATATCTATTGCATCAGAAATAAAACCTGAACTCAGAGTTGCCAAAGGTTTAATCTGGGTTTTCTTTAAGCAACTGTAATTTTCCAAATGAAGTAAAACATAACCTATTTGTTTAAGACTAGCGATTGTAGGCAGGTAAGCACGCAGTTATGAAAAGCACTTTTCTGGAGGACAAGTGTAAATAGGGTATCATATTTACTTACCATTGAAAAATATAATATGTGTTAATTGTTACGATGGAGGCGGGTGATTTTTAACAAGATCATTTTGGTACAAAGGATGGTAGAATCATAATCGAAGCGTACATAAAATCTTGCTTGAATGTAATTATTGTACACACCGCACATTTGAAACTATAAAAACGGTGGGGTGTATGTGTCAAACACTCCATTCCAATTGGGGATATAACAAAACAAACACTGACAGGAAACAAACCAGAAATGAGAGAAAAATTCGAGGATCGAAGCACTCTGCGGACGAATTATTCCTGGATCTTAATCATGGATCTTTTGTGCTTAATTTAGCACAAAATAACTTAATTTCACTTCTGAGACTGAAGGAAAAATACACATTTAAATTTGGAATATTTTGGATACTATACAAAGTAACAAATTGTAACAAGGTTGTCGCGTACTTGTCCTTTTTTGCCTTGGATGCAATGCTCGGTCTCTAATGTAATCTTTAAGTATATACTGTAAAGAGTATGACAATGATTGATGGATTTACTATACTTCTAACTTTTGACGATGAACATCGCTATAATTTTTGTTATAAGCAGTCGAGTGAAGGAGATATACCTAATACAGAAGAGCGGTGATCAAGAAAAATAGTTGTGCTTTCTTTACTCCTTTTCTTGTGTGAGGCTAGGTCTACATTCCAAGACTTTAGTTCTCTTTCGAAGTGATTTGTATAAGAATGCGATCATCTTTCCAGCTAAAAAAATGAGCTTTCTAGCTTTTAAGCTCATATAATATTACGGTATGACGAGCAGCAAGTAATGATGAAGAACATAGACAAGGTATACCAGACAAGCTGAGCGAGCTTATACGATAGTTCGGAAATGTACATCTTTGTCTTTTTTATAAGAAAGGCAGGTGATAAACAAACCGTTGTGACTAAAAGATATCTTGTTTAGAACTTGATAAAATATCGAAACTCTTTAGCCAATGTTTCAATTTATATTGCATAGGTTCTTGTTATCAGCTTATTTACCGCAAAAATAAGATTGCTTGTAATCAAATGACTGAATTTGTGAGAGAAAATAAAATATGTTCTTGTTGGACTCCTTTGTTGTTCTTTAAATTTCTGACATATTACCGGATATATAAATAAAGTTGCATAAATCATTTAGAAATATGTGCCAATAATATCAAATAATGAAACTCCAACTTTTAGATTATCCATTAATTTTTGGAAAGACAGATACAGAAAGACCAAATACACGAACATATAGATGCAATGTTTAATTCTTTTCAGGGAGCGAGGATTATAGTATTTCCCGAGTATGGTCTATATGGCCTGGGCTGGACAAGGAAAACCATAGCCCCTTATCTAGAATACGTCCCTGATCCTAATATCCAAAAGTGGAATCCATGTGACAAGCCTGCTTGGTACATTTCAACAGAAGTCCAGCACACTCTTAGCTGTATTGCAAAACACAGTTCCATATATGTAGTTGCTAACATGGGTGCCCGCCTCCCTTGTATGAGGTCCAGCTTTAAATGTCATGTTGATCATCAGTATCAATATAGTACTAACGTCGTGTATGGACCAGATGGAGACTTCTTGGCGAGATACTTTAAGTACAACCTGTATACAGAGGAAAAACATTTTGACAAGCCACAAAAGGTGGATTTGACCACGTTTGAAACACCGTTTGGCCGATTTGGAACATTTTCTTCCCTTGACATATTTTATTACGATCCTGCAATATATCTGATTGAGAAGATGAACATTACAAACATTGCTTTCCCGACAGCTTGGTCTGATGAATTGCCTCTTCTGTCAGCCATTGAGTTCCACTCTGCTTTTGCAGTGGGTATGGCTTCCAATTTTCTGGCCGCTAACCTCCATCTGCCTACGACAGGATATCATGGCAGTGGTTTGTACTGGCCCTGGGATACGTCAGTTTGTGCTGCCTACTACTACAACGACTCTCTGACAAGCAGTGGGTATTTGGTTATAGATACTGTGAAAGCATGTGCGCCTTCCCTGGAGTGTATCACAAGGAGATCAAGTGGGTCGACGAGTAGGTTAAAATACGAGAGTCCAAATCATCTCGAAACGTTTGAAACCACCATAAACGGGGATCGTTTTACAGCTATTACCCTTACAAGTTCTATTGGTAGTTTTAACGTCTGTCAGCATGAATTATGCTGTAGACTCATATATGAAGGAGACATTGCATCCGGGGAACTCTTTGCTCTAGGAGCTTTTGATGGCATGCACACAAAAGAGGAAAGTTACTACTTGCAAGCTTGTGTGTTCATCAAATGCGCAAATATTTCGAAGGAAAGTTGCGGTATTTCAACAAAAGTGTCCTTGAGCAACATCGACAAAATGTCGTTGTTTGGGAATTTCACCTCAAAATATGTTTTTCCAGAAGTTCTGACTAGTCAGAATGGAGTGCTTGGATTGGATCCGCAAGCATTTAGTTACACTGGATCATTGGTCCTAGATGTGGGTCTGAACGGAGGACCGTTATCAATATCGCTATTAGGCATTGATTATTTGCGTGATGTTTGAGGAATAAAAAAATTACTACGAATGTAGGTAATGCTAACTGTTCCCACTTTTCATTTGCTCAAATGTTTGCGTTTTTAGATTTGACACAAAAATTTAAAGTTATTTAGCGCATGGAAAAGAACGAGACAGACAATAGTGAAAACTTCTGTTCTCTATATTAGAATTACAATACTGAGGTGTAACCCACTTCTTATAAATTTATTGGTATACTATTGGATGAATTAGGTCAAGCGTAAACTGAATGAATCACGTATACCCAATGTGTACGTTAGTGTCCATCCTAAGTCTGCTACATTAGATTTACGAAAAATGTACTCCTCTATTTTAATTCTTTACAAAGGCAAGAACACACGTTAGAGATCTTAGTAGTGAAGTTGGCCATTATAACCTCAATGGAAATTCCAGCCAAAAAGATCATGGGCCACTATATCGAAAACGGGGAATTTAATACGGCGAATATTGTGGCTGTATAGGAACAAGGGAAAGCTTAAAATTGGTTGGGAGTGACAATAGATTGGGACTGTCTAGCGAAAATGGGAATTTACCATGGGGAATACAGGACCAGCACTTTGTGGACAATGGGACTTTAACATAGGAATATTGGACCTGTATACGGATAAGCGAAAGTTGGGACTGTTTAGGGACAATACAATAGGAATGGAGCATATGGGGTGCTGTCAAGGTACTGGATATTCAATTTATATTTTTATGTACCACACCTTTCACACATACCTGCCAGTACATGTCTTTTTATATTATGTTTTTGTTATTATTGTTGTTAATCCAGTGGTGGACGTTGATGCTCTGCATCGAACACAATATAGAACACAATATAGATTCATATTATTTATCATATGGATGTAATTGGTTTTTCGGCAACACGAAAACAAGAACTAGTCAAGCATCAACCAGCGCTACCGAATTCTATCAGAATGAAAACAATACGTCCATTTGGTGAGGTAAAACGGGATGGTACAAGTTAGTGAGAGGCAAGACTTTGTATTTAATCAATCCTACGTATTGTTGAACGTTGTCCACCTTGATGTATTCCGTCAGCAATTGAGGATGCCCTGCGGAAAAGAGGCGATATTTGCAGAATTCAGGATACAGCGAACACACGTCCAAATATTTGATTTCTTCATCTTTTTCCTCGTCGGCTTGGTACAGAAAACAACTGATATTTGTCCGTCCTCCGTACAAACGATTTCGTGGGTTCAGTGGGCCCACCAAATTGTAAGTTTCCACGATGCGTTTAAAATTGGGTGCTAAAGCTGCTGACCAAAGAATTCAGAAATATATTTTTCGTTGCTTTTTTGTTAATTCTTTGAACTTTTAACTTGTAGTGGCAATGGCGTTTCGAAAAATGCGATAGCGCCTCTCGGAGACCAGTTTCTCACATTTTTTAAAAATTGATAGTTTAGATAATATTTCAAACAGTGGTTTTCAAGTTAGGGATAATACTTCTCTTTTTGAAGTTTTAACGGCTCTCGTTTTGTAGCTAATATCAACATATCAATTTACCGGTGGCGCATCAACTCAATTTGTGACAACAAAATTACGATCACGTCTTCTCTCTCTCTCTCTCTCTCTCTCTCTCTCTCTCTCTCTCTCTCTCTCTCTCTCTCTCTCTCTCTCTCTCTCTCTCTCTCACACACACACACATACACACAGACTCGATATTGATTGCTAGATCACATAGAGTTGTCAGCATTAATAAATCCTGATTATGACAAGCTGTGAAGTCTAGAGTAATGAACACGATTTTTAAATGCTGTCTTGACGTGATCTTGCAATTAAGATCTAATTCATATTCTAATGATATGCCTATCAGTTTTCAGATATCTTCATAAAATTTCTAACATAACTGAAGAGAAATTGGTTAACATTTTAACTTTTCTACTTCTGAATTCATTCAAAATGATAAACCGATCTCTATTTTGATCAGCTGATATGCGCATGAATTTTTGAAGAAAAAAGCACACGAAACAAATTTCGCTATTGTTGACTACCTTCACTGTCAGCAACACTAATTCTTCAAATCTTGTTGGTATCCTACCAATATATGTGATCTAAAGTTACTGTATTTTTGCAAATGTTTGCGTCGGGGAAAATTTGGCCAGTTGATTGACTCAGAACGTTTCTGCGAATCCAGGTTGATAGCGGATGAACTGTTTCCAAGAGACCATTGTGAGAGGCTCCGATTTTGACTTGGTATCTGAAAGACAAGATTACATGGCGTAACAATTTTCTTAAACTATTTTTGTTCTTAGGTAGTAATTGTTATTTCCTAATTGCTTATGCCTCAAAAATATAGAAAATGGCTATTATTCCCTACAGACTTTGCTTTTGTGACCAGGACAGTGATATTTTGAAGTTTACCTATTTTCCAGAAGATTTCAGGTAGATTCAGTGCTGAGTAACTAATAGAAATTTTCAGTAATATAAATAGTAGTATTAATTAACTTCTAGAACTTTCTAAACATTTCCAGTAATATAAATAGTAGTATAAATACAAGGGCCTTAAGCACACCGATTCAGTTTAGTTCCAGCTGCATAAGTGGATACATAGCTGCATTTTTCTGAGATGGCATCAAGAGGCTGCAAGCATCCGGCTGGCCCATTTTGCTTTTTGTGAGGCCAATTTATCAAGGCAAGAGGGATAAAGTATTCTATGCAAGCATCTGCTATGATATGTGAGGCCTACAAGGCATATTTCGGCATGACTGTCGGGGATCAAGGCAAAACATGGGCACTTCATTTCACCTGCGAGCACTGCCAAAAAACTGGAAGGTAAGATGGACAATTGTTGCTAGGAATGTTATATTATATAAAATTTTAAATATTGTAAAACTTTTTATAATATATCGTATGAAAAATGTTGCAATAATCCCTTACACGTTAGTTATGGCTGAAATAATTGTATTTTTGTAGGATGATACAGAGCGGAAAAGAGAGTCATGAAGTTCGCTATCCCGAGAATTTGTCGGGAACCCACTGACCACTCCAGCAACTGCTACTGCTATATGTTGGACTCTTCCAAACGTAGAAATGGCAAGAATGCACCTGCTATCACGTAACCGGACCTTCCTTCATCCATTGCCCCCGTGTCACACTGTCCTGAGCTCCCAGTAACCACTCCTCAAGAGAGAGAGAGAGAGAGAGAGAGAGAGAGAGAGAGAGAGAGAGAGAGAGAGAGAGAGAGAGATGATAATTTCACAGTGATCATCAGATGAGTAACAGAGATAACACTGAAAGGAAACACTCTCACTTAACGCCTTTAAATTCATATGATAAGATAGTAATTAGTATCTGTGAATAGGTAACTGATTGTATTTCAGTCAGTACGAGACCTAGGTGTTACTCTAGACAGTACTCTCTCACTGCACAAACACGTCATGAATATAAGCAAAGCTGCATATTTTGAGCTGAGACGCATCAGCTCCATTCGCAAGTATCTTTTAGTTGATGCCACTAAAACACTTATGTGTTCCTTAGTACTTTAAAAACTGGACTATTGTAACTCAATTCTGTCTGATTTGTCTCAATATCTACTCCAGAAACTTCAAAACACAGCTTCTCGGATTATCCTTAGTGTACAACGATCAGAGCACGCTTTTCCCTGCTCTATACCCTATTCTGTCTGTCCATTCCATTCTGAATTAATGTGCCATGTTTCGTTGACAGGCTCCAGTTCAACATACCTATCTGACGTCACACATGTGTACACACCATCAAGATACTTACGCTCCTCTTCTGACACTCGTATTCTCATTACTGCCACTATGAAAATGAAATCATATGGACAACGTTCTTTTGCATACAAGGGCCAAGCAACGTGGAACGCATTGCACACTGACACAAAGACACAGTGATCTCATTCAAGAGCGTTCTTAAAGCTCACCTATTTTGACTGCAAAAACAAACTTAAAGACCTAACAATGTTTCCTTACCTTAAATAGTTACAGAATGTTTTCTGTTTTATAATTTTGTGGTGTTTGTTTTTATTTTTGTAATCATATCATTATCTACATTTTATAAGTGTTGTCAAATGTCGTAAAGCGCTTAGAGCTTCTGAAGATTAGGCGTTATACAAAGTCTTAATTATTATTATTATTATTATTATTATTATTATTATTATTATTATTATTATTATTATTATTATTATTATTATTATTATTATTATTATTATTATTATTATTGATTGTAGTAGTAGTAAATTCATAGCTATTCCTCGTGAACAGAAAGTAATATTAATTTGATGTTTTCACCAGAAGACTTCCTCTGATGTATATTAATCAAAATTGGTGCCGCTCTGACCGACAATATGGTCAACATGGCGGCCATCTTTAAAATTTCTTTATCGGTACTTTAAACAGCATTGAACTCGTAATATAATGGTCGCGGTTTTGATACCCTTCCACATCTGCCCGGGTCGGCAGCATCGACATGTCTTTTAGAAAGGCCTTTTCTGCCCATTTCATCGGCGATGTATACCAAATAATATGATGAAAGTGCCGTTAAACCAACCAATACAAAATCTCTTGAACAGAAAACCATACAGACATATTATTTTAGCCAAGGACTTCTTATGATGACTGGTCACTGATCACGTGACTGATCACGGCACCGATCTGACATAAATTATGGCTGCTCTATTAGCTAGCCACTGTTCCTAGAAAACAGTCATTTTGAAAATATGTCTATCGTTACTCCTCCTGAATAAATGGTCATATTGACGTGAGGTTTGGGAACAATTTTCTAATAAGGTCTAATTTGTCTTACATGAAAATGAAGCTAATTATACATCGAACCACAACGATAAATATGAAAATCTTTTTGTAGTCAATGAATATCAGACAGGTTCAACACTCAGGGGTTAAAAAAGAAGAAAGTCTTACCTCGGATTCTTGGACATTTCTTTTCAGGGAGTAGAACATCGTTTTCTCAAGTTACAATGATTGTACACTGGTATCGGAAGAGACTGTCGCAATATTTTGTCTCTAGTCTCAGTTTTTATGGCAATATTTGATAAAATTAAAAATACTCCTAGTTGATTATCTTTCTCTGCTTTCAAATATAGAAAAGGCATCTTTAGGTTCAACTCTCTCTCTCTCTCTCTCTCTCTCTCTCTCTCTCTCTCTCTCTCTCTCTCTCTCTCTCTCTCTCTCTCTCTCAAAACAATTCGACTCTCGACAGACTCTTATCATGTACTATGTGGAAGAGAATTATCTACTGTGTTAAAGAAAATCAACAAATTATCGTTACAAATAACATCGTTTTTGTACACGTGAACACAGGAACACAGGGCAATAGATACAATTTTAGCACATGTTAAAGTACTTACAAATTATATACAAATCACACTAAAATGTCTGTCTAGTAAATTTGGAGGCTGAGAATGTAAAATCATTGGCGCACAGAAAAGATTTGATATTTGGGACTTAAATCAACTTTTTCATTTACAGAAGGTCAGTGGAAATACTTGTTCACATGGGACTTGTTATGACTTATATATTTACGTAATTTGAGACATGCATAAGAAAAGTACTGGAAGGGATCATCCTCTGCCAATTCAGCATCATTTACTCACTTTCACGGATCCACATTTGCCTTTGACTTATCGCTTACCTTTGTCTGACGTAGTCCCACTTAATTTCATGTTGCAACGCATATATCGATACACTGATTAAGCTATTACTAATAAAGTCTTTTTTCATGAAACCTGTTAGTTTTTTCTTTCAGTCTGACACACAATACATTTTTTAAAATTCTTTTCCCACTCAATTGTTTAAACAAACGCAGTTTATATTAATTCAGAGCACCACCGTTTGTGTTCGGCTGGTTAGGTGCTTTCTACTCTTTGTATTCTCCTTCTCTTCCTCTATATTTTATGTGCTTATATTATCTTTGATGCAACATCCAGAAATAAACAATTCAAAAATATATATTTACACAGAGAAAGCAAATAATTTTAATAAAGCTTGAAGGTAAATATTATGCTAATTATAACGAGGAACAAACAATCAAGAATAATATTTTGTATCTCACTTAACGATACTAATTCTGGAAAATTAAGCGACAATATAACCCCGACATAATATCCATTTTTCCAAATCTACAAAACAAAATTTGTATTCTGACACAAGCATGCTAGACATGAACGTTAAGAATTACTCTGATGCTTTTAAATGGTATGTCGTAGGGTTTACATATTAAGTAGAAAAACCTGTAGATTTTCCATTTTTATTTTGGGTAATCAAAACTTTATTTGTAACAGTCAAATTATGAAATCTTGGTTTCGTCGTAGGTCAGATTTGCATATTCGAGTAAATTGTATTAGATAAGCGTATGACACGTGATTGATGTGTATGGAGATACGATCTATGGACATCCTGTTACGTACTATTTGTCGCGCGAATAATCACGACTTAAAAGCGATATTGATAACGGTCCTCCGCCCGATCCCACTTCTATGATCAAGGTCTCAACATCATAACCCCATCCTTGTGTCACTAACCCTGGTATTCCATCTTGACTAGTAAGGACTTCCGGAAACGCATATTTTGACGTGAAATTTCCCTTTAATACCATTTTTGACATGTAACTCGAAGACTTCTTTGACGGAGACCCACAACTGTCTTTGGAGTTATTGGCACATTGGATTAATACACAAGCTTGAAGATAGAATCTCTCCTCTTTTATATGCATGCCGTCAAAAGCACCGAAAACATAAAGTTCTTTGGTTGAAAATCCTCCTTCATATTCCAAAATACAACATAAATCATGCTGACAAACATTAAGAAGGCCGTAAGAACTTTGCAGGACAATAGCTGTATAACGGTCACCATTTATTGTGGCTTCCAAGGTTTCGCTCAGATCTTGTCGCCTATTAATAGACGAGGATCTACTCTGTTGTTCTTTGATGCTATGAGACTGCAGAACAGATGGAGTCAGAGTATCTACAACCAACGATCCTTTGCTAGTTAGCGAGTCGTTGTAATAATAGGCAGCGCCTAGAGTGGTCTCCCATGTCCAGTATAACCCACTACCATGATATCCTGCATTAGGTAGATGAAGGTTGGCCACCAGAAAGTTAGTATGCATGCCCATTGCAAAAGAGGAGTGAAACTCAATGGCCGAGAGAAGAGGTAACTCGTCAACCCAGGCTGTTGGGAAGGCAATGTTTGTAATGTTCATTTTGTTGATGAGAGTGATCGCTGGATCATGATACAATATGTCTAAGGAGGAAAATGTTCCAAAGCGACCAAAGGGTGTCTCAAACGTAATAAGGTCTACAGTCACTGGCTTATCAAAGTGCTTTTCTTCTACATAAAGATTGTACTTGAAATACCTCGCTAAGAAGTCACCATTTGGTCCGTACACAACATTAGCACTGTACTGATACTGGCTATCGGCGGGGCATTTGGGGTCGGATTTATTACATGGGTTACAGGCACCCATGTTGGCAACTACAAAAATGGAGCTTTGTTGAGCCATGCAACTGAGTATGTTCTGAACCTCTGTAGAATTGTACAAATAAGGCTTCTCACAAGGATTCCACTGCTGTTCATTTGGATCAGGAATGTATTCCAGGTATGGAGCAATCGTCTGTCTGCTCCAGCCCAGTCCGTATAGACCATACTCAGGGAAGACAATGATCCTCGCCCCCTGAAAAACCCCAAAATAAGCACTAAAATGAAGCAAATAAGTTATTTTGTGAAGAATGCATTTGCATATAATAATAAACCTGCTGAATAAAAATTGTATTACATGTGTTTCCTAAATTATACCTTACGAGTGTGAGATATTGATGTTGGACCACCAATCATATTGAATAGATATGTAGAAACACTCAACCATGCCTGATGTTTAGAGACACCTTTGTCTTCCCTGTGTATTCGATACATATTTATAATTCTTTTGAATAACGGATAGTTTTATTTATGCAATATGTGAACCAGCTGATTTGAATTTATTTATTAAATATTGAAACGTTTGCGAACGTTCGACTTTTAAATTAAATGTCATTTGCTCTTCGCGAAAGTTAAGAATATATATATATATATATATATATATATATATATATATATATATATATATATATATATATATATATATATATATATATGCTGCGTCTAAAGTTTTGATTATGACTGTGACCGCTTTATTGTATGATATTATCTGGTTCTTTTGACTGGTTAAGAGTACATCATTTCCGTACACAGCGGCTCGTAAAGTATCCAAGGAGTTAAAACATATATACGAATATAAACCATAACGATAGTAATTTGTATCACTTGGGTGGCCTGATGGGATTTAACCTTATGCCGTACGTTTATATTAGATGATATTTGTGGATCAGGAATATATCCCTATGTTAAAATTGTCCATAGGTTTACATACAAATGTCACGTTTGGGTTAAGAGAAAATGTCGTGTTAAAAATGTCCATAGTTTTAACATGGAGTAGGCATTATGGGGTAAAATTAACTTTAGGATCAAATATTGTTATGGGACAAACATGAATGGTATTATTAAATATTTAAAAACACAAAACTCTATCATTCAGCAACCACACTTTGAATACAATCACAATATATGTGTTCCTATCCAGAAAATGCATTTTGACTACAATGGAAACACACAAGATATGTTATACAGCATCAGCTTTCTGATTACGATCCAACAGAAACACTGCAATCTAACAATCGCTGTTTGATTACCATGCGAAGACACAACCGAATTTTATGCACCCTCTTTTTACTGGAAATGAAAACACATCCCTACTATCCAACGGAGTATTTTTACACACCCACTGTAATTTCATAAACATAAACATACTGTCACACTACTATACCCTCTTTCAGTTAGTTTTACAAAAGGATTGGTAGAGGGTTTTAAGTTGCTTTAGGCAAATGTGGTTATTATATCTCTTTTATAGATCCGGTTGGCTCTGAAAATGGCTACTAGATTTACCAGCAGTGGTCTCACCTTCCGGGTCTGGCATTTAAGGATACATATCTTTGGCTCAATTTGCGCCACGATGTTTTATGTAGACCACGAACATAAACATAACTCGTTGGCCTCTTTTCCCTAGTCTTCATTCCCCGGAATCCAGTTTGTATGACCCAACTGGAGAAAGGTTTCCTGGATCTTTATTCAGATGTTATTAGGCGCTTGGAAGTCCCGTTCTGTCTTTTGACATTCCTTTTCTTCCTCTTCTTGGCGGAGTGCTCTTGATCCTCTCGACCTCTTCATTAATGACATCGCTTTTAAGGGTCTTCGCAGTTTTTAGAGAGGTAATCTTACTCTTTAGGTGATGCTTATGTGGATAGATATCTAGTTCTTTCCCCCGTCTAGGATGTCTTTGGCTCTGTCCAATAGCCTCATGACTGTGCTTAAGTTTCTCAGTTTTCATTGCTGGCTAGCCATTATTCTTGTACTTAGAATCGATGATGAACGGCACAATTGATTGATTTTAAATTAATGTTGTGTGTGGTTAGTTGACCATGTACGACGGATATTCACGTGGGCATTACCTGTTCGGCTGTTAAGTTCCTGGCGAAGAGGAAAGGACTGCAAGGCGCCTTGACGTTTCATGTGGGCTCCAATTGGTCCATGGTTGAATTTTGATTTTAGTTGTCAAATGTGAAAATAATTTTTTGTCTTGCATTCCTATCTAGATTATGCGATTGAGTTTAAGATTAAAAACTCGCTACCAATAGAGTGGTCAATAAGGCAAGAAATTGTATTTTCTGTACAAAGAGTAAGGTATTTACTTTATCTTAAATTTGTAAGCATATCCAACTGTAATTTATTTTATTGCTAATGTAAGAGGGTGTCTCGGGCAATTAAGTAACGCATTATGCATTAGTGTCTTGATGGTCTGGATTTAGGATCATATTATACTGTATAAGTTTTATTAACTTTTTAAGTGAATTCTGCTTTTATGGGGTTCATACCTTGGAGTTCTCACTGCGTGCCGCTAATAGAAAAATATATGAGAAATATGTGTTTCAGAGAATTATTTCTATAGTAAACAAGGAAAACATGCAAAAATATAATGCAACTGAGTAATATAAAGTTTAGCACAAATTGTGAATGTGTTGCTTTATGATTTAACAACGGACGTTAAGGAAAACATGCTAAAATAGAAACCTCACAAAGAATAATTATGTAATATAAAACATGGGAACCTAAAAGAAACCATTATTCTGAGTTTTTGCAAGGGTCAGGGAGTGTTAATAAACACATTTTCCACTCACATAAATAAACATTTTAGAAGAGAATAGTTTTTAGTCTTAGTTGTCTGCTGAGACAAATACAGATAGAAACATGCACAAAACATAAACAAAAATTGGCAAATTTTTACCTGAACCTGTACGAGCTCGTTATAAACGTGTTCTCGCAGCTTAGAAGGCAAAGTTCGAATATTTTTCTCAGAGTATCAATTTTATTATTAATCATGCCCCACTAAAGAAGCATAGTGCCAGTACGGGGACTATGTAGCATATTCCATGAAAGCGTGGTCATAATAATCCCATTCGTGGATCTTCACACCACAATTGAAACTCTGTACTGAGTCTCTTCGCCCAGAGATGACAATTCCAAAGTGAAAGTCAGGAGTTCACTTGAACGTAGCAAAAGCCAGAGAAAGAGGAAGCATGTACAATTCCAAAGTGAACGTCAGGAGTTCACTTGAACGTAGCAAAAGCCAGAGAAAGAGGAAGCATGTACAATTCCAAAGTGAACGTCAGGAGTTCACTTGAACGTAGCAAAAGCCAGAGAAAGAGGAAGCATGTACAATTCCAAAGTGAACGTCAGGAGTTCACTTGAACGTAGCAAAAGCCAGAGAAAGAGGAAGCATGTACAATTCCAAAGTGAACGTCAGGAGTTCACTTGAACGTAGCAAAAGCCAGAGAAAGAGGAAGCATGTACAATTCCAAAGTGAACGTCAGGAGTTCACTTGAACGTAGCAAAAGCCAGAGAAAGAGGAAGCATGTACAATTCCAAAGTGAACGTCAGGAGTTCACTTGAACGTAGCAAAAGCCAGAGAAAGAGGGAGCATATATTCTTTCTTGATTTGTACATAATAATGATAATATGTTATCCTTAGTTGTTTGCGGTGCTAAAAAAGGTACACACACAACATCATAGAAGCAGAAGGTTCGTGCGGCATAACTTTCAAGGTACAGAAGTAAAGCACGCACAGGGCATCACTTTCAATGGTAGAGGAGCAGCACGGTCGTGCTATGTTATTGGCGTCGCAGGGTGTGGCATCAATATGATTGAAAGTCATAGAATCACACTTGACTTCATTATTTGACTTGAAGTCTTGAGTGTACCCATGACTAGCTTGCAATGTTGAATCCTTGATCATCCCTATAGGTCGGCCTTTGTAATAGCAATTAATTGTTTATGATGGAGCATTCCTCTTGGTCATACTTCAGCTGAGCATGTTCGTACTGTAAAGTGTTGTGGTTGTACAAATTGTTGATACAAATTTGACTAATTTGACTTCTTCTAAATTTTGATTAACAATTTGGTGGTTTATAAACATACACCGAAATCTCTCGAACAGAAATATACTGTTCTTATATTTGCCAAACTTATGTGGTTTGTTTATGTTTTTATGCTGTTATATGTCTTTATCCAACCACAAAAATTAAAATTTAAAAGCTCTTTACCGCTCCTCTTGTATGTATAGTGGTATGTCTACAAATGCTTCTTTCCTTTGTGTGATTGTATGGTTGTGTTTATGTAAGTATATGGTGTGTGTATAGACACTCCTACACATTTCGTTGGATAGTAGAGGTGAATGTTGAATTTTAATAAAACACAGTGGTTACTGGTTAATATGTGTGTGTTGGTCTGGATGGCAATTGAAAAGAGGTTGCTGAAATTTAGTTGCATGTTTGGAATGTAATCAAAAAGTGGCTGCTGAATAGTATATATAGTGTGTTGCGTTGGAATAAAGAAAAGCGGGTGATGGATATTAGTCTCTTTGATTGAAGATACAATTTTAAAGCTACCATTCACATTTGTCCCAATAAAACTGTTGATCCCATTATCACTTTTGACCCCACCAATACTTTTGATCATATAAACAACTTTAAACCCCACCAATACTTCTGATTATATAAACACCTTGGAACCCATGCTATCATCCCCATGTTAAACCGATGGTCATTTGTAACTATCACATAACCAGCAATGATATTTCCATGTAAACATTTAGGCAATTTTACATAGGATGCATAGGAGGTTCCCTTGAAGTGTCATCTAATGTAAACGTACCGCGTAATATTAATTAGGTGTTGACCCCCAAGTGCCACATATTATTATTAATAACGATACAGGAGCAGGATACAAAAGGAATAGATCTTCATCTTGAATTTATTTCTTATTTAGTTTTGTGCATGTGCATTGTGACATGTCATGTAATAAATAAGAAAAAGAATGAAATATTTTCGGAATGACGTGGTCGATAAACCATGAATAAAAGTCAGATAAGTGAGTATCACAACTGCTAGAAAGCTTAACAATTACTACACATAATACATGCTAAATGCATCATTGCAATTGACATTAAAAGAGGAAACTGTGCCAGGAAACAAGGAACAGTACTTGATGGCTGCTATATATAATAAATGTTTTTAAGGGTTATATATAAATCTTGCATAGACCAGACCAAGTTGGCTACAGATGTGTGACTCTAGGAAATGACTACACTAATTGAAATATAATTCTTAATGCATATTTAAGACACGGATTGGGGAGAATGTCGGGGTCAAATCTTGCCTGGACCAGTCTGAGCTGACTGCCGTTGTATGACAGCAGCAAAGGACATTTTCTGAAGGCAATTGTCTAGCGTTTGCTGATGTACAGTTACACGCTTAACATTAAATCTGAAAACTTTCTCAGAGCAATAAAGTTTTATGATATCTTTATATTTAGTTGATAACTTACGAAGTTCGACCTGAATATGAACATAAATGGTGTGAGTATTTAGAGTAGCAAACATATTTTTGAGGGTTGTTCTAAAGACCGTAAATAATCTGAAGAAGAAAATTATGCTATTTTGGCAAAATATCTTAATAACTATTCATTTTAACTTGCACAAAGACCTTGAATTAATTTGAGAAGACCGTTTATTCAGGCCAGGACATATAACTGATGTTATTGAATTGATATACTTATACTGTTACTGCCCAGATTTTTCTGATCGGGTAATGTGTAACTAATGTTAACTATTTTTCATACCAAAATGTAAAACTAAGATGTTTACCTTGTAGCGTGTACTAGTTTTGTATCCTGTACAAAGCATGATTTTGAGATTTGCATTACCCTTATTAATTTATTATTATCAAATCATATGACTTCATGCAAAAATATTTTCAATTTTTATTTAAACCAGACACGAAGGTGGTAAATGGATATTGTCTTACTCTTGTCCATTCGTCCGAATATCATTCTGTACATTGCATCTATTTTATACTTTGCGTTTAAAATTTTCAGGTACTGTATGTAGCTGGATGTCCTTATTGCATGAACACACTTCAGGTACTCTACAGTGTCCATATTCCATGAAGAAATTTATAGTCTACATTTGAATACATATGAGCATAGTGAACATAAATTGTTTTTGAGGAGTGAATCGTATTTGTCGTGCGTCAAAGTTTTGGGAAATTGGTATCAGCCACGAAGACCCATCGGACCAGTGGGGACACACTGTAGCTAGTAATTTGCATATATAAATACAACTTTCAAATTATTCATCAATTTATGGAAAGATTTAATATAACAAACACATCAAAATATAGATGCAATATTTGATTATTTTCAGGGAGCGAGGATTATAGTGTTTCCCGAGTATGGTCTATATGGCCTGGGCTGGACAAGGCAAACCATAGCCCCTTATCTAGAGGTCGTCCCTGATCCTAATATACAAAAGTGGAATCCATGTGACAAGCCTGCTTTGTACATTTCAACAGAAGTCCAGCACACTCTTAGCTGTATTGCAAAACACAGTTTCATATATGTAGTTGCTAACATGGGTGCCCGCCTCCCTTGTATGAGGTCCAGCTCTAAATGTCCTGTTGATCATCAGTATCAATATAGTACTAACGTCGTGTATGGACCAGATGGAGACTTCTTGGCGAGATACTTTAAGTACAACCTGTATACAGAGGAAAAACATTTTGACAAGCCACAAAAGGTGGATTTGACCACGTTTGAAACACCGTTTGGCCGATTTGGAACATTTTCTTCCCTTGACATATTTTATTACGATCCTGCAATATCTCTGATTGAGAAGATGAACATTACAAACATTGCTTTCCCGACAGCTTGGTCTGATGAATTGCCTCTTCTGTCAGCCATTGAGTTCCACTCTGCTTTTGCAGTGGGTATGGCTTCCAATTTTCTAGTCGCTAACCTCCATCTACCTACGATAGGATATCATGGCAGTGGTTTGTACTGGCCCTGGGATACGTCAGTTTGTGCTGTCTACTACTACAACGACTCTCTGGCAAGCAGTGGGTATTTGGTTGTAGATACTGTGAAAGCATGTGCGCCTTCCCAGGATTTTATCACAAGGAGACCAAGTGGGTCGAAGAGTAGGTTGAAATACGAGAGTCCAAATCATCTCGAAATGTTTGAAGCCATCATAAACGGGGATAGTTTTACAGCTATTAGCCTTACAAGTTCTTATGGTGCTTTTAACGTCTGTCAGCACGAATTATGCTGTAATTTGGAATATGAAGGAGAGTTCGCACCCGGGGAGCTCTTCGCTCTAGGAGCTTTTGATGGCATGCACACAAAAGAGGAAAGTTACTACTTACAAGCTTGTGTGTTCATCAAATGCGCCAATATTTCGAAGGAAAGTTGCGGTGTTTCAACAAAAGAGTCTTTGAGTTACATGTCAAAAATGTCGTTCTTTGGGAATTTCACTTCAAAATATGTGCTTCCAGAAGTTCTGACTAGTCAGAATGGAGTGCAAGGACTAGAGCCACAAACATGGAGTTACGGCGGAGCATTGATCATAGATGTTGGTCTGAACGGAGGACCGTTATCAATATCGCTATTAAGCATTGATTATTTGCGAGATGTTTGAGGAATAAAATTTACTAAGAATATACGTAATTCCCATCATGCACGTGTACTAACTGTTCCCACGTCTTATTTTCTCAAATGTTTTGATGAATGTTTATACAATTGTGCTTCTTAATGTTTGATTGTCTCAAACAAAATTATATGAATAACCAAGAAATGCAGAGAATGAATCTAGATTTGACACAAACACAATTTAAAGTTACGGCAGATCGTTGGTCATATAATAAAGAAAAAGAAAGACAGACAATGCGAAAAAAATTTTCTTACACTGTTGTAGAAAACCTATACCGAGGTTTAGTCCGCTCCTTAAAAATTTCTTTGAATATTATTGTATAAATTAGGTCACGTGTAAACAGCAGAAATCTTGTGTACCGAATGTGTCAGTTCGTATCCAGCGTACCTCAGTATATTACATTTTACCAAAATTGACTTGTCCAATTTTTATTCTTTATATATTAACCTCTCCGGTTGCCTAGTGCTTAGAGCCTCCGCCTCGGATGCTGGAGGTCGTGGGTTCGATCCCCTGTCCAAGGGCAATATTTAAAATTGCCTACTGCTTAGGCAAAACTAATTCATAAAGTGAAAGAGTAGCTACGGTCATGTCACAAATAGACGTTACGTAATTACCACATACAATTAAGTAAAGTGACGTAGAGATTTTTAAGTAAAAGTCGAATCTTATAGTAAGAGCATTGCTGCGAGAAAAATAAAACTAATAATCCAGTACTTGGTCAATAGGGTCTCAGGGTAAGACATTTGAAATATCACAAACAGGGACTGAGAAAATGAAAGTACAAAAATACTACACATGGAGTTTTAGAGCTGTAATGGTCAGACTGTAGATCGATAAGTGTTTCATGCTTCCTTTGATGGTCAAGTAACTCAGTTGAGAAAATGATCACTGACAAGACAACATGTTTTTGAAAGATTCGAAGGCATTTACATAAAGATCAGCAAGTATGAACGATTTAAGTTCAGCTCGTACATAGGTTTGGCAGAATGGGCTAACAACAAAATAGCTTGTATCAGCGTACGAACACGGATAACATTTGCTTCTTATGCTACCGAGGCCATCGAGTAAATTGTTTAATGTCTTATGGAAAATTATAAGTACAGACTCGCAAAATATAATTTGAGCAAGAAAGGCTTTTCTTTCGATAAATGCTTTGTGTAAATCTAAGAGATAAGTAATTTGAAAACGAGTTTGAGATATGTTAATTCTCGGAAATAATTGTGGATAGTAATTAGATCAATTAGGGTTTTAAAATATAAAAATACAACACATTGAAAGGCATATCATTTTCCTTGTACAAAATAATATTTTATTAAGTTGGTATTCAAGATTTATGAAGCCTGATATCATCTCTAAGAGACAAGCACAAAATCCTTTTGAGAACAATGGCTTAGCTTTCTAAAAAAAAAAAGGGTAAAGATGAGTTACAATATTTCTTACACCACTACATTTATACCTGAAGACGGCTCAGTCATTTAAGTAAAACTTTAAGCTTTAACGTAAGGTGTCGTTTGTCATTCGTTGTGATGACTTCCAATGCGTGTTCGTTAAAGACACAGAGAAACGCAAATCATACTCAAATACAAATTCAGTTGAACACATTCAAAAACATTTAAACACATGCTAATTTTCTACTGCGTTTACATCAGCCAATGCACAAAAATTACAAGTCAATCATTTACAAAGAGGTATTTTCCACCATTGCTATGGAAAATTTCGAGACTTTAATGCAATAAATTAAGAGTGCAGAACCAATAATCTTCATTAAAGATTTAAGCTTTGAAAGCATGACTACTTAACTTGACTACTTAACTGGACTACAGAGCACGTGCTCATATCGATTGTAATATCAATTTCAGATATGTGCAAAACGCATTCCGCTTTTTATTCACCACGTTTTTGCTTATAACAGCTACCTTTTGGTTAAGGAGCCAGGTAGGACCTGGGTAATGAAGTTAATCTCATCCCTAATACTGACAAAACTATTTCTCACTCAGCGTTGAATTGTAGTTAGTAAAAGAAGTTTCTGTGAAAATGAAAATTAGGTTTCTGGATAGATAAACATAATTTGGTCAATATCTTTAACAAGTGGCACAGAATTTAAATTAATTGGACTCTATAGCAGATGCAACCAAATTATTAGACAAGTCCATTTAACCACACGAATAATTAAACAACCTTGAAAAGGACATTTACCCATAGGAAATACAGATATGGCTTTAACAAGTTCAAAGAAAATATCTATACCACTATTATAAATGTTTAATATTTTCATCGTTCAATTCGATCATTTCCAGTGACCGTGAAAATATGTACAGGATTTAATTTGGCACTTGTAGCTGACTACATTAAGCGATCTCCATGACTACTAGGTGGGAAATTACAAGCTAGATCCAGCTCTTTAAAGTAATGCTCCTGGCTTAGCACACTACATATGTGTGAAGATTTTAGGTGCTAAGCCAGAGCTGTTGCACAAAATAATATGTTGTTCTTATACAAACTAACAGCGAATAAATTTAAGCTTACATAAGCCGTTAACAAATCTAAGGAGTTCCGATATTTCATTTAAATATCAAAGTCGTTATGCACAGTTGAAGATCTCCGGCGTCGACTACTACCTTTTCACACTTTAATGGCATTAGATCACAATTAATAGTTTCGGTTCAGTACCCACGAATGTAGTCCCAGTCTATATTAGAGCCTTTTTTCCTGTCTCCGTTTGGTGGTGATACAAGAGATGGATTTAGGTATTCTTGGTATGAATTGAAAAGTAATTGTTTATTCCTTAGAATATGAGCTTATGATGTGGTTGTCTGTGTGTTTTGATGACAGTGAGTAATAAGGTCTTGGTAATGATCCGGAAGTGAAATATGTGTACCATTGCACGTTGGTTTGTTGACTATCAAGTCTTTAAACAAATGCAGGTCAATCTGTGACAATAATTTCACCGTGAAGTCATCTTTGAAGGTATTTTAGATTACCATATGATTTGTATTGATTGTCACACAGTGGAAAGTTCAGTACTTAGATACAAATGTAGAGAATATATAATAAATTAACTGTGTTCTATAGCATAATGTACTATATGTAAAATTAACTTACATAGTGATTGAGTGATGAAATAATTAAAGCCATTAGTATAAATCATGCAGCTTCGGAACGTATCACACACTCGCGTACAAGATTCATGCAACACGTGGAATATATGAAAGTCGGTCACGAATAGCATATTTTTAAATTAAAAGATCAATTAATGATTAAAAGTATAAAAGATGGTGTTTAAGTACGATCACTGTTAGGTCCAGTCAGAAACCGTTTCCAGATCATGACGATTGTTAAACATTTACGGTAAATACCATGAGTTCAAACTACAATTTTTCACAATGAAAGCAAAGACTAATAATTTGTACGACAACGTCCAAAGAACTGCATGCGAACAACGTTAGGTACAAGAAATAAACATACACTTTAATCGGTAGATACAATCGCGTTAAATATCCCTGATACCAATAAGATTTGCTAAATTTTGATTGGAGATTCATTCCAAAGAATATCACTTAGCTCCTGAAAATAATGTTCCAGATAAGAATGATTTATCTTCTTTGCCACAACAATCCACTGAAGAGAAAACGACTATAAAGTCAACTCTACGATAATTCCTATACTTTTTAGGAAAGAAAATAAATGCGTCACTTGTTATAGAATTTGAATATTTATGTGCAGTTCAGAATAAAAGGTGAAAACTATCCACATAATTGATTCATTTGATCAACCCTTTAATTAAATAAGACATATAATAAATCACTAACTTGAGACAGAAGGATGGCAACGATCTCGACAAAGCCGTTTGAAATTGATGAACAACCTAGTGCAATCAAGTGATCACTTTTGGGAAAATAACAACTGTAGCAATATGCACAAATGGGAGAAATAAGGAAGACACATATCGTTGGATTAAAGAAAAATAATTATTGCTGAATAGGGTTAGTTGCCTGTCCCAGAATGTGAATACAAATGTATTAAAAGAAATACAAAATGGGATATGTGAGTTCAAAAGAAAGTTGAAATATAAAAATACAAAAAGGGTATTTAAACATTTGGATGCCGCCGATAATTTTAAACTCGCGACTACTTGATTGGCAATCATTATACAGAGAGAAAGACAAATGTGGGTGTTTATGTACAGGATTTGTATTGGTCAGCATGAAGAAAAACCGCAATAGTCGAACATCTAAAAAAAAATTATAGCTGTACATTTATAAAATGTGCTCGTTGGCTTAAGATTCAAGTTATACGCTTATAAAAAAAAAGGTTGAATCAAAGATTTACAAAGGAATAAGAAAGTGTGTTGTAAAACAAAGTACAAGGTATTTTATAAGTACATGGATTTTTTTTATTGAATCTTAAAAAACCTATCAAGGGATTCACCTAATGAGATTATACAATCACGTTACGCTTGTTGATATCATGCGATCACGATATGTCTGTTGAGATCGTACCATCAAGATATACATGTTGATATCATGCGATCACGATATGTCTGTTGAGATCGTACCATTCGAGATAACAAGTTCTAGACCCGAAAGAATTATGCAACAAATATAAATGAAACAACCGAAGGCATTCTATGTCACGTAGAGACAAAACATGCTTTCACCCCAAAAGGACAAAGCCCTACCTCACCAAAAAATACAGCATATTAACACACTGTTGGGAACTCGTTTAATCTACACCTGAAGAATCTAATCAAGAAACAAAGAAAACCTCGTTGATTTCGTACTCGATGATATTGAAAGCCGAATTAAAATTTCCCAATAAATTTTCTAGTCAGTTAAGTTTGTTAATGACAAAATATATACATTAGTTACTTTTGCGAATGAAACCCTTTTGCATTTCCTCTTGAAGAAGGGATGAGCAGAATGAAAAGGACTTCATAATTTTATCTCGTGGCGCAACTTAAAATGACCTAATTGATGATGTACCAAACGCTTTTGGTATAAGCTTAGCTAGGAAATCTTATGACAAAGTCGATAAACTCACCTAACAGTGCCTCAGGCATAGCTTATATTTCGATTAAACCAATGTTAAAAATGTAGCAAAAATTATCCTGTATTTAAATTTAGGGGAACAACAAACGAGAGACAGCAAAGAGATTTTGTCGGATAAATCAAACAATAAATACAAGGAAATAGATGATCACTAATACGAAAATAAAAATTCTGTATCTAAAAATAAATCGTTCACTAGTCAAATCAATAATAAGAAGTTAGGAGTTTCGTAATGGTACAGCCATCATTTAAAACCGATTTATCTTTCTTGATTAGCGTTGTTACAGCGTAACGATGGCCTAATGCGCTGAACATGAGAACTTGCATCTTTGATACAACGGATTAAGAAGGTCTTATTTCTTATTTCACTTATACATTGCACTACTATATATATATATATATATATATATATATATATATATATATATATATATATATATATATATATATATATATATATATATATATTCAGTACCATACAAAAAAGTAAAAAGTAAAAGAGCATTATGGATAAAATATGTTTTACTTTAAACTCTCGTTCCTCTATAAAGAAAGGATGGGACACGATTCGCAAAAAGAAAGGTAAACAATCCTTTCCGACATCTGAAATTCAGCAATATAAATTTCAATTCCAAACATAACAAAGAAAATATACTTGCTTAGAGTTTCTGTAAAAATTCCTCATAATATAATTATTCAGAAATCTTCCGAAGATTAAAAAGTAAAAGAGAAAAGACACGGTTGAAATTTACATCGAGTAACTCAAAAAGTTACAATCAACCGGTTTCACCATTGGAACTTATGTAAGCTTTGAACAAGGCCCTTGATACATCCGCTGAGCCTGACGAAATAGATTACCAGTTTTTGAAACAATCACAAGAACCATATTTAATAGCTCTTTTGGAAATCTCCAACATATATGGATCACTGGTAATGTACCAAACTGTTGGAAAGAAGCAACAGTAATACCAGTTCCCAAACTGGGTAAGGATAACACAGATTCTACCAATCATCGTCTCAATTCTCTGACGAGCTGTGTATGCAAAACAATGGAACGAATGATTAAGTCTCGGCTTGTTTGATACTTAGAGACTAATAATTTAATATCTTTCCATCAGTGATAATGTTGTTAGACTGGAAACATTTATTCGCGATGCTTTTATCATGAAAGAATATTTAATATAGGTTTTCATTGATTTTGAGAAGGCTTATGACACAACATGGAAGTATGAAATAATGAATGACCTGCGTTATCTGGCTCTAAAAGGACGTCTGCTCCATTTCATATCAAACTTTCTCTCAAACAGGTTATTCAAGGTACGAATTGGTTCTACCCTCTAATATTTACTAGCAGAAGATGGGTGTACCCCAGGGCAGCACTTTATCTGTAACGCTTTTAAACATAGAAATTAATAGCTTTACCAAGTATTTGGCTCATGGTTTTGGATTGCTCCTTATTTGTTGAAGACTTTTACTGCGACATCTTTCAAATTTGTCTAAATACTGTATTTCTAACAATTCTAAAATTTGAAAATCGATATTTTAGCAATAGATGTCATATGTAACATATGTTTTTGTGTTTAATATGCAATAATTCTACGAGTACTAAAATCGCTGTTATGCAAACTGAAAATATATTATTAAAGAATAGAACTTAGCAGCTTAAGTAAAGACCTTTGTCATCAAAATGAAAACTATGAAAAGAATAGATATGTACCAAATGTTGAAAAGAAAGTGCACCAGTGATGTCTGCAAGGTGAGACAAATCAGAAGTAATGTTCATTGTTATGGCAAAATTAAACTTGTTGTCTAATGAGTATGTAATTTATTTCATTTTTGTGCTTTAGATATTTGTATACATCAATTACCAAATAATATAGAGCATAGAAAAATGTTTCGGTACCGAGCAAATGTCTAAATATAGGACATTTTACATGATTGGCGAAGTTTTTTCTTACAGATAGAACCGTTTTGAGAAATTGATGGCAGTCTTCCTGAACAATTATGACACTTTTATGCCATTTTATCAGATTATAAATAAAAGAATAATAAACAACAAATGTAAACAAAATGTTTTTATATATAGTTTAGATAATTAGCAAGCAGTTCAAAATATTTAGCTTCTGAACCCCGGTCAAAATCAACAGGTGTCAAGACTTCCCAAGAATGACACGGCATATGGTTCATAAGGATAAAATAGTAAAGTGAGGGATACTTACTCACACTTAGTTAATATGAATGGATTAAAATCTCGAAACGGAATGCAAATTTACCAGTCACATCTTTTTATGTAATGTCATTACATAGCACTTTATCAAATCATTAGTGATTATGCGTTAATTTTGTATTCCACTTGTATAGGATCTAATACAGGGGTCGGTAACCTATTTCGCTTAGCGTGCCACTTTTTCCCCGGATTAATTACAAAATGCACAAGCTCGCACCACTAGTAAAAAAGTAACACTGTTAAAACAGATTTTTGGTTGCCCTTCGCGTGCCACACAAATTTTCCTGAGGTGCCACCTTGTGGTACACGTGCCGTAGATTGCCGAACCGTAATCTAATATTGTGTGACAAGTCGGAATATCATTGCTTTATGGTGAAAATAGTTTTTAATGCTCTCACCGTTTTCAGCGATTCGTAAGCCTAACATATAATGCTTGTGTGCTACAAATTGCACCATATTTTTTAAAAGTATATCAGAGCGAGATTCCAATATTAGTAACTTAACTGTCAAAAGCATATAAATTAATCTGTGAGTTTGCTCTCTACTTATTATCAATACAATTTTCTTTTGGTAGAGTAAGCTAGACTAGAATTCTCGAAACAATTCAACCAAGTACATCACGTGAATAGTCTCTGCCGAATATTGATATTGATAGCGTAGCTCCATTGAGTCCTGCATCTATAATTATTCCGTCCATATAGTACCAAATGTTTGTGACTATTTCTGGAACTCCATTATTTGTGGTTAGAACCTCAGGGAACACGTATTTTGTGGTGAAATTTCCAGAGAACGCCATTTTATCCATATAACTGGAAGACACCTTTGTTGGGGATCCACAGCTTTCCAGTGTGTTATTGGCACATTTGATGAAGACACAGGCTTGAAGATAGTATCTCTCTCCTTCTGTATGCATCCCATCAAATGCACCGAAAGCATAAAGCTCATCTGGGGCTATACCTGTTTCCACCATTGCACTGCAACATAACTTGCCGTTACAGACTTCAAGCTGGTATAAAGGACCTTGCAAAAGCACTGCTGTGTAAACGTCACCATTGATTCTAATTTCGTGCGTTTTGTTGCTGAAACCACTATCATACACTGGAGATTTAGTTGTAACTTTCACCTCCTTGGATCGAGGAAACGCATTGAACGTTCTAGTAAATATTTCATTTGGTGTAGGTATCATAAATGGTTGTAATGTCTCCACAACCAATGAACCATTACTGATCATGGAATCGTTGTAATAATATGCGGCATTAATAGAGGTACCAGTAGACCAGTATAAACCACTTCCATGGCAACCAGCAGAAGGTATATGAAGATTGGCAGCAAGAAGGCTGGTGTGCGTTCCTTCTGCAAAAGCTGAATGGAATTCAATTGCCGAGAGAAGCGGTAGGTCATCCACCCATGCTGTTGGGTAGGCTATGTTGGTGATGTTCATCTTTTCAATGAGAGCTATGGCGGGGTCGTGGTACATTATATCTAGAGAAGAGAACGTACCGAATCGACCAAACGGAGTATCAAACATACTCAACTCAACTTCGTTTGGTTTATCTAAATAATCCTCGTTGACATATAAATTGAATTTGAAATATCTTGCCAAGAAGTCTCCGCTGGGACCGTACACGACATTGGCACTATATTGATACTGATGATCGTGGGGGCATTTAGGGTCCATATTTGTACAAGGCTGACGGGCACCCATGTTGGCAACAATGTATATTGAGTTATGTTTTGCCATACAGCTAAGCATGTGCTGGACCTTTGTAGAGTTGTACACCGAAGGCTTATAACAAGGATTCCACATTTCAACATTAGGGTCAGGGATGTACTCCAAGTAAGGAGCTAGAGTTTGTCTTGTCCATCCCAGTCCATACAGCCCGTACTCTGGGAAGACTATGATCCTGGCTCCCTGGGGAAGAGAATGAGATACACGTGAATGGATTCAATTGTGATATTTAGCATTAATTCATATTGGCGGATCATAGTATAGAACTCCAGTTACATTTGCTTTTGTTTCAGAGAATGAATAAGGTCTACGATAGAGATATGTACTGCCTTAAAATATATTGCTAAGATGTCGGGAACAAGTATATGTGGATCTAGTTAAGAATCTGAAACTGATTTTTTTCCCCCACGAAACAATTAGTTGGGCACACATTAATTGACATCTTGGCATTTCCTCCAGCGTATCAGCGCCATGAAGGAAAGACTCATTGATTGCATGATTGATTAGCGTTTAAGGGTACACCAAGACATAATATGTAACTTTACACCGTGGCAACTAGAGTAGTAAAGTTTTTCCTGGAATACAACTGCGACCGATCAGGTCTGGTTTTGTCTTCCAATGAGATCCTGTTCAATTGGCTCTAGGTATCTATTGACTTAATTTCGTGTATGGGCCGAAAACAGTTTCACCATGCAATAATTATATAATGTTTAACTTTAATTTTATGGCCACTTTCTACAATAAATACTGATTGATTTCATGCATGCAACAATAGTGATAGGTTCGGAGGTGTTTTGTTTTGTTTTTGTTTACAAAATGATGTGCACTTTTACTCACATTCAAGGCGGCCAACTCTGTTTGTTGTTTGTACACCATTAGGTTTTTCATCATCACTTTGAGCGCATCGTCACGTGACAGTATCTTTGTTCTGTCAGCGGGAAAGATGACAGCATGCTCATACACAGCAGCTCTGAACGAATCAAAGGAGTGAACCAGCATCCCAGAATTCATATCATGATCCACAAAAATGAGGAAACAAAGGACGGCAAATTTCATTTCATTGGATTACTCTCTCTGTCATTAACTGCTTGTTGATTCATCTGATTTAAATGACAAATAAGACATTGCATAAAAACTCGTCTGCGAAAAACGTAGCCGATTACAAAGATAACAATAACACAGTGAAGCTTTTGAAACAGTAACTAGATAAAAATGTAAAAAAAATGTAAGCTTTCCTCTACAGTTTTAAGAAAGGCGTTATATTATTATAGTTAGCCTCGATCGTTTCCAAGTTTTAATAATTAATAGTCTCATGCGTAGGAACATCAGACAGATAGATATGTACATATGTAAGTAGGGATGGATGGATGGATGGATGGATGGATGGATGGATGGATGGATGGATGGATGGATGGATGGATGGATGGATGGATGGATGGATAGATAGATAGATAGATAGATAGATAGATAGATAGATAGATAGATAGATAGATAGATAGATAGATAGAAAGGCACGTAGGTAGGAAGGATAGATAGATAGATAGAATCTACATATATATATATATATATATATATAAAGTACATAGGCAAGTAGGTAGATAGGACGGATAGATAGATAGACGGATAGATGGAGGGATAGATAAATATAAATATTATGTATGTATGTATGTATGTATGTATGTATGTATGTATGTATGTATGTATGTATGTATGTATGTATGTATGTATGTATGTATGTATGTAGAAAACAACAGAAAGGACAATACCAAAGAACACGTACAGTATAATTAGTGTTTAATACGTTGACCGAAATGAATAAACAAAAGATAACCCCACCGCAAAAAAAAAAAACAACAAACAAACAAACAAAAAAGTATACTATATTTGGTAATTGTTCTCAATCATTTTCATGATTTAGCACAACGACTCCAACTATTATATACTTGAATTTATAAATGCGACATCCTAAACAAAAGAGAGGATGTTGTCTTTTTTACAAGAGAGAAGATGCCATGCATATAAGATTTTAAAATACGCAAAATCCTCCGCAGACTGAGATAAAATTACACGGTGACACGAAAAAGATACTTACCTATGAACAGCTCGACAAAACTACTTTTCGATATGCCTTGCGTACTATACCAAAGATAACGCTTGTAATTATCCAAGGTCAAACAATTCGTCTAGGCATGGGTGAGATGTAGGTTATCACTCATCCAGACGTCAGCAATGATTATGGGCTTACTTAATGATTTTCAGTATGGTCTAAAAGTCCCAATTATTGGAAGGTAAAGCTCCCATGTAAGTACTGCACTTTATGACATGTTTTTCTACCTTCCCTGGAAACCTCATGCAATATTAAGACTACATTAAAATACTGATTCTATTGTTTTTGGGAGGGTTTTTTTTTAAAATTAAAGTTTCTCTGTGTGACTTTACGGCTTGAAACCTTGGATAATTTACTATTACTAATTGTCACGGAATTTTACTAAATCTGATAATGGCTGTACAGATTTACTGAATGGAATAAATATCAAACTCACGTGCTCGTGAGAACAGGATACAGTTATATTCAAATCACGAAAACCTGATAAAGGAAAACATATTCAGCTCAACAGAACAAAAAATTAGCTGAACTTTTTCTTATTGTGCACGGAATGCATTTGAAAGAAAAATCCGCCATTAGTTTTCGAGAATCAATAAATGGACTGTCGTAATAGTATGGAACAGACAAATATTTCCCCATTTTTATCTAGGAACGCCCCTGAGGAAACCAATAAGCATGCCCCTTTGTGGTAACTCTTTATCCCGATTCCCCACACCTACAATTGATCATTCGGATGCATTGGGGTCGTATTAACTTGTCCGAAAATCTGAAGTGTCTATGTCAAGAAATTCTTATGGTTGTGTACAAACAATGAAACATATTTAGGCACAAAACGCTGCAAAGACAGCTGTTGCCTAATTTTCAAACATGTACTCGATAAAGAATTATTCAAATTTCAACAACAGGAACTAGCTACACGATCAAGCTGAAGCTAAGTTAAACCTATATGGTATAGTGACACCTGTTTGTTAAGTTGGAGGGTTGTTGGTGACGGCATCGTCATCGCCAATAGTGTTCGTGCATGAGGAGTACGTGGCAAGACATCCCGTTATAAATAATGTTCGTAATATTTGTGAACATAGCTGTAAATAGATAAGTATCACCTACATCAGGGTATCTATTGGTAAACTGCTTCTTTTAAAAAAAAAATCTCTCTAATTTGGGTCTCAGAAATTGCATAGTTTTAGAACCAATCAGGACAGATAATAATCTACACTAAACTAATATGAAGTGAACTTTAAATATTTATGATCTTTATAGAAAAGCGAAACTATGTGATATACTATAGTATAGTTTTTATTATCTTATTACATATTTAATTTTACATGGCGGAGCTGGCGTTTGATATAGATATTCAGTCTGTGATTCTGTATATCACACCTAAAATTTCATTATTGCACACCTAGTCTGGAATAACTTTTATAACTTGAAATGTTCTACAATATTTTAATTATAAAATAGTGAGATTAATTTATTACTAAACACTTTAATCTATTAAAAAATTTCAAGAGACGTTTTCAAATTTAAGAAATGCAGTCATATTAGGAAAATAGTCGCTTTTTTGCTGAGCATCATGGGGTGGGTGGGAACGCAAGTATCGACAATGAGCTTGTGGGAATTTTAAGGTATCTCCCGTCGATAAATTTATTTTAGGGATAAAACAATACTTTGTACAAAAAGTTTGACAATGAGATTTTAGATGAAGATGGTGTGTAAAGATACACCAAACGAGAGAGAGAGAGAGAGAGAGAGAGAGAGAGAGAGAGAGAGAGAGAGAGAGAGAGAGAGAGAGAGAGAGAGAGAGAGTACCCCACACCAGTTATACTGCCACTGAATTGAAAAATGTAAATCAAGTAAGAAAATCTGAGTGAGTAAATATTCACGGCATGGTCAGAATACCCCCCACATTCAAAGATTCAAGGCATGGTCCGAAATACCCCCACGGCCAAAGATTCAAGGCATGGTCAGAAATACCCACACGGTCAAAGATTCAAGGCATGGTCAAAAATACTCCCACGGTCAAAGATTCAAGGCATGGTCAGAAATACCCCCACGGTCAAAGATTCAAGGCATGGTCAGAAATACCCCCACGGCCAAAGATTCAAGGCATGGTCAGAAATACCCCCACGGTCAAAGATTCAAGGCATGGTCAGAAATACCCCACGGTCAAAGATTCAAGGCATGGTCAGAAATACCCCCACGGTCACAGAAAACATTACCAGGCTATTGAATTAGGCACTTCAGTTAGTGTCTGCCAGGTTACTTTTATGAAACTGGATTGTCTTCACCAAGAACAAGATACTCCTAGTATTTACAACATAGCTATAGACAGATAATTCAGGACCAGTAACGACGGTCGCGTTTTTTGATATTCTGATTGCTAACTGCCACAAAGTGATGAATTCTGGGCGCAACGATCGTAAACAAAAATGTCTAAGAAACCGAAGAACATAAACTCTGACCCGTGCACGTTGTTTTCGTTTCAGCTGCAGCAATGATGACATTGAGAAAAGACATTTCACAATGTAAATCATCTAAAATATCAAACTCACCCAAAAACAATTTCAGATGGTCTACAGAATTTGTTTACTTTATTCTTTATTAATATTACTGAGGGATTAAGTTCGTTTAGTAAATCTGTGGATGAAACTGACGATTCTTTGGAACAGAAATATGTAGATGTATTATAGAGAGCAGCAGCTGTTTTGACTGTGACGTAAATTTAGAAAGAATTACATCTTGTTGCGATGTTGTAGGAACTTTTTGCTATTGCTAAAGCACATGCACGGAATTGTATGTCTGTTGACATTTTAAATTCTCACCGCTGCGTACATAGAAAATAAAAAAAAAAGAACAATATCGTATATGTTTTATTAAATATATCTGAATTATTATTAAAAATCTAGTCCGCCTATTAGAAAGAGACAGTCTTCGTTTTCTTAAAAATGTATGCTTAAACTATCATCTTTAAATTCAACGCATCAATTATTTCTTGTAATGTAATCGTAGAGTTTGATAGGCGCGAAATGATTATAGCTAGTTCTATTGACTTTCGATATACGATATCTGACGCAGAAAGAGTGGGAGTATGGTTTGATCACAGAAGGAAACAAAATTTACATGTATGTAGATTGGGTACTCATGTATGTAGATTGAGTACTATTTTTTGTACCTGAAATAAAATAGCTCCATATTGTACTGTATAGTGGGAAAATAGTACAGTTGAAACATCTACTATCAATAACACCGAGTTGGAAAGACCTGAAACACCAGGTGATGCTATCATGCCGGAAATCTGAGTATGATCTTCACTCGATTCTTTGAAGAAATTTGATTAGAATAAAAACGACTAATTGAATTTCGCATAAATTTTGTAACTGTGAGAGAATGTGAATCATTCATTTTGTTTATGTAATTTATCAACTTGTTATATTTTACATAAAAGGGCTTAGTCATTATATTGTATATCTCTGCTATTCCATCCCTTAATTTCATATTTTATTTTATTGCTTACTCACTTCGGGCAATAACATTGTGGTATGTACAATGGTATACTGGATTCTTACCTGACACTCTTAGGGTACTTTCAGAATGATGTAAAGACTGTCAATATAGTTTCATACCCATTATGTTTTTATTACCAAAATACTAACTCGTTCAGTTACCCGTGGTTGACTCTGCTTGTGTCATGGAAAGTTTTGTTCCCAAAGTGTTACCAGAGAACACTACCGAAAATCACTCGTCCACGCACCGGTGAGCAAAGTATCCATCTACTCCGTAAATCCGCCGTGGTGAGACTTCCTGATGGAGCACAGCATTCAATCTTTGCTACATCAAAAAATACGGCCATCAGTAAGCTCCAAGTGATTTGTTTTGCCTAAATCCTATTATCGAAGATTCGCTATAGGGCAGACGATTTGACAGTCGGCATGCGGATGGAAATGCGAATTTTCAGCGTATAAATAACATATCCAAAAGTGAATACAAAATACATTGTTCATGAGTCTAGTAGAAAAGCCACGAAAGACAAACAAAAATGTTTCCACTTTACGAGTGAAATGTTTCCTCATATCTATTTATAATGATATATAAAATACATGTAGACTTTCTTTTTATTATTTATTTTTTAGTCGATTTGCGTGGATGTACCCTCTCCATTCTGTGTCAATGCGATAAACAGGTGAAACACTACTGCAACGAAAAGATGGCCTTTTACAAATACAACTCGTACATTATGTTTTCATACCAACGAGATTTTTATATTTGGTTTTTTATTTCTTGATTGATTGTTGGGTACGGTACTGTAAGAATATCACGCAGTTATAGCTTTCAGACTTTTACGGTAACATATTTAACCAAAAGGTTTAAATGATTGTAATTCTACTCATCAAGATTTCTGTTCTTAGATTGTGTGGCCTTGGCAGACATGCAGACTTGTATTGGCTCTAGATGTTGCACTAAAATTTCAATTGCCACTTTATTTTCGGTTTTCTATCAACATTCATCCTTCCCAATTTTCTCCATTGTTTTCAAATATTATTACAATTGTGATTTGAAATAAAATCACTATTTAAACAGTTATTAGTATGTATTTTTATTCAAACGTTTTTCCCTAAAACTTTAACTATTTGTCATAGGCATATCTGATGTTTTGGAGTTACATTTAGACATTTTTTTGTGCCTCTTTTGATGACTCGAGAACAACACAATTAATAGGTAATCAGAGGTAACTATATCTTGAAAATAGTTTAAGCTAGAAATTGAAACAGCTTACGTTAGTGTAAAACACATATACCAAGTAATTAGTATAGGATTAAATGATCATGGTTTGGTATTTATCGATGTGTAAATTTTACCTAATCACTCACAAAGTAAAAAAGGTCCGAAATGTTAGGTAAAATTTACACATCGATAAAGATCCAACCATGATCATTTAATCCTTATAATTCCCATTTACCATTTTACCTAATCATTCACAAAGTAAAAAAGTCCGAAATTTTAGGTAAAATTTACACATCGATAAATATCCAACCATGATCCTTTAATCCTTATAATTCCAATTTACTTCCTTTCTAATATCAGATCAGCAGATTTAATCAACAAAACATTCACTTTTATGTATCTCGCAATTTTCTTTTATTCGCCTCTTCACTGTGACATAATACATAACCCTATCTTCGCTAGCCACGATTCATTTATTCTTTATAACGTTACAGTGATACGGGGTAGAATGTCATAGCGGGTCATGCCAGTGATATATTGTTATGATCATTATTTTAATATATAAAAATAGTTGTTGGAGTTAAACCAGGAATATTCCTTTTGTTTCGAAAATTACGCTCGCATGTGGCGCGTGTTGTTATAGCAACGTCGTTGTTACTTTCTACGCATTTCGATCTCAAAAGCAAAATCGTGTCCATTTTTAGTGAGATCCCTTGGTTGACATGACCCTGACCTTTAATAACCGCTGCTGTAACATGTCCAGGTGAAATGCAATAATATCCGAAGATTGGCTTCCAAAGCCTGCCATATGCCTTCTTCGGCAAAAGAAGCGAGTGTTGGAGTGCAGGAAAATCTGTGCAATTACATTGTTTTAACTTCTAATGGTCGATTTTAATCTGTGGCTTGTCGTTTTTGATCGGAAATCACACGAGTGGGTGGGTGGGAGCTTCTTGTTATTATTAGGGTGTAAAATGTTGATATAGATAAAACTTCACATCACAAGATCTGACACAGGGAACCAAAAGTAGTCCGCAGAATTTATCGAGTGCAAACAATTTTAGATCAGTATCACGTGACCTTTTACATCCAATTACAACGTACAAAACGCAGTCAATTCATTTAAATTTGAATTATATGAAATTATATAATGCACTAGAAAATTATGAGCGGAAACAATGTTGTTACCGACGAACATACGGTTTTATGGATTTAACGCCATTTTTCAACACATATATAACGGCCGCCATATCTGGTGGTGAGAATACTTCATACACTTGCCATCTTCCTACGTATCGCATATCCATAGTAGTCGTGTGTTAATCCCTTTGTAATAATTTGTTGTAAACTTAAGTTGCTTTTTATGTACACTACTTCCTGACGTTCATATTTATACTGTAAAGCTCTATGCACACCTTCTGTTGGCGCCGAAAAAGCTAACAGATGCCTCCATTTTGTGCTATGCGTTTTAGTACATACCTGTAAGTGATGCATAGCCTCGATTAATCGTTATTCGTCAGTCTGAATTGGATATCTGTACGTACCACTTATTAGTATCATTACAACTGAGTCGGTAAAGATTAATTATAAGAATGAGCAAAGTATTTTAATAAGAATGCATCGCTTATAAATCATATGGAAATCAAAGTCCAAATTTTGCCAACAGTGAACAAGATCATGCTAAACTTCTACCATACCGACTTGATATTTATCAATCAAGTCTTCACGAATAACAAAACTGATACAGATGTCTGACATTACCAAGAATATTCATAAACTGGCGATTCGTGCACGTACCAATTAAAAAAACATAACAAAACTGTATTCTGTGAGGTATGAATGGAACGTAATCCTCAAAATACAATCTACTCCCGGTCATCACGTGAATAATCTCTACCGATTAGCGATATTGATAATGTGGCTCCATTGAGTCCTGCATCTATGATCAAATCACCCATATAGTACCAAATTTTTGTCATTAATTCTGGAACTCCGTTGTTTGTGGTCAGAACCTCAGGGAATACATATTTTGTGGTGAAATTTCCAGAGAATGCCATTTTGCCCATATAACTGGAAGACACCTTTGTTGGGGATCCACAGCTTTCCAGTGTATTATTGGCACATTTGATGAAGACACAGGCTTGAAGATAGTATCTCTCTCCTTCTGTATGCATCCCATCAAATGCACCGAAAGCGTAAAACTCGCCTGGCTCTAAGTATGTTTCATAAAACCCACTACAACATAGTTCACCTTGACAGATAAAAAGTTGACCATGGGGAACTTTCACGAGAACAGCGCTGTAAATATCACCGTTGATCTTAATATCGTAAGTATTATTATTGGTAAAAATATCAAATATTGCAGATAGACGCTTATTGTTTCTCCCAGTAGTTCTCGAAAATAAAGGACTAACAGTTTGTACGACTAAGGAACCACTGCTTGATAATGAATCGTTGTAGTAGTATGCCGCATCGATAGCTGTCCCTAATGACCAGTACAGCCCACTTCCATGGTAACCAGCAGACGGTAAATGGAGGTTGGCGGCAAGGAGGTTTATATTCATTCCTTCTGCAAATGCGGAGTGAAATTCGATGGCCGAGAGAAGCGGTAGCTCATCAACCCAAGCTGTTGGATAGACAATGTTAGTGATATTCATCTTTTCAATGAGAGTTATGGCAGGGTCGTGGTACATTATATCGAGGGAAGAGAACGTTCCGAATCGACCAAAAGGAGTGTCAAATGTAGTCAAGTCTACTTGCTCTGGTTTGTCGAACTGCTTTTCGTCGGTATACAAGTTGAACTTGAAGTACCTCGCCAAAAAGTCACCATTTGATCCATACACAACATTAGTGCTGTATTGGTATTGATGATCAACAGGACATTTGGAGTCCAAAGTAGTACAAGGTTGGCGGGCACCCATGTTGGCAACAATGTATAAAGAATTTTTTTTTGCCATACAACTAAACATATGCTGGACCTCTGTGGAGTTGTACACCGATGGCTCATTACAAGGGTTCCACATTTCAACCTTAGGGTCAGGGATGTACTCCAGGTAAGGTGTTACGGTTTGTCTTGTCCATCCCAGTCCATAGAGACCATATTCCGGGAAGACTATCATCCGTGCTTCCTGTGTTTAAGAACAATATGCATATATATATATATATATATATATATATATATATATATATATATATATATATATATATATATATATATATATATATATATATATATATATATAATTAGGATATCGTTTCATTGTGACACTTCTCATTCACTAATAATTTTGTGCATTTAGTGACTGTCATATAGTGATGTGATTACGATTTTTAACGTAGCTTTAACAATTTTTCAGCCATATCGCTACGATGTCTGCAGCGTGGCAGTTTATAGTGATGTCTATCACTGGGGTATCATGCCACAGACATGTAGCATGATGTCCCACCTAGTCCCATTATCCTGACACCATGCGGACTGTCATATAGTTGCGATTTTTTAAAATTCATCTTTGCCTTCAGCTATGAAAGAAAACAATAAGTGCGGCCTATTATACATCCTCCCCTTGTTTAACAGTCCTTATTGCAACTAATTTTTGTGCTGAAACCACTTGACCTTTGACCTTTTCACCATGAAATTAACAGTATTATTTTACCTACACGAAAATCGTCACCAAGTTCGGTAACTGTACATGATTTAAAATAGTGATAGCGCAAGAAACAATTTTTTTCTCCAGTAATCACAGAGACTTTCAGCATTGAGTTTTTAACCCTAAATCAACAGGGTTCTTCCTTACCCAACGTGCAAACTATCTACAAAATTTGGTAAATGTAGATGGCAGAGATCTCGAGTTATTGTGCTGAAACGAAATATGTAACAGACAGACGGGCGAATAGATAGACGTCATGAATACACGCCACCTTATGGCAGGCGTGCAAGCATGAATAATAATATGGACAATTGTACGTACATTCGAAGAAGCCAACGTTGCCTGCTTGCTGTACACCATCAGATTTTTCATCATCACTGTAAGAGCTTCGTCACGTGACACTATTTTTGTCCTGTCGGCAGGAAAGATGACGTCATGTTCATACACCGCTGCACGGAAAGAATCGAGGGTATGGACTACCATCTCAGGATATAAATCATAACCTCCGAAGATGAGACAGTAAATTAAAACAAGCTTCATTTTGATAGGGTTCCTATCTGACATGCTGATCTTGTCAACGACGCGCCTGATTCAAAATCAAAGCCAAACATAATTACTGAAGAAACAAGCGCATTTTTGTAAATACTAGCATCGTGCAATGACCTCACCCTACCAAGTAGGAACGAATTCAGCAAGTAGCTTTATGGAGGATTTAATCGTGGGAAGTCATCATACATATCTATGCATACTCAAGATTATTAGATATTTGGGCAAACATATCAATCAAGCACTGCTATACAGATATATAAAAAGATAAGTACATGTACATTAGTTCAAAAGAAGAGTAAGAAGACAATAAATAATAATGTACGTTATAGGTACTTTATTATTTAGCTGTAGTAATGAAAAACACTTGATGATCGTATAATTTGTATTTGAAACACTTCCCAAATTAATTTAACACCATAACTCGAATAGATATGAAGTGTAATTGATAAGTAATATATAAACAAAGACAACAATTAAAGATGTCCGTCATACACAAGAGGCACTTACGTATGCAGTACAGTGTACGCGAAAAGTCAAGGTGGAGGCAATGTATGTACAGATGCACAATAAATATACCAGATATATATGAATGCAACGCTTTGATGACACTACATCTTGACATGCAATTATTCTGGCCGGAGACGTCACTGGAAATGATACCGTATCAAGCTGAGTCGTATTAACTGCGTCTAAAGTCTGCTGATACCACGACAGGATGGACTTTGTACAGCTGACGTTCGTATAGAGCCGTTTTAAAAAGTATGAAGGCCCTTGGCACAAACTCTAACCTTAAAAGTAACAAGAACTGCGCCTCAATCTCTCAGTTTCAGATAGAGAGTAATGTATTTCCATGTGTATGTGTGTCATTTTGTTAAATTTATTAATATAGTACTAAACTGATAACACAACCGACACCGAAATTTTCTTTCTGGGCCGCCGCGGGGCTACCTGCTGCGCGGGACCCTAATCGCGTGCCTATGCCTTAAAACGGCACTGCGTTCGTAACTGGTTGATCTTCTTACTTCGTCATATACGACGTTGATCTATAAATCTATTTAATGCAGCACAGGTGAAACATTTTAAAGGGAACAATCAAGAAATGTTGGAAAATGGTCTTGACTCATCCACTGTTTCATTTTTCTTCACAATTAAGTATGACAGATGGCCATAACTAACTTTTTAACGGCTTGACTTCGGTTAGCCGTGAGAACTAGTCAACGAGTTACACGTTGAATTTCTGTTCTTCTACACACTAACAGCCTGGTTCATGATTCGGCGCATTCTGTTCATCACGAATAATTTTCAATGACAGCATGCTTCTATTCTGGATTAAATCATTATTCACTAATGTATGTTTTTTCTTGAACTTGTCTATTTATCTTGTAAGTACTGTTCTGTTAATAGCGACCATTTTTTAAACAAATACATCGCAAAAATTGCTCATGGATGAACTTAATATTTTATGGAAATGAGCATTCATTTTACTTTTTCTTAAAATGCGGTAAACAATCTACCATAAAAATTTCTGCATCAGTTTTGCTTATCTTCCAAACGATGTGCTCATGTCCAGACCTAACAGAGAAGTCTCACGTTCTATTACATTATCTTAAACAACTATATATATATATATATATATATATATATATATATATATATATATATATATATATATATATATATATATATATACACACACACAAAAAAATGTGTATGTGTGAGTGTGTATGTGTGGATCAGTCACAAAATTTTTTTGTTATATGTAAATAATGACTTTAAAGGTAACTAAAATAAGATTCTCTTGGAAGAAAAAAAAACCCTTTTACGTCGTGATACAAAAGTTCAATCACGTTTTGTGCTTCTTTGATAGCTCAAGAACGGTACAAATAATAGTTAATTATACTTGAAAAATGGTTCCAGTTGGAAATCACGACAGCCTACATAGGTATAGAACACATATAACAACAAATTTGATGAAATTATATAATACAGCATAAAAAGTACGAGCGGAAACGATGCTAATACAGATGAACATATGATAATGTGGATTTAACGTCATTTTCAGCCTATACTTGGCGGCCGGTATATTTGGTAGAAAGGGACACTTGATACACTTGCCATCTTCTTTCTTAACGCATGCACATGGTACTTGCGTGTTGATCACTTTGTTATAATTTGTATCAAAACTGGGCTTAACGTGAGCAACATGAGGGTCGCTACAATCTGTCTGTACAAGTATTCGTTAAATCGAGAAGAGGGACAAAATGTTGAAAAGGGATGAAGTCGGACTTCACTGCCTTGATTAGTCACCCTAAATAGTCGTTTATGTCAAGAACCAAAACCAAATTTGCCGAATGCTTTTGAAATATGTCGTCCAGGTACACCGCTGTCGCTGAGGATCCATAGGAAATTCTGTTCCACATACATTTTGGTAATGCAGAGGCAAAAATTATTTTTTCCAAGAATCATTCAAAATTTTGGAAAAGGGAAAGTCTGTTTTCAAAACATGTTATCACTATATTTCATTTTTTGCTAAATTCAATGTTGCTTCACGAATTTTCAAAGATTTGACAGTCAGATAATCCAAATATAGGCCAAATTGTAACTATCACACAACTGTGTCTGTTGGCTCAATTTGGGTAATCCATGACAAAGTAAATTATCCCCACCCCTTCCCCTTCCTGTAACATCTCTTCAGCATATTGTCACATGTCTACATTCCTCATATTGCTTATAAAGTTTTGTATCAACTAAGGTTTTGCATACATATATTCATTAAGATGGATATTCATTACAAGAAACAATTATAAAAATGAGTTCTATATTGTAAAATTAGTAAATCAGTTCTCCTTTAAAAAGATCCACTTTGCCCTATCAGGAAAAAAACCTGTATACATCAGTTACTAATTAAGAAAATAGAAATTGAGAAGCAGATAAGTGCATTAACAAATGGAAAATATTAACATACTTTATAAGTCATGTTGTGTGGTTTTAATGCTGGTGCAGGTTTAAGGCCATTTTCAGCATATGCTAGGCTATATATGGCATCAAGTATAACTGGTAGAGGAAGAACTTAGGTAAACCCTGCTAAAAACCACTGACCCAGAGGAAGCTACTGGCAAGCTTTCTCACACAGCCGCATTTTGGTCAAGCCCAAGACTGTAACCCAGCTGGACAGAGGTAAGATGGCAGTGAATGGTACTGTGTGAATTTTGTTTTATTAGTGTGAGTAGACCCGCAACCTATGATGCTGCATTGCATATCACAAACCTGGTAACAAAAAATTAACAGAATGTGTCATTGGTCATAGGTCATTTGTCTTAACATTTTCCCCAACATGTTTGAGTTTTAAGATTTTAATATTGTGGGCAAAAATACTAATTATTTACACATTTGTTATGAAAAGACATCATGTGTATCAGAAAATTTATGATAGAAAATGCATTAGGCTAATTTATTCATTTTGAATCTCTCTCTCTCTCTCTCTCTCTCTCTCTCTCCCTCCCTCCCTCTCCCTCTCTCTCTCTCTCTCTCTGGCATAAACAGGAAGGCCTCAACAGTAACTTGTATGACATGACAGGAGGGCCGGTACAGTGGATGGTTGACATACAAGACAATAGACCCAGTACAGTGCCTGGTATGATATACATTATAGAGGGCCAGAACAGTGGATGATATGACATACATGACAGGACTGCCACAGCAGTGGCTGGTATTACATGAAAGACAGGCACTCCAGTACAGTGGATGGTATGACATGCATGACAGGACTGCCAGAGCAGTGGCTGGTATTACACAGACAGACACTCCAGTACAGTGGTTAGTATGACATACATGACAGGACTGCCAGAAGAGTGTCTGGTATGATATACATGACACTAGGCCCTAAACAGTTGTGTAAACAAATAGTTCATATAATTCAGTACAACACCAACTCCTTTCCCCAGCCCCCAAAAATTGCAATAATCAGTGAATACCAAACATTTTTTTTAATGAACAAAACCAGCCTTATCATCCCAGTCTCAAAATTGAACCCTTTTATGATAACATTCCTTGATCTGCCATTACAAATGAATCAATAGAACCTTGCTCAAAATAGTCTCATTTACATCAGTTGTAATGCAAAGGACCCCTGATAATCTGTGATAAAATTAATTTTTTATAACTTGCTTTTCAAAGCATTATGAACCCAGAAGATGCTTGTATATATATATATATATATATATATATATATATATATATATATATATATATATATATATATATATATATAAACATGTATCTTTGGGTTCTGATCCAACAGTTTCTGAGTGTCAGTCTATCCATATTTAGTGTTTTCCTCTAAGCTCTCTAGTTGCCCCTTGTTCTCTTGTCATACCAGCAAACCATAATATCTAAGCCATTATGAATCTGTAGTACAAGATATAAAAAATTGTACAGCTGGTCTAACATGAATGAAGTTTGCTATTGCTAATATGGTTTTTACCATCATAGATAAATGGACCAGAGAGGTCAATCAAGAGAGAACTAAGAGTACTGTAAGAAATGGTTTGAAGTTAACAAGAGCATCTTCTGTTTTCTGGAATTTATTCTTGCTGGATATATACTTTGTGGAAATGCAGCCCAAATCAAGAAACGAAAATGTATAGATGTTATGGTATGGAATAGGACCATACAATTTATTATATAAATTTCATCTTTAAACACTGCATTATACCAGCTTTTAAGATTTCTCCATAGGTTACAATGTCTTCTTTCATTTCTGTTCCTTTACATATCCATAAGAGAATACCTTGAAAGCTCATGTACTTTTGTAATTTTAATCACTTTCTTTTCTCACATTATCTTCTGGCAATATAATGTCCTGTAAATTTTGAAGCGAGTCACAAACTTGACCTTTGTGTTCACTGAATCTGCACAGAAGTGATTTTGTATCATTCAGCTGAAACTTTGAAGAATCCACATTAATATGAACTTTCCTTGAAGCCAGTGTTGGCATCTTTATGGGCCATGTTTGATTGATATGATGACGGTGAAGCTGGAGAAGTAGAAACAAAGAGCATCATTTATCTTATGACAAAATGATGTTATAAATTCATTTTTATTTTCAAGAGTGCATAAATAAATGTCTTGCAATGATATCACCCAAGAGATAGATGTGAATGCAATTTCAATAATATCACCCAAGAGATAGATGTGAATGCAATTTCAATGATATCACACAAGAGATAGATGTGAATGCAATTTCAATGATATCAGCCAAGAGATAGATGTGAATGCAATTTCAATGATATCACACAAGAGATAGAGGTGAATGCAATTTCAATGATATTACAAAAGAGATAGATGTAAATGCAATTTCAACAATATCACACAAGAGATAGATGTGAATGCAATTTTAATGATACCACACAAGAGATAGATGTGAATGCAATTTCAATGATATCACACAAGAGATAGATGTGAATGCCATTTCAATGATATCAGCTAAGAGATAGATGTGAATACAATTTCAATGATATCACACAAGAGATAGATGTGAATGCAATTTCAATGATATCACACAAGAAATAGATGTGAATGCAATTTCAATGATATCACACAAGAGATAGATGTGAATGCAATTTGAAGAATACCACACAAGAGATAGATGTGAATGCAATTTCAACGATATCACACAAGAGATAGATGTGAATACAATTTTAATGATACCACACAAGAGATAGATGTGAATGCAATTTCAATGATATCACACAAGAGATAGATGTGAATACAATTTTAATGATACCACACAAGAGATAGATGTGAATGCAATTTCAATGGTATCACACAAGAGATAGATGTGAATGCAATTTCAACGATATCAGCCAAGCCAAGAGATAGATGTGAATGCAATTTCAATGATATCACACAAGAGATAGATGTGAATGCAATTTCAATGATATCACACAAGAGATAGAGGTGAATGCAATTTCAATGATATTACACAAGAGATAGATGTGAATGCAGTTTCATGGATACCACTTCATCTTTCAACAATCCTTCAGCATATTTCATCATATCAGAAACAAAATGTGCGTTATAGTGCTGACTTTACATAAAAAGTATTAAACTCAACATGCTAATTTAGTGTTTGTCAACAATTTAGACATCAAAATTATTCCACCTTTTGCAGTAAATACATACAGAATTTGCAAAATTAAAACACCTTTGTACATAAAATTACTGTTTAGGCCAATTCATTGTATAAACAAGAGTAAATATATTTCATTTCAGTTGGGACTGTTGCATACAGACCATCTAATAATATCCAAAAATATGATTTTATATATAACAGCAAGCAATAATGTTTCTGAATACAATTTTTAAAATGGCAGCACAAGTACCATAAGCCTGCACCTGGGACTTTTAACAACAGAGAAAGCTGCAAGGCAACTATATAAATATATATATATACTTTAAAAAGGGAGGTAACTTTGTCAATGAATGGTACACATTTATTCACTAAAAAGTAAAACCAATATCATCATTCAACCAGCAGAGTTAAAGTACAAGATTGTACAACAAACAGACAATTTCAATATTAAACACAAGTCAGCCAAACTCCAAATACAACACTCCTCTCTTCAATAAATGCAAATTCTTTTATCGCAACAGAGGTCACAATAATGTGTTTGCATGGTATATGCATTTTGAAGATAAAATAACACATTTTAAATCCATTAAACAGTTTTGTTTATTAAATTATACATAGCAAGCAATGGATCAATAAAAGTAAACTAACAAACTTACTCAGCAACCAACAAAGATTGAGTGAAAGACAGTGTAAAGACTTTAATACATTTTAATATTTAAAACCAATCTGTTTAAGGAAATATTGAAAACAGAACAAAATAAAGCATGAAACAGATTGCAGTATGCCAAGAAATTAACCATTCAACCTACTAGGTTTCACAGGCGACTTTGTATGATTCGTATCATGTAGTGCTGTAGAAAATCCCATGGAAAGCGTATTTATACAAATATAAGGACTCTAGTTCTTCTAGGTTACTTGGTTTAACTTCAATATCTTAATCCAGCTCAAATTTTTTTTTTCTTTCTAACTCCAGAGATTTCCAAAAGTATTTGTCCCACACAGCATGAGACAGAAAAGGGAAGGCAGTGGGTATTTCAATGAAATGGTGCAATATATTTAATTCATTACAAAATGGGAATTATTTTTTTTCATTACTTTCTCTTTTGTATTAATGATTAAAACATGAAAATTCCTCACTGATCTAGAGAGTATAAAAGCAATAGTCTACTTCTGAAACCATGATTATATGCATATTTTTATTTCAATTTAATACACCAAACAGTAATGGTATATCAAATTTCTTTATACCAACATTTCAAAAGCCATGTTAGTTTTAATGTCTGTGGTGTATGTGTGTGTATATATATATATATATATATATATATATATATATATATATATATATATATGTATATATGTGTATATATATATATATACATATATATATATATATATATATATATATATGTATATATGTGTATATATATATAGATATATATATATATATATATATATATATATGTATATATGTGTATATATATATATATATATATATATATATATATATATCCACATACACATACAAATACAGATATACATCAAGCCAAGGGGAGAGTACTATCCCTTGATCCTACAGGCAAACACTTGATAACAGTAAAGGAATTTTTAAATCTGAATAAATATTGTTATGATATAGGTTAGATAATTTCAATTCATACTCAGTGGAGAATTGGACCTGAGTCTGTAGGTTATGGCACCCATCACATCACCACAATATGACGTTACAGTAATATTATAGCTCATCGAATTTGATTGCTAAGAGAAATAATGATTCAGGATGCCTAGAAAAATTATTCTGAACCAGGGCTTTACCTTAAAGAGTTTCTTATTTCTACAGTGCCATACAAGGCCCTCAATAGCAGCAAATTTTGATGTCTTGAACCACTCCCTGATGACTTGCCCATCTACAGCTGGAGGTTCACTGACCATGATGGCACCATGAACAACCAAAAGGTGGATAGGACATTTTTTGCTTCCAATACCTGAATGAAAAATTATGTCTCACTGAATGCATGAATTCAAAGTCTTTCCCAACAAGATAGCTTGCAGAGAAAGATAGCCAAGGTTCTGACAAGTTTCCATAATGTAAAAATCTGATAGGATCACATGGAAATTTAGATACAACCTTTAAACATACAGCTGAAACTGGTTTCTCTTTTTCAACACAGTATCCAAAACTGTGAGTGTGTGTGTGCTTGTGTGATATGGATTTTTAACTTAGATTTAACATATCGCTATGATGTCTGCAATGTGGCCATTTATAGTGATGTCTAGCATTGGGGCATCATGCTACAGACATATAGCATCATCTCCAATCCAGTCACATTATTCTGACACCAGGCTGACCAGTCCTAACACTAATCTCTTAATGCCGAGTGTTTAGCGAGACAGTTGTTTGTACCATTTTTATAAGTCTTTGGAATGACCCAGCTGGGGGTCAAACTTGCAACCTTTCCCATCCAAGGCAGATGCTCCAACCACTAAGCCACATGAATAGTCTCTAAAACTTTGAAAAAGTGGATAATTATGATGACTGGTAAGACTGTATTGATATCAGTAATAATATCATTATAGTTATATTTAATTATTATTATTATTCTCTTCCACAATTTTTGATGATATTCTGGTCTTTAATGATTAGACCACTTTCTGTATTCTTGAATCTAATTGACCTTCCTTAGTTATTCTTGACGTTCTGAAGAGTACCGCTTTTAAAACTTAGACTGGCTTTAGTGATATTCCAAGTGTTTTCAAAGTCTCCTAACTTGTGGGGTAATATATCTAGTGCTCCAAACACATTACTTTACTTGGCGCTCTTCTTGTTCCTTCGTGTTTAACATGGGAGTCCTTGCATTGTACTGCTATGTTTATAATGATGGCAGGTTCCAACACTAGTCAACCAGGACTATGTTTTACCTCCTGAGCTGAATCCTTTAATCAGTCTGGATAATGAAATCCCACAGGATTTTGACCCTGTTCATTAACAGTTAATTTTACCTGCAGGGCTACTTACAAATGAAATTAAGAATATCAGTTAATGGTTACATTGATGGGGATCTAATAGTCAAGCAGTGCAAGACATTGACCCTGAAAGTTATGATGTGGGAGTAGCAGGATTTTTATTTTTACCCACCCACTTCCATATCATAACTATCAAAGTCAGCATAATACATTGTAGGACTGAGAATCCAATTGTTATTATGTTAGTCTTTGAACCTCCCCATCCCAATCCCTATATCCATTTGCCTATAGTTTTAAACTAATTTGTAACGAGCTACAGTGAAAGTGCTGTACGGCATTGCCCCAATATTCTTCTTGGCAAAATTTTGTATTTCTTAGCATTTTTTTCTTCAAATCTGTTCAAAGAAAGAATTATTTATCTTCAGAAAAATTATACAGTTTTGTTATTTGATTCTGTCAAATCAATTTATTACGTTTTCTAAATAAAATATAAACTCACTAACCCACTGTTTTTATTTAGTTTTAAAGGCAAGTGGCGTGTATGCCTTCCAATTAGCATTTACATTAGTTACTTTGCGTGTTATTCTATTTATAGAAGTATAAAGTAGTTCTCAATACAGTTCATACAGAAATAAACACAACTGGGTATGATCAGATGGTTATGTTCTGACCAAAGGAAATCTTCTCCACATTTATCAACTGATGCAACTGCAATTACATACTTTTCATCCTGTCCTAATTGTTTTTATATCTGGTTAATATCTTGGAGTTAAATGCTCTGTCCTTACTAGTCTACCAAGCTAGATGCATTCGGTCACAATGTCAGTGGTGTCAATCCTTAATGTTTGGTCGAGCAAATCTCTTTCAGACTGATTTTGTCTACTGAGCTTCAGATGGACAATAGGTGGTTGATCTTTGCTGAATTCTTCCTGGTCTCATACCTTGCATTATGCTTTTTCAGTACTACTGTGTCATAAACGTAATTAGACCTTTTTTCTAGATGGATTATGTGTAAATCGGCTTATAATGCATGAGCAGGTGTCAGTTTTATCTGTTAATTTGGCCCTTGTGTAATCTAAATCTAGTGTACTCATTCTAAATGCAATATGCCTCATTGTGTTCAAACATGAAAACTGTCAACCAACTGTCACTGCGATGCCTATGAACATTTTTGTGAGAATCTAATAAAACCCCAACTATGTTTTGATCTCCAAGTTAAGGAAGTGCTTATTTCAATGTTATAGTGAATTAAAAGTTGCCCTGGTTTGTAGTATCACCTTAATTTTGTCTTTTGTATCAAATGAAGTAGAGAAAGCAAAATAAAATAAGTGGCATGCAAATCCTACCTATGTAAGAGCTAGCAGTCATAGCTGTGTGTCACATCAATTAATGTAATGACCAATTAAACATTGTTTTAACTATCATGCAAGTAACAATCATTAAAGTATATTACACTAACAAGTGGTTTATCCTAATCATTCATATATGTGGTGAAGAACAGCAAGAGACCCAAGTGAAAGGCCTACTCACTTGGGTACATTACGGAGAAGTGTTCTAAAGTTTTTAGTAAAATTAAAATTTCCAAAATGGCACTCAGAGATTAGCTAATGGTTGGGCAGAAGTTCTGCTATTACCTGCAATGAAATCACTGCATCAGGTAGTTACCAGTAGGACAATAACAGATTGAGTTTTGAAATTTCTGTTTCTTGAAATAAATGTCCATGCCTATTAAAAAAGGAATATTGTTCTGTTCTTAATTAACAATACAGTAGAAGGTATCCACATAAATAAGGAAAATGCAGGTGTAATACAATGTTTTTCTGCTGGTGCACATGATACATGCTGAAAACTCTGGGGCAGAAGTTTAAATCTTTCAGAGACTGGGTAATAATAATTTATACAGAAAAGCAACAACTTCATCATACAAATCTGTTTATAGACAATTATTGCTAATGTGATTATAAAACAAGCATTTAACCACCTTCCTGTCACTGTCCATCTAATTCTTAACTTTTCAGAAGTTTTTTGGTAAATCTGGTTAAGTTGCACGCTAGTTATACTGCGGTCTATGTTTTTGGATCCTGCTGTGTGCTAGGTATCTGGGGACATGTGCATTTTTATTCCTATTATTATTATTATGGTTGTTGTAACTTAATTTGTGCATGCCATTCACCTTTGAGACCCTCATGTATCAAATAAGCATATCATAATTCCATGATTATATGCACAAACAGTTAGAACTTCTTTTCAAATGTTTATTCTTGACCCAATTGACAAAAATTATAAATTGTAAAATACCAATCACATAAAGAAAATTCAGTGTGCATTATGCAAGAAATAGAGTCGAAAAAAATATGGTAGAATTAAAATAAATTAGAATAAAATATGGTAGAATTATTACAAAGTAGAATAAAATTGGATACAATTATAAGAAGAATAAAATATGGCAGAATTATAACAAAGTAGAATAAAATATGGAAGAATCATAATGCAGTAGAATAAAATGTGGTAAATAGATCAATATTTGAGCTCCCACAAGCAAACAGATTACTGCAACCTTGATATTTTGATGGGACTACCGGGTTTACTCAAGAACATGTAGGAGCTGGAATGAAAAAACTTAAAATATGGAAGATATTTGGTAGCCAGTTTTTACCATATGGATTAGCATTGATATTGGTTCCTATTAACTCGGCTGTGCATCCCTCCAACTCAGACAAAGGCAAAGCTTCTATCAGTAGTCTTCCAGAAATTTCTTCTTCATCTTGTCTGGAAGAATAACAAATATAAGTTGCAGTATGATGAACTCCATGACTTCAATATTTTGTTAGAAGTTGCAAACAATTTCATACAATAAAAAAAATCCACTATTTACAACTGGGCAAAATCTTTTCACACTGCTAACTCCAATGATTGGATTATTGATTGGATCATTGTGTTGGGATAGAATACATTATAGAGACAGAGGCCTTATTAACTGGAGCAAATTTGTAAATGCAGCTCTATGCATGTGCAAGAATACTAATAAAGTAAATGGAAAGGGCAAGTAGATTCCTGTTTCTTTTTTAACCTTACTTCAAAAACATGTCTGAGCAGAAATGATCAAGAGATGGGTCAAAATGTATTAAAAGAGTCAAGTGGTCATAAGAGCAGTTAAGCAATTGGCCAAGAGATCTGGGTATAAAGAATGTGTTATGAAAAATGATTTCTTAAAGATCAGTTGATTGCTAATGAAGAAAGAAAAACTGCTTAAAGTTTCTCAAGCTTTGTTCTTCATCCTTATCTGATGGCAGATCAGCACCAATTACCTAATACTGAAAGGCAAACTACTGATAACACCCATTCCCCTTCTGTAAAAAAAAATAAATTTAAAATTCAGGCCAGGTGACAAATTTTTGCAGTTTCATATCTGCCTCCTCGCTGATTCAAGGCAAATTTTAGTTATCCCATCAGCATGTTCAGTCAGTTGTAAAATATTTAAAAATAACAGAGATATTCCAAATTTGCAATTTAAAGTCCTTTACAGATTAGTTAATAAACACATTTGTACTAAGTTTATCTGTTGCGTTGCCAATACTTCCTGTGTGTTACAGAGGGAATGAGCTACATTAAGTTCTGACTGGTGATTATTGTTTACCCTGGACTGGAACAAACCATAAACACCAAACAAAATTCAATTTGACATATTCCACTGCATGACTCACCAGAAGTGTAGACATCAAATTAGACCCAAGCGGGCAAGACAGAAATCAACAAGTAACTTTGTGTTAAAGTGGTTATTAAATGAAGAGTGAAGCATTTCAATGGGGACAAATCTGGAATGTCTCCTTAACGCTGAACATATGCATTGGGCACTGGCATTATAAACATCACTTTGGGTTGATTTGTTGAAAGACAGCAATGTCAATAGATTTTTCCTTTTCACTGACAAAAAAAAGTGAGCCTCTTGCATAGATATGTATTGGCAAATGTATCAATGCATTGATGTATCAATGAATTGTTTTCCCCCTAATTTTAATGGCATTTTTAATGCAATAATGGCTATATCACACTGAGGAAACTGAAGGTAAGTGAATTTCCTAAGCATTCACAGAGGCAGCTGACCTGCTCTAGGCTTGGAGGATATTGATTACAAGCCTGACACTATATTAACTCAGCTGTAATGGCACCCTCTACATCTGAACGGTTTTTCTTGTCCCCATGCAACCCATACATAAAGTGTGATATCTGGAGTTGCTGGACAACAAGATAGCGATCCGATTATTGTATTACCACACAAATATTAACCTTTCCAATACATACTGTAACAATGTTAACATTCTAATATACAGTAATGTACTTAGGTTATAGTTACCTGAGAAACAGTCCTACACCCTTGTTTAAATTCACTGCAGACAGGTGCCAACAATGTTGTCTACATTTTGGGTCTACTGGAACCCAGCCTGAAAAAAGTGGACATGTTGTTAATACTGCTATTGATCATAACTTAAGTTTACTTGCATAATTAATTACAACATGCTCCATGAAGATTGCTCAGGTAAATTTCTTACATGATTTGCTTCTTACCCAAACTCTAAAGCGCAGTTCTTGACTGCCTATGGAATGAAAATGTATAAGTTTACAGCTGTATATCTATTAGTTTAATGAATATTCTTTTCAAGAAACATCACATATAAACCTATCCACTTCCAGTCAGTAGGTAAATATGATTTTGCTTGAATTTCTTGAATTACAAATATCTGAATCAAATAATTTTCAGATTTTTACTGAAGAACCAGATACTGCAAATTCACATTTTTGTGAGACATTAATAAAGCCATAGAATGTGCTATACCAGGGGTAATACATAAATAGTGGTATGAATGTGAACAAGAACACATTCTATAACAATGTAACCATGTAGAACAATGTGATCAGAGAATGGCGTAACTAAGCATATGTAGGTGAAAAAATGCACATAATTTTTCAGCCAAACTTAAAAATAATGTATACCACCTCTAGAATAATCTTTAAAACATCTGATAATAATAAAATTCTAAATGAATGGGATGAAATTTAGCACAAATTTCCAAGTGATTAGGAAGGCAATGTGAATGATGTCAGTTTACAGCAATAGCTTAAAACTAGTGTCAACCATCACTGCAAGTAAAGATAATGGACAAGTGTTCTTGCTCTTTGTCTATATAATACAGGCAGAAATGACAAATATTTGTCTTTTTGAAGGGCTGGATTTTTGAAGTAGTAGGGTTTATATTCCTAACTTTAATGTGATTGGGTAAAGTATGCAAAGGAGATACAGATAAAAGCTGACTTCAACACAGTCTATGAACTTAAAGCACTTGCTAAATCTGAAAACTGAATTTGAGTGAATCGCTGTATTGATGGTAGGGAGACTAACACTTGATTCTAAAGATGTGTAAGTGAAGGAGATGTGTTACTGTCGAGAAGTAGCAAAAAATTATTTGAATCATATTTCATATGGTAGTGTTAAGGTCATTGAATATTGAAAACAGAACAAAATAAAACATGAAACAGATTGCAGTATGCCAAGAAATTAACCATTCAGCCTACTAGGCTCCACAGGCGACTTTGTATGATTCGTATCATGTAGCGCTGTAGAAAAATCCCATGGAAAGCGTATTTATACAATTATAAGGACTCTAGTTCCTCTAGATTACTTGGTTTAACTTCAATATCTTAATCCAGCTCAAATTGGAAATGTACAGGGTTTGAGCCTGCTGTTTGTCCATACTGCTCAGGAACAAATGGGTTTAATGGTAAAGATCTGCTGGGAATTATTGTACAAGTAGAAAGTAGTAGGATAGAAGTTCTTAAATAAGAGCATTACATGTGATGAAACCCAAAAGTAAGAGACAAACCCAGTAGGCTGAAGCAAATGTTTGCCATCACCTATAAAGTATGTCGTTTCAAAATTGCTGGAAAGGTTCTGTGTAATAATCATGTCTTTTATCAGTTTTTCAACACACATGGAATAATTATGAACCACAGTATAACAGTGAACATCACGGTAAAATAATGTGCCACAGCAATTAGATAAATAATGTGAGGCTTTATACAAAAATGTGTCCACACCGTCTGAGGGTTGGCTTCATTTTGCATCAGGAAAATATCTATGCACACACATGCAAATTTCTAATGCAGACCTTAAAAACATGACCTTGAAACCCTACATCACCTTCTCTACAACTTAGATTTAGGTCCTTGTGACCTTTTGACAAAACTGAAAGATTCATTATGAGAAAACCATTATGAAAAGCTAAGGAATGCAATTCTGGGCCACTATGAAAACTGTCATGTGTTGAACTGCTGTATGTGATTAGGACAAGGGCCACAAGATGGAAAAAGTGCATTGAAAGAAAGTTACTCTGAAAAGGTCTACTAAAATTACTGTAAACAGAAAAGCACATCTTTCTTTACAACATTTGTCATAAATCTATTTTATCAACCCTTGTATGTGAGTTAAAACAATCAATAAATACAAATATTTGAGACCATTCAATTAATACACAAGTCAGCAAATAAAATCTGACCTTCAATTTATCATCTACTATGTTGTGCTTTAATATTCAATAAAAGAAGCTACTAGCTCTAGCCCTGCTTGTATATTGCATATGGAGTATATTCTGCTGATGTAACAGACTTAGGTCAAATGTATAAAGTGTCAACACAATGGCTAGCAGATTATTCCATTTCCAAGACTTGTAGCACCCTTTAAGCCTGTGGTTCTAAACCCATGGGTTGTTAAGAAAAACTGGGTCACTGTGATAAACCTTACTATCTACTACCCAGCAGTTTAGCATTTGATGGGTGGTGAGGCTAATATTACAAACCTAATCTGGTTGCCATCCAAAAAAATTAAGAACTGCTGCTTTAAGCTGTGTGCACTGTAAAAACCATTTGTACAATGTACTTTTTAAATTCTTATTTACTATTTCCAATTCAACTTCCATACAGAGGACACATGTACATAAAGGACAAAATGTTTTTGTGTGTTATGTGTAACTTGTTTAGAGTAGTTACCCAAAGCATTTCCAATTTCAACTACCATTTCTGATTGTGGGTTAATTTTTACATAGGCAAGCTAAAACGTTAATCATCAGTAAGACTAGTATAAAAACTGACCAGGTGTATGACCTATGTCATCTGGCTGAGGGAATCCATCTACTATTTCAATCCCATCTGCTGGAATCCAGTCATCAGGAACCTGCTGTATGAGAAATAAAGCAAAATTAACATTAATAAATTCCATCATAATCATCAATATTATGCTATCTACTGTCAATATAATTATTATCATCAATTATCATGATCAATGCCATCATCATGATCATCAAGTACACCCTGGGCGAGCATGAAGTGAGAGAAACATTTAAACAAATAATGCTCCACATTACTTGAGGTGTCTATCAAATTAAAACAATTAGAAAGAATTAAAAATCAACTATCCATGACAATAAATCACTTCTGAACTGAAAAGCAATCAGTGTATTTTGTAATTCTTTAAATGTCACACACATACATACATACATACATTTATGCATACATACATACATGCATGCATACATACATACATATAGACAGACAGACAGATACATCATCAAGCTTTTTGTTGAATCATAATTCTTTCTGACATGGAAATGAATTAATGTTGTGATTTTAGGTAACTATAATCTTCTGTGCACTAGTGTGCTAATTATCTATTGATCTAGTCTATATTTATCACTAGCATTGCTGACTAACTCAATATCCAGCAATTAAAATCAGATTGGTCACATTGTAATTATCTAGTCTACCTTTATCACTAGCATTCTGACTAACTCAATATCCAGCTAATAAAATCTATATTGGTCACATTGTAATTATCGTCTACCTTTATCACTAGCATTGCTGACTAACTCAATATCCAGCAATTAAAATCAGATTGGTCACATTGTAATTATCTAGTCTACCTTTATCACTAGCATGCTGACTAACTCAATATACCGCTAATATAACTTACATTGGTCACATTGCAATTATGGTCTACCTTTATTACTAGCATTGCTGACTAACTCAATATCCAGCAATTAAAATCAGATTGGTCACATTGTAATTATCTAGTCTACCTTTATCACTAGCATTCTGACTAACTCAATATCCAGTTAAAAAAACTTATATTGGTCACATTGTAATTATCTAGTCTATTTTATCACCAGCATAGCGTAACAAAAATTATATTTGTCATGGGGCCCCAGAGTGGTCTAAAGCACTCACCATTATGGATCACCGCCATCAAACCTATCTGTGTGGGTTTGAGTCTTGGGCTCAGCCAATGTGGGCATGTGAGAAAGCTTGATGGTAGCTTCTTATGGGTTGGTGGTTTTTTTCTGGGGTTTTCCCGGGATCTCCCTCCAGTATTTATACTGGCCACCATGTACAGGCTATCTTGTGCTGAAAAATAGTGTTAAACCCTACAACAACAACAATACTGGTCACAATGTAATTAGTTATCAAGTCTATCTTTATCACTAGCATGCTAATCTCTCCATATCCAGCTTAAAAAAATTATCTGGGTTATACTGTAACTACCTGTCTATTCAGTTTAGCTTAGTCTTTGAATAAAAAAGAAGTAGGAAAAGAAAATTTAAGTTTCGAGTGGCAACCATGTGACTGACAAGAAATTTTACACAACTTTAAATATTGTTTACAACGACAATACATGGTTTTTTTTACTTAAGCTGGCAGGACAAGAGCATCTAGCATATCAACTTCAGACTTATTTTAATCTTGTAACAAAATTTTCAAACGATCAGACGTTCAAAAACTGGAACGCACAACTTTAATATTGTTCACCATGATGAACCAAGCTTTTTGCTTAAGAATTTTCTACCCACATTAAGATCCTACACTGCATGAAGCTAGAAGGTCTATGAGAGCTACATAAAGTCACTTTTGAATGAGGATTAGGAACACTTTTTTTTTTTTATAATCAAACCTTAAAATCCTTTAATGGATTCCAGTTAAATTTTGCATGCTGATCTGGATTGTCTCCCTTGGATTGCTCAGTTTGGAATTTTCTAAACCTCTTTTCAGCATTCTTATTGGGTTTACGATCAAATCTTGCCCACAGCCAGGGTAAACCTTGGGGGAAAAAAAAGTATTTATTAACAACCATTCATGACTAAACTTGTTCTAGAGCTACTAATTTACATTATTATCATAATTTTGTCCTGGAAAAATTCCAATCCTTCAAATTGACTGCAATTATCAACTAAAGTAAGAGTATCTCTAGAGATGGGCAAGTGTAGGTAAGGATGTCAAGGTAAGAGTATTTGTAGGTATGCGTGTCAGTAGTAAGGGTGTCTGGTAAGAGGTATCTGTAGGTAGGGCTCTCTCCAGAACCTCAAGAATATTTTTTATATTCAACGCTGTAGGTTCCGTACAAATACATGAATCACATCTGAGACTTTACAATGTGGTTCCCTACAAGAACATGACAATGTCTGAGATTTTACAATGTGGATTCCATACAAAGACAAGACAACACCTATAACTGTACAGTGTCTGTTCCATACAAAGACATAACAACACCTGAGAGTTTACACTGTGGGTTACATGCAAAGACATGAAAATATTCTCTCTTATTTTAAATATTATATTTTTTAAAATTATGATTTGATATGTAAAAAGTGATCTGCCATAAAAATGTTCAAAGACCAAAATAATTATTAGGCTAAAATATTAAAAAACTTCCTTGCTAAAGTGACAATGTTGGAATTTTTATTTTTATTTTTGGGAAATTTATTTCATTCTATGTAAATAAAACACTGAAAATCAAACAAAACTTTCTGAGACTGTATAAATTTAGATTGCATGGCATGTGGTAAAGGAAGAAAATATAAGTATATCTTATAATTCTGCACCAAACCAAATCATCTCTGCATTTAGACCAAAATCATCTATTGATCTAACCATAGCTTCAACACAGATGACAGATAAAAGCACCAAACCTATTCTGCACAAATGCAAAGATACCATCACATACTTTAATATTTTCCCACTGCCCTTTTTATTTTTTTCTCCCCTGATATTCCTATGTATGATTACTTTTGCACAAGAATACCAAATTCTTGACACAATACCAGGAACACAGGAAAATGCTATTAGAAATATTAGGAAAATAGAATCTCCATTACAGGAAAATAAATATTTTTCTCATGAAGCTGGATACAATTACAAAATCATGTTATATACAAGAAAAAAAATAAAATGAAAAAAAAAAATAAAATGATTTCCACTTCAATTGGAAACTAAATGGGACTTGCTTTTCTTAAATCATAAATAATTACCTATAATTGGGCATCAATATTTTTTCTTCCCTTCAATATCACTTAAGATACAGTACTTCATTTTTCAACAGAATGTTCTCCACAGAATTCTCATGCTAATAGTAGATAGTACAAAAAAAATCTCTGAAAAATTACCAGTATATTTAGTAATAAAGATGATGCAACTGTTTAATATAATTTTGAATGTCATTTTGTTGAAATTTTATGCCAGTTCTTAGAGACAAACATACTGAGTTAAATTTAACAGAAGATATAAAAACATTTGGGATTAGACATTCAGCAGAATTAGTAATCATTAATATATGCTTAATTTTGATACAACATGTTCATGTATATCTCGAGTTAAAAAAGTTATTCCAAGTTATGTGGCTTGCATAGAACAATTCACATTTTACAAACATCTAAGACTACATTCAACATACACAGAAATTTGTAAATCCTATCATGTACTGAAAAATGGCATTAAAAACCCATAACAACAACAGATATCTGTCTCCATAATGGAATATAACACATATTGTGCATATTTTAAAGAACTTTTCCTTTAGCTCAAGACACATGCTGTATAAATTCATGTTTATTCCAATTGCAAACAGCATACACCCATATTTGCTACTGCATAATGAAACCAGCAGATCTAAATTTATACAATTTGTTAGGAAAAAAGACCCTGATCTGCTAGTATATAATGCAATGACAGATCAGGGTACTTACTGTTTGCAGTTGAGCTCATAAACATGTACATAACATACTAATTTTATATAATTATATTTTTTTGAATATATATAACCTGGTCATGAGCTCTACAATTAACATAACTCTCAAGCCAATTATGGTAGCCAGTGAACCAGACTGCAATAGAGAACAAAGTCTACATAAAATCTTGTTCATTCACCATAGGAGTTGCTAATGATCAATGCTGAATTCATATTTTGTACACAAACAATGAAATAAGAAGCTAACTGACATTTTTGCAAGATACATTTTATGTTTGAAATGTCAAAGGTTTACTGTACCTATAATAGGCTTTATACAAGTTATCTTTACTTTTGCAAGAACAATTTAAATAGGATCACTTTTCAAAGTTACTAAACTTCATTTTAGGAACTAAATTAGCATGCATAAAATCACCAAGCAAAAACCAAAATTGTTTAACTTTTACTGGATTATAAGTTTTTTTTTGTATACCATTAAACTGTTTTATGCATACCATTGTACTGTTTATGCATGCCAGTGTATTATTTCATGTATACCATTATATTGCCTAATGTATACCGTTATAATGTTTATGTATACACAAGTGCCATCTAATATCTTCAGAATTATAATTCTAAAGTTTTTTTTATTAAGTTTGTATTAATATCTTAATTACACAGAAATAAAGCTTGTGTGTCTGTAAGGTAAATTGTAATGATCCCTGATTAGGGTTATATGGCAGTTCTTTAGAAAATTTGCACATAATCATGGCTCTAATACAAATACATAAAATAGGGACATTATGCCTGTTTTTCAATCCTTTCCATGGTGTTAGACAAAATACTTGTTTCGATTCATTGCATCATGTCATCAGGTGAGCTAACGGTAACTTTGTTACGGGGATGGGGAACACAAAAATATATTTTCCCATTTGTTTTTTAACACCTAATTAAAGAATTTAATATGTATTAATATGACAAGTAATTATTTGTTGTCATCTGAAAACATGCTGTAAATACGGTATATGTCTTCTTACAGCTAAGTACAATCGATGCTGCCATATATATTAGCATACATTACTATACATCTCCGTATAGCTGGCTTGCCAGTTCCACTCAATACGATAAATGCTCAATTATTATTGTATAAAATTCACTAAATTCTAGCTTACAATAACTATTAATCTGCGGATCATATAAGCATTGCAAAATCATATATAAATATTCAATTATCATTAACTCACGGTAAACAGAATCATCCTACAGGCAAATGAAATTAATTTATATAACCATAAGAAATTCTATATATTTGGATTAATTCATAAATCCTTATGAAATACTACACATCTGAAAATTAGGATTACATGCAATACATCAACTCTATCAATGAACTAATAACTGTGAAATTAATGAAAAAAATTACATAACACTAACATATCAACAGAGTCCTAAAAAATTGAATACACGATACATGCATGGATCTTAAGAATATCATTCACATTTGCATAAAACAAAACAAATGAAATAGAATAATATATGGAATTAAAATTGAGTACATTACTGCTATTTCTTTTCCACACAAAATCATGCATCCTAGCACTATAGATTGTCTTTTCCTCTCAAGACAGCTATCTGGCCTCTCTACTTTGCTAACAAGGGAAAACACTATTCTCAGGTTTCTTCTCTCAAGTAAAATTAGACTAAAGAATTCTGAGCCAACTTAAATTCCCAATTATTTCTAAGGTACATGCCTTAATTTTAACTGACCAATCAGCCGAGTGGTCTAAAGTGCTCTCTGTTACGGATCACTGCCATCTCATCTCTCTCTGTGTGGGTTTAAGTCTAAGATTCAGCAAATGTGGATATATGAGAAAGCTTGCCAGTAGCTTCTTGTAGGTCAATAGTTCTTTCCACGGATTTCCCTGTTTCTTCCTCCACCATTAATACTGGCTGCCATGTATAGCCTATTGTGTGCTAAAAAATTGTGTTAAGCACCACCACAACAACTGACCAATCAAAAGCAACTGTTTCTAAATTTTCCCCCAAATAATCATGTCTTTTATCAGTTTTTGAGACTAGAATATGATGCCATTAGCTTTACTTTGAAGATCAATTATTTGACATAGGTTCCCCTCCAACTGATACGGTCGGTAATTCTAATGTGCTTTCTGCCCCTAAACCATTACGATGACTGGGTCAGTTCCACTGAAGCTTAAACATAGGTCCTTTTGTTTCAGAGATGAAATAAGACAATAATCAAAGTGAACTTTCTAAGACTTCTCTGGCTTGACTATGATAAACTCTAATGTACAATTTATTCAAATTTAGGATTTAGTACTTCTCCAAAAATTTGACACATTACAAATTCCTACCATTAACCTGACTGATGTATAGATGTATACAAAAGTGTAAATTCCTACCATTATATTGTTTAATGTATACACCAGGGCCATCTAATTCCTACCATTATACTGCTTTATGTATACACCAGTATTAATTCATATCATTATACTGTTTGATCCATACATGAGTATCATATAAATCCTAGCATTATATGTTTCATGTATACACCACTGACATCTAATTCCTACCATTATACTGTTTTATGTATACACCAGTGCCATATAAATCCTACCATTATATTGTTTTGTGTATACACAAATGTAAATTCATGCCATTATACTGTTTTATGTATGCAAAAGTGTAAATTCCTACCATCATACTGTTTTATGTATACACAAGTGTAAATTCCCTACCATTATACTGTTTTATGCAGACACAAGTGCGATCAAATTCTTACCATTATATTGTTTTATGAATACACAAGTGCCATCTAATTTTTCTGTAGCAAGGGCAGTAGAGATGTCACTGTCAGTAGCAGACCTCTTCAGGACATCTGTGGCAACCACCTATCAGAAAAAACCAATATTTTCAATACCAACTAGTGATAAAAATCACTGAAAACCTTTGAAAAGTTTTCTGTAGATGTGAATTTTTGTGAGCATGAACACTGATGTGTCCTACATAATAGTTTTCTGTACATGTGTATTTTTGTGTGCAAGCACAAGTGTACTACATAAATTTTTGTATGTACACATGTATATTTGTGAGTGTGAACACAGACGTGCAACATAATAATGTTTCTGCATTTTATTCTCATCACAGAAAGCTGAATTGATATAGCAAATGAAATTAATATTTTAAAAAATAAAAGAATCTGGTTTAGCTTGTTTTAAATAAATATTCAATGAAGATCTAGGACAGATAGGTTAGGTTTTATGGGGGTTAATGCTTTTTTAAGCATATGCTATACAAGGAAGCCAGAAAGAAAGCCACAAAAAATCGCTCAACTACGGGAAACTATTGACAAGCATTCTCACAAACACTGGTCACATAGAGACTCAAAACTCACATAGAGTTGAGATTTTGAGTGATCTGTAAAGTGACCACGAAACAAAAACTAAGTAAACAACCACAGCCACCTAGCAGTGGCAAGAAGTTATGGAGCAGAGTTGGGAAGAGTTTTGTCCCTTTGTGTAGTACATGAATGGAAAAACTATTTTCGTCTTTCTGTGATTGTTTGATTCAAGAGGTAGAAAACCTAACAATCATTAATGTAAAAATTAATGTAAAAAGCATTTAAAGCAGAAATGAGGTCACTCAACAAAGACTAAAGCCTAGGTTATTATGAAAAAACATTTTCTGATATGGACATACTGTATGCACTTTAGTATTAATCACAAGACTAGACTCAAGGCATAAAACTTTGTTCTGTCTATTGATCAAATCTTGAGAGAAGTTAGGAAAAGTACAAATTTCAGTAAATTTATATAAACTTTTGCTGATGGAAATACTGATCCTCAAAGATAGGAGCAAGAAATGATGTATAGATTGACAATGTTAAACTGACAACTTAAACCTTGTTAAGAAATACTGGTAAATATGCTGTACATTATTTCTTTTGTTCTTTCTATGGATTAAAGTGCATGCATATTAATAAATCCAGACAAATGATTTAAATTTTGGGACAAGTGAATAGGTTGGTGAGACAAGTGAATTTTCTGAAAGAACATTTCTTGGACATGTGGATAAAAAATAAATTTAATTAGCCCTTTAAAATAACATCAAACTGGCTTATGAATACTGGCTAATTCTTTTAACTAGCTGAATTTTTGGGCTTAGAGTAATGGTGATCATGTGTATCTATTCATCTAAAACCTATTTATCTGAAAAATAATTGACAAGAAAAACACTTCTTTCTCCATCCATTAATTATATTTGCTATTTTCATCAACAAATTCTCATAAAATTTACCACCAACTAAATTAACTAGCATAATGAACAACTTTGTAAGACAAATGCGTGGTCCCTGGGTGGCTTAGTGGTCTAAGCCCCCCTCTTACAGATAACAGACATCTCACCCCTGTCTGTAGGGGTTCAAGACTTGGGCTCTCCCAGAAAGGGCATGTGAGAAAGCTTGCAAGTAGATTTCTGGGGATTAGTGGTTCTTCCACCATATATACAGGCTGCCATGTATAGCCTATCATGTACTGAAAAATGGCATTAAACCCAAAACAGTAATAAGAAAAACAATTTCTGCACAATGGCTGTAAAATCTTTGGTCTTTAATACATAATACATGGACACTCAAACAAATATAGGAATATATAGGTCTACACTAATTTTTAAGATGAGTTTGACTGCAAAACTGCACAGACCAGATCTGCCATCACATTATGTAACAGCAAATCGGGGTCTGTGCAGTTCGTAAGGAGTAATCAGTTGACAAACACAGACTCTGATTTGCAGGTGGAATATGCTATGGGAGATTAGGGATTATGTTGTTTGCATTTGGACTTGACTTATAAGTAAGTATATATGGTAGTATAGGTCTGCTAGCCATATTCATCAACTACCAAAAATGGTACTTTGCATTAGTTGTTTGATACCTTAAATTGCTGATAGTCTCTCTTTCCAGATGGCTCATCCAAAACTGCTGTCTCAAAGACACAGGAAATCTTCTGTTGGACAGTGCCATAGTTTTCCATCTTCTCCTGATCACATGCCTTGGGCTGAAATTAATATATTTGGAACACTTTATCATCAATAAAGGGTCCATCATAAAGGGTGACCAGGGTGAAAAAGTAATATTTTAGTGCAAAACTTTGCTCTGGTTTTCCTGAAAATATTTTTGTCACCATGCAGTACCAGCATATCAAGAGAATCAATTTAGTTGAGAAATGTACTCAGTTGCTACCGTGTTTATAAAGACAGTGTTGTCTTTGTACCTTGAATATGCCATTTTTTGGAACAAAGGTCCAGCCTAACAGTATTTTTCATACCTAACCAAACAGCTACCATTTAAATTACAGTTACTATCTATATTTAAATGGCTACAAGGAGTAAGTTCACTTGTGCCTGGTAAATTCTAACATCAGGACACTGATGCAACTACAAATTATGTATGAATTAACCAAATAAATCTTCAATAAAATGATATAAAATAAAGTTAATGATCTAATCATAAAATTTTCAAAGGCTAACTAGGAGGAATCTTACAAAGATCATGCAATGAATAACAGAACCAATGATTTTAAATATTAATGTGAAAAAAGTTATTAAAAAAATTTCCCTATAAAAAATAGAAATTGCTAGCAAAACTTCAAAGACATTATAATCAAAATAGAAAGTAAAATACATTTATGAAAAATTACACATTGTAGAAATGTGGACAAAAATCAGATATGAAATACTAGCGATTTAATCAGTATGCTGAGAACAGTACCAATTCAAGACAAATAATAAGCTAATAAATTAAGGGACTGATGCTCCTACTGGAACAAAAGATTTCTAATAGTTTGATAATAAGACAATTTCTTCCTTTTAACCGTCAAGTGTTTAACCACCTCTAATAATCTTCCGCGATAACAATTGTAAAATTAGTTGCTGTTGTGGACATAATGAATGGTACCATTTTCATCTTGGGCAAGGCAGACATCATTAAAAGTCTTTTTGTGAAAACCCAATGCCATAATGGTCATCCATTCTGTGTGTGTATATATATATATATATATATATATATATATATATATATATATATATATATATATATATATATATATATATATATATATATATATATATATATATTGATAAGAGCTTCAAGTAAGTACAGGGCAAAACTGGCTCAATTTGATGCAAAATTGATAAAATTGATTCTGGGGAACTCAGAGGAATTATTTGGGTAAGGTGTTTCTTTGAGATATTTTAATTTTCTTTTGAAAAACATGGAAGGCTGGGAGACCAAAAACAACAGATTGGTACCATTTACATTTAGGACTAACAAGGCATCATAACAAGTCTAAGTGAAACCCCATCTTGATATGATCATTCATGTACAAGAAGTAACAATAACAAGATTTTCAAGATGGCCACTGTGGGAGCCATAATAGAGATCAGGTTGGCATTATTTTTGTTAAAGACCAAACAGACATCATAAGAAGTCATTCAGTGAAAGCCTTTGTTGAAATGACCAACCATTTAGGAGGAGTACAGATAAATAAATTTTCAAGATGGTTGCTGCAGTAACCATATTGAACCTCAGATTGTCACCATTTTCTTTCAGGACCAACTGGACATCATAAAAAGTCTATTGTGAAAACACGATGTTGATAAGAGTATCCATTATGGACGAAGAGTGATGACAAGATTTTCAAGATGGCCACTGGATAAATAAGTAAGCAAGGAAGCAAAGAAGTGTTCTGGCTGCAATGGTATCATGGTCTTGCATTTACTGACACACCACACTGCACTTGGAAGTTGATATCTTAATTGGTCACCATCTTATTTTCTAGAATCGATGGAAAATCTTTATGCATTTTGAAGATAAAATCTGTTATATCAACTATTGGAAAATACAAGGTTTATACAATCCATTTTCAAACTTAAATTCTGACTATGAATACAAAATTTTTTTTGAAACATCACTGAATAAACTCAAGTTGAATGTACTATCACACTAAATTATGCTTAAAACAGCCAAGTGGTATTTAATTTATTCAGTCACAAAAAAAACCTTTAGGAGCCCAGAGGTATTTTGTGTTGTTGCCATTTTTGAGTTATTTGTTATTTAAGAATAATTTATATTCTCTGGAAAAAATGCTTCTTCATCAAAGTCTTGGACAAAGACATTCAGTGGAAATTATTTGGAATTCTAGAGCCAGAATATTATTCTTGACTCACAAAATTTAATGAGGAACTGTTGACATTAGTACAACAACTTCATTTGACACTAATGCCTTCCATATTGGAACTTCATAGAGACCTGGATTCAATTAGAACTGTTTAGTGATAGGACTTATATTTTTAAATTCTATGATTAATTTTGGACTATATTCACAAACAGTAAGTAATATTTCATACTTTTACTGTGTTTTCTAGGGAAAATAATTATTTTTGTTACAATTTATAAAGCTTGTTGGCTTGATTCTTTTCTTTTGTTATATTTGTATGAGTCTACAAGTAACAATATTTTTTTGTTGAGCAGGATGGCAAAAAGATTTGGTGTCATTTGCATATGTTCTTAATTTTTGTTTACTGCAAACTGTGAGTGTGAGACACGGGACTGCTTAAGAGTTTTAAAGATTTTTTACTTAGATAACACATTTTTATCGTCTGAACTTAACTGAGTAACACAGGATGCCACTACAATGATGCCAGTCAGTGACTGTAAATTACTTGAGTCATCAATGAAAAATTAAAAATTGATATTACAACCAAGTCTGTATCAAGCACAAAGAATATGGCTAATCTAGCTCTAAAAAACAAAGATATTATATCCAGCTGCATCTGAGGCAGGAACCGGGTTACTTATTACCCCTATTTCTGCTATAGACTGGTGAGAGGGGGTTCAGTTGCCAGAATCTGATAAAAAAAAAAAAACCAAACTTAACAAATGCTATGGGTATATCTACTCAGAAAAATTTAATGAGAATTTCTACTGATGGGTCCAGTGTCAGGAATTTTGATTTCAGGGAGGCATTTAAGAAATGGTCTGGGGAAAAAAAAATACAGATATTAATGAAGTGTCAGTGACATTGTTCATGAAGACTAAGCAGTATTTTGTATTATCAGTTATAAAAAAAAATTCTAAGCATTATTTTATCTAGTGACATGTTCATAAAGACATGGCAGTATTTGTATTATCAGTTATAAAAAAGACATTCTAAGCAGTATTTTGTACAGTGACATTGTTCATAAAAACTAAGCAGTATTTTGTATTACCAGTTATAAAAAAAAACATTCGAAGCAATATTTTGTACATTCAGTTACAAAGAAACATTCTTATTCATTCTTACTTTCTGTATGCTAAACATTGAACTTCACATATATAATATGGAATTATTTTATTTACTTATTATTAATAATTATTCTTGTGCTTTGAAATGTAATTAAAAACATGTAAAAACTGTTTTATTGTCTTGTTTATAGTGATTAAAAATAAGGCCAATTTAATACTATCCATACATTTAAGTCCCTGAATCATGACATAAAATGGCTCCTATGACTAAAAAGTGGCCCCATTCTTTACCTTTCGAATTTTAAAGAAAAGTATTTCAAGTGAGGCCCTAGACCTGGAGTCCAAAACCGGTCTGTTTTTTGCACCATACTCTGTACTCATAACTTCTTGCATGGAATTAATGGTGAAGTAAAAAAGACCAGACCCAGCATATCTGGCCTTATTTTATTGTTAGCATGAATTTTATTGTGAGTAAAGGAATGATGAAATGTTTAACATTGCATCAGTCATATTCAAAAGAGCAACACTGAATCCCTTTTTAAGATATTTATAAAAAAAATTTAATTGATGCACCTTGCCTGAAATTGCATTTTAAATTATGTGGGTCACGTTTGTAATCCAAACCAGAAGATGCACTGGCAACATCACAGGAGTACATGCAGTTAGTGACAACACAGCTCTACCAGGGTTAAGGTGCTAAGTACTGAATAATTAAATAGACTTTGGTTACAGAAAATTAGTGTTTAAATTTAAAAGAACAATTTGTATTTAATTTAAAATGAGTAAATGTGCATACATGACACATGTAACTTGTACTATATACAATGTCATTATATCAGTAGTAAGATATAAGCACCAAACCAAAACAAAAATGTGATCTTATGTTGTAGTACTTGTACTACCTATTGCCCAAAACAAGTTTTATCACAATTGGCAACTTTCTATAAAGTCCTTAATATGTAAGATGTATCGCATGTTATTTTAGTGTTATGTCATACTACCCAAATAACGGTCTTATAAAGCATGTTTCGATAGGAAGCAAGACCCATCCCGCCTCTCAACAAAAAAAAAAATAATATATCGGGTGATGCGTCTTACGTAGACAAACAAGTAGGTCTCTGCAGCAGCTGTCAGATATAAAAATATATTAAAAAAAAAAGCAGAGATCTACTTGTTGGTCTACGTCTTACGTTGCAGGACTGCTTTCTATGCAGATTTACTTGAGCACTTTTGCGCTTACTAAATATCTAGTAAAAATATATTTTACAAAATGGATGAACTGATGAGTGAATGAATAAGCAAATAAAAGCGCAGAACGCTTACTAAGTCAATGGCAATTCTAATAGAGTCAGTCTAGATGGATGATTCCGATTTCACTATGTACAAGAGAGAGCAGCCATGTTTTCTCTTTGCTATATCTTAAGTACCTCCAGTTCCTAGAACACCTTTAATAGGCGCAATCCGATCACAAGGGCTCGTATCGTTGCTTAAAAAAATACTAGTCCTACAATGTAAGACCTAAACAATATAAATATCAGGGTAGACGTCTTACCTTCTGGACTAACAATATACCTACAAATCATACAGTTAGTACTAATATTATAGTCCGAAAATACATCCGTGTTGGTTTGTACCCCCCCCTACCGATTTCAATAACGGAAACATTTAATTTGATAAAAAGTGCAAGGAACATAGTCAATTCATTTATTGATTTATATTTTCTAACCTGAATGTGAGTAGACAAACAAGTAGGTCTCTACTTTTTTTTAAATATCTGACTGCTGCTATCAGATATTTAAAAAAAATCTGAGACCTACTTGTTGGTCTAGAACGTGAGAAGAATTGCCACAATACCGTCATCGCCTGCGCGTTTCATGCTTAACGGAAGTTTTCAATGTAATAGACTGATTAGTACTAATATTAGTACATTAGTCTTTTTTCAACAACAGCATAACAAGTTGAGGCTACGACATCGTAGCTATAGAGTGACATGCTTGAGAACCATTTACAGTTTCTGGACCAGTCCATTACCAAGAAAAGGGGCGAATGCACGACTAAATATGTACATACATATGTCGTCTGCTTCCGATATTTACAGTGTCGAATCAAGCAAAGGAAAAGAAGGACAAAAAATTTGCCTTACACGTGGATTTAACAAGCGGTTTCATTAATATGTTCACGTGTGCAAAGGAATATAATTCCAATGTCAACGTTATGGCAATTTACAGAATTTTCCGGCAGTTATCGAATAGGATCAATTACTTCATTATGTTGTCGGCTGGAAATAAACTACCCCCGTAGTGTCCGGAATATGGCGCCGTGCTAGTATGGAAAGTCCGTTACGCATGAACGTTGCAAGGGAATGCAAGTACTAGTGCCACTCTGTTGACAGTTAGGTTAGAAATTATAAATCAATGATTAAATTGACTTAAATCTGTGCACTTTTCATCCCATTAAGCTTTTTAGTTATTGAAATCGGTAAGGGGGCACAAACCAACGGGGATGTATTTTCAGACTTAGTACCTTAGTCCTTTTGTGGACACGGTACTAACATGAGTCTATGTGTGTTACTGGAGCAACCGGGTGCGATTCACACCCGGCTCTTTTTAAACCTAATATGAAAAATTCTGAACATGTTTTTTGATATATTATGAAATAAATTGAGTAGTCCTCTTATTTAATACTGGAATAATCGCAAATCATTGTAGAAATAGTGGTAGAATCTCGTTTACCTTTCTTATCCAGTATTTTCGTTTTGATCGTCTGCCATATTAGTTCAAATGATGCCTACTTCCGTTCTCAGCCTCGTTTGTTTGTGTGCCATATAATGACCTTAATGGTTTTTTTTTAAACGTAAACAAATCGTAGTAAAAAAAATATCGCGCGGTTTGAGTGGGAAATTCTGCGCATTAAAAGTAAATACGGTTTACCGGTGACTTTAAAATTGCACCAAGAAGCAACTATTTTCTTAACAAAACCGTATTCTTGCAATTTATGCAAGTATCCATTCTTCATCTCGCGTTATGTCATTCAACAACTAATACCATAGCATATAATATCCATGTATAGTCTGGCAAGCCTTATGTAGAAAAGGGGTCACGGCGAGAGTCTCGCGTTATCTGTCATGGTGGACACGGTGAGGTTAGCATAACTAGGCCAATTTATTTTACCGTGTAAGGGTTTAATAAATTCAAAATAAGCCAAACTTCTTTGACATAATGATTAAACTTATTTAGTAGATTTCTAAACTATTTGTGTTTCTGACTTAGGTGATGATTTTTTGTGCTCCATTACATGATATGGGATCAGTTCGTAGTCTCAACCACAACAAAACAATTTGAGGCTACGACATCGTAGCTAATCATACAGTGTGCACTGATGACACTGTATTTAATTTGGAGATACAAGCATCTCTGCACATAGTCATACAATGTAAGACATAGCACTTATTCCTTTATTTTGGTGCTGGCCTTACATAGCCCAGTTCTGATGTCAGTGACATCGGAACGAGCAGTCAAAGTTTCAGGAATATCTCACACACTTGGAAGCCTATATCGACACTCATTCACTAATTATTGTGTAATTAATATACTTACTGTGCTATCTTTACCTTGGTGGAATCAAAATTTGACACTAGCAAATTGACGCATTTTCATGTTATGTTGACATATATATTTGAATTAGTTGCAATGCGACGGTAGTCGAGGTGTGCCGAAGTATGTTCCAGTAGGTTCGTGTGGGAGAGATGTTTCTTGAATGAAACGAAACGTTGCTTACAGTTGCATTAGGCATAATATATTCTTTATTCGTTTCGTTAATGAATAATATTTCCACCTAACCCGATATCGGCATTCTCAGCTTTCATCACTTTTCAGCAAACTGAAATGCAGGTCAACGAAACTTGAAAACAGATCCATTTCTTTGGTGAGAATTTGAATTTATTAGAGAAAAGACATCAGGTTAGGTAAAGTCTGACAAAGACATTTTAACTTTACTTTTAGAAAGGCGTCGTTTTTCGTTGCCAGTTTTGTGTGACATTCCTGAAAATTTGACTTTCGTTCGACATCAAAACACGCTTCACAGCGCCATTAGTCTGGCAGTAAGACCCACTCATATTTGGGTGATGGGGCTTAAGTTGTAGGACTACTCTGTACACTCTATTGTTGTATAAATTCTCGAGAAATGCTTAACGACAAATTCAAATTTAACGTACGTCGACATTTTCACCCAACCAGGGTGATCCCGTTGAAACCATTTTATGTCGCGTGCTATGATGTAACAAGCAAAGCGCCTGCTGTTAAGTTGTACAACAAACAAGAACAGATGCGACAATGTCGTCATTTATAAACAAAGTCGAGTGTGAAGCAAAAAAAAAAAAAGGGAAGAAGAAAGAAAACAGCATCCGCCAACTTCACTCAAGTCCAATAAACTAAAGGTAATTATATAACTCTAGTAGTAAGGGTAAAAGCCGATTCTACTCAAAAGACCTTTTTTTTAATAGATCCCCTGAGACCTCCAAACAAATATAAATTACCCCTTTTCTCTATCCTAAAACCCCAACCCCTATACAAAATTCAAAGTCTATAAGCATACAAAATACTAGGTAATTTAATCAATAATCACGCTAAGAGCCCAGCTATAGAACACCTGTTGCAAAATACCTAGGTAACATAATCGATAATTGCGCTAAGAGCCGAGCTATGTAACAGATGTTTACCGAGCCAAGTAACTTTCATTAATAATGATATACGTCATACGGAGATCACGTGATCTTCCAGAATTTACTAGAAGATAGGTATAATACCTTTGTCAGACTCAATCTTCCAAATCATTACCATATAAGGTAGTAGTCATTGCGGTCGCTAAAATTTCAAGGGAGAGTTAGGTAAAATGATGTGTCAGACTCAATCACGTGATTCTCGAGAACATTTTAAATCACTGGTATATAAAGCCATCAATTCTCTCATAATCATTGCGGGGACGGACTTTCAAGAGAGAGGATACAACAGGAGAATCAGGTAAGTGATATTATATTTTAAGTTTAGATAATATTTCTACATTATATCATACTTCTTTTGATATTTTTTTTTCATATTTGCTAACCCTCATTGGTAAAATATCTGTTAACATACTATCAATAATACGGAACTCGCGTATTAAATCGTCCATATTATATTTTATACCACGCAAGTAAGATCGTATCTGATCGAGTAATTTTTTATAGGTGATACTAGCCGCTTGGCAATTATTTTTTTTAGTTGCGAGTCTAGGTTCAACTTTTTTACACGCTGTTGAAAGAGAGACACCAATGCCAGAGATGATTAACAAAAACGGATTTAATGATACCCCATTTGAAATTATACCAGAACTGGTCATTAGGAACGGCAGATATGATATTACTCGAAGGATCTTGTTATAATATTTGTAACATTTTTTAACGCACCAAAGTTTTTTATGATAATGTTTATAGTATTGTATTAGTGCGTCCACATCCTGCCCTGGAGTATCTTTTGAAATGTGATTGAAATCAACTATACTTTTTTTCATTATAATATTAGTTCACATAGTCCCACGTTTGGTTATTATAATATTTCAGCTACAAATTCCAAACACCAATGATAATCGGTTTTGAATGGAATTAAATCAACCGGTTCAAGTGTAAATATTTCTTCAAACCCATTACATAAAAATATAGTTACAGGTCCAGAAGATGTACCCAAATTACGGAATTTAGATATGATTGAAATATTAAAACTTTCATTGCTAATCACTGTGAATCTATACACACCAGCAATCTCTGGAGTGTATTTGATAGAAATATTATTTTCCCACATCCATATACCAGATCCAGAAGCAACAGTATACACAATATTTTTAATCTGTTTGTGAGGAATTTTAATCATACTTGTTTTCTCAACAATACTAGGAATTCTACTAATAATATCATTGAGTTTTATGTTAATATCATTAAGTTTATGTTAATATTAGCGAGTGTAATGTCAACATTTGATGGATTTCCAAAAAAATTCATTTTTGAGTGTGTTTATGTTATGCGAAAACTTCAAAACGTGTTCACGTGACCAAGAAATTCATTTTTGAGCGCTGTTATTTCAATATTGATTGGAACGTCCTGATCATCAACGTATTTTTTGTTTACAGCATCAAAATCAGACTCAGGTTTTCTGAGGTTAGTAATGGAATTATTGTCCATATTGAGAAATGCACGCATCATACCACCATTGACTGACACATACTTTGATTTTTGATCGTCAACATATTTTTTTTTGTTGTAGCATCATTATCAGTAGTTGGATATCCAAGATCTGTAATTTTATTTTTGTTCATAACAACAGTCCCAGTAAATACATCACCTGCTTTTTTAACATAATCATTCACTGACCTACCAGAATCTTGTATCTTACCTCGATTGTTAAAAGTCACAATATTATCAGTAACCGCATCAGTATTTCGTACAAGTACATCTGACAGTTTTACATTACTCCTCTTTAATCGTCCTTCTTTATCCTGGAAAATGACTACTTCATTTGGATCTACACTGGCAATATTTAATAGATTATTAGTTTCATTTTTGAGCTGATCAAGAGTTGCATATTTGGATAAGTCACCTTGATAACCTTCTGTGGATACATCTCCTGCTAATGTTCCAAATTTTGTATAGTAACTCATTATTTACTGTCCTAGATAAAATTAACAACATTATATAAAATTATAACAACAATGGCAAAATCGTCGATATTAAACATTGATACAGAGAGACTGGTGATGCACAAACATAACAATGAGCTTCCTGATTGTCATTATCTTATTGTTGGGCGAACTGGATCAGGAAAAACAAATTTGCTTATGAATTTGCTTCTTGGTGATAATTTTAACTATGACAGAGTTATATTTACACGATCAATCCACAGCAAGATAAGTATGAATTCTTAAGCGAGTATAATAACAAGCTTCGTGATGATCTTAAGGCTGGTGAAGATTTTTTTTTATAATTAGGCAGCCAGAAGATCTTATTCCAGTTGATCAACTTGATGCAGATGAACATAAGATAGTAGTTTTTGACGATATTTCGCTAAATAACAAGGAGATGGATTAAATAATATCGTATTTCTCACTGTCAGGTAATAAACAGTATAATTCTATTTATCTCGCTCAAGGATTTTATAATGTTGACAGATTTATTAGGCGAAATACGGGTTGTTTTATATTATTTCCAGGACTGGACAATGTTGACGTTAGAAATATTGCGAACGAGCAATGCGGTGACGTGACAAAAGATAAATTTATTGAACTTTATCGTAATGCTACAAAAGATAAATACAATTTTTTTCTTATTTGATAAACTTACAAATGATCCAACTAAAATGTTTCGCTGTTGTATTAACAGTTACTTACAGTAAAGCGTTTTAGTTTTATAAAATTTATAATAATAATAATAATAATAATAATAATAATAATAATAATAATAATAATAATGGACAAACGAGTAAGATACAGACAACACATAGAAGATCTAAAAAAAACTTGCTCAATCTCAGGTATCGCTTAAGCAAAAAGTACAACAAGCACGACGCGGGAAAGTAACTGCTACAGAAGCAACAGCTACAATTTTCAAGCCGGTTACTGAAGCACTATTAGGTAAACAACCTGAAATTAAACCACTGTCAGAAGAAGAACTTAAACAACAACAGGAAAGAGATTTTGGTTGGAATTGTTAAAGAACAAGAAGAAGCAGCTGCTGTAAAACTTGTTACTAGATCTGAAGAAGAAAAAATAAAACTAATTGAGGCACTTACAGCAAATATAGCTGATCCTGCGGCTAGACAAGCTGAAACAGATCGATTGATAAACAATCCGCTGAAACTTGAGCGAAGATTAGCAGAGTTAACAACGCAAGGAATAACAAATATAAAAAAATTATCAGGAGACATAAAAGATATTAAATAGGAGCAACACAGAGTTGGTGATGTTACTGTAAAGTATATGGAGGTTGGAGAGCAAAAACTTTATTTTATAAGAGGAGCATATGATGAGATAAAAGATGGTGAATATAATGATTTTTTTAAAGAAAGAAAATATAAACGATATTGATAATATAAGCAGGTGGACTGATGTAGAATATCAAACATCGCTCGATAGATTAGATGTAATATTTAAAGACGGAACTGCTGCTAAAGATGAAATAAACACGGCTACAGAGATTGAGGATATGCATCTACTTTATGATAGGATGAGATATGGTGTTATTGCTTTAGTGTTTAAAACAACAGCAGAAAATAGTAAAGCAAAACCTTTTGGTAAAGGGTGGAGTTTGAAAAGAAAATTTGACACATTCGATAAATCTCGTGTAGAAAAATATAGAGAAGTAAGAACAGGAACTGGTGTAAAAATATCGACATCAACTACTGAAATGATAGGTAGATTAATGTTATTAATATCATCAAAAGAAGCTGGAAATGTTAGTGTTGAAATTGATAATGAAATCATTGACATACTTGATCATCTAAGATCGAGCGAATTATTAACATCTGACGAATATGAAACTTTACACCGCGACTTAATTTTGTAAAATGATATAATATAAAAAATGTCAACAACATTATTGCTAGACTCTAGTGAGTCTGCGAAAGATAGTGCAAATTTTTCAGTAGATTATATTCCTCCTATACAACTAGATCCTGCAAAACAATATGAGATTGGATTAATTTCTTGTACCTGCTGGAATGCTATACCAAACGTGAAAAATGATATTAACGATGAAATGTGGTTTACTATGATTACAACATCTTCAATATCTACAACAAAAAAATAAATAAAAATTCCACAAGGAGCTTATAATATTACTGATCTAAACAGAACAATCAAGGAGCTCATAACAAAAGCTGGCGGTGTGGCTGATAATTTTGAGTTGGCAGCAAATTATAACACATTGAGAGCTAGGATAACTTTGAAAAATATTGTAATCAGTCTTGAACCAAGAGAAAGAAGTATTGCACAACTGTTAGGATTTACTGAAAAAACTTACACTGCACTTGATCAAGCTCTTACGTATGACAGTGAACTATCAGTAAATATAACAGAAGTAAATACAATATTAGTAAATTGCTCTATTGCTTCTGGCTCTTATACATCAAAAGGCAGCAAAGGTCAAACGATTTACAGTTTCTCACCAGAAGTTCCGCCAGGTTCTCTCATGCAAATAACTCCACGACATATTATCTATTATCCTTTAAACGTTGAAAATCAAATATCAAGTATAATAATGCAGTTGACAGATCAATCGGGAAAACAGTTACATGTTAATAATGAAAGTTATAACTTATTATTTACATCTACGCGAGCAATAATAAAAATTATACAACATCAGATATAATGAAACAAAGAAAAAAAAATTATAGAAGAAAAATAGTAGGAGGATTTTTTGGAAATATATTTACTAAAGTTATTGAAAATATTCCGGGTATAGCGAGTATAAGTTGCACCAATTGCTATTGACGCTGGTAAAGCTTTTGCAACTGGGGCTGCATCTGCCGCTGGGACTGCGGTGGGACAAAAAATAGCTGATAAAATAAAAGGTGATCCACCGACTGTATCTGAAATAAAACAAGCTATCTCAGAAATCGCTGCAACAAAAGAAACTCAACGAGCTATGATAACAACAAAAAAACTATTATCACCAAAGGGTGAGCAGATCATAAAAAATTAATATCTAAAGTAAGAGTGCCGCAATAAAATTTTATATAATCTAATAAATAAAATATCTGTTAAAAATTATCTCGAGTTAACAGAAACTTATGACATCGACAACGCTGTGACAGAATTTGAGTATGTTGAGTATCTCGATGAGAATTCTAACGAACCAAATAAAGCTGGTATCAGAACCTTTAACACCAGAGACGAAGACGTATTTCTACTGCCACATAAGGCTATGTTAGAAGTTCGCGGTCAGATTATGACAGTAGCCAATCCGCCTGCTGCAATTGCAGTTGGAGCAGAAGTAGCTCTTATAAATAACGGCTGGTGTTTATTCAAAAGTGCTAGATATCAACTGGTCAATCAAACTATAGAAGATATTTCAGGTCATCTACAAGTTGCAAGTACAATTTTAAATATTATTTCGTTTTCAGATGATTACTCGAGATCAACTGCAACCAATATGATGTGGTTTAAAGATACTGGACGGGGTATAGCTGAATCAACTGAATTTTTAAAGAGAGGTGTTATAGTACACGGAGCTGATGCTGATGCAAATGTTGTAATTGTAAGAAATTTTCTTATTGCTAATGCAGACGCGCTAGGCATAAGCGAACAACTGCCAAAACAAATATTTGTCGTATTTCAACAGCAAGCCCGACGAGGTAATCAACAACAAAATAATGCAATATTTGACCACGCTGATGTGAGACGAATATACGCTAGATTAAATTCAAAGCAATATCCAGAACGAGCTATCGAGTGTAATTTTGCTGATGACGTTAATAAAAATATTTCTCGACCGTATATGCACCTACTTGACGCAATGCAAAAATATCAAGATGTTGAAGATGGAACTCAGATATCATCAGAGGAATTTCGTACGCTTTATCCTATATTTTATTTTGATGTTAGTAAACATATCGAGCGAATTGTAGACAGCACAGCTGATATTGAAATTACCTGGACACTTGGAGCGGTTCCAATAGCGCCGTTGTACGTATACGCATTAGTGATTAGTGATAAATTTATCACGGTAGATTCTATTGGAGGTAAAATGTCAGTTCAAGTTTAATCTATAGTTGTTATATAAAATGACAAAATATATTAAAAAGGAAGTATATTTGACCGATAGCCAAGTTAAAAAATTAGTAGCTGCTATTACAAAGCGAGAACAGGTATCCTTAAAAATCAACCCTAATATTTCTGATGGTATTTTAACAAAATTTATGCTGACAAAATATCAAGTAAAGAAGTATGATCGTAAAAAAACTGTTGTTTTAAATTTGAGTGCTGCACAAATAACTGCGATGGCAAAAGACATTGTTGTCAAAGGTGGTTTTCTTTGTCCGGCATTATCAGTATTAGCTAGCACAATAATACCTAAAGTTTTGCCGGTGTTGAGAACATTAGGACTAGCAGCAGCGACGGGAGCAATATCCGGTGCAACGAAGAAAGCTGTTGAGGGTAATGGTATAATTTGTGGAAGTTGAATTAAAAAAATGTAAATTTTATGTAAATGATATATTATAATGCCACAACGGAAAAAGAAATCGCGAAAAAAAAAAAAAAGAAAACAACACCAAAACGGAAACAGGCAAAACAAGGAGGAATTATTTCATTCGCTCCACTTTTGGCGGGACTAGCGGGAAGTCTGCTGCCAAATCTTTTAGGAATCGGACGTGGTCTAACATTACCAGGAACACGATCACCCCATTGAGTAATTTTGATATCATTGATAAGTTAAAAGCGGTTCCTGGATTTTACGGAGTTTATTCTAAAGACGAACTCGCAGCAATAAAATCGCCGTCAGCTGTACGTTCGTGTGTTATTAATATACAAGATTTCAATGACGGATCCGGTACGCATTGGGTAGCAGTTTATAATAATAATTATTTTGACTCGTTTGGACCTCCTCCAAGCGATGTAATAAAAAAGTATATGAACAAAAATTTAAAAAGATATATTATTCATTTAATCAACTCCAACCTGTTGGAACGTCTGCTTGCGGATATTATTGTATTATGTTTATCCGACAGATGAGCAGAAATCTCAATTTTTTAAAATTTATTTTACAGTTTGATAAGCAACTTTCTCACGCTAATGATGAGATCGCAATTAATTTTATCTAAACTTACAAGTATAATAATGTCAACATATTGTCGCAGGTGTAGAACTAAAACAGAAAATATTATTGAAACAACAGAAAAAAAAACAAAAAAAAAACAAACAGGATAATATTAAAAAGTTTTTGTACAGTCTGCGGAAAAAGTAAAAATATGTTTTTAAAGAAAAGGTCACTGGGCGCTGGTCGTTCTGATGTTGTCAGGGAGGTTATTTTAGTAGACGACTAAAAATTTAGAATGATATGCAACTGTGATTCTGACAGATTTGTGTCTTGAGCAAAATAAAATTATCGCATACTGTCAATATTGTAACAGAGAAATAATAGGTACAGGTATAGATATACACAAAATTGTTGGTAAATTACCAAAACCAAAAGGCGGTTGGACTTTGCCAGGTCATCGGTATACAGGACCTTACAATCCGCTAGATCAACAACTATATGAAAACGATAATCCATTGGCAGGACAATCAAGTGGATGGAATAGCAATGCGTCATGATATCTGTTATCGTAATTATGAAAACTCGAAAGCAGATTGTGATAAAGTGATGTTAGACGAATTACGTGATATGGAGCCAACAAATCTATGAGAACGTTTTGAAAGAAGATTTGTCCAGGGAATGATTGGAGCAAAATATAAACTTGGACTCGGATAAGAATTATACGATGATCTTGTAGTCGAACTACATAGACCTAAAAAAAAGTTTCCGAGACGTAAAGTTATCGCTAATGCCGTAGATGATATCTGGGCAATAGATTTGGTGGATGTATCCAATCTGGGTCAGTTTAACGATAATAAAAAGTTTTTGTTTAACGCTATAGATGTTTTTAGTAAATACGCTTTCAGTGTACCTGTTTCGGATAAGACAGGGACTTCAATGACTGATGCGTTAAAACGAGTAATAACGAGTACAGAAAGAAAACTGAATAAAATCTAGACTGATCACGGGGCAGAGTTTTTTTAACAAAAAGTTTGAGCAGTTTCTAGAACAAAATAATATAAAAAAATACGTTACAGGGAACGAGGGTAAAAGCGTTGTTGTCGAGAGATTTAATCGCACGTTAAACGAAAAATTACACAAACATATGACAGCTAAAAACACCAACAGGTACATCGATGACCTTTCTAAAATCGTGGATAAGTATAATAACACGAAACATCGAACCATCAAAATGTCACCTAATGACGCGATTAAAAATCCGATATTAGCAAACGAAAACATGTACCGCAGACATAAATTTAAGTTTGGTGATAAAGTTAGAATTTCTTTGATAAAAAAGGTATTTGCAAAAGGATTTACTCCGAAGTGGAGCGAAGAAGTATTTGTGGTTGATAAAGTACTTTTCACAATACCTGTAACGTACGCGTTAAAAGATCTGGCAGGTGAACCTATTGTAGGTAGTTTTTACGAACAAGAACTACAGAAAACTGAACAAGATGTTTTTGTTATCGAAAAAGTGATTAGGAGAAAAGGAGATAAATGTTTAGTCAAATGGCGTGACATATGATATAATGTTATTATAAATTAATTCATACTTTCGTTTGACAGATTTACATTTTACTGGTTTACATAACGATATTAGATACTGCTTGCGATCGTCAGAGATCGTCATTAGATTAAAAGTTTTAACAAATATGAAATCGAATTTGATATTTTTCTGTCGGCCTGGAATTCTGATGTTTAAGAAAGGCTTGATTAGCTGCCAAAACAGTTGTTGCTCGGCAACGGTAAAATTACATTTCATTCTATTTTTAGCAATGTGATACTTGACATTATATTTTCCAGTGGTTGTTCTGCTGTAATTTGATCTATCAATGACGGTGACTATTTTATCATCATCGTCAGACTCGTTGTTGTATAAAATATCATCTTCGCTATAACCAACAGATTTATCTATCATATCGTTAGTGATTGTAATATTGTCTGCAACTTTATCGTTAATGTTTACATCTCTTGCAGTGGTATCTTCTGCGTATAGTTCAGCGAGTCATTTCATCAAGTCCATTATTATAATATATTTTTATCTAATTTGTTATTATAAGATTTACACAATATTATTAATCATCACATCTAAAACAATCCTGGTATTGTATTTGATTGAAAAAGCTGACCTTGTTACTCTATCAGCTATAAATTTTACTGTCATAGGATGTATATTATAATATCTCGCCGCAGCTGTAATCGATTTGAATTTCCTCTCCTCGTCCGTTTCGAGATTTAACGAAATAACAGGTTTTGTTGGGCATCTAAAATTACTACCGTTACCACCTCGTCCTTTTCCCACATTTTCCTGTTGCGTCACTGGTTCTAGATTTTCCAATCGATTGTCTGTGTTTACGTTATTGATATGATTAATGACCAGACCATTGGGTATAGATCTATGAAATACCTCGTAAACAAAACGATGAAATTTATAAGTAAATTTATCGACTAGTGTTCCTCTAACAGTTACTACGAGATAACCCATTTTGCTTATAGTACCAATAACTTTTTTAGTTTTTCTGTTTCTAATAATACCGCGATCGTTAGCCTCGTGTAAATCAAAGACCGGATGCGGCTGAAACTCGTTTAGTAAAGATAAGTTTTTGATATTATCATCAGTGACTTTACCATTCACATGATATACACGCTGTTCCTCTGGAATTTCTTCGCAGAACAACGAGTAAATAAAATCTTTTCTAAGCATTACAATTCTCTCGATATTATCTCCCTTTACACTCATCTTATAACCCGCTGACGTTGCTTTGCCAACAGAATTTCTAGTTTTGATGTTAATGACCGAACCTAATGCATTTCCAGCGTATAGGTTTTACTTTGGGTGAACGTGATATATCTCTTGCTCATATGCGCTTGTCAGATTTTGTGTCATTATACTATAGGGATTTTTATATCTCTAATTGCTTTTTCAACCTGGCGCATGCGCTGTGTGAGGTAAATTATCGATCGAACAATCAATTAGATATTAGATTATAGTATAACAATGCTAAATTTGCGTGATATAGCCAAAAAGAGCTATATGGGAGAACCTGAAAAATAGCGACTGCCTTTACAGGATTTGACAATAGTTACCGGTTCGATAATCAAATCGTACTGATAAATTTTACTGCAAGAAATCTCTTTCATCTGCTACAGACAACTGTAAAACGTGAGCTTGAAAAACACAAGGGTCTAAGAATATTAGTACAATATTACATTATATTTTCAAAACTACTTGTGACGGAAGAATCAACTGACAAGGAAACTATAGACCCTTATATCAACGCGAAATCCAGACGTGTTTTACTTGGGACTGATCTTTTGTCACTAGCTGATGAAATACACCAAGAAATTTGGAAAAAATAGAGGAATTTACTGAATTAGGTTCGGGTTGGAAGTTTGAAATGATCAAGGAAATTTTGTTTCACACGATGAAATATGACGCATTACGCGGTAGTTCGTATATTGTCCTACTACCAAAAATAAAAAATAAAAAATGTTGTATAAACATCAAAAACGTAGATAACAAATGTTTCCAATGGGCTGTTCTTTCTGCACTATTTCCAGCAGAAAAACACGCTGATTGCGTTGAGAAGTATATCAGATTAAATTTTAAAGATATTAACTTTCCAGTGGCAGAAAATCAAATACCAAAATTTGAAAAGCAAAACAGTGTTTCGATTAACGTTTTCGGACTAGATGAAAAAGAAAACGTCTATTCCAGATATATTTCAGAAAAAGCTTCACAATCGACTATCAATTTACTGTTTTATAAAAACCATTACGTTTGGATCAAAAACTTTCATGGACTAGTTGGTGGACAGTATAATAAACGAAAGAAGAAAACGTTCTTTTGTTATCGCTGCTTGCATGGTTGTAATGACCATGAAAAATTACAAAATCATTTGCAGTACTGTAATGATGTACAACAAGTAACAATGCCATCTAAAAAAGATAGTGTGTTACAGTTTGTCCATCATAATCACAAACTAAAAATTCCTTTTGTCATATACGCTGATTTCGAATGCTTACTTCAACCTGCACTTGGCGTAGAAAATAATCCTAATCAATCGAGTACAAGAAAAGTTCAAAATCATATTCCATGTGGAGTAGCGTATAAGGTAGTTTGCTGTACTGATTCTAGATTATCTAAACCAATCCAATACTATCGTGGTAAAAATCCAGCTGTCTGGCTTCTGAAGCAGTTGATTAACGAAGTTGATAATATTACTTATCGTTTGAAAAGAGTAACGCCAATGATTAAATTAACACCTCAACAAAAATCTGATCACAAGCAAGCGGAAATTTGTCATATTTGTGAAAAAGCTTTTGACTCTGACAAAAAAGTACATGACCATTGCCATTTGACCGGACAGTACTGTGGAGCGGTTCATAATCAGTGTAATTTAAAATTTCATGCTCCAGATTTTATTCCGGTTATTCTTCACAATTTTCGAGGATATGATAGTCACATTATAGTAGAAGCTTTTGGTGATCCTGATATAAAAGCTCGTCTAAAACTCGATAACGTCATCAAATGTATTCCAAATAATTTTGAAAAGTATATGTCAGTTACGCTAGGTAAATTGCGTTTCATTGACAGCCTGCAGTTTATGGCAGCCTCGTTAGATGAGTTAGTAAAAGGTTGTAGTAAATTTGATAACCTAAGAGATTGTTTTGGAGATAAATTTAATCTACTAGCTAAAAAAGAAGTTTTTCCATACGAATACCTCGACGACTGGAGTAAATTTGATGAAACATCTTTACCTGACAAAGATAAATTTTACTCGCAACTTAAAAATGAAAATATAACCGATGATGAGTACAGGTATGCACAAGATATCTGGAAAGAGTTTGATTGTGAGACGTTTGGTGATTATCCTGATTTATACCTGAAAACTGACGTGTTATTATTAGCAGATGTTTTTGAAAGTTTTCGAGAAGTAAGTTATAATAATTACGGACTAGATCCTTGTTGGTATTATTCTGCCCCTGGGTTGTCATGGGATGCTCTGCTAAAGTTTAGTATGGTAAGGTTGGAATTACTGACTGACGTCGATATGTTCAATTTTATCGAAAAAGGTATCAGAGGCGGTATTAACGTGATAACAAAAAAATATGCTGAAGCAAACAACAAATATTTGAAACAGTATAATCCTGAGCTTCCTTCGAAGTATATAGTTTATCTAGATTGTAATAACTTGTACGAGTATTCGATGGCAGAACCAATGCCTCTTGGTGGATTTCATTGGATCACGGCTGATCGATTTCTATCGGAGACGGAAAAAAAAGATACCCGAAGATGTTTCATATTTCGTTGAAATTGATCTTGATTATCCAACTTGGCTACACAAATTACATAACGATTACCCTTTCTGCGCGGAATCAATGGTCATAGATTATAGTTTGTTATCAAAAGAACAACAAGTGTTATCATCACCAAGACAACATTCCATGGTCAAAAAACTAGTACCAAATTTGCTTCTTAAACGCCACTATGTTTTGCATTACAAAGTTTTAAAACAAGCAGTCGATGCTGGTCTTGTGTTGAGAAAAGTTCATCGTGTACTAAAATTTAATCAGTCGCCGTGGATGAGAGGTTACATTAACTCGAACACTTCAAGAAGAGCTGTAGCAAAAACTGATTTTGAGAAAACCTTTTCTAAACTGATGAACAATTCCGTTTTTGGTAAGACGATGGAGAATATTAGGAAACGCGTAAATATCGAACTAGTTAATGATATCAATCGTAGAAACAAACTTGTGTCAGACGATGATTTTGTGAGCATGAAAATTTGTAATGAGAATCTTGTTGCGATACAAAGAAGAAAAACAAATCTAAAACTAAACAAGCCGATCTACGTTGGAGCTTCAGTGTTAGATTTATCAAAGTGGCTGATGTATGATTTTCATTATAATTTTGTTAAAAATCAAAGGCCGGCCAGTAGATTATTGTTTACTGATACTGATTCACTCGTGTATGAAATCGAATGCGAGGACATCTATCAGGACATGTATAATAATTGACATCTGTTTGATCTTTCCGATTACAAACGTGACATTAAATTTCATGACGACAAAAATAAAATGTTATTGGTAAGTTCAAAGATGAAATGAACTCGAGCGTTATCAAATACTTTATCGGATTACGCAGCAAAATGTATGCCGTATTGTTAGACAATAATAAAATAACGAAAAAAGCAAAAGGTCTGCCTCGTGATTTTGTTAAAAAGTTTATGAAATTTGATGACTACAAGTACGCGCTTGATGGCGGTGTTAGTTTTATGAGAGCTATGGCAATTCGAGCGAAACGTCATAAGCTTGAAACAGATGTCATTATCAAACGCGGATTGAGTAATTTTGATGATAAGCGTTATTGCGAAAATGGAGTAGATACACTTGCACTAGGGTATTGTCATGATGATAGATCTATACTTGACATTATCTAATCCAACTGAAATTTTATCTAAACTTAAGAAATAATTTTTGAAAATTTAACAGTGACGAATAGCTACAGTAGCAAAATCAAATATCTAATGATGGATGATAAACCATTAACAGTTGAAATTAATAATGAAACATCAGGTATATGTTTTAGTGGAACACGTGATAAGCTAAAACTTTTACTCATCAGATCTGATGACAGCGAGTATTTTAATTATCTCGAACAATTGTATCAAAGGTTACTAGCGGAATTTAAAAACTTTCATAGTCCGATTAGCCAACAAAAAATATACTAAACTTATAATTGATCTTGATCGGTCAAAGGTATATTTTATCGACCACAAATATCCTCTAAACAAGCCACAAATAAAAGATTTGTTGGAATCTCGTTGTTGTGTGAATGGTAATGTAAAGTTTAGTCTCTATCATCGTGATAATGAAGTATTTTTAATGTCAACAGTTGAAACGTTAATCATTGGTGATGAAATATAAATAATATCACTTACCTGATTCTCTTGTTGTATCCTCTCTCTTGAAAGTCCGTCCCCGCAATGATTATGAGAGAATTGAACGACTTTATATACCAGTGATTTGAAATGTTCTCGAGAATCACGCGATTGAATCTGACACATCATTTTACCTATCTCTCCCTTGAAATTTTAGCGACCGCAATGACTACTACCTTATATGGTAATGATTTGGAAGATTGAGTCTGACAAAGGTATTATACCTATCTTCTAGTAAATTCTGGAAGATCACGTGATCTCCGTATGACGTATATCATTATTAATGAAAGTTACTTGGCTCGGTAAACATCTGTTACATAGCTCGGCTCTTAGCGCAATTATCGATTATGTTACCTAGGTATTTTGCAACAGGTGTTCTATAGCTGGGCTCTTAGCGTGATTATTGATTAAATTACCTAGTATTTTGTATGCTTATAGACTTTGAATTTTGTATAGGGGTTGGGGTTTTAGGATAGAGAAAAGGGGTAATTTATATTTGTTTGGAGGTCTCAGGGGATCTAAAAAAAAGGTCTTTTGAGTAGAATCGGCCTTTTCCCTTACTACTACTCTGTATACATCTTCCGCATAGTATGAAGTGTCTTATATTTCAGTTCGTACACAATATCTATTTTTTACCTATACGAAAATATTCCTTCATACACGTAAAAGTCTGTAGAAATGCGGTTGTAAAAATTTAGATTTATTGTGTTTATATTTTACACTATTCTAAATTATAATTTGAAGGAAATATGACATGTTCGAACTAAAATTAAAACGTACTTACAAAATTTTTATATTACTCTTCAATCACATTCATAGTTGAAGGTCTATATAAGAGCTAATGAAAATGCACGCGACTTATTGTTCACGTGATTGTACATTGATTCCCTGCACTATTAAATACACGTAGTTCAATCCAATATAAAATTTCTTAACCCAGTCTAATGTCCAGCTGCCATTGTAAAAGTCCATAGCGATCGATAATTTTTGTCTGGAAAATTTGTTATGACAATTATAATGCAGCTTACCAAAAAAATCACGATTGAATAAACTTTAATAGAACTATATTACCATTTTATTTTAAAACGAAATTAGTTGTTAAATTTATATAAGTACATGCGCGTACATGATCAATGTGACTTTTACTATAAACACAGTAGATCTTATCAAACTTGTCAAATGGTAGGAAAACCCAATCAGAAGAAACCTAAGGCTCTGTCACATAGTCCTCTATTTGACGAACCATTTAAAACGGAGATAAGCCTGGGCATTTGTGCTTGTTTCACATGTTTATCATAGTTTGAATTCTCATGAATTCCAAAATGCTTGCACATATTTTGGAATAGTTAATAGAAATTAAAGTTAGTTAAAATGTCCCGTCATGAAACTAAAATGAAAGTTTAGGACTTTGGGCAATTTGAAAATTAGTGAACTAGAGCTGGACATAGCGGACAACCGTTTCTTTTCTTCATAGAATCTTAGGTTGATTGTTCCAGATGAAGGTAGTGCACACGCATATTTTAAAACCAGCTTTCAGACAACATGTTAGCAACAGACCATCTCTACTAGCTGTCGACTGGAGGTTGTGAACATGCATATTTTAAAACTGGGCTGAAAGCAGTCTGAGTGTAAGTATTGATGACAGTAAACTGACATACTGTATGTGAAGTATCAGGTTTGTGAAAGTATGATAGCTGAAAATGAATGAAAACAGGGCAGAAGACAAATGAGACAGTGAGTCTTAGGAGATTTTGCTTGTATTACATGTTTGAACTCTTCTGCTGCGCGGGTGTACTTGCCTACATGCTTTATACTTTTAATTTCCATGTTGACTTATTTGAGAACCAGGCATGCCATTCGAAACTGGATCTGTGTTTGCCACATTATGAAAATTTTGTGATTAGACATGCGTTCGGTTAAATTTGCAAAAATCAAAATCCTGTTTAAGGTGTTCATTCAATTACTTGAGCATTAGCGACAAATTTGGATGGAATTGAAGAAAAAGGCCAGGTGAAGAGTCCATGCCTTCAAGGTATTGTATTGTGAAGGCTTTAGCACGTGCATTTGCTTCTTGATTTATGGCCCTAATGAAATGTTTTCCTTCGGAACGTTTATTATTGTAACATGTCATAGTCCTAATTCAACTTGATCAGAATCGACTTAATTTAATTTCGGTTTCGATCATGTAGAGATATTACCATGGCTTCTCCGGCACGTAAAATTCACGAGGATCACCGCTAAAGGTACAAAACGCCTTCTATATATGTTACCTTTGCTTTCCCTTGCCTTTTTCTATCTTACATTTTCTTTCCATTTGCCTTCTGTTTATCTTACGTTTGCTTTCCCTTTGAATTATATCATTCATTTGCATTCCATTGTCGTCTCTTTATCTTACATTTGCCTTCCATATCTCTTCTTACTATATTATACTTGCTTTCCATTTGCCTTCTATCTTACATTTGCTTTCCATTGCCTTCTAAATTGAATCTGTTTTCCATTTGCCTTCTCTTTATCATACATTTGCCTTCCATCGTCCTATCTATCCATCTTACATTTTCTTTCCATAAAAACAATTAATGATAGGATAATATCATATCATATGCTGACTTATTCGATATTGTTTTCTTTGATTAGATACTAATTTGCATTAGTAAAGGACGAGAGAGAGAGAGAGAGAGAGAGAGAGAGAGAGAGAGAGAGAGAGAGAGAGAGAGAGAGAGAGAGAGAGAGAGAGAGAGAGAGAGAGAGAGAGAGAGAGTATATGATCGATCCATTTAACTCCAGCCTCAGTGATATTTTTGGGGAAATATTTGTGACAATCGACCAGTTCACATGTAATTATGCGCGCTTGTGTCAACAGGGTGTTGAAAAAAATATCTAGTAATAAAAACTTTGGTGAGACCAGATAATCATTCAATGACGAAAGGACACTAACGTTCTACAATTTTTGGTTCACCGGTGTATCATTCTCATCGTCCTATCAAATGCGTAGGCTAGATCTGCCATCTCTGTCGGTGTTTTGGGCTTTTAATCATATATATATATATATATATATATATATATATATATATATATATATATATATATATATATATATATATGGAAATATTACATGTCTATCAAATGTATCAATGATGGCACTCGTACAAAGCGATGGACGGAATTAGTGAATGGCGATAGACTGTATGAATAACTCTCTAAAACAGGATGTCACCAAAGGCTGCATATGACAAGCAAGCCCGATTGTAGGAATGACTTATAAATTCATTTGTAGCAATGGCTTATGTGGAAGTAACAATGATCAGGGTAGTACGTTTCCTAACTTTCAGTTGAAAGAGTAATCAAATAGTTGCCTTCTGTCAATACAGTTTGTAGTAGGGAAGTAGTTATGTGTGTATGGATGGATGGATGGAGGCATTCACGCAATGGATGGATGGATGGACGCACGCACACACGTACGTACGTAAGTAAGTATGTATGTATGTATGTATGTATGTATGTATGTATGTATGTATGTATGTATGTATGTATGTATGTATGTATGTAATATAAATCAGTCAAAATGAAGTTGTAAATGAGACAGTTGCAATTATCAAACGGAAACTTTACCTGTGTAAGTTCATATCTTTTGTTATTAAAATTATGGAGAACATGTTAGGGTTGGAGTTTCTTTATTATTAGATACATAAAGATCTCTCTCCCTCTTGACACATGAACATACCAAATGTTTGTTTTAAATTTACAAGTAGTTGGTGTGTCATAAATGATAAATGTTTATCTCCCTTTCAACGCACACAGATATATATATATATATATATATATATATATATATATATATATATATATATATATATATATATATATATATATATATATATATATATATATATCAGCTTATGTTAAATTCTATCTTATTTCATTCTGCATTATCCTGATATGCTGTATTTAATAATTTTGTACAATGTTTTTTTTTTCATTTACACGATGAATCGATAATATACTAAGTGTTAATATTACAATTTAATTGGACGGCAATCAGCATTCTTTACCTTAAAATATTTTACACTAATTAGTCCATAAAAAATATGAAATATATTACTGGGCATTTATCATACTATGAATATTCATTCCTCTGATTCTCATCGGACTTTTTGGCGGTCCAAAAAAGCATGGACCAATCATGCGAGGGACTTCAATGCCATAATCTTCCATTTGTAACGTAATGCTGGTTACGAAGGCTTTGGTGTCGGGGGGCGGGTGTATGTGCACACGTATATTGTGACCTAACTAAATAACTCAACGATACCGGAAAGACCATAATATTTCGGTTCTATGATGGCTTTTAGCCTAAATATTTCATATTTCGGTTCTATGATGGCTTATAGCCTAAATATTTCGAGTTCATAGAAAAGAAAACAGATAAAGCAGATAATGTCCGGATGATCAAACGGATATGTAGTCTTTTCTTAAAATCTGTCATCTTGATCAATAACACGAATGCAAAGTACGCAAATACCATCTGTAATACCTCAAGTCGTGCCTGTAACGTAATGATAAAAATATAATTCATTGATTAAACGTTCATTTTACGCAACTGTTAACATGACGTTTAAACACGTACAACGTACACAAAACAGCATAGATACAAATAACGACCTTTATTAGGATTTGTTTCTCTTGTTCAACGTACGTTTATGCTGGTTCCATGAGCTCTCACCCTAATGAAAGGGTGTAGCGGAGACATCAAGAAGCTACGCGAGAGTCGCATCAAATGAAAAAATGACCAGCATATTATGATCTGCTGAGGTAAATCATACGATTTTACATGATTGAAAATGCTGTTTAATCAGCAGTATATGACACTAGGATAATCAATTTGTTGAGAATGCAAATATAATGTTGTAACTTTACTCCAAGTACATTTATTCGGATATCTTTAAACAAGAGAACACATTGATAATAACTATTTAAATAAACACGATCTTAATTAAAAGGTTGGATTACTAACATTTTCTGAGAGTTTTCTATTGAAACAAATTTAATGAAGATTTTCTTTTATTGGAAACTAGTTTTTCGATTATTCAAAACGAAAAACATATTAACTGTGATAGGAGATGATGATCAAACAAATTGATAAAGAATTTCTTTGTCATTCTTTTCAGTGAATAAATGTATGATACAGGTCAGATGATTCGTCCGCGTACCGAGGAAATGTATATATATATATATATATATATATATATATATATATATATATATATATATATATATATATATATATATATATATATATATATATATACAAGCACTTGTTCATGTTGCTAAAGATTACATCCATCTGTCAGAGCTTCATTGCAGGATGGTTGCTCATGGTTTCATTTTGCAAATCTTACTAAGTTTGGAGCATAAGATAGTGCCCATACCTTGAAGTTTGTCAGTTTAGGGAGTACGTCATTCACAAAGCGTAACAGGTAGCTGATGTTCTTGGCAGCAACTTCCAATAAGTCACTGAAGAAAATTTCCTGAATCTCTTAACTTCCCTGCGTACACATTCGCACTGCTTCCTTATTTAGCCATATGTAATTTCCACATCTTCCTAGTCTGTAAGTACTTCTTATTGGCATCGGTGTTTTCGACATGCAGCTCTTTGTTGATTGCTACTTTTTATAGAGAACTTTTCATACTTCCCAGCCTTAATCTTCCCGTTGATACTGTCACTATGTCTATGTCTGGATACTGTCTCTTCAAATGTCTTTTGCCACCCACTTTCTTCGTGTCCGTACCCCTACCTTTACTTCGCTCACTTTCTCATCTGCGCTGTCATTCAACATCAATAAATGGCCCACTTTGGTCACCTTGAACATCAGTATGATTGAAAATAATGGTAATTGAAACTTGCTGACGGTATTGTATTTGCCGATACTATTGAATCTCATTGGCACTCTCATTAAACGTCGTAGATATGTATTGAACATTCTCTCAACTGCTCCAATGGCCGTGAATAGGACATGAAATACCCGAAGTGACCAATGGATATTTGATATAATACTATTATGGTAATACTAGGCCGTGTACTTCCTAGATAACCCACTCGTGTTTATGAATTCTACCCAGTCTTTAGTTTCTCGCTTCAAGTCTACCACACTCTCACTGTCATTCACGAAGACCTTAAACCACTTGCCAAGGCTCTTAACTGATTACTTACTCTATCTTGCACATTCCTTTCTTCAGGACCAGACGTCTTGACTAAGATGACATGAACTTCATCATGGCGCATTTAATCAGGTCTCTAAGATCTTCTACCATCCATTTTCTTTCTTATATTAACATGGAAGTAATTGTCATGTCAACCGTGACGATCTTTATAGGAGGTTGCCAAACTAAATATGACTGGTCCTCTGCTCATCTTATCTGCTGACTTAACAAGGAGATGCTCAAAATAGTACCATCAAAATGGTGCACCCAGTCATCATGCCACCTTAAATTTCTTCCATAAAGATGTGTAATCAGGTAAGGTGAAGCGCATTCTGAAGTATTCGAGATAGTGTTGAGTCCTGTCCCTGTACTTCTCTAGTGCATGATACTTCTCTAGAGTTAGGTTCACAAACTTGAGTTTAATGCTGCCACGTGCATTCAAGAAGTCTAACCAGAACATTGTCAGATTGCCTTTATTGTCCTTGACATTTTTGATTATCTTAGTTAAGAAACTTATGATCTCAAGGCAACCAGGTACTCCTGAAACTTCACCTTTCTGAACTGAAATATCGATATATTTTCAGTTTGCATTTCGTCAGACGCAGGGCAAGGATAGCTCTAGACATCTTCCTAGAGAAATTCTTTTACTCCGGAAACAAGTAATCCTCTGCATGTAGCCGTGTTTCTTTCAACTTGCCTCTTCGCCATACGACCTTTATTAGCTTCCAAAAGCTTTTGGTTAGTCTTGAAGAGTATTGTAAACATTGTAAGGAACCTTGTTTGGTAAAGGAACTAATGCTGCCCTTGCATCTTTTTATAAAGTTTTAGTTCCGAACTGGGAGTTGGAACTGCTGGTTCATCAGGTTTTATAAATCTGGGTTGACCTCTAAGGCCGTTCTCTCTGTCTAGATTACTGTAGCTTTTTGCCAAGTGTTCTTCTACCCCGAACTTTGGACATTCAAGTCTCGTTGATATTTAGTCACATAGTAACTTTTTGGTGGTGAATAGTGCTCTGTTCTGTTTACGCTCGGTTGCTTTTTTTTCTTCTTGATTTTCTCTGCTCTTTTCAGTCTCTTCAACCTTGAACTAAAGTTATCTCTCAGGGTGTCAGCCCCTATTTGTCTTCATCCACTTGATTAAGATTCTTTCTCGTCTGCCTACGCGTGTTTCCCTAATGTTTAATCTCCTGAAGTCTGCGCTTTACCCTTGGCAGTGTATTTATTTGTTTCTTTAATTCTATCACAAACATATTTTTTCCATACTGTAGATGGTCATGGCTTATATCTTTCTGTCAACACTTCATGTCCATGTTAATTCCAGTAGTTGGACTACGTCCTCATTAAACTGTCTCCTTGTGCTGTTTTGCTTGAACTCACCGGCAATTTTGTTCATGGTTTCTGTTGATTAAACTCTCGCTTAGCTTTGCATTCTTTCTCTGAGTATCCAACTCCTGTTTTTTGCACAGATCAATCTAGGCATCTATATTCTTCACTTTGTTGCTGATCTAGTTTACATCCTCTATGATAACTTCGAGGTGCTAGAGACGAGGTGTGTGTCCTAATCCATCTCTACCTCCGTCTCACCTGGATGCATTGTACGTTTTACTAGATTTAGAATCGGGGGGGGGGAAGCAGCAATCCAGTCTAAGCTCATCTTGTTTTGAAATGTTTTGCGTCGAATGCAGATCTTACAATGTCCGTATTCTGGGTCGTTGTTCGTTGACCAGGTGTATTTGTGTCTGTTGTCTGGCCGTTTAGTCGATCATCCTCCCCAGTTCTCACACGAACTTGGGGATATCTCACAACATATCTATCCATAGCGAAGTTATAAGAGTTGTACTCTGGTTTGTTAGGACATCATCCACTTATTCTTCTGATCTTTTTCGATTGTAAACAATCTCTCCTTGCTGTCACAATCCTATTCACGTGTTTGAAATGATCATGTAGTACTGTTTATGCACGTATAGACATGTATTTCGCTTGGACTCATTAAAATTTCGCATGTACTAAGAACGGTATTATTGGCATTCGTACTATATTTAATTTAAGTATTATGTAGTTTTATGGAAATCATTAGCTCAATTTAACAAGAGTGAATTCTATTTTACATACTATTTTGCCCTTCATTCCTTATGTACAATAACAAAGACTGGATCGTGTTTCGAAACAGTGAATCATCAGAACCATGCTTTCCTGCAAACAATAATACTAGCATTAACTAGGTCTCAGTCAAGATTTAAAGTTATAGAATTTACTTGCATATAGAATAAAAGCAGATCTGCCTATGGATAATGTGCTAGCGTGACCGGAGTCTACGTTGTTCGTTTATTATTTATTTATTTATTATTTATGTTTAAGAACGAACAGCCTTGCACCTGATTTTCCTGCGCACTTTGTCATTATAAATCTGGATTATCGTTGTACGCATAACTCTGGTGGTACGAACAGTAGATTTTCTTATAACCTGAACTTACCACATTCTTTGTCTGTCTTTTATATGTTGTTCTGATCCTTTCCTCTGAATGTTTCCATTGAGATCGACATGCTGTTTCTAGGACATACAAGATGGATAAAGACCAAAAGGTTATTTAATAAACTAATGACTTATGGATTCCAAATTTGAATTACGAGATGAAACTTTGAAGAAAAAAAAAGGAAAAGGAAAACAAACACTTTACAATCGATAATCTTTTCTTAAAGTTTTTTTTTAGTTACTTATTTAATAGAGTTTCTGAATTTAAGAATGTAAACGAAAGTCACTTGCGTTCGTATAAATGATAAATTAAATATAATGTTCTTTATCGAAATTAACAGTTCTTTACTCTACGTAGCAGTCATTACTATTATATATTGTCGGGTATAAACGAACAAACAAAACTTTGAAAACTTTGAAAATAATGGTCCCATTAAACATTTTGGTAGGATACCATATATGTAACTCATAAAGACCTCTCAGGGTTACATGTGCCATTAGTCTTGAAGGAACACTAAAGCATAACTTTCAGAAGTGCATTGTGGACTAATTTCAACACTACCCATGGGGTCCCGAGTGGCCGAGTGGTCTAAAGCGTTCTCCGTTACGGATCATTGCCATCTCACCTCTGTCTGCGTGAGTTAGAGTTTAAGATTCGGCGAATGTGGATATGTGAGAAAGCTTGCCAGTAGCTTCTCGTGGGTCGGTGGTTCTTTCCGCGGATTTCCCGGTTTTTTTCCTCCACCATTAATACTGGCCGCCATGTAAAGCCTATCGTGTGCTGAAAAATGGCATTAAGCCACACAACATCAACACTACACAAAATCATGTAAACATACTAGACTAATAGGTTGTTCTTTGCCTTTTTTTCTGACGTTTTCTAAAAGTGCTAAATTGCATTTATGATTTTATATATAATTACTCCAGGCATTTTTAAACCTTCTATAACTTGAAATTATACTGATATATAAAATTTTAATATGTATGCTTTTCAAATAACAATTGGCCAATCTCTTTCACAATACATCTTAACATGCTTTCACAAACATGGTGATGCATGAAGTGAAAAATTTTAAAACGCTCTACTGGCCAGAAGTCGAGATCATCAAATTGTAAATAATTTATGTATTTCCTCTTTATATTCTATACAAAATTCTGGACATGCTAAGACATGTTTATATGCACAGCAAGTCTTTTAAAATTATTTTATTCTTTGTTTTAGATAAACTAATTAGACCATGTCATATTTATTATTTTACCATTTTACACTTTCTCCTAGCCAGTGATGTCATTAATGTGTGCTCATTATACTTAGTCGACATTAAACATGGATGCTACACAAATTTATTACATTCAAATGATCTAATAATATTACTTTAAAGCATGTTCAGCAAGAATGGTATAAAACTAAATATCCAAATTAATTAGCAAAAACACTATAATGATATTCAAAGCTTACCTGGTATGCGACTCATTGTGTAATTCTGTCTGGTTGTCGGTCTCACTTTCAGAGCAAGTCTTTTAATTGCCAACGGATTTGTTATACATGCGCTTTATATAATCATTCTTGTCCAACGACGCTTAAGGACATTCTTGACCAACGACACGTTACGATAACTACACAAGGTTAACGTACTTGGCGAATATGTCCGTGTCTGGTTTATCCAAAAACAACAATCCTACAACACCCGAAGGACAAACTAGAATAGACACGAGGATCAGAAGACATAAGGAAATGCAACAGGTAAAGTGTAGCTTAAAGTGTCAGTGTACTTCTTCAATTGGCACACAGAAAACACATTTTGCATGTAAGGTCACATTATCCGGGGGCACCGGAAAAGAAAGAAAGAAAGAAAGAAAGAGAGAGAGAGAGAGAGAGAGAGAGAGAGAGAGAGAGAGAGAGAGAGAGAGAGAGAGAGAGAGAGAGAGAGAGAGAGAGAGAGAGAGAGAGAGAGAGAGAGAGAGAGAGAGGGAGGGAGGGAGGGAGGGAGGGAGGGAGGGAGGGGCAAAATTGTACAGAAGTTTTTAATTGTTAGGACATGTGGTATGATGTCCTTCCCAGTCACTTTATCAGGGCACCAGGGAGGGAGAGAGGGGGAATTGTACAGAATTTTTAATTGAGGTATGCTTCAGTTTCAGACATGGTAAACTTGTACAAATGTGTATGGTAGGTATGTGTTAGTTCCAGATGTGGTAAAATTGTACAAATGTATATTTTAGGTGGGCGTCAGTTCCAGATATCCTACAAATGTGTATGGTAGGTCTATGTCAGTTCGTGATATCGTAAAATTGTACAAATGTGTATGCTATATATGGCGTCAATATGTAAGAAACAAAATGCATAAGTACTATATAATGACAACAACAGAGGCATTGCATATATTTATTCACATATTTTAATACATTTAATAAAATAAAAAAATAAATTGGAAAAAGTATAAAACAAAACAAAAGTATTCTTCTATAAAGAATTTTTTCCACAGGTTTTATTTATGATGGAGAACAGTTCTAGACACTTCATTAAATTTGGTACAATATCAATAAATGAGTGCAGGTTAAGACATTATATCTTATAAAAATATGGGAAGACAAGTAAATACTGAACCTCGTGCCCCACTTCTGCTCCATTTATTGGTCACATATTCAGTCTCCGTATGATATAGTTCTCATCCACACTGATTCAAGAGGTAATTTGTGGTTACAAGTCCTTAATTTCAATAGGGTAATGTTTTTCATGATAGCGATATCAGATAATCTTTGAAAATCAAGTCTTATTCAAAAGGTTAAATGGCTTAGTCCATATGCATATTATCCATTCCATTATTCTGTATACAAGTAATTAAATATTTTTACAATTGCGGCTTACAGGGTTACTCATTCAGCCCTGGACACACACATAAATCGAAATATTTACTTTGCATGAAACCCATGTATACTTACAAGAATCATTTCAATCGTTACACATTATTTTACATACAGTTTGACAGATTTGAGACATGTTTGCATTTATACTCCTTTTTAATATCATTGTCAATATGTTTTATTCAAAGTTCACCATATGACATAGATTTTGCAATGGTTTTCATAATGTTGTGATTTGTCAATGAATTTGTTCATGAAAATTCTTAATAATCTTGATATTTTCAAACTTCTAGATAGATTTCACACCTGTAAAGCAGATTTCTGGTTATGAGTATTACCAGATTCCATAAGAATAGTTTTTGATTTTTTTTCTGAAAGATTCACATAAGGAATGTTTCTAAGTGTACGATAGTATTTTCGTCCAATATGTTGCTGAAGTATAATTTTTTTAAAAATGTTTTTGATGATTAACTAAAATATATAAATAATTGTTACACATGTATTATCAATAATTGCCATGTGAAGCATATTAATATTTTTATTATTTATTTTTAGACTTGTATTTTTTTTCTTCTCCAATTTAGTTTGGGTTTTACGGAGGATTAAGTGGAAATTTGTTTGGTTGCTATGTGAGTTTTGTTATTGCATTTCAGCATTGTTGCCAACAATTCCTTCCGTGTAGGCTGGGCCTAATTCCAAAATGCTAAATGTAGTCTGTTACCCTTATTGTTGTATTATTGTTCAGAGCATGTTGCGGAATGAGATGCCTGGCATGATCATAATAATTAATTACCGATGATATCTCGAAACAGTATTGCAAAATACAAATTCCAATTGCGATGAGCATGAATCATTTAGAGCTATGTATTAATAATTAGTGTGACTTGTATCATGAAATTCTCATATAAGAAATATATGAACATATTCGTTACTTCTGTTTTAAATATAGTAACCTCATCTAGGTTACGAAATAGAGAATAAGTCGGGTACGTATATACTATAGCATCATTAGGCTGTTCTTGGTAAATGTATTCCAACAATAAAATCCATTTGGGTACGGACAAGATTTACGTAAGGTATAATATTATGTCTGATAAATCATATCAATACTCCTTTTTAGTTATATTTTTCTTCTGTTTTAAGTTTATGTCCTGTTAGATTAATGATGTTACAATTCTCCATTTTTGTTTCGATAACACAGGAAAATGTCATAACTTGGAACAAGAGTGTATAATAATTTACAGTTAAGGCCATACACATTTAATCTCCTACATTTATTTGTGTTCAGATTAAAATATTATTCTTACCTTTGTTGTTGTTATTGTTTTTGCTGTTATTAGTAGTAAATTTCCACAGTCATTTGAAACACGTTCCGAAAATTCCATTGGTCAGATGCGATAACTAATCGTTATTTGTATTTGTCGGGTCGATATATTTACCCAATAGGTCAACGCCATCAGGTTAGCCCTATGAGGTGTATTTGTCTGACCGTTGATATCATCTGCTTTTAAGACAGCTTGTCAATAATTAAACACTTGTACAAACGACAGTTAAGAAATATATTGTTAATCTTCTTATTACATAAGTATGTTTGATGCTGTTCGTTTTTATGAATGATGAAAAGAAATGCGTGTGTGTGTGTGTGTGAGAGAGAGAGATAGAGAGAGAGAGAGAGAGAGAGAGAGAGAGAGAGAGAGAGAGAGAGAGAGAGAGAGAGAGAGAGAGAGAGAGAGAGAGAGAGAGAGAGTCTCACTGAACCTTTATTTTTCAGGTCTCCATAAAGCTTGATTTTGTTTCTTGTTGTTGTTGAATTAATAGAATCTAAGCGAAGACTTTTGTGGAAAGTATGATTGTCGAATTTTTAATCACGTACGGAGTTTAATTCCTTGTACAATTGATGGGTTTTGTACTGAAACTGCTTTACCCACAACCCCTCTTTTAATGTTCACTTTTGACATTTAAAAACTATAGTAAATATTGTCAAGTGACAAGGATGCTTAAAAATCAACATGGGTCTTAAGGAAATTTTAAACTGAGTGTAGCAGTAAACTAAGTTGGTTGTTTATTTATTTTCCAAGCTACGCTTTTGTTCTGCAACGCTAGTCATCAAACAAGTGCACCAATTTTCAAGACAAATTAAAGATTTAGGTTTTATGTGAATTTATAGATAGAAGGGTCGTGCTATTAAGGCTCATTATGTCCACCTATTAATTGCGTGTGGAGGTGATTGCGGTCAAAATACCAAAGTATGTAGCGAGACCAATAGAATTTGCATGCAATGGTGATGAATAGAAGACAACTCAGTTCCATAACTTATCCTTTTCATTTCATGTCTACACATACTTTAATGACGTCTCCATACTATGCAAAATTTTTCATTTAAGGTTTTCATTTGTTAATACTTGTAAATATTCGGACGCAACGGCCATTAAAAGAATCATTTTGGATCCATCATTGAAATACCAGCTACGTTAAAAATCATAATCACATGACACAAACCATCTATCCAATACGTATAAATTCTTAAATTATATATGAACAAGACTGATAAATTTATTGTGTTAGCTCATTTTTATTGTTATTGAGATTGGGCAGAAGCACATTCTTAATAACTGGGTAACTGGTTTGGTTGGACTGAAGCTGCTTTAAAGCAGTTTGCTTAACATGTTTGGGATATTTATCATTCTCAACGGTAACCTATGCAACAAGTCCTTTTTGATGTTCTTTTTCACATAAAATGATAAAAAAAATAATAGAGCAGTTCGCAGTCAGCGAAGACAATAGAAGGGAGTCCGTTTGTTATACACCCTGTTAACTATTATATATCTGTAAGCTACTCTATTCACTATACAGGGGATTTACGGGTATAATATTCAACTATTACATTTTTTACTTTATGTAAAGGCATATCAGATTCCAAAAATAGTTTCAAACATATGCCTATGTGAAAACACTTAGATTTAGATTCAAATTGCCTCAAAGAACTGTATTTTTGATTACTGTTATGGCACAACATTTGAGTCTCTGAAGTTTAAATTTAAAAAAATATAACAAATTTAAACTGACTCATTTTCGTTTTTTTTTTATCTGTCTCTCAAACCAATGTATTTAACTATTTAAAAAATTGTTTCGCCTCTTCTGAATCTGTTGATTTCGTTTCATTCAAATCAATGTTTTCTATAGGTCATGGTGTAAACAAATGTCAAACTTCCTTATTAGGTGGGTGGGGCTAGGCTTTTGATAGGCATTCCATTAAAAGGGAAATCATCTCCTTCAAGTCGCTTAAAGAAAATTGGGATAAAGTCAGTTTGGACGAGTCACTTGTACGATTGGGAAGACATCAACGTTTTGAACATAGATATAGTCTAATTTATATTTCACAGCCACAAACCTTGATCTGGCGGTCTCTGATCCATGCATATGATATCAGCATGTAGGGCAATTTATTTTTATTTAAAAATCTCCTTTGTTTAAAAGCAATAGAGGCTGTTTATGACACCACCACAGGACAATTGATAAGCAACATCTATACGTCAAATATTCTGCTTAAATCCGTGCATCTTAAATATACCTGCAGTTATACCGTATAGGAAGAAGTAAAAATCATTAAGTTTCACGCCCATTGTGTTTTATTGTTTAGTACCTATGAAATCTACCATTTCTTGTATAACTTAGACACTATGTACCAGCGGGTAAATCAGACGTCAGCGTTTGGGTGAACGTATGGTACAGAGACAAATTTATATGAATGTATCACTAATAATTGCTACAGCATAAAATTCACAATAATTAAGATACGGTGCAACTTCACGTCCAGTGTTACGATTCTGTGGCCTTAAACAAAGTAACACAAAAAGAGCGAAAACCAACCACTAGTTTTGTAGAATTCAACAAATACATTATTGCCTTTGAGGATAATATGAAAATTTAGAAAGAACTTAAATTAAATCTAACATATCCCATAAGGTTATATCATAAGTCCAAAAGTATGAATTTCTATTTATTTTCAAAATAAATTCCGGTATTGACTGTGTTGATGTGTATGATGACTCTAATGTGCCAGTAGCCTGTATGTTGATAATGTTAATAGTCTCTTACTGTAACATAGAGTTATATTAAAAAATGTTTTTGTCTGAATTCACAGTAACGTGTCTTGAACGAGGCCGCAAACAAAAAGAAAAAGTAATAACCTGCATCAAATCTCCAACCTCCACTCTGGACACATTTTACATGTATTTACATAAAAATCCAAAACGAGGAAACAACCATAACAAATAAGGAAGGAAAAAAACCCAAACAATCAAAACGGTAACTTTTCCTCGACACGAAACCAAATGTGTCACTATGATTCCTGTTACTGTCCAATTTTTCATTTTACGTCGTCAACTGTTCCTGTCATTTGAGCTTTATATTTTCTAATGAATATCTGTTCTAAATGCTTACACCTTTGTTTTTCAATTTTTTTTTAACCCATAGCATATAAGGCTGAATGTTCCAGATGAAGGTTGTGAGCACGCATATTTTAAAACGGCTTTCAAGGACCGGGAGGAAACATGTTTGCACATGAACATCTTTGC